>CM042969.1:14830000-16030000 GCA_023678885.1 Pogostemon cablin | reverse complement strand
TAAGATGCAATTAACTACGCAATTACACGGATTAATTGAATATTAATCCGGGTATACGATGCAGCTCGAATTAACTTAGGTAATGCATGAAATCTTCTCAAGCACTTCAGCAAGCTCGGCCCTAGGCTTAAAGGAAAAAAGGTGCATAGGTGTATAGTTCGAGAAAAGGAGCAACTTATGTACAAATGATAAATAAACGCACCCTCACCTTTCTTAATCTTTCTGTCTTCATGTGGGATTCCAAATTAGTCATATGCTATGTGGTTAGAAAGCCACAGAAGAGAGGATCATTTTGGCGCAAAAATCAGTCAAATCGGAGTTCGAATGTGAAAGTTATGCTCAAAACGGTGGGGCTGTGTAAGGCTGTTCGACTAAGAGAACTTCCATTCAATCTTTGGTCCAGCTCAGTTGGCTCAGCCTAGCTAACCTAGCATGGCTAGTTTAGCCCATCTTGCTCAACACAATCGACCTCAGCTCAGGTGGTTCGGCTCAGCTAGTTTAGCTCCACTTGGTCAAAACAATCAACCTTAGCTCAGGTAGCCCAGCCCGGCTGGTTCAGCCTAGCTAGCCTAGCTCGAATAGGTTAGCTCTGCTTGCTCAATCCAATTGACCTCAACTCAGGTGGTTCAGCTCGGCTTGACTAGCTAAGGTGGCTCACCTCGACTGAATCATGCAAATTATACTGAATACCATCGCGCCACGTGTCCAGGCTTAGGTGACAACTGGCTGGTTTGGCAACATAAGAGGGTGCTAACTCATGAAGGCTAGGGGTTTATGACTATTGACCTAATGATTACACTCCCTAGGCTTTTTTGCCTATAAATAGCCCCACATTGTGTACATATAATTTAAAATTGGAAAATTTGACAAGTAGTGGATACCATGCCAACTCTCTGACTTAATTTACGTGCAACTAGCTAGCTACGCTACTCCTCATTCTATCTAATTAATAGCTCGACTAATCATTTCGAATATCATTTGTGTATAATCAATCTCGATTATCACCTAAGCTAAGGTTAAGAACTGATTATCAACACTTAGTATTTGGGAATTTTGAATTGAACTGAATTGAATTGAATTGTTGGGTAATTTAGAGTTATTGCATGAATTGAATACTCGGTTTCATATTATATTTTCATCAATTATCCTGCTTGCTGTTGAATTTTTATTATATCCGGTATTTGGAGTGATTCCATTATATTTGTTGTCTCAACTAAGATAAAAGTAAATTTCTTAATCTGGTATACTGCTTATGTTAACATCAAGTCTCTATTATCATTTTCCCTCTGCATGTGTGTGCATCTATTTTTCTCTGGTAAAGTAAAGCTACTAAATCTGTTTATTTCATTCTAATGGCCTAGAGTTCTTTCTCCTATTTTACAGGATACTATTTCTTCTGAGATACAGACCATCGGGAAATGGTTGCCTTCCGTGTGAGTTCTTTACATTCGACTATATCATTCATTTTGCTTCAAATGCTATTGACACATAAATATCTTACCATCCTGTTTTATATAGTGCTCGCTATTCTAAAGTGTTGCTTTATAGTTATTAAATCTACTCTGCTACAGTTTTCTTAGTTTCCATAATTATTTGAATTAATATTTCTGCTCTTTATTTATCTTTGGAGTCTCTTATTTTGGTGATAAGAAAATTTGCATGCTTTGCTCACTTGAAATTGAGATGCAACTATGCAAAATCCTTGCTTGGACTATATTTATATTTCCTTTGTGTATGTGTCATGGCTTTAGCAGATTGTTATATTTCCTAGAATTAATGTCTTGATCGTTATATTCACGTAACTATGAATGCTGAAGAATGAATACTCATATATTTTAAGCTGCAACACTAACGAAAATTCTTTCGTTTTAGTATTTGATAAAGAAATTCAGATAGATAAAAACTCATTTTGATTTCTTTTTTTACAGTGCATGTTAAGACATTAAGGAATTAGAACCCAAAGTTGGTGATGGTTGCTTCTTTTTTCTTTCTGCCAATTCAGCCTCTTATAGTTTCTTTCTGAGCAATGTAGAAGTTCAATGGTATGATGATGATAGTGAGTTCATTGGCCGCACTCATTTATTAATTTTAAATATCTTGCATTAAATTGCCATTTTCTGTTGGGTGGTGAAGAAACACATGTAGGAAGAGAACATTATGATCTAGCTTTGAATGCAAATTCATTTAGCCACATGCCATATTACTGTGCCAGGTCATATACTCTTTACATTTCTTGTATAGCTATTATCCATTTCTATTACTATATTCACAAGTCACATTTCATTTAGTCAAACCCATGTACTTATTTATCAAGTTAAAGTATGTAATTTGTTGGCTTTCATCTGGTCATTTATTATCATCGCCAATGCACATTACTTCATATATAGGGACCATATGATTTCTTTGTTTTATTTATTGCCTGACTGAGCAATGTAAACTATCCCTTTATTGAAAACATGTTGGCTTTCAGTTCCTTCAGTACCTTAACTGTCTCGTCTATGCAATCCCTACTACGGAACAACATAGCGGCTCTATTCGAGGCTCGTACTACAAAGGAGAGTTTCTGACCTACCACTGTAACTCTCTCACTCACTATGCTTTTTATTTTGTTGAGTAACATTATTTTCTTTCTCCATTTTCATGTGATTTTGTTACATTTTTGTGAAACTAAGTGCAAGTAGAGTTTTTCTGTTATGTGAATGTCAATATCTTCCTACGTCGTTGAAGTTAATTTCTTCCAATTTGTGTATTATTACAAATTGTTTTTAAAGTCTAATTTCTGCTATGTTGTGGGTTTCTTTTCGTTGAGCAATTCATATTTTGTGCTCTTCTACGATTTCACTCTCTACATACTTTTGTCTTGAAAATATGATTAACTCTAGCATTTTTCACTCTTTAAAGTACAACTATCGTAACTTATGATGTCATGAGAATCAATTTATGGAATCCATCCCCATCTCTGTACTTCAGTTTCATTTTTCCTCATCTTTTGCACACTTCATCTACATATTACTTTGGAAATGTGCTTGCTTTTGGGCCAAAATATAAGGTCATAATTATTTTTATTCTGCTATATTGCTGCTATAGTTTGAGGAGAGGAGAAAGTAGCTTTATTTCGAATAACTGTGAAACGGAGAATCAAATTTAGAAAATTCTGTTCTATTTTGTCTTAGTTTGAAAAACTATAATTGAGTTCCATTCAAATAGGCCGAATGAAACTTTAAAAACTGTTCTATGTTGCAAATTTTTTTTTGGTTTACCACTTCTCTGTTTTATGGGATAAAATGCCAATATTACTATAATTCACTTGAAAGAGTGCCACTTATTCATGTTAGACTATCAAATTCTGTATATACCAAATGCTTTAAAGGTGACAGTAGAATAAGTAAAGAAAGAGTACCACTTATTAATAAGTAAAGGTGACAGTTTATTACTACTTCTCGGGTAGTCATGCAACAGGATAACTGAGTAAAGAAAGTAGAATGAAGTCACTCAATGAAATTGAAATCTCCTACGACAGAGGCCAATGAAACATATTTGCTAATACCTGAAAAATATAGGTCACCAAGTACATTTATTGGCTATAGATAACTAAAGGGCAGTTTGTTCATGTCAACAAGATCTGTCTAATAAACTCCAGATAATTGGGAGGTAAATATTTTTCATTTGGAGCTATTTTTCAACATAAACTTCATATCTTTTATGATACTAAAAAATATTTTTCATTTGGAGCTATTTCTTATTATTCAAATAAATATTATTTTTGTCTTGATTGATCCTTTGCTTTCTATTGCAGGCTTACTGCTGGTCTCAAGTGAATTCTTTTTTACCCCAAGAAAATCCAAATCAAAAAGTGACATTTGAATTTATATTATACTTGGTTCTGAATGAACCAGTCTTTTTTCATAGTCTTAAATTTCTGAATGATTTTTTTATCCTTAAAACTATCTTGTTATTAATGGTGGTTAGCAATTGGAGGTGCTTATTTAACTTATTTTCTTATTTATGGTTTTCAAGACTTAACAAATATTGAAAACGAAGGCCTTCTTGAAGCCTTCGCCAAGTTTGGTCAAGTGGTATA
This sequence comes from Pogostemon cablin, assembly GCA_023678885.1. Lineage (NCBI taxonomy): Eukaryota > Viridiplantae > Streptophyta > Magnoliopsida > Lamiales > Lamiaceae > Pogostemon > Pogostemon cablin. Next base: position 16,025,919 of record CM042969.1, on the reverse strand, counting down.
TAATTTTCCCTTTTTTTACGCATCGTTTTGATGTTTTCATCGCTTTCTATATTACATTTCTACTTTGGGTGGGGCATTTGTAGGTGATCAATGTTCAGGTACCGTTTTTGTTTAAGTTAGCTGTTGAATGGTTAGCAACAACCACAGGAAATGCTGGTTCCCTTGCTGAGTTTACAGCTCCTAATGTTACTTTCTTAGCTCTTTTTGCTACCCCCTACTGCAATTCTGGTTGGATATGGAATAGCACGAACTGGGGCTTTTGCTTTCAATGGTATGTCATAGCATTACGTTCATTCTCTATGATATTCACTTGGAGCTTACTGCAACTCTTTTGCTATAGAACTGCGAACTGCAATTTTCTCCAAGGTGGCATTGAGAACTATTCGACAGATTGGAATAGTTGCATTGAACGCGGTGTCTAAATATAATGTGAATAGTTGCATTGAACTCAATTTCTGAAATTGAAGTTAGAGCATGTATCTATGGCCAGAAGTCATAAATAATCATAAGAACAACCAAATTATAATTTAAGTTTTGATTCAAAATCCTTTTGTGTAACATATTGTTAACTTAACACTACTGATCCCAACGAAAAAGACTAATCGATCACTTGGTTCATGTTTGATTTCGAATAAGCTCGTTGACTATATGTAAAGCTAATGTTTTTCGTGTTTTTACATGGAAGGATAAAGAAGTGCTCTCCAAGCGGAGGACTCAAGAGTTGCAGAAGAAATGGCGGGATTTGTGCTTGCTTGCATCTTGACCTTAATTTTTATCGAAATAATCGGTCTTATCGAACAGGTCCACCAGCTCTACCTATGGCAGATTCATATAGTTCAAACATCCTCTTCTCTGAATATAGTTTGGATTTTGAGTGCTTAGCTTACTAGATGTTTCGATATTATATGTAACTGAAAGTGAATATAGTTTAAGATGGAACTTGTTTGAATTTTGTATTAATTCAATTTATGGCAAAGCATCATGCTCATTGTATGTAACTGAATTGCGGCTGATTTTAGTCTTTCCTTTGAGAATTTTTTATATGCAACTAAAGTCATTTGAATATAATTAGTAAATCCTCTATTCTTAAAATTGACTAACTAATTAATTAAATTAGTTATTACGTCTTGCGTGAGAAAACTGCTCTAAATCTATGGACATGTATATATATATAATAAGACGTACACGAAATAATAAATGATAGTTAATTAATTTATTAGTTAGTTAATTTTTTACAAATTAAAGATTTGAATTTAGAATGAATAAATAAATAATTTATTGGGAAACTGTGAAATTATAAAAGAACGATGCTTTGTTAAGTATCCACCAGGAAAATTGGAAACGGACTTTTAAAATAATTTATCTTCTTTGTAATTTTGCATATATACTTATTTTTTAAATACAATATAAAGTTTTTTTTTAAAAAAATGTATATTTTTTTTTACGAATACTATATGGAGAATAAAAATATTTTCTTTTTACCCATATTATTTATTTAAATATAATATAAGATAATAATTAAAATTTTATTTATATAGATATTTATTTATATATGCAACAAATATATACATATAATTTATATACTTTTAAATAAAACTATATTAAAGTATACGTATATAAATATTTCACTTGAGTAAAAAGTATAAAAGTGTAATACACAATTGTTACCTATATATAAAAATGTTACATAATTGTGTTACTCATGTATAAGTGTTACATGAAAAGTGTAACTTATTTAAAAGTGTTATATGCATGTGTTATATATTAGAAAAGTATTACTCGTTTATGTTACTAATATAAAAAGTGTTACAAATTTGTTACATATTATAATAATTTTGAAAGTATTACCGATTTGTGTTAATTAAAATAAAAGTGTTACTCTAAGTTGTAACTTAATGTCACTTATGTCTGGTGATGTAGAAACAGAATCTTTGACAAAAGGAGAAAATCATTTTTTGGGTACTTATTTTCCTACAAACAAAAAAGGAATTAACAGGAAATCTTTGTTGAAAGCATTTGATAAATGTACTAACCCAGAAGGCAAATTCAAATTAGGCCTTCTTGTTTGCTTAGTATGGGTCCTATTAGGAGCTGAAGAAATTACTCGGTTGAGTTCATGGCTATTTGAAATTGTTGCGGATGTTGATATATTCAACAATTATCCATGGGAAAAAAATCATTTTCTTGCACTATTAAAAATTTCCAAGAAAAATTAGATAGTGCATCAGCCAACTTGGACAAGAAGAAAAACATTGAATACAATCTTCATGGCTTTCCATATGCAATCACGGTAATATATTTTTGTTGCATATTGATAATTAATTAATTTGATTATGTATATATTTATACTTTGAGGATTTTGTGTATAGATTTGGGTATTTGAAGCAATCCCAACTCTTGGAGAAAAATTTGCTGACTCAAAAAGAGAAATGGTGCCTCGTATGCTTCGTTGGAAAGTCCCCGAGAGATTATTGGGACAAACAATTAATATGTTCTTTGAGTCAAGGAAGGTGATAAATATTTTCACCATCTAAGCAAAATTTTGAGCATAACTGAATTTTTACAAATTGTATTCTTTTATTAATTATGCAGTATACTGTAATTTTCAAATTGGAGTCTACGGAGAAGGAATAGAAAAAATTGTTCTAGTAACAACTAACTTTATTGGATGATAAGGAGGACTTTCGAGTTGATTGCCAGGATGATATTGAAGATCATGTTGACTGCAAGGATGATACTCAAGAAAACTCACAAGATAACGTTGATGGTGCCATACATGAAGAACCTTTGAATATCATAGATATTATTTCAGATCTCATTGACAAAAAATTGAAAAAATTAGAAGATTCCATGATGGTTAAGATCAATTGAATAGATGAAAAAGTTGACAAATTGATAAATTGGGTAACAAAGAGTAACATGGAAGAAACACCTGACGTTGAGAAAGAAAATGATCCAGTAGATCAGCAAGATAATCAGGATGATAGTTAAAGAGATAAGAGCTCTATGTTAAAGAGTGCATGTTATGTTTCACTACTATAATTGTTCTATTTGAATTCGTCTTTAATTAAGATATTTTTTTATATTATAATTCTGAGATGAAGGATTTGAAGAATGAATGCTGAAATGGGTGAATTGGTAAAATCAAATTTGGCTGAAATCAAAATTGGGATAGAAACAGAATATGAAGAAAAGGCCAAGGACAAAGAAATGAGGGAAAATAAAATAAAGGTGTAGGAACAACATGATCATGAAGAAGAAATGAAAAATACAGATCAACAGTCAAATGAGGTTCATAATATAAAATAGTTCAAAAATATAGAGTAGCCTTTAAATGAGAATTGTGATAGTTAAGTTCATTTGAAGTAATTATTAATAATTCTTAGGTATATTTTGATGTTTAGGTAAAGCTCAACGACAATCGTCATTGGGACGTGGCAAACGAAAATGCAGACCTGGGCCCTTAAAGTGCAAGCCTTTTACGGATCCTTCAAAGCAAAGAAAAATATTGAATATCACAAAATTTGATCCATATAGAGTTCTTGATATGGCTAAATGTGATGATTTCTATGGATGGTTATTAAAAGTAGAATCAAGGTAATATTCTAATGTAAACATATGTGAATTTTATTTAGTTTAATTTTTTAATAGTAAACATATTCTTACATATACATAGAGGAACTGTTTATGCCACTTTTCAATGTGTGGAGGAAGTTTTTTTTATGACATCTTGAGTAATGAATGGCTGGAAGGTGATGCAAGTTCCTCATATAGATATGTAACATGATACATACTTTCTTTAACTCGTGGAATATGCCAAGAAAAAGATGTGTACTCTTACTAGATAGAAGAAGGTTGACAAATTGATGAAATTGGAGTCCTTTTTTGACGACTTTTAAAATGATAAGAAGATAATCTAATTGATTAGATATGCTGATGGAGTTTCACCGATATTAGGAAAGCCTTGGAAGGATTGTAGATTTTTGTATATTCCTTGTTTTCATGAAGGTCATTGGTTTGCCGTGATCTGTCAGAGCGCATGATTGAAATATATGACAGTTTACATAACTACATAAATTGTGAAAAACTTTCATCTTTGCCATATATTCTACCTAGGCTGATACGCTCAAGAGTTGACAAGGATTATTCTACAAATCCTTTTAATTTTGAGAAAGTCACGAGTCCTTAGCAGGAAATAGGTAAGCATGTCGAGTTTAAGTTTTTTCCCCCTAAATTATATATTTATAATTCTAACATTCAATTAAAATGTAGATATGATTGTGGTATGTTCACTGTGAAATATGTAGAATTTCTACTAGCTGGAAAAGATGTAAGTCTCATTCGCCCTGATCACATGTCAGACTGGAGAGATAAATTAGTAGCAGAGATTTACGGACAACATTTTGATCCATAAGTAATTTCAGTTTTACAATCATATTTAGTTTTGGAAATTAGTTTTGTGTTAATATTTTGTTGAAATATTATAATTGAATTTGTTTGTTTTTAATATTTAAGGAAAAAGATGATGGAGAAAAGGACTACAAGGTAGCTGTTTTGCTAGAGGAAATCGAATTTCGAGTAACGACGTGCAAGTCATTATAATAAAAATTATTCCGTTATGGGCATACACGCACATATTTTTGTACATACCAATCAAGTAATGATTTTGTAACACTTTCTTAAACACATACTTTGATTTCATCATATTTATACAAGATCATTAGAAAATACAAGTGGATACTTATATGAATTGTAATGGTTAACATTCAAACTTATCACATGCTATTTAGAATATTTATGGGATATTCCATGAGTGAGTCAATATCACAATTCTTTTGATACCATATGATAATATTAGGCTTTACATCTACGTATGGAGATCCGAGTAAGTATAAGGCCCCTAAAATCACTAGAATTTGGAATAACGTCGTGCAAGTCGTTATAACAGAATAGTTCCATTATGTGACAAAACAATGTTAAATCGGCTATTCAATAGAGAAATAATTCAAATGGTGTAAAATTAAAAGTAAAAAATTTTGACAGAGAGAACCCGGGGATAACTCAAATTTTGAATAACGTCATTCAAGTCGTTATAATGGAAATGATTCCGTTATGGGTATAAACGCACATATTTTCGTATATATCAATCAAGTAGTGATTTTGTATCACTTTCTTAAACATCTACTTTGATTTCATCATATTTCTATAAGGTCATTAGAAAATACAAGTGGATACTTATGATTTTTAATGGTTAACATTCAAACTTATCATATACTACTTATAACATTTATGAGATATTTCATGAGTGAGTCAATATCACTATTCTTTTGTTACCATATGTTAATATTAGGCTTTACATCTACGTATGGAGATCTGAGAAAATCAAAGACCCCAAAAATCACTCGAATTTTAAATAACATTGTACAAGTCGTTATAACGAAAATTATTCCGTTATGTGGCCAGACAATGCTAAGTTGGGATACACTGGAGAAATCACTAAAATTCTGTACAATAAAGTTAAAAGTGAGAAATTTGACTGAGAGAACTCGAATTTTGAATAACGGCGTACAAGTCATTATAACAGAAATGATTCCGTTATGGAATAATCCGCACATATTTTCATACATACCAATCAAGTAGTGATTTTGTAACACTTTCTTAAACACCTAATTTGATTTCATCATATTGCTACAGGTCATTAAAAAAATACATGTGGACAATTATGATTTGTAATAGTTAACATTCAAACTTATCACATGCTACTTAGGACATTTATGGGATATTCCATGTGTGAGTCAATATCACCATTCTTTTGTTACCATATGATAATATTAGGCTTTACATCTACGTATGGAGCTCCGAGAAAATGTAAGACCCCTAAAATCACTCAAATTTTGAATAACATTGTGCAAGTCGTTATAATAAAAATTATTCTGTTATGTGGTCAGACAATGCTAAGTTGGGATACACTGCAGAAATTACTCAAATTGTGTAAAATGAAGTTAAAAGTGAGAAATTTTGACAGAGAGAACTCGGGAATAACTCAAATTTTGAATAACGTCATTCAAGTCGTTATAATGGAAATGATTCCGTTATGGGCATAAACGCACATATTTTCGTACATATCAATCAAGTAGTGATTTTGTAACACTTTCTTAAATATCTACTTTGATTTCATCATATTGCTATAAGGTCATTAGAAAATACAAGTGGATACTTATGATTTGTAATGGTTAACATTCAAACTTATCATATACTACTTATAACTTTTATGAGATATTTCATGAGTGAGTCAATATCACCATTCTTTTGTTACCATATGTTAATATTAGGCTTTACATCTACGTATGGAGATCCGAGAAAATCTAAGGCCCCTAAAATCACTCGAATTTTAAATAAAATCGTACAAGTCGTTATAACGAAAATTATTCTGTTATGTGGCCAGACAATGCTAAGTTGGGATACACTGGAGAAATCACTAAAATTCTGTACAATAAAGTTAAAAGTGAGAAATTTTGACTGAGAGAACTCGAATTTTGAATAACGGCGTATAAGTCGTTATAACAGAAATGATTCAGTTATGGAATAATCCGCACATATTTTCGTACATACCATTCAAGTAGTGATTTTGTGACACTTTCTTAAACACCTAATTTGATTTCATCATATTGCTACAGGTCATTAAAAAAATACATTTGGACACTTATGATTTGTAATAGTTAATATTCAAACTTATCACATGCTACTTAGGACATTTATGGGATATTCCATATGTGAGTCAATATCACCATTCTTTTGTTACCATATGATAATATTAGGCTTTACATCTATGTATGGAGATCCAAAAAAATCTAAGACCCCTAAAATCACTCGAATTTCGAATAACATCGTGCAAGTCGTTATAATAAAAATTATTCCATTATGTGGTCAGACAATGCTAAGTTGGGATACACTGCAAAAATCACTCAAATTGTGTAAAATGAAGTTAAAAGTGAGAAATTTCGACTGAGAGAACTCGGGGATAACTTGAATTTTGAATAACGGCGTGCAAGTCGATATAACGAAAATGATTCCGTTATGGGCATAAATGCACATATTTTCGTACATACCAATTAAGTAGTGATTTTGTAATACTTTCTTAAACACTTACTTTGATTTCATCATATTACTACAAGCTCATTAGAAAATACAAGTGGATACTTATGATTTGTAATGGTTAACATTCAAACTTATCACATGTCACTTATAACATTAGTGGGATATTCCATGAGTGAGTCAATATCACCATTCTTTTGTTACCATATAATAATATTAGGCTTTATATCTACATATGGAGATTCGAGAAAATCTAAGGCCCCTAAAATCACTCGAATTTTGAACAATATCGTGCAAGTCGTTATAATTAAAATTATTCCTATATGTGGCCAGACAATGCTAAGTTGGGATACACTGGAGAAATAACTCAAATGGTGTAAAATGAAGTTAAAAGTGAGAAATTTTTACTGAGAGAACCCAGGGATAACTAGGGATGGCAACGGATAGGGTATTGCATTTTTTGGGGGTACCCGTGTTGGTGTTCAATCATTTGATTAACATGAACCGTTAGGGTTCCATGCGTTTCTAATCCAGCAGAAGCAATAAGATATAGAAACATATTACCTTTTACCAGGATATGTTGAAGAAGAAAGATTCTCGCTGGCAGCATGCGCAGCCTCACCATTTTGGGCATAACTCTCTAATCTGATCTCCAATTTGAGTGATCTACGCGCCAAAACAATTGTCTATTCAGTGGCTTTCCAACAAAGTATCACACGTACAGTTTGGAGTTCCACAAAATTTTAGAAAATCGTGGTAGTTGATGAACAGCAGCAGCAAACAACTTTTCGATATTCTGCTGTATTTCCAAGTCCAATCTCGACGTCGTGTGGGCGACGATCTTCTCAATCTGCTGTTTCCTCACCCTCCTCATAGTGTTAGGTGTGAATAAATCAGTTAGAATTTCTGGACAACTGAGATAACTTATATATGGGCTACAGCAGGGACCAAGATGAGAAATTAGAGTTGAGCCTCCATTGGGCTTAAGTATCCAAGCTTAGCCCAATATTTATACTTAAGTCCAATAATAATAATATATACCACTAAAATATTATTACTGCACTACCATTCTAATCCCATAATTACGTTATGGGCTTATTCTTATTATGAGCCCGTTAGTCTCCCTATGTTTAATATATACAATGCCCATTAATTAATTAAGTTACTGACAACTCCATTAATTAATATCTCATCCGAGAGTAGTACCACTCAACATCATTATCATGCCGGAATAAATTCACCTGCAGGGTTTACATGATAATCCTTATGAGCTCCTCAAGGGGACTTCATCAATCTATGTCGGACATGGATTCCTTCTACAATCTACAGCACACCATAGAGACAACACTATTTTACCAACTCACCAAGTTTGTTGATTTAATTATATGTAAATCTCACCTATTAATGAATCAAAGAAATACATACTGCCTTACGTGTCAAGGTTATTGTATAGGGATTAAGAGCACGAACATCTATAATAACCGAGATCAAGTTCTCCTATATAGTCAGTATAAGTTGAACAATCTCAAGCGGTCCTACTCAATACACACAAAGTGCACTAATGTGATTCTATAGTCAAGACAAACTAATACCAAATCACACTACAACCATCCCGATTGAGAGTCCCCGTCTATCTCAGTTGTGAGCATCTGTTTATACTTTATAAGGAAACTGATAATATGATTTTCCGCGTGTTGTCACATAACATATTATCTACAGTATAAAGTAAGTAGACTATTACATCGGACATATAAATAAATTATAAAACGCAATCATTTGATCATTGATTCTCATTTCAAATAGATTGTTAAAAGATTGTTCATACTAAAGCTAGACTTTTAGTATACAATCCAACAACCCGAACCCGTATCCGATAAAAATATTATTACCCGTATCTGTCCCATACCATTTGAAATACTACTTGCAATAACCGTATCCGTCCTGTACCCAATTGTTCCTACCCGCGGGTACCCAAACCCGTCAAACTTATTATTTTTAAACCTAAAATATTAAATTTCAAGTCTCAAATATTTTTAAATAAATGTGCCTACAACATTAAACATTATTGGTCTCAACGTTAAACGATAATTAAAACATGACATAAAATCATCACACGAGTTTTAAGATCTTCAATTCAAACTTCAAATAACATACAAATAAAATAAAATAAAATGATAGGTTAGACTAATGATTTGTAAATTTATTTAAATATTGAATCATGTAACAATCATTACTTGTGTCTAAACGGTGAAGGGGTATTTTTTAATATGAGGTTAAGTGTTCGAATCCTTTATAAAACACAAATATATAAGTATTAAATAGGATGGGTATATGCGGTTACCCACTACCCGTATCCGATTGTTTATTCGGGTTCGGGTAGCGGGTATCCAAGGGGAGTGAATTCGAACCCTACCCGAACCCTAATGGAAAATTTTATTTTTTTTCAATCCCGTCCCAAACCCGATTATAGGTACCCGAACCCGTACCAATAGGGTTTTGTCGGGTCGAATACCCGAAAAAATCCACAAAATTGTCATCCCTAGGGATAACTCGAATTTAGAATAACGGCGTGTAAGTCGATCGTTTTATCAGAAATGTCCCCGTTATGGGCATTAACGCACATATTTTCGTACATATTAATCAAGTAGTGATTTTGTAACACTTTCTTAAACATCTATTTTGATTTCATCATATTGCTACAAGCTCATTAGAAAATATAAGTGGATACTTATGATTTGTAATGGTTAATATTCAAACTTATCACTAAAAATCAAGTGGATACCCATACTCTATTTACCATATGTATATTCTTATCCTACTCTATTACTCTAAAATTGAACATCGAGAAAAGTACGAGTATATCCGTCGGGTACACAGATAACCCGCGGGTAAATGGATACTCGCAATTATGAAATATTATGTGAATATCCGCCATTTCTCAAACTTGTCCAATCCTACCAGTATTGAAATTAAAAAAAAACTAAAGTATAATTATAAATTAGGAATTAAATTATGTACTTAAACATTATTAATTAGAAACTAAATAAATGACGCAACTATGTAATTTAAAAATTAAAAAATATAAATAAATATATATATATATATAAATTTCAATCTTTACATATTTTCAATTTGTGCGTCTCATTTCAATCTTTGCATTTTCTTTTTTAGTAAATGGGACCCACACAAATTAATTATTTCTCTCTCCATGGGCCCACACACCACACTAATACGCCTACTTACTTTACATTAAAATATTATTTCTCTCACCTCACTCATTAAAATACTGCATAATCTACGTACAAAAAGCAAACGTAAAGTTTGAAACGGGATGTAGGAAGTACGTATATTATATTTCCTCTGTTCCGCGTAAACGTTGACGTTTGCTTTTTACACGGAGATTAAGGGATATAATATTTTAATGTGTCGTGAAGTGAGAGAAATAATATTTAATGTAAAATGGGTAGTTATATTAGGGTGAGAATTTTACAGTTTTAGTCCCATAAGACACGTCTGCTTTGCAATGTGGTCCCACTGTTTGCTCTTTTAGTCACAAAAGATTTCTTCTTTGCAAATTTGGTAATAAAAGTTTAAAAACTTGCAAATTTGATTCCACTCAAACTCAATTGTATTTCTGATTCCAAAAGAATTTCAAATTTTATATTCGTCTCATATTTGGTGAAAATTTGTGGATGTGATCCGCGGCTCCGTTTTCACCATGAAACTATAAGTTTTTTTTTTCTCTTTTCTCTTTTTTATTTTTTTTTTATTGGGAGGACTTGAGTTTTCTGCATAATGAGCAACTCTCTTTTGAATGATTATTTTGGTGGGGCAGTTGAATATATATATTAATAATCTTTTGTAGGAGAAGAACCCGAAATTTTAAACCAGCTAATCCATGCAAACCACATTATTATTTCAATCTTCAAATATTTGACATTATTATTTCAATCTTCAAATATTTGACATAAATTATTGTTGCACTTAATTTGATTGAATTAACAATGATAAAACTCTAAAATGATTATATATAATTCCTAAAGAATATGTTCCCAATCACAAAAGTTAACAATAATAACATTCGCATTGACAAAATTTAATTTAAAAGAAGTGACAATAATAATTTATAAAAGATTTGCAATAAAATTGGTTATGAACTTTAAGGTTTGTTGTGCGGTTAGGATTAATAAAAGAGTGAGTCTCTTGTGCGCCCGGGCACATGAATTTAAATCCGTGCTCCTTTGCAATTTCTGTGCCCCTTACCATTTAAACTCCCTAGCTAGGGATGTAATCAAACCGAATTAAGTCGAACATTACTAGGTTTGAGTATCATTTGATAAGGAATTATCGAACTCGAGCCTGAGCTCGAACTCGTCAAGAAATTAAAAAAATATCAAACTCGAGCTCGAACTCAAACTGTTTATTAAGTCTCACGAACGTGCTCACGAACACATATAGTAACTTGTTTATAAATATTTTTTCATGAACATTTAAATATTTTTTTCGTAAATATTAAAAGAACGTTTGATTTATAAACATTTAATGTTATTCATAATATTAAATAAACAAACTAACAAAATATAATAACAAACATTACAAAAATATTTAAATATTTAAAAATGACTTAAGTTATTATCATATTTGTGTGGTTTAATATAAAATATTTAATTATTGAATATTAATAAATAAATAATAATATATAATACTAAAAATAATTATAAAATTTACGAACACATTTGTGAGCCATTAACAAACTCATTAACGAATATGTTCGCGAGCTTTTGAGTCGAACACCCTTAGACTTGAGTTTGGTTTGATAGACTATTCGAGCTCAAAATTTAAGTTTGGTTTGGTTTGTTAAGGTTGACAAACGAACTCGAACGAATACTTTATCGAACCGAGACCAAAATAGTTCGCAAATGATTTGGTTCGCTTACATCCCTATTCCTAGCAATACATAAATTTAAATAGAATATGGAGGGAAATGGTTGTGTTCACATGGACTGTGTCTCGGGGCACATGAGCTTTTGCCTTAATAAAATTAATGTTTTAAAAATAATTACACTTTAAATTCACTCTTTTGAAATGCATTATTGGCAACACTCAATCTACTGACCGGTGGCTGGCGGACGGGTCAAAGAAGAAACATATTTGAAAGAAAAATAAAATAAAATTATTCGCGAATAAATAATTTTAAGCACCCATAATAATTGATGGCAAAAGCTCCCGTGCGCCCGGGGACACGGAAAGATGCTCCGTGTCCCCATGTGAACACAACCCTCCCCTCCAATCCTATTTAAACATATGTATTGCTAGGGGTTTAAATTGTAAAGGGGCATGAAAATTGTAAAGGCGCACAGAATCTGCTCCGTGCGCCCGGGTGCACATGAGTCTCACTCATTATTGATGTATAATTTGAAAATTTTATGGATTAGAATTGCAACTGGGTGGGACCAAATCTAATATTTTAAACCTTTGAGACTAAATTTGCAAAAAATAAAAATAAAAAATTTTGGGACTAAAAGAGCAAACAATGGAACCATATTGCAAAATGTAGGGAAAATATCACATTTGGTCCTATAAAAATTCCTTCAATTTAATTATAGTCCCATAGGAATATACTGGTCTCATAACTAGTGGTTTTGGGCCCATAAAAATATTATAATCATAATTTTCGAAAATTTTCATCCCAAATTAACTTGTATTATTATAAATTACCAGATTTATATTATTTTCTGTCTTTCAAAATAGACATAGTCCATTTTGGACTTGTTAATGGTTCAGAATATTTCGTCAACTATTAACAGATTTTGATGAAAAATTCCTATGGGACTAAATCTGCAAGTTTTGAGACCTTTTCGCTATTGAACAATTCTTATAGGACTAAATCTAAAATTATCCCGCAAAACATGTGTCCCATGGGACTAAAAGTGCAAAATTCTCTATTAGTGTTGTGTGTGGGTCCTATATGAAATAATTAATTGTTTTGTGTGGGCCCAATTTGTCCAAAAATGAAATGTAAACCTTAACTTGGAACAAACAAAAATAAAAAATGTAAACCTTAATTAACGCGGGATGAAGGGAGTATATATATATATATATATATATAAATATATATATATATATATATATATATATATATATATAGAGAGAGAGAGAGTATTATATAAATATAATATGTATGAGTAGTTGTATTAGTGTTGTGTGTGGGCCCATGAAATAATTAATTATTTTGCGGGTAATTGAGTATAAAAGGAGAACCCGTACCCTACCCTTACCCGCAGATTTTTTATCGGGTTCAGGTATTACACTACCTGTTACTTGATAAAACCTACCCTACCCATGCCCATCACCCTGGGAACCTGCGGATAACCCGATCCGGCGGATAATATTGACATCTCTAATCAAAACCTCCCTTTTGAACTCTTTGTAAGAACCTAAATATCTATTTACCCACAATCCTTTTGTGTGTTGATCCCAATCTTTTGATCGGAGCATACACATGAAATTAATCTAACTTTCTGAACACTCAAAGTACCCCAAGTAATCAACAATTAGAGTGTTCTTGACTCCATCTTTTATATGAGTTCCAACACAACAAATTTTCTTGACAATCTCCAGCATATCTTTTCCTATCTTCACTCGATCTCATTAGCAGATATTTGTTCAATCATTCAAACACTTACGCATCTTCTTATTTGGATAACTCCATAACTAATCAACCAAATCCCTAAAAGATCTCCTTTCACTGATTCACTAAATATCTATAAAAACATTAGGAATAAAAAAATATACGCACATTGCCACACATGAAATCCTAACAAACTCCCATTTGGCAAGTGCATGAAACCAATAACTCAGAACTAAGAAAATTTTCAGTGGAACTAACACAGATAGATACCTAATGCAACATTAACTATCAAACCAAAAGCAAATAGAAGTTTAAAGCCTTCAGAAGAGGTATATCACAATCCAAAAAAATAAAAAGATCATGAGTTCATCAGTGTTTAGAGAATCATATAAACAGTCAAGCAAAAGGTGTTTTAGATAATTAGTTCATTTGCAAAAAAGAATTTTCATCTTTCAAACTGATGAGCTGTTATTAAAATCAGCAGCTTCCAGCGCCATTTCATCTTCAGAATCCCCCGCTTCAGCTTCCACTTCCTCAGTTTCTCCTTCATCATCTTTGTTAGTATCAGACTTCGCATTGGTCTGTGAAATTGCCAAGGCATGCAGCACCCTCAGGATCGTCTCCTGATGCTCTTGAAGAAGTTTAATAAGGGATCCCTTGAGAAAGAACAGTAGTTAAAAGTGAGGGTAAATCAGCCATTCTAGGAGGAGCACCCTTTTTTTCTTGATTCAAAGTCCTTTAAGAGACTTTTAGCACTTTCATCAGCGGATCCATAACATCCACCCTTGGACCAATCTTGACCCCATACAGTGATGGAGTCAGGAATTCCATCGAGGAGGCACAATTTCTTTACTATAGATATGAAGAAATATTATTTATTTTGCTCCTTTTAAAATTAAAATTTGAAGATTATATGATATTTTTAAGTATATATATGATGAAGTAAGTTATCCAATTTTTTTTACATAGATATGAAGTTTGAGAAACGTTACTTATAAAAACAGAAAAAAAAAATGGTTAAATGAAGGTAGGTAGAAATTTTAAAAAGTGAACTCCAATTTCAAACCTGAGTCAACAGACTATCATGCAAACTCTAGCAACCACTTTGACCACACATTTTCTTAGCATTATATTTTTCTATATGTATATATAACTACATAAATTTTACGGGGCCCACTGCCTCCCTTAGCACTAGTATACCTCCGTCCATTACCCCATGTGCAGTAAGCAATTGCCAGATAGTGCTAGGAAATGGAAGTCTTCTGCGCATATCAATCTTACCAGTGAACTCCAAGACTGAATCAAAGACAACTTAACCAAGATCGAGGTGCCTTCCCTAGATAACAGAGTACATAAACCTCGCCTGAAGAGGGGTCACATGAGATTTATTTGCCGATGGAGTCCAATTGTGAAGGGCAACCTTATAGAATAGTTTATATTCCATCTTCAAATCAGATGGGGACAATCTTCTTCGCTTTTTGGCCAGGTCTTTCTAGTAACCTTGGCCAAACACTTGGTGATTGTTGAAAGTAATTTGTAATGTTGAGATGGTCCAACTCCATTAAAGACATGCGAGGAGGTAGTCAAGTAGAAGATTAAATAAGGTTGTTGAGAGTGTAAATTCACGTAATTTGAGCTCTGATTTTGGTAAGAATTGTATACGATTTGGTTTTAAATTAAGGCGAATTGGGATATGTTTGGAAAAGTTACAAAACAGGTGCTACTAAGGTTGTTTTAGTATATTTCATAGAAAAACAGGTTAAAAGTGCTCAGAATCGGAAGACACGGCTTTCAAGGTTTCGTTCGACCAGCATTGGAGCCGTTTGACCAAGACCAATGTGGTTGAACGGAGGTCGAACAGTGTGTGGAGGTTTCTTTAGTGTACAGAGGCCTCGTTCGACCAGGGAGATGTTGTTCGACTAAGGTCACTTTAGTCAAATGGCAAGCAGAAGTTGATTCCATGCACAGGTGGTCTGTTCAACTACCATTCGACCAGAAGCGAGTTGTTTGACCGACACCAATTTGGTCGAACGGCATCGCTGATTTCATGTTCCGTACATTTTTACACCCCCAGTATGTGTATGTACGTATTTTCGTTGAAAAGGCCCAGAAAAGGTCTATTGAAGGAGTCTCAAGTATAAACATCCAAAAGGAGAGAGTTAGATACCACATCCATCCTACAACACATCCAAACCCTAACTCCATCCAGTGGAGCTGTAGAGAGAGATTCGTCTGTCGAATCAAATGGAGAACCAGTGAAGATTCAAGATGGGGAGAGACGCGACGACTCCCACATCTAGGGTTTACTTCGTATCTTAATTTATCTTGTAATTTTTTAGACAATGGGTAAGATCTATCAAACCACCATAATTGTTCTTCGCAACATCATGGGCTAGAACTACTTCGGGAGTTCTAGGGTTTATGAAGGTTTTACAAGTTAATTGAACTTTCGTGTGTATACTCCGTACAACACTACTTGTGGATTTATTTTACATATGCCTATATATTTGTAATCCATATTCACGGTCGTTTTGTGCATCTTCAACTGTTATATAGAGTCTGAATATATATCTGTATTGTAGATTAAGTGTGTTCACTGTTGAACAGGATTCCATCTTATGATTCTAAGTGAAGAGACTCCGAATCTTCATTAGAATGATCATATATGAATACTTATTAATTGAATTGGATTCGGTTTGATAAGTAGGATAAAGAGGATAATTTTATGGTATCTATAAAGGGAGATCATATCGGGTTAGAGTACTAAGTGCACGGGAAATAATTGATACTGATAATACCTAGAAAAGGGGGTTAAATTATATATCTTGCTCTAAGGTTATTCACACATGTTATACGCATGTTTACTTGTGTCTATAGAGTAGATATGAATGGATTCGTGATGCATCCATAATCCACAAGGCAGAGTCAGACAGTATACATGAAAGAGAGATTAATGAGTGAAATTGGATGATCCTAAAACTACCTAATTTCTCACTTGATCACTTTTGTTAATTCTCTAATACTTGTCTACTTTATTTAATATTTAAGTATTTGTTTAGTTGTTAATTAATTATTCCACACTTTTATTGCCAACTTAAAATTTTAATTAATTTAGTTAATAATTTAATTAATAATAATTCGTCATTTAGGTTCAATAATATAACTTGATCGTTTACTTGGCTACAGTTACATACTTCATACTTGGAGATTAATTATATGTTGAGAAAAAACTCATCAAGTTTCTGGAGCCGTTGATAGGAACGACATATATTATTAATTTATTATTTCTAGTTTAATTGAGATTATTCCATACTTGTCTAAATTTTCTAACTTTGAATTTTTCTCAGGTGTATGCACACTAGATCGAAGGAACCTATGATAGAACCTCTTGATCTGGAAATTGAAGCATCAGCTAAGAAAAGGAAAGGAAAGAAGAAGAAGAATAAGAAAGTGAAAACAACCGATACTCTTGATCTAGGAGTTAAAGTTGAAGAGCCGAATTTGGAAGTGACTGAAGTTGTAGATGACTTAAATGCAGAAACAGAAGCAGTTGACATGGCCGAAGATAGGCCAAATTCAGATAATGTTGCAATCCGTGAGGTTTTCAAAAACAGTTGGGTGACAACTTGGGGCTGTTAGGAGTGCGAGGGGCCGATGCAGATTTTGAACTTCACCCCACTCTTATCAGCATAGTTGAAAGGAGCCCTTTTGCTGGGGACACCTTTGATGATTCTCAACAGCATCTCAATAAGTTTCTTGGTTATGCAAGCACACAAAAGAGCGCAGGAAATAAAGAGGATGCAAGGAGGATTGTTCTGTTTAAATTCTCGCTTAGTGAAAGAGTGAGAGACTGGTATGACACTTTAAATTCTGCAGATTGCACTACATGGGAAAAATTGAAGTTGAAGTTCTTGGAGAGATACATGCCACCTTCAAAGGTGTTCAGGAAGGAATAAAACATCAATCAATTTTCTATTAATCAAGGTGAGAAGTTTCACGAAGCATGGGATAGGTTCAAGGACATGCTTAGAAGGTGCCCACAACATGGATTGTCTAAAGCTCAATACATCAACATCTTTTATAATGGGTTAGATTATGATTCACGTTTTCTACTTGATTCATTATCAAAGGTTGCTAAATGAATGTGTTGGATTGTATACTAAAAGTCTAGCTTTTTGTATGAATAATGTTTAACAATGAATTTGAAATGAGAATCATATATCAAATGTTTTGCATATTATAATTGCAAAAGTCCACTTACTTTATACTTAGATAATATGTTGTGTGACAACACGCGGAAGATCATATTACTGGTTTTCTTATAAAGTATAAACAGATGCTCACAACCGAGATAGACGGGGATAATCTATAGAGATGGTTGTAGTATGATTTATTATTTGTTTATCTTCACTATAGAATCACATTAGTGCATTTTGTGTGTATTGAGCAGGATCGCTTGAGATCGTTCGATTTATACTGACTATATAAGAGAACTTGATCTTAGTTAATATGGATGTTCGTGCTCTTAATCCCTATATAATAATCCCGATACATAAGGCAGTATGTATCTCTTTGATTCATCAATGGTGAGATTTATATATTAAATCAACAAACTCGGTGAGTTGGGAAATATTGTTGTCTCTATGGTGTGCTATTGATTGTAGAAGGAATCCATGTCCTATTAAATAGGTTGATGATGTCCCCTTGAGAAGCTAATAAAAATTATCATGTAAACCCTACAGGTTGATTTATTCTGGCATAATAACAAGGTTGAGTGGTACTACTCTCGGATGAAATATTAATTAATGGAGTTGTCAGCAACTTAATTAATTAATGGGCATTGTATATCTTAAACATGTGGAGAATAATGGACTCATAATAAGAAAGAGCCCATAACGTAATTGTTGGATTAGAGCGGTATTGTAGTAATAATATTTTAGTGGAATATATTATTATTATTGGACTTAAGTATAAGTTTTTGGCTAAACTTGGATACTTAAGCCCAATGGAGGCCCGATTCTAATTTCTCCTCCTGGTCCTTGCTGTAGCCCATAAATAAGTCATCTCAGTTTTCTAGAAACCTAATGAACACGCCTCATACCCGAGTTTGAGAGGAGGGAAAGCAAATCGAGAGGATCTTGAAGATCGTCGCCCACACGACGTCAAGATTGGACTTGGGAATACATCAGAAGATCAAGAGGTTATTTTATGCGCTGTTCTTCATCAACATACTCTGGTGAAATGTAATAAGTTTTTATCTTATTGCTTCCGCTGGATTAAAAATACATAAAACCCTAACGGTTCGCATTAACCAAATGATCGAACGCCAACAATTGGTATCAGAGCTTTGATTTTGTGGAAGACGTGACTAGTTAGGCTAGGTTTTATCTGCCTTACGTGGATTAGGGTTTAGTATTTTTCTCTTGTTATACTTGTGTCCCAATACGTACATGGCGGTGATGAGCGATGAGTCCCAGAAAGCAGCGACGTTGATTGATGGTCAGCACGGGTGGCGCTTCACGATGTCGTGCTAGCGGCACTAATAATGGCGAGAAGTGGTGAAGCATGATGGCTCAGGATATGTGGGGTATGGCTGCAGGAAAGCTCGCTCATGGGTGCTTGCTGATCAGACGTGACGGCGCGGCGACGCATGGCTAACGGGCGGTGCATGCATGTTGGTTGGCTGGGCACTGCTGGATTCCGATAGTGTATGGTTGATGGGTTGCGCAAGGAAAGAAGAGGTAGTCTGGAAAGTCAGGTCGAGATCCAGGGCGAGTCAGGCAGTGCTTAAGCTGTCTGGAGGCGTTCCAATCGGGACTTGCCATCATTTTGGACGAGTATGAAAACTATTTTCGGGAGAGTCCATCAAAGTTCCGATCGAGTCTACAGCGTATTCCAAGCGGGTCTGCACCTATTTCCGAGAGGGTTTGCAACAAAGCTTCGAGCAGTGGCTACACGGTTTGGCCCAAAGGGTGTCGGCTGGATGAGGCATGGTAGATAGATGATGGCCTGGATGAGTCGCCTGTGGCTGGGTCGAGTCTGCTTGGTGGCTGAGGGAGTCGGTGAGCATGGCGCTTCGTAGGCTGCACGACTGGGCGCGCGATGGCAGTCAGATAGGCAGAGTGAAGCGGCACACTAGGAGATGTTACCGGCACTAATGCCGACTTCTGCGGGGCACGAGTGGTGCAGGCGGAGAAACTCAGCGGGAGCATGGCATGGCGCGGCGCAAACGAGGCGAAAGCTTGCGGAGGCTGATGCATGGGTGATTAGCCATTTGTAGTTGGGATGACTAATTAAAGAATTTATCGAACCACAAGGAGGAAGGTACTAGGGTTTAAGCGATCTCGTGTTTGTCATAGTTTTATAGAGATGATCAAGAAGGGGAGATAATCAAGAAATGATAATAAAATAAATGGATAGATGAATGGGAGATGGATGAATGAGCCAAGTAGATAGAGAATGAGACTAGCAATACTTATAGTATGGAGAATTTAGGTATCATGCAACGAATTCATATATATCATGGATTAATAACTAAGGGCCAACACAAATTCCACCTAAACTCCCTTTCGAGATGGATAGGTTGTAGATCTCATAAAGGTCTCAAAATAGCTCAAAGGTTGGTTCTTGATGAGTGTGTTAATTCACAAATCTTGCGCTTGGATTTGTGTTATTATAGAGTATTTGAAGGTTGAAATCGGTTGTAAACTTATATATATTGTGAAAAGGCATGAATCAGGCGTTGTTGGAGCTATTTGAGTGGTTTTCGAAGGAAATCGGAGTGGAAGTGTTGAAAATTGAAGAAAGGAAGTTGAAGCCATCCGATTGGGTGAAGCAGGAGTGCGATTCGACCTGAAGGAGATCAATTCGACCAGTCCTTCAGGTCGAATTGGCAGCACAACATGAGCAGAAGGTGGATTCGACCACGACAGGGGAATTTGACCTGGGCATCAGGTCGAATCGAGGTCGAATAGATTGGCGGAGATGCCAATTTGACCTTGTCACTTTGATTCGACCAGGGCAGTTGGTCGAATCCAGCACCTGGGACTTACAGTGTGTTTTTTCGACCTGTGATTCAACTTGGAGGAGTCAATTCGACCTGTTGATGAAGTCGAATTGAGGCTCGGGAACTTACCATATCCGTGTTTTTACATCCTCAATGCGTGTGATCACTTAAAAAGCCCATTCCATGCCCGGGAAGCGCGATTACAAGTATAAAAAAAGGCTTGTGCAGCATCATGGAGAACCGACTTGATCAAGAAGACATGGAGACGTAGAGTTTAGAGGAGAGTCGATCGTCCATCATCCGGAGGGGCTGTGACAGAGATTCCGCTGGAGATTCAAGTAAGATTGGTCCAACTAACCATGATTGTTCTTAGATCAATCATGGGCTAGAGCCACTTTGGTATTTCTAAGGTTATGAAGGTTTCATGAGTTAATTAGTCTTTCATGTGTAAACTCCATACAACACTACTTGTGGTTTATTTTATATAAGATTGCGCGTTGTTAATCCATACTCACGGTTATTTTGTGCATCAATAATTATTGTGTAAAGTCTAAATACATAACTTGGTTATTGGTTGAGTGCGTTCACTGCTGAGCAGGGTTTTATGTTATAATTCTAAGTGAAGGGATTCCGAAGTCTTATTAGAACTATCTTATATGAATACTTGTTAATTGAATCATATTCGGGTTAATAAGTAGGATAAAGAGTATAACTTTATAGTACCTATAAAGGGAGATCAAATCGGGTTATAGTACTAAGTGCATGGGAAATAATTGATTCTAATAGTACCTAGAAAGGGAGATTGATGAGTGGAACTGGATTACTTGACGAACTACCTACTATCTTATTTGATCACAACTCACTTATCTTTTATTCTTGCTATTTTACTTGCTATTTCAATTATTATTTGTTACTTAATCTCAATATCACAACCATTATATTTACCAACATAGTCATAATTTACTAGAACATAATTAAATTGATATTTATCCGTCCCTTGGGTTTGATATATAACTTGATCACCTTCGAAACTACGATTGATATCCTTCATACTTGAGGATTAATTGTTTGTTGAGAAAACGCACATCAAGTTTCTGGCGCCGTTGCCGGGGACGGCTTAAAATATCTTTTTGTTATTTCTAGTTTTATTAGGACTATTTTAATTCTTGTTTTGCTGTTCTAACTTTTATTCTTTTTAGGTGTATGCTCATAAGATCAAAGTAAGGTGAATTAGTACCATATAATCCGGAGATCGGAGCGTCATCGAGGTAGAAAAAGAAGAAGAAGGGTAAGAATAAGAACGTAGATCCAACTGAAGCTCTTAACCTTGGAGTTGAAGTTGACGTGCTAAATTCACAAACGATTAAAGCTGCAACCGAATTAATTTGGAAGTAGAGACAGTCAACATGGCAGCAAATCTGGACAATCTGGCCATTCGTGAAGTCTTTAAGAATAACGGGGCTGGACACTCTAGGCTTCTAGGTGCAAGGGGGGCTAATACGGATTTTGATCTTCACCCCACTCTTATTAGGATGATAAAAAGGAACTCCTTTTCAGGAGGGACTTTCGAGGATCCGCAGCAGCATCTAAACAAGTTATTGGGCTATGTAAGTACTCAAATAGACACAGGAGAACATGAAGATGCTCGGAAGATCCTCTTGTTTAAATTCTCGCTTACTGAAAAGGCGAGAGATTGGTACGATACTATTAATACAGCTGAATGCACTACTTGGGAACAATTGAAGTTGAAGTTCTTGGAAATATACATGCCGCCTTTGAAGGTGTTCAAGATGAAGCAAGACATTAACCAATTTGCTATTGGTGGTGGAGAGAAGTTTCATGAAGCTTGGGATAGATTCAAGGACATGCTTCATAAGTGTCCACAACATGGGCTAGCTAAAGCTCAATATATCAGTATATTCTACAGTGGATTGGACTGTGATTCTCGTGTGTTATTGGATGCTTCTTCTAATGGATCATTGCTTACTAAGTCATCCGTAGAAGCCGAAAAACTTTTTAAAGATATTTCGATAAATTCAAGAGATTGGCCAACTGATAGAGTGAGAGGCACTTACGTCCTTGGAAAGGTGGCTAAAGTTGAACATGCTATGATAAAACAAGTAGAGAAGATGAGATCGTCTCTAGCTTGTCGAGTATCAACAAGCTATTTGAGTCCCAACAAAAGCAAATCAGTGATATATCTCAGCGCATACCAATCATGCAGCAGGGAGTTATGAATGATGGAACGATCCAAGAGGAGATGGAAGAAGTAAACTATGCTATGGGCCAAAGTATTCAAGAAACGAGGTATCAAAATCAAGGCAACCAGAATTATCAAGGGAACTACAACAATCGTGGTCCTTCGGGTAATTATCAATAGCCTAGAAGGCCGGAGTTTTCATGGAGTAATCCTAATAATGAAATTTAACCTCCGACTGGTGTTGATCTGGGTGCGAAAGTGGAAGAAGGAAAGCCTGGTTTTGAAGATACTGTGAACAGGTACATGGCTAGGAATGATGCTAGAGTGGATCGTCTTGAGGCCAAGTTAGAGAAGAAGATTGATGCAAACCATAAGGATTTGACTGCACAAGTGAAGGACCTTACATTGTTGATGGGGGAGATGGCAGAAAGTGTTAACAAGCTCACTCAAACTATTGAGAAAGGGAAGCTCACGTCGCAAAGTATTGAGTATCCAAAGTCCTGCAATGCCATCACATTGAGGTCTGGAACATAGTACGAGGGACCTATGAGGCCGGAATCAAAATTGGACACGTCGAGGGCTCAATTCAACCCCAATTCGACTAACATCACAGATCAAATTCAACAGGGGAGGTCGAATTGGACGACTGAACGTGATTTGGAAGCATCAGAGCCTCGATTCGAACAAAACCAATTCAATTCGACCTGGGGCCCAGGTCAAATTAAGGTCGAATCCACCCTTCTAGAGCACTCTGTTTTATTAGATGCCCAATTCGACCAGTAGCAGTTCAATTCGACCAGACCTTCAGGTCGAATTAAGGTCGAATCAGAGGGCAGAAATCTTACAGTGAGCCGATTCGACCAGGGGACTTCAATTCGATAAGACCTTCTGGTCGATCCAGGTTGAATCGGAGATACAGGGTGAGAATCGTGTTCCAGGTGCGCAATTCGACCACTATGTGCCCAATTCGACCAGAGCACCTGGTTGAATTGAGGTCGAATCATCCCATACTGCATCTGTTTCTTCACCGAACACTCCTTGTGATGTGAACATTACTCCATTGGTTCCGAATGAGCAGAATACTGAGATCATAGCAGAGAAGAAGTGGGAAAGAGCCAAGAGGTTGAGAGCCGAGAAGGATAAAGTGGAGAAGGTCGAGCGTGATGAATGGGGTATCCCAAAACAAAGATACCTCCGTTGTTTCCTTATAAGTTGGTTAAGAAGGGATTGGAAGAGAAGTTCAAGAAGTTTTCTGATATCATCAATAAGATAAGCTTGAGTATTCATTTCTATGGGGCAATATTGGAGATGTTATACTATCGATTCCTTAAGGATATATTGTTGAAAAAGAGAAGCTTGAACGGAGTTGAGATGGTGAACTTCTCTGAAAATTGTAGCTCGATTATCCAAAGGAAGCTGTCATAGAAGATGAAGAATCCGAAAAGCTTCACTATCTTGTGTGAGATAGGAAAAGGGTCGGCACGACGAGCCTTGTGCGATCTTGGGGTAAGCATCAATTTGATACCATTGTCTTTCTTTCAAAGGCTTGGTTTGGGGGAGTTATCTCCTACAACAGTTGCTCTACAATTGGCGGACATGTCGATGACGTTTCTGAAAGGTATCATTGAAGATGTTCTTATCAAAGTGGAGAAACTATTCTTTCCTGTGGATTTTTTTGTACTTGAGATGGAAGATGACAAGGATAATATCCCTCTTATCTTGGGAAGACCTTTCCTTGCTACTGCTGGGGCCATGATTGATGTTAAGAAGGGGGAGCTTAGGTTGCGAATGGATAAAGAAGAGGTCCTATTCAACCTTGACAAAGCAATGAAGATGCCTATAGACTCACAATGTCATAGTATTGATGTGGTGGAGGAGATTGTGAAGGAAGATTTGTCTTTGATCATGTATAAGGATCCTCTTGAGACATGTTTGATGGAGTCTCTTACTTATCCCACTACGGAGCTTGACGATCTCTCCAATGAGGAATGCATAAATATCTTGAGAACTTACTTGCTTTGGGTGATGATAGGTATGAATTGGAGAAATCTAAGGTTGAAGAAGTGAAGTGGACTAGGAAGTACTTGCCATTGGATAGAGAGAGCACTCCAATGGAAGAAAAGAAAGAGGAGCTGAACCCATTACCGGAACACTTGACGTATGCCTTTCTTGGTGACAATGGAAAATACCCGACAGATGATTCTGAATTTCAATGGAAGATTAACGAGGAGGTGTCTAGATAGCCATGGGAAGAAGGAAATTCTGAGGATCATATACTTGTGACCAAAAAAGGTGAGGTGTTGAGTGTAGCCAAGAAGAGGGAAAGAAAGTATTTGAAGGTGAGGATGCGAGAAGACCATTTTCCGATCAAGTAGTCTACTAAGTGGTAATCCATCGTGACTCTCCGACGTTAACCAAGAGCGCCTGTTGGGGGCTTTCCCTCCCATTTTATTGCTTTATTTCATTCGTGTGAGTAAGAAATTTTTATATTTGAAGTGCTTACTTATCGGCAATTACATCTCTTTGCAAAACTTAGTTTCAATTATAGTTTCTACTAAGTTTGGGGGTGTGATGTACTTACCTCGATAAGCACCGATAGTATAATCTTTTTTTTGTAATATTTGTTAGGGAAGTTGATTTTTCTTGGCATATTTAAACTTTAGTCGGTTTTTATGTGTCGATTTTTTTGCAATTTGCCTAATATTTAGTGGTGTTTTTGTTCCGTGTTTTGAGTTGTTTGCGGAGTTACTCATGAATGTTGAGTTCTAGATAGATTATGATGCATGAGCTGGGATTTGTTGGAGACACTTGTATGATTGATTTGATATATGGGTTTCGTGAATTTTTGTGTATTCATATGTACATGTGTAAATTTTCATTGATGAGAAGCATGTATAATTTGATAAGTATGTAGAGTTCTTGCAAAATTGATCTTGATTATGTGCTATGATGAGTACTTAGGATTCTATTTACCCATGTGAGGATTTGAGCCTTTTAATCATGCTTGATCATGATAGTTTATTCTTGAGAGAATCATTTATATGAACGTATTCTAGAACTTGGCTTGTAGTCTTGTGTGAGACTTACGATTGGTAAATTACAAGGATATGATCTTAGACCATTTTTGATTACTTAAGCTACTTAGCCAAATTTACCTTCCCATTTATTATGTATGCCTTTGGTAGCCCCGTTTGATCCTTAAAAGCTTTTTCTTTGGCAAGCCGAATAAAAGAACCTTATTTAACCTTTACTTGAGCTTTGTTTAAATACCCTATTGGTAGAGAGTTGAGGATAAGTGTTGCAAGAGGAAGAAGGATGGTAGAGTGTGGTTGAGTAAAGTAAGAGAAGTGTATGGTTAAATCTTGTTTAGGGGTAGTGCCTGAAACTGGTACCCCGATTAAAAAGGGTAATGCCTACAACCAGTACCCGAGTTATCAAAAGAAGAATGATGTTGATGCAAGGAAGAGAAGAAAATTCAAAAATTGCAAGTGCAAAAGAAGAAATTGGAGGAGAATATGTAGCCGAATGAAGAAAACAAGAACCTCCAAGGTAACTCTCTACAAGTGTTTGAGTCACTCTATCTAAATTTTCCTACCCTTTCCAAAGAGCCAACATTACAACCCAAAAACAAGTCCTTTGTGATCCTAGTAATGAGTTGATTGTGAGTTGATTTTTGAGACCCTTGCCAAGCTTATGGTTACGCGTGAGTATGGATTGAGTATAAGCGTATACATTAACCTATTAAGTGCAACTAGCACTTGAGTGAGAGAGTAAACACTTATATTGTGAGGTAGATGACTTAGTACTTCGAATGGTAATATGATTGAGTGATGTTTTGCATGAATGATATGTATGATGCAAGAAATACATGCTTTTAATTGATAAAATTGCATGTGTAATATGTGTTGTACTTGGTGATCTTGTGAATTATACACGACTCCTTGGTTTGATTGCGTTGCCTCGGGACGAGCAACATGTAAGTTTGGGGATTTAATGAGTGTGTTAATTCACGAATCTTGCGCTTGGATTTATGCTATTATGGAGTGTTTGAAGGTTAAAATTAGTTGTAAACTTTTATATATTGTGAAAAGGCATGAATCAGGTGTTGTTGGAGCTATTTGAGTGGTTTTTCGAAGGAAATCGGAGTGGAAGTGTTGAAAACTGAAGAAAGGAAGTTGAAGCCATCCGATTGGGCAAATCAGGAGTGCGATTCGACATGAAGGAGATCAATTTGATCAGCTTTTCAGGTCGAATTGGTAGCACAACACGAGCAGAAGGTGGATTCGACCACGACAGGGGAATTCGACCTGGGCATCATGTCGAATTGAGGTCGAATGGATTGGCAGAGATGTCGATTTGACCTCATCACTTTGATTCGACCAGGGTAGTTGGTCGAATCGAGCACCTGGGACTTACAGGTGTGTTGATTCGACCTGTGGTTCGACTTGGAGGAGTCAATTCGACCTGTTGCTGAAGTCGAATTGAGGCTCGGGAATTTACCATATCCGTATTTTTACACCCTCAATGCATGTGATCACTTAAAAAGCCCATTCCAGGTCCGAGTGGCGCGATTACAAGTATAAAAGAAGGCTTGTGCAGCATCATGGAGAGACGACTTGATCAAGAAGACATGGAGACGTGGATATATATATAATATGCATTTCATGTTGTTAATAAATTATTTAAATATTTTAGATATGACAAAAGATTGAAAAATAAGTTTTATAAGAGATTCACACCTTATTATTGATGAAAAATAAAGACATGCGAAAGATTAATTCTCTTATGAGATAATTATATAAGATGGATTCTGAGACGAGTCTATCCATTGTTAAAATATGATTATAATATAGGAGTATATATTGGGTGCATCCGAGTGCAAGGGTACATCAATTGTTAAAATATGATTATAATATAAGAATGTATATTGGGTGCATCCGGATACAAGGGTACACCCATATGTGTATGACTTTTTATTTTATTTTGTATACATATTATTCTATTTTGTATACGTGTTTTGTAATATAATTGTATACTTTTTTCACACTAAATTTTTCATTAAAAAAACTAACATTCATACGTGTATAACTTTTTATTCAATAGTATATACATATTTTTTTAATAATTGTAAATTTTTTACACTCAGTTTTTCATTAAAAAAAACTAACAATTAAATTATATACATTATTGCTTATAATTGTATATGTTTTTTGTTATATTTGTATATGGGTGCACCCTATCTTAGGGTGCACCAGGGTGCACATTATAATTAGCCATACTAATATGTTCTTTTATGATTAAAGTATATTTTTTTAAAGTACGATAAATAATGAATTAAAGTATTATACCCCTCCGTCCCACTATTTTTATCCACTAATTTATATTGAGTTAATATTAGGTCCACCCGGGTGGAAGGGTGCACTCATATGTGTATAATTTTTTATTCTATTTTGTACTTCCTCCCTCCCACATTTATCTTCACACTTTCTGTTTTCGTCTGTCCCACATTTATTTTCACACCCCAAAAAGGAAACTTCACACTAACCAACAACCTCAAAAGTTACCTTAATTTCAAAAATATCACTATCACCTAACACACATAACATACTTTACAATTTATTTATTATAATATATTAAATAAATAAGATGTAACGTGTGAAATGTGTGATTGCATTTTCAAATATAAAGATGTATTTAAATATTATTTGTATTTAATACTTTTTTTTTAATTGTATTTCGTGAAAAAATAACAAATAAATAAAAAACGTAAGACGAAATTAAATGGCTACAATTTGTTTTGGGTTAGTAATGTATGTTTTAACTTTATTCAATTCAATATATAAATAGAAAAATAGTTAATAATTAAAAGAAGGCAAAATCTTGTCTGGCTTCGGAGGATTGGGATACTGTGCCCTTAAATTAGAGATATTAAACGGGCCAGCCTAATCCATTAGGACCAACCCTAATGGGCTTCGGCCTAATCGGGCTTCGGGCTAAATTGAGTCTATTTAAACGGACTACGAAAAGGTGAATCTAACCCTAATCCTAACGGATTACGGGTTAAACGGGCCGGGCTCGCAGGATGTACAATAAAAAATATTTAAAAATTATAAATTATAATTTGTTATAAATAATATATCAAATTCAAAATTAACTAACACATTAATTAAAATTTGAGAGAATTAAGATTAATACATGCAAAATATTATTAAAACATATAAATTAAAAGAATTTGTGATAATTAAATTAATCTTAATATATTTATTTAAGTATTATTTTATTTATTAGAGAAAATTGTGGGTTAAAGTGAGAAAAATGATGAGAAAGAGATGAAAATTAAAAGATGGTGAGAGTTTGTTCAATGATGGGTTGGGGGTAGGGTGAGACGGGGTGGTTGATGTATAGATTATGTGTGTTAAAATTAATTAATTAAACATAATAATAATAATAATTTTCAGCCCTACGGTCCGGCCCGGTTAGCCCACGGTCCAGCCCTATTAGCCCACGGGCTAATCGGTTTGGGCCAAAAAGCCCGGGTATTAAACGGGCTCAAATTTCTTAACCCTAACCCTAATTTTTTTCGGGTTAATAGAGTTGGACCCACGATTTTCGAGCTTATTAACAACTCTACCTTAAATTCCATGATTTTGACGGTTGTACCTTTTAGTATAAAAATGAATACCCTTAAATTAAAAAAAAAAATTTAAATTTTTTAATCTAACATTTATCTCATTCATATTTTAGTATATTTTTTTCAATAAAAAAAGTTATTATTAATTAAAGAATCCGTTCATATTTTCAAATAAAAAATTCAAATCTTCATGTGTCGGAAAAATATAAAATATGAGAGATTTGTAGAGTTATGATATGTAGAATTTTAAAATTATATGATGACTAGTTTTGTCTCCGCGTAATACACGGGTTCTATTATGTGTGATGTTTTTGTTTTAAAAATATAATTTATAAAAATATCTTTTTATGATTTTATATTTTATTATTAAATGTATGTATATATTTGTTTATTTGTTTTTTCATCTCACTTTACTATTTAATGTGTCTTTTACCTCCATTTTAAAAAGATGAACATTTTATTAATAATAAAGGATGCGATATGCCATAATATAAATATTTTCAATTTAAGGCCTAAAAAATTGATAAACTATCAATTCAGCCTAGATTATTATTTCTATCAATTAGAGATTTGAAATACGGAGCATATAAAACTATAAAATAAAGGACACGATGTCAAGAAATATAATTTCTATTAAAATTAATTACAAAAATATTAAACTTATTATTAATAGTAAATTAATTAATAATCGAGCATCACTTTTTTTAACTTTTACCTTTATTAATTAATTAAATTACTTTATTACTTTTTTTCATATTGAATAACCCAACATAAACATTTAAATGTTATAATATACTATAACATAAATTCCCTTGTGAGACGTTATACATGTGATACAGTTCGTGAGACGTGTTAAAATATATTTATTGTATAGATAAAGTATGTTTAATAATGTTAAAGTATGTTCTCTAAAATATGATAAATGATGAATTAAAGTGTGATTTTTAAGGTGTTATAATATGATTTATTATTGACATACTTTAACTACAAATAAGCATACTTTAGTAATAGGTTGACCCGTCTTACAACTGTCTCACAAAAAACTCGTTTCAAAAGAGAGTATCCCATATTATAAATCATTATTATTATTAATTTTTTTAAAATAATATGGTAAGTTATTAATAGGAGAGACTAAATAAAACAATAGTTAAAATATACACGAAATTTTCAAGAAAGAATGTGGAGACGCCACCTATAAAATTATTAATTTTTATAAAATATAATTGAAAGATTAAGATTATTATTAATATGTGAGACTAAATATACAAAATTTTTTAAGACCGAATGTGATGACTCCACATACACATTAATTAAGATTTTTTGAACATATAACAATATTTTTATTAGAATTAAAATAATAAATTTTCATTAAAAAACTTAAAATATTTTTATTATATTAAATTAAATCTTGAAGAAAATTTACTTAAAATAAAATATTAATTGCAAGATTATAAAATATTAATTATTTAAAATAAAATATTAAGAGAGACTCTCTTGTGACATGTGTTATTATGCGGGAGACAAAATTTTTTAAGGAGGAGCGGGTGACCCCTCCTATAATTTTTTTTATAAAATATTAACTGAAAGATTAAAATTATTAATAATAAGTAGACTAAATATACAAAAGTTTTCAAGAACGAATGTGATGACGTCATATACATAATTAAAATTTTTTAAACATATTTTAAATATATATAAATAAAATTATTATGATTAAAATAATAAAATTTTATTTAGAAAACTTAAAATATTTTTATTATATTAAATTAAATCTTCATGAAAAAATTACTTAAGATAATATATTAATTGCAAGCTTATAAAATATTAATTAATTTAAATATTAAATTACTCAAAATAAATTATTAATTGTATTATTAAGATTATTAATATGAGAAATTAAATAAAAATATTTAAAATATTAAACTACTCAAAATAAAATATTAATTGCTTGATTAACGTAAACGCGCCACGTACACAATTTTTTCAAGAACGAATTTGGCGACGCCACATACACAAAATTTTTCAATGAGAAACATGGCACCGCCACCGCACAATTCTAAAATTTTATTTTTGGCAATCACTTCTAAATTAATAGTATTAATGATATGAACGTTATATTGTGAAAATATCGTATGATTATAAATGAATGATTAAAAAATATACTCCATACTTCATGAGATGACATTAGAAGTATAGATAGAGAGAAGATAAAAATATAGCGTAGTAAAAGTAATTGTTGGATCATTTGGGCTATCTTGTGGCCCAACTGCTAGTCTTCAATTTTGGTATTGGGCTTGGTTAAGCCAAGGTCCATCCCTCCAACCCTCTAGTCGCTCAATCCTAATGGGACCCAAACACTCTTCTTCTTTCTCTTTGATTCATGCCGTTGTTGCCACGAATGGAAAGATTGATCTTTCCTTTCATGTGGTGACTAGGCTTCGGTATAAGAAGGGCTCTTGCCTTCTCTTATCAGCACTACAAAATAGAGAGCCTGTGGTATTTAAGTGAGTTTCTTTGGTGGGTTTATGATCTAAATCTTTCGTGGATTTATTTCTATTGCCACTATGTGATTATCGATTCTGTTGTGAGCCAAACCTCAGGATTCTGAGCACCACTCGTCTTATCTTCCCCGACGTGCTGACGGCCAAGATACCTAACAGTGGTATCAGAGCCAGTCGGTCGCCTCACGTCGGCCTCTGCTCTGTTGCTTTGTGCTCTTCCTTTTCAGGGAAGTCTCTTTCTCTTATTTTTGTTTCCTGTGATCTACTTTGTGTTTCTGGATTTGTTCAAATAGATCTGTTTCTGACTTGAACTTTTGATTTTATTCTTAGTTCTCGTCTTCGGTGCTTGGTAACAGTTGTTGGTACCATTCGTGTGTATCTGCTCTTGGCCATTCTTAGCCTTTACTCAAGTGGCTTCGATGAGTTCTGGAGGTGTTTTAAGATTTCATCCGAAATCTCGCTCTGGTATATTGGCTTGTTACCCTCATTTATTTCAGCATACTAGTGTCACTGATTGTGACTATAGGGTTGGGATTCTGTGCTGTTAGTCGTTTAGGATTTGTGTGATGCTTGAGACGCTGGTCCTCTTGGTGATCCTATTTGATTATTTGCTTTTGTGAATCTCATTTCTGGGCATATTTTTCCGCTGCTGCAAATCTGCTTTTTCTGCCTGCCTGTGTGTGTGGCAGATTGTTTATTTATTTATTATTTGTTTCTTTCCCGTGATTGTTCTACATAGCTTTTGAATACTTATGGCTTCTCCATTGTCGTTTGGACAAGCCCCATTTAATAGAAAAGGTGACTTCAGTATCTAGAAATAGAAAATTAAGTGTATCCTTATCCAACAACGGGTATTTAAAGCTATAGATCATTCTTATGAGAAGGATACTACTGATGTTAAAAAGGCTGAAATGAATGAACTTGCTTTGTCTGCTATTATCTTGAATTTATCTGACTCTGTGTTGAGAAAAGTTGGAGGTGTTTTGCTCTTAGTGCTTTCAACACATCTTCTAACAGCACAACATCCTTTCCTCCATAGAGAAGAGCATCTTTGAAATGCTTTTGTGATCTTAGCAGTGCAGAAAATAACATGATGGCCTTATCCTCACTAGTCAACTTGAAATCCACACTTTCCAGATTATCTGTGATCTTGCAGAATTTATCAGCTTGATCCCTCAGAGGCTTTTCATCAGTCATCTTGAAAGCATGAAGCCTTTGCCTCAAATGCAATTTATTTGCAGAAGTTTTAACCATAAACAGAGCTTCCAATTTATTTCATACACCAACAATAGTTGTTTCCTTTGATACTTCTCTAAGTACTTTATCACTTAGGCATAAGATTATTGTAAAATAGGTCTTTTGAAGTATCTGATCATCCACTGGACCTCTTACACCACCTGCTGCAGCCTGAGAATATCTAAATATTTCAATCTTCAATGGTGGAGGTGGTTTTAATGCATCCATCAAACCTTGCTGCATGAGGACAGCTTTCATCTTCAACTTCCACAGGCTGTAATCTAATTTCTCTGTGAGTTTTTCAACATCAAATCTTGTGGTGTTCATCTTGAATACTTGTTGTGTGTTTATTTTTCATAGACGGCGCCAATTGATGTGATAAAATACTTAATAATCTCACAAACACTTAAGATCAAACTCACATGAAATAAAAAACTTGAATTAAAATGAAAAACTTGCACAAAGAAGTATAGTGGTTCGATTATGAATAACCTACATCCACTTTGGGGAGAAGAAACTTTATTATCACGCAATGCTTACAACCAAGAAAGATTGATCTCAATCTGATGTAGAGAACACAAAAACGCAGCACTCAAAAATTTTCAACTCTCAATGTGAAAACTTAGTGTGACCAGCCTATTTTGAGCCCTTATATCTATCTACCCCTTCAATCTATTGGTCTGGTTGAACCTTCACTAGATAGCCCTCACTTAGTAGATGAGATGCAGCCACATAGCCGGTTTTAAGTAGCTAGATAAACTTCCCAAAAACTGCTCCAAAGTCGGGTACTCACCCTTGCACCAGTTTGGCAGTTTTCACCCGGTTGAGTTGTTAGTCAGTTTTAACTAATCCAACTTACTTCCAGCAAGCATGCAGCACGTGGTGATCATTGTTAAGCCTCCAATGAACATAACCCACATGTTAAACTCCCTCATGCATGCATCTATTATTATCAGTTTCATATATTGGTCAATTATTTATTTAAAGTATGAAATTTTTTTGTCAGGGCTACAGATGTCACTCATGTAAAATGTCATCAGAATTACATATTTATTGCTACACTCATCAATATGGCAGCCTTACCAATTCTTTAAAAAAAACTTCAAAAATTTCTTTTTCCTAGTGAAAGGGAAAGAAAATTTTAGATGTGGTGTTGATGCCTACGATGTCCAAGAACCAGTGGTTTTTCTCCAACCACAAAAAGAGTTGTAATGTCCGAAGCTGCATGGGGTTTATCTTTTGAAAAATTTCTGGAACTCAGCTTTTCAAACCAAAAGTAGGGTAGCAAGCTGTGGTTATTCCCTACATAAAGATTATCTTCGGTTTTATGGTTACATGTTTTTTTTCTAGCATTATGAATTTCCATAAATGATTTCATCAACGACTGGATTTTTTTTGTTATCTTGTAAATTATATACATATGATAATAATTTTTTTTAATATTTTACTTTTTGGATTCTCGGTGCGGCTTCTTTCATCTTTTGAAATCTCGGTGCAATTTTCATTATATAACATAAACTCAAGGACCTAATAGCTATTTTAGCCCAAAAATCAAATGCTTGCTTTAAGCGATTTCAAGTTAGTTACAAGAGAAGAAGGTTTAAGTAATCAAATGCTTTCTCATATTTCTATTTTTATTTTTTTCTAAATTAAAGGGTAAGACTGACTATCGGGCAACGATTTATTTGATCAATCAGGACAAGAATAAAGAAAACACTCCAGTGGTTTCTTTTAAGGGGAGAGTAGGAGACTGGATGAATTATTTATCTTATGAGAGGGTTCAACTACTTGATTGTATAACAGAGAAGAAGTTGTTTAGATTTGGATTAGTGTTGTAATCTTTTCACCCATGTTTGTTTGCAGTATAATGGATTTGTGAAGTATATGGCTTTGGAAATACTAAATCCAACTATTGCTTGGTTGGATGGATTATCCAACGGGTATATATAAAGCATGGATGCATGTGACTTTGTTAAAAGGTTGTTACAATAAAAGTATGACAATTGGTTAAAAGGAATGCATGTGAAGTAGGTGATGTGGAGTTTGGATAAGATGAGTGGTGGAGATCATTTGAGAAGTTATTATCCAGCATGCATTAAGTTGTAAAAGCTGGTAGTTATTATGGAAAAATTTTGGCAGCTAGTTGAGCCTACAAACACCCTATCTGATCATCAATAAAAGGGGCCAAGTTTCATTGTGATTTCAGATTAAGTTTAGCCATGTGTAGATGCAGATAGATAGTTTCTTCTCTATTATAAATTCTTCTTCAAAAAAGCTCTTCCTCTCCCCGTGGACGAAGGTGGTTAACAAGCACCGAACCATGTAAAACTCATTGCATTCTACTTGTTTTACACATACAATCACACACCCATTAAAATCAATCCGAGAAAGAGAGAGAGAGAGATAATTGAGTATTTCTTGTGAGTTGCAGTCGATCTTGGAAGCCTATTTTCTGATAATTGGCGCCATCTTGCGGGAAACGGGAAGATTAAGATGAATACCACAAGGTTGGATGTTGAAAAGCTCATAGAGAAGACAGATTTCAACCTTTTTAAGTTGAAGATGAAGGCAGTCCTGATGCAACAAGGCTTAATGGATGCATTGAAACCTCCTCCACCAGTGAAGACAGAAATAATCAAAGATCCTCAAGCTGCAATGGGTGGAGTAAGGGGTCCAATTGATGATCAGGTACTACAAAAGACATACTCTACAATTATCTTATGCTTAGGTGATAAAACATTAAGGGAGGTTGCAATGGAAACAATTGCTATTGGAGTATGGAATAAATTGGAATCCCTGTTTATGGCAAAATCAACTGCTAATAGATTACATTTGAAGCAAAGATTACATGCTTTCAAGATGACTAATGAAAGGCCTATGATGGATCAAGATGATGAGTTCTGCAAGATAATAGATGATCTTGAGAATATGGATCTCAAGCTCACCAGTGAAGATAAGACAATCATGCTGTTATCAGCCATACCAAGATCCCAAAGGCATTTCAAAGATGCTTTTCTTTATGGGGGGAAAGATTTTGTTCAAAAGGAAGATGTGATGTCAGCACTGAGATCAAAAGATCTAGAAATGGGAGTTGATGACATTGATAAATCAGGTGGAGACAACAAGAAAAGAAATAAAGGGGGAGCTACAGATATATGATAAGAAAAAGAAGAATAGTTCAAATAAACAAGATGATGAAGATAATGATTCACAAGAAGAATTTGAGGTAAGAAAATATTTCTATTGTCATGAACCGAGTCATTTCAAGAGGAATTGTCCTAAGTTGAAGGCATCCAAGGCAAGGAAGGCCAATAATTCCAATAATGATCACAAGAACCAAGCAAATCAAGTCATGGATAGGAAAGAAGTTGCTGATAATTTTGATGGTTGTGGATATATTTACACTGAGGCTTATCAGTTACGTCATCTAGAAAATCAAATGAATGGATTCTAGATTCGGGGAGTACTTATCATGTAACATCAAGGAGTGATTGGTTCTGTGAGATCGAGGAAAATGAAGGATCAGTTCGTCTCGGGAACGATTAGATTTGCAGCATAAAAGGTAAAGGATCAGTGATGATAGAGTTGTCCAATGGTACTGTAAAATTGTCTAATGTGAGGTATGTGCCTAAACTAAGGAGAAATCTTATTTCTCTTGGAATGCTTAAGTCCTTTGGTTACATTTTTAAGTCTCAAGGTGGAGTTCTTACTGTTTCAAAGAGTGGGAGTGTAGAACTTCAAGTTTAAGGAGGTATGGCTTGTATTTTTTAAATGGCAAGACAGTGAAGGGGCTGCATGATCAAGTGAAGCATAATTCACTTGATGATGATAACATTTTAAAGTTTGAAGTTGAAGATAGTCCTACGGAAGATAAACATGCTGATCATGTTCAAAGTGGAGGTCTAGAGTCGAAAGGGGTGCTTACTAAGCTGCAACACTTACGGTGGAGCATGCTAAGGAAGTGAGGAAGGTCGATCAGAATGCACATACTTTGTCTAATGATGAACTAGCACTTGAGGTGGAGGTTCTTCATATTGAAAGCTGTAAAAAGGACATCAAATTCAAGTGTAGAAGGTTGTATGCTACTGTGAAATCATATACAGTCAAGTGGAGAAAAAGGACTTGCAACAATAAGAAAGAAGGAAGCTCTAGCAAAATTAAGTGATCTGGTGTGCATGACTCTGTTAAAAAACTTTGGGACAAGTTGGGTGAGTTATACACTGAAACTTCCTTGCCTAGTAAACTGTTTCTACTTGAAAAGTTCTTTCGTTTTAAATTGGATTTAAACAAAGATATTGAAGTGAATCTTGATGTGTTTACTAAGCTTATTCTTGATATTAAATAGTCTGGTGACAAGCATATTGATGAATATTCTCCAATTGTGCTCTTGAATGCTATTCCTGAATCCTACAATGATGTTAAATCTGCTATTAAGTATGGTATTGATGATATTACTTTGGATGTTGTGATTAATGCTCTTAAGAGTAAAGAGTATGATTTAAGTCAGAATGAAACTCACTCTGGGGGTGTTATGCATGTTAAGGCGGCTAAGCCTAAGAACAAAGATAAGAATAGGAGATGCTATAATTGTCATGAACGTGGTCATTATGCCAATAAGTGTCTCCATCCCAAGAAGGATAATTCTAGTGATCAAGCAAATGTTGCAACTGAAACTGTGAATTATGATGTTGTTTTCTGATTTATGTTAATGTGTATTTAATTGTGTTTTTTAAATACTTTGTGTGCTTTTTTAAATGTCCTATTATTTATGCATGTTTGTGTGTAAATGTATTTTTCTTGATTTTTTTGTGTTTTCTCTATGTGAGAAGTACTTTGAAATATTTTTTTTTTGTCTAGCATGTTTATTTGTTAATTTTTCTTGTGTTGTTGTTTGCTCCTAGTGAGGTGGAGCACTATTATTGGTTTTCTATTTTTTGGTATTATTAGTGCTTAGAGGTGGAGCATGTTACATGAATCTAAGCTTTTGTAGCTCTTGTAAGATTATGTTTTATCTATGTGTGCATCTTTGTGTGGTGTCTTCGTGATATATTTTAAATGATATAGCTTTGTTTTTTCTTTGTGTTTGGTATGCGCGCGTGTCTTTTAAACTTTGTGTTCTGATCTTGGTGATTACCATTTGAACTTCGTGTTCATGATCTCTGTGATCACTTTTGAGGTTTGTTCTCTGCTCACTATATTTTTGTGATATTGTGTTTCTTTGCCTTTGTGGCATTTCCCCTCGCGGGGCTTTGTGTCGGATTATACACAAACTATGTGTTTTGCTAAAGTGCAGGTATGTCCGGGAAGGTGCGATGATGAAATTCTGATTAGATGAACACAGTGGTGAGTTGGACCAAGGTGGAGAATTGTTGGGCCCTTTGGGCTATCTTGTGGCCCAACTGCTGGTCTTCAATTTTGGTATTGGGCATGATTAAGCTAAGGTCCATCCCTCCAACCCTCTGGTCGCTCAACCCTAATGGGACCCGAATACTCTTCTTCTCCCTCGTTGATTCATTCCGTTGTTGCCCTGAATGGAAAGATTGATCTTTCCTTTCATGTGGTGACTAGGCTCCGGTATAAGAAGGGCTCTTGTCTTCTCTTATTAGCACTACGAAATAGAGATCCTGTGAGTGTTTAAGTGAGTTCCTTTGGTGGGTTTATGGTCTAAATCTTTCGTGGATTTATTTCTGTTGCCACTGTGTGATCATCGGTTCTGTTATGAGCCAAACCTCAGGATTCTGAGCACCACTCGTCTTGTCTTCCCCAACGTGCTGACGGCCGAGATACCCAACAGTAATAAAATAAATAATCTTTATACACGTCATATTTAAAAAAAATTCCACTTTCTCTTAAAAGACACATAATTTATCTTATTATATAATTCATACCACAATACTCTCAAATGTCACTGAAGTTGGTAAAAAATAAATTTTCTTAAAATTAATTTTCTTAAACTATATAAGAAAGTGAAAAGCTAATTGTGATAAAAGGAGTATTGATGATAGTATTGTTGGATATTTAATTAGTTTTAAGAATTAATTATAATTATTAATCACCAATTAAATGTAACAAAAAGTTGGAGATTTAATTGGTTTTAAGAATTAATTATAATTATTAATCTGTAACATAAAGTGAGTAGAATTAGGCTCACTTAATTGAGAGGATTATTGTGGCTGGGGATTTAATCATCCCACATTGATTGAGGAATTTATATCCTTAATGTTTATTAGTCCAATTTTGTAATGATAACTCAAATTAGTGAGTAATGGTGATAACCAAATCACCACACGTGCACACACGGGCTCGCAATACTGTCGGCTAACCGTGTTGTTCATGTGAGCCGTGGTCTAGGACTTCATCCTAGTATGCACATTCAACACACCTTAGAAGTCATCTATGCCCGTCTCTCATAATGAGAGTGGTCTCTAGAGCGTCATTTGATTCAATTCTCTATCTAATGAGAGTGGTCTCTAGAGTCTATAAATAGTTGCATCCAACTATGCTTTCAACACACCTTAAAAAGCTCATCTACATCACTTATATAAGTCCATAGTCTAGAGCGATCCATTTGGTGTTGCATCACCATAAGCGAAGAATATAAAAAGTTATACATTTATTAAGAAATATATAGGTGTACGCGTGCACTAGTGTATAGGATAATAACTCTTTATGCAACCATAATTTCACCTGTTCAAATAATATTACTACCTTGAGTGTTTTGAAGTGTTAAATACAAAAAATCGACATGCTTTAATTCTATAGTAGTTTCGTCGGATATTATAACACACTTATCCCTTAGATTGTGATTCATCGAGTTTCTTATTTTTAATTAACTGACTTAAAAGGAAATCAATTCCGTTTAAATACAATTAGATGTAAACTCTTTTTATTATTATCTGAATATATAATATCAATTCATATGGGATATAATGGTCTTTTTTACTTTTAATTTACATAATTAACCCCCAATCCATTTACAATAGTGGTTAATTAGGGTTATACCTCTCTTAATCCTTCCAAGTGGGTGTTTACTTTACATGTTAAATGATGACTTTTAAAACCCGGGTGGTGTTGTAGTGGGGTGTTTCTATTTCCCTCAAAAAATGGTAGGGTACAATCGAATTTGTCTTTGACTTTTCTAATTTTTATTTTTGAATTTATTTTTATATATCTTATCTTACCATATATATATAGAGAATTCGCTTGATTTCGGCCAGTTAAGGTACGATAGCCAGTTGCATCAAATCACATGCATCACCCTTCTGATCACTTCTTTGACACGTGTTTAATATATACGCAATTTTCTCCTTTGGTACATCCGGTTCTCGCTTGAGTTACGAACAACACACGCTTCTTCCCTCTGCCTTCATCTCGGTTCACCGTCTTTGCTTCTTTTTGCCTCTTGTATTCGCGTGTTCCACCTGTATCTTGCTCTTCTCATCAACTTATTGCTTCATTGGTATGCTCATCTATATACACCTGGCTTTATCTTTCAATTTTTCAATAATTATTAATTTTGCTTCAGTGATGGTTGGAAGATATATTTTGGGGAAAATTAGATTTTGTTTCATTTCCTTGGTTTCCTGTGGGTAATTGTTAATGATATGTTTAAGAAATTAACCACGCAGATGTCCCTCCTTTTATCCCTAATTTCCTTAATTCTTGCTCGTGCACTAATTAATC
The DNA here is from genome assembly GCA_023678885.1 of Pogostemon cablin. Taxonomy (NCBI): domain Eukaryota; kingdom Viridiplantae; phylum Streptophyta; class Magnoliopsida; order Lamiales; family Lamiaceae; genus Pogostemon; species Pogostemon cablin. The sequence goes on along the minus strand of CM042969.1, from coordinate 15,984,936 downwards.
AAACATTTACCAAATAAACCCATTCGCAAGCTTTGCTTCAGACATCGCCGTACAAGTTCTACGCTATTCGAATCACGATATCAATTAGCATTTTAGTCCTCCCAGCTGCCTGATATTTTCTCGTAATCCAGGAGTTGCTTCTTCGAACTTATTCCTGAAATTACGACTGCTGATTTTTTTGAATCAACTAAATTTCTAGGGGAATATATATAACCAAGAGTAGTTTAGTCGGTGTTGCTATCGAAGCTCTTCGCATTACGTTGACCTAAGTTTAGAAAATATTATAATATTGAAGTATAGTGTAAGCATGGTGCAAGTATGGTATCTCACCAACTCCACCTTTTTCTCCTTTTGGATGTATGTATGTATATATCATCTAATGAGAAGTATGAAAAAGTAGTTCTCTATAGATTTTCATTTCTTATGTTCTTATCTAAATTTCAACATGGTATCAAGAGCCCATTGATCTTACGGGCTGTGTGAGAGATTGAGAGAAAACCAGCAAGGCTTTTCCCTAAATAAACCTCAAAATCAACCTTCAAATTTCTTATGTCTTCCAAAAGTTTTTCAGCTCCAACACCACATGTTTTCAATGGTGAAAACTACCCAGCTTAGGCTGTGAAGATGAAGACATATATAATGGCTTTTGACTTGTGGGATGCTGTTGAACTGGGCAGAGATACTCCTCATTTGAGAGAGAATCCAACCATTGCTCAAATCCATCAACATAATGAAGATAGTGCAAAGAAGTACAAGGCTTTGTCAGCCATTCATTCTTCAATTTTCTGATGCAATCTTCACAAGAATTATAAATTGTGAAATAGCAAAGCAAGCTTGGGATCGGTTGAAGGAAGAGTTCCAAGGAAGTGAAAGAACAAGGCAAATACATGTGTTAAATTTGTGAAGGGAGTTTGAAATTTGAGGATGTCTAAAAATGAGACTGTTCAAGAGTATTCTGATAGGTTGATTGATGAGTGTGTAAATTCACGTGTTTCGAGCCCAGATTTGTGTAATAATGGTGTGTTAGATGGTTCTAATTCGATATGAATCGATATATTCAGGTGTCTTGAAGGCTATTTAAGTTGATTTTTGAAGGAAAATGAGATAGAAGTGATCATATCCAGAAAAAAGAGATTCAGAGGCTCGATTCGACCAGTCAGGCACGCCGTTCGACCAAGAAGAAAATGGTTCGACCAGAACCTATGGTCGAACTGATTGAGAAGAAGTGCTGGGAGTGCAGTTCGACCACAATGTTATGGTTCGACCAAGCCATTTGGTCGAACTGTGGTCGAACCAGAAGCCTGAAGAGGAGCAGCTGCAGTCTGACCAGAGAGTATGCGGTTTGACCAGGATACTGGTCGAATCTGGGATCCGCAACCAATGTACAGATCGATTTGACCTGGAGTTCGACCAGTGGAGGATGATTCAACCTGGCCTGTTAGTCGAACTGAGGCTCGAAAACTTACCATATTCATATTTTTACACCTTTAATGCGTGTGTTCGCTCAAGAAGGCCATCCAAGGCCCATAAGGAGAGTTTACAAGTATAAAAGAAGAGCTTTCGCAGGAGAAAAGAGACACACATCACTCATCATTCATCCATCACCGAAACCCTACCATCATCCGAAGAAGTCGTGAAAAGAGGTTCGTCTGGCGAGTCAAGTAAGATCATACCAATTAACCATGATTGTTCCTAGATCAATCATGGGCTAGAGCCGCTCCGGTAGTTCTAGGATTATGAAAGTTTTATGAGTTAATTGAATTTCCATGTGTAAACTCCGTACAACACTACTTGTGGTTTATTTTATATAAGATTGTGCCTTTTAAATTCATGCTCACAGACGCTTTATGCTTCATTAACTGTTATGTAGAGTCTGAATATATATCTTCGTTATTGATTGAGTGCATTCACTACTGAGCAGGATTACACGTTATAATTTTAAGTGAAGGGATTCCGAAGTCTTATTAGAACTATCTTATATAAATACTTGTTAATTGATTATTCGGGTTAATAAGTAGGATAAAGAGTATAACGTCATAGTACCTAAAAAGGGAGATCATATCAGGTTAGAATACTAAGTGCACGGGAAATAATTGATACTGATAGTACCTAGAAAGGAGGATGAATTATATCTCTTGCTCCGAAGATATTCATACGTGTCTTACGCATGTTTACTTGTGTCTATAGAGTGAACTTGCATGGTTTAGTGATGCGTCCATAGACCACAAGGGAGAGTCAGGCATCAACGTATGGAAAGGAAATTAATAAGTAAAACTGGATGGCCCAAAAAATTACCTAATTTCTTACTTGATCACAGTCGTATTTTTTCTATTGCTTATTTATTTAATTCGCTATTTAAGTTATTCGTTATTTAATTCCGTAACTATTCCAAACCAATTTGCCAACATAATCCTAGTTAATTAGAATATAATTAAATTGATAATAATCCGTCCCATGGGTTCGATAATCACTTGGTCGCTTATCGAAACTAGAATTGATATGCTTCATACTTGGGGATTATTTTGTGTGTTGAGAAAATGCTCATTAAGTTCTTTGCGCCGTTGCCGGGGACGACATTAATTATTAGTTTATAATTTCTAATTTAATTGAGATTATATAATTCTTGTCTTTAATTTCTAACACTTATTTTTATTAGGTGTATGCACACTCGATCGAAGACAGGTGAATTAGAGCCTTATAATCCAGAGAACGGAGCATCGTCGAGGAAGAAAAAGAAGAACAAGAACAAGAACAAGAACATAGACCCAACTAAGGCTCTTAATTTTGGAGTTGAAGTTTACGTACTGAATTCGGAAATGATTGAAGCTGCAACCGAAGTTAACTTGGAAGCAGAAACAGTCAACATGGCTGCGAATCCTGATACACTTGCCATCCGTAAAGTCTTTAAGAACAACGGAGGAGGCAATGCAGGGCTGTTAGGAGCAAGAGGGGCCGAAGCCGATTTTGATCTACACCTTGCTCTTATCACCATGATTGAGAGGAGTCCCTTCTCTGGTAGAACTTTTGAAGATCCTCAGCAACATCTAAATAAGTTCCTTGGGCATGCAAGTTCACAAAAAGATGCAGGAGCTCATGAGGATGCGAGGAAGATCATCTTGTTTAAGTTCTTGCTGAATGAAAAAGTGAGAGATTGGTATGATAATCTTAATGCTGCTGAATGTAATACATGGGAGAAGTTGAAAGTGAAATTCTTGGAGCGATACATGCCACCTTCAAAGATGTTCAAGATGAAGCAAGAAATCAATCAATTTGCTATCCATGGTAATGAGAAGTTTCATAAAGCTTGGGACAGATTCAAGGACATGCTTCGAAAGTGACCACAGCATGGGCTATCTAAAGCGCAATATATCAGTGTTTTCTATAATGGGTTGGATTGTGATTCTCGTTTGTTACTTGATGCTTCATCTAATGGAGCATTGCTTACAAAGTCAGCCACTGAGGCCGAGAAGCTTTTTGAGGATATTTCGATAAATTCAAGAGATTGGCCGACGGATAGAGTGAGAGGCACTTATGTCCTTGGTAAAGTAGCACAGGTTGAGCATACTATGGTAAAGTTGGGAAGAGTTGATGAGATCGTCTCTAGCTTGGCTAATATCAACAAGTTACTTGAGTCTCAGCAAAAGCAGATTACATATATATCTCAGAGAGTACCATTGATGTTGCAAGATAGTGGCTATGAAGAAGCTAGCCAAGAGGAGATCGAGGAGGTAAATTATGCCATGGGTCAAAGTATTCAAGGAACGAAGTACCAAAATCAAGGAAATCAGAATTATCAGGGGAATTACAACAATCGTAGCCCCCCGGGTAATTACCAACAACCAAGGAGGCCGAAGTTTTCATGGAGCAATCCAAATAATATGGTGCAACCTCCTATTGGTGTTGATCCGGGAGCTAAAGTGGAAGAAGGAAAGCCGGATTTCGAGAATACGGTGAATAGGTACATGGCAAGGAATGATGCAAGAGTAGATCATCTTGAGGCCAAGTTAGAAAAGAAGATTGATGCCAATCATGAGGATTTGTCTAAGAAATTTAAGGACCTTACATTTTTGATGGGGGAGATGGCAGGAAATGTGAACAAATTGACTCAAACTAATGAGAAAGAGAAGTTTCTGTCTCAAAGTATTGAGAATCCAAAGTCTTGTCACGCCATTACACTGAGGTCTGGAATACAGTATGAGGAACCAATAAGACCGGAATCGAAATTTGAAACAATAGGAGCCCGATTCGACCCTAATTCGACCAACCCAGATGGTCGAACTACACAGGAGAGGTCGAACCAGGCACCTGGGCGATATCCAAAAGTTGCAGAAGATCAGTTTGACCAAAAACATGTCAGTTCGACTAAAAGCTCTGGTCGAACATCACTGTCCAGAACACTCTCTTTTGTTTGAAGCTTGATTAGACCACGATCACTGTGGTTCACAAACCTGTTAGTCGAATCGTGGTCGAACTAGCCTGTAAGGGGGAGAACGAACTTTCAAGTTCTCAGTTCTACCATTATTCACCCAGTTCGACCAGCAACCCTGGTTGAACCCAGGTCGAACCATACCGTTCTGTTCTATTTTCTGCGTTGAATGCTCTGCATGATGATGATACGATCCCAGTGCCTTCTAAAGAGTAGAATATTGAGATTACAGCAGAAAAGAAATGTGAAGGAGCCAAGAGATTGAGAGTCGAAAAGGATAAAGCGTAGAAGGTTGAACATGATGAATGGGGAATTCCAAAAACAAAGATACCTCCACCGTTTCCTTACAAGCTAGTCAAGAAAGAACTGGAAGAGAAGTTCAAGAAGTTTTCAGATATCATAAACAAAATAAGCTTGAACATTCCTTTCTCTGAGGCGATATTGGAGATGCCGTATTATGCCCATTTTTTGAAGGATATACTTTTGAAGAAGACAAGCTTGAACAGAATTAAAATAGTGAATGTCTGAGAATTACAGCTCGATCATTCAAAGAAAGCTGCCAGCTAAATTGAAGGATCCGAAAAGCTTCACGATCTTATGTGAGATTGGAAAAGGGTCGGCACGTAGAGCCTTGTGTGATCTTGGGGCATGCATTAATTTGATGCCATAGTCGATATTTCAAAGGCTTGGTTTGGGGGAGTTAACTCCCACAATAGTTGCTCTACAATTGGCGGATAGGTTTATGACTTTTCCGAAGGGTGTTATTGAAGATTTTTTTGTTAAAGTAGAGAAGCTAGTCTTTCATGTGGATTTTCTTGTGCTGGAGATAGAAGATGACAAGGATAATATCCTTCTTATCTTATGGAGACCTTTCCTTGCTACTGCGGGAGCTATGATAGATGTGCAGAAGGGTGAGTTACGGCTGCGAATGGATAAAGAAGAGGTCTTATTTAACCTTGACAAAGCAATGAAGATGCCAATGGAGATGCAATGTCACAGTATTGATGTGGTGGAGGAGATCGTGAAGGAAGACATGTCTTTGATCCTGTCAAAGGATCCTCTTGTGACATGTTTGGCAGAGTCTCTTACTTTTCTTAATACGAAGCTAGATGAACTCTCCAACGAGGTATGTATTGAATTTCTTGAAAACTTGCTTGCTTTGGGTGATGACAGGTATGAATTGGAGAGGACAAAGGTTGAAGAGGTCAAGTGGACTAGGAAGTACTTGCCTTTGGATAGAGAGAGCACACCTCAAGAAGAGAAGAAAGAGGAGTTAAAACCGCTACCGGAGCATTTGAAGTATGCCTACCTAGGTGACAATGAAAAATATCCGGTAATTGTATCTTCTTCCATTGATGATGATCAACTTGAGGAATTGTTAGATGCGCTTAGAAAGTATGAGTCTACGATTGGTTGGTCTCTTGATGATTTAAAAGGTATTAGTCCATCATATTGCATGCATAGAATAAGATTGTTAGATGAGGCCAAGAGTAGTATACAGAATCAGCGGAGGGTGAATCCCGCTATAGAAGAAGTGATTAAAAAGCAAATCCTAATGTGGCTAGATGCATGAATTATATATCCCATTAGTGATAGTCCCCATGTGAGCCCATTGCATGTTGTAGCTAAGAATGGGGGCATGACTATTGTGAAAGCCGAGGATGGAGAGACATTAGCCACTAGAATTTCTACTGGATGGCGTGTGTGTACGGATTATAGGAAACTGAATGAAAATATATGCAAAGACCATTTTTCCCTTCCTTTCATGGATCAAATGCTTGATCGTCTTGCAGGGTATGAATTTTATTGTTTCTTGGACGGGTACTTGGGTTATAATCAGATCATGATTGCACCCGAGAATCAAGAAAAGACTACTTTTACTTGCCCTTATGGAACTTTTACCTTTAGAAAGATGCCTTTTGGATTATGTAATGCACCTGCTATATTTCAGCGTTGCATGATGGCCATAATTGATGGGTTGATAGAAAATATTATGGAGGTATTTATAGATGATTTTTCTGTGTTTGGTTCTTCCTTTGATATTTGTTTATCTAACCTTGCTACTGTTTTGAAGAAATGCCAAGAAACTAATCTTGTCTTGAATTGGGAGAAGTGCCACTCTATGGTGAGAGATGGGATTGTTCTTGGCCATCATATTTTGGCCAAGGGATTACAGGTGGATGGAGCAAAGGTCGTGGCAATTGAGAAGCTTTCTCCACCTACTAATGAAAAGGGAGTGCGGTCCTTCCTTGGACACGCTGATTTTTATAGAAGATTCATAAAAGACTTCTCGAAATACTCCAAGCCCTTATCTCATTTACTTGAAAAGGATGTTCCTTTTATTTTTTGATGAAGAATGTCTAACAGCTTTTCAGGTTTTGAAAGAGTCACTTATTACTGCACCTATCTTGATCACATCGGATTGGACTCAGCCGTTCGTACTTATGTGTGATGCAAGTGACTTAGCACTTGGAGTGGTGCTTGGGCAGTTGAGGGAAAAGAAGTTCTGCACAATTTACTATGCGAGTAAGACTTTTGATGCTGCACAAAAGAACTACACGGTGACTGAAAAGGAATTTCTAGCTATGGTGTATGCATTCAATAAGTTTCGATATTATTTTATTGGCATGAAGACTATATTGTATAAGGATCATTCTGCAATCCGGTACTTGAGGAGAAGAAGAAAATGAAGCCAAGGATCATTAGATGGATCATTCTTCTGTAGGAATTTGATATAGAGATCCGAGATAAGAAGAGTACGAAAATGTTTTGGCGGATCACCTATCAAGGTTGGAGACAAGGGAGCACTGTGATGATTCTTTCGATTACATAGAAGAGATGTTCCCTGATGAGAAGATCATGGTTGTGTTTGTTGAAGGAGCGGAAAGAGCATGTGTGGTGGCTGCCCAAGGGATGGATCCATGATATGCGGATTATGTGAATTACATTTCCGTAGGAGAAATTCCAAGAGATCTCAACTTATATCAACTTGCGAAATTCAAGAGGGATGTTGAGACTTTTATATGGTATGATCCATTTATCTACAAAATATGTACAGATTCCATAGTCCATAGGTGTGTGCCCGAGATGGAGATGGAGAGCGTTCTTGATTTTTGCCATGCACAACCTAACGGGGGTAATTCGGAGCTCGAAAGACGGCAGCGAAGGTACTTCAATTTGCTCTTTATTAGCCTACCTTGTTTAAAGATTGTGAAACCTATATGGCGACATGCGATAGATGTCAAAGGATGGGGAACATAAGTAGGAGGGATGAGATGCCACTTCAGCCAAGAATTGTTGTTGAGATCTTCGATGTATGGGGGATCGATTTTATGGGGCCTTTTCCCCCATCTAATGGATTTCTCTATATCCTATTAGCAGTGGATTATGTTTCTAAGTGGGTGGAAGCCATTCTCACTCGCGTGAATGATTCGAGGACTGTGTTGTCTTTCTTAAAGAATCATATATTTGCCCGCTATGGAGTTTTTAGAGCACTAGTGAGTGATGGAGGGACTTACTTCGTCAATAAACTTCTTAAAAACGTGCTTAAGGATTACGGTGTCAAGCATAGGGTTACTACACCCATTCACCCTCAAGCTAATGGGCAAGCTGAAGTCTCCAACCGACAAGTGAAACAAATATTGGAGAAAGTAGTCGGAACCAATAGGAAGGATTGGGCTATGAAGCTCGATGATATTTTTTGGGGCTTCCGGACTGCTTATAAGACGGTGTTGGATATGTCACCATATCAAATTGTCTATGAGAAGCCGTGCCACTTACCCATAGAGATTCAGCACAAAGCTTTTTGGGCATTGAGGAGTTTGAACTTGTCTTTAAAGGATCAAAAGGAGTTGAGGATGACTCATATAAATCAATTGGATGAGTTCAGAAATCGAGCTTACAAGAACTTGGAGATCTACAAGGAGAGAATGAAGAAATGGCATGACTCAAAGATCTCTTACAAAGAGTTCAAGCAAGGTGATGAGGTACTACTTTTTAACTCTCATTTGAAGCTCTTCGCAAAGAAATTGAAATCGAAGTGGATGGGGCCGTTCATTATCCATAGAGCCTGCGAAGGGGGAGTTTTGAGCTTATGGACAAAGACGAAGAAATCATAGAGGCGAATGGGCATCGATTGAAGCATTACAAGTCACCGGATGATGCTTGCTTCGTCTTTGAGGATACCTTGCACTAGATTAGTACCGTCGTGACTCTCCGATGTTAAACAAGAGCGCCTTTGGGGGCTTTCCTTCCCATTTTATTGCTTTAATTTCATTGGTGTGAGTAAGAAATTTTTATATTTGAAGTGCTTAATTATCGGCAATTACATCTCTTTGCAAACTTAGTTTCCACTATAGTTTCTACTAAGTTTGGGGGGGTGTGATGTACTTACCTCATTGAAGCACCGAGAGTATAATATTTTCTTTGTAACATTTGTTAGGGGAGTTATTTTTTGCGGCATATTGAAGCTTTAACCGGTTTTAGTGCATCGATTTTTTGCAATTTGCCTAATATTTAGTGGTGTTTTGTGTTGTTTTTGGGTATCATATGCGGAGTTACACATAAATATTGAGTTTTAAGATTGATTCTTGAGCTAAGTTTTGCTCTATTTTGGTACCTAATGTTTGTTTTTGAGCTTGAAGTGTGCAAGGGATGAAGAAAATTCGACTTTGGAGCATCAGGTGTCTGATTCGACCAAAGGTGCAGGTCGAACTGTGGAGCTCAGGTCGAACTGGTGATCAGAGACTTTGTTACAGGTCGATTCGACCACACAGGGGGTGGTTCGACCAAGACTTCGACCAAGATGAAGGTCGAACTGGAGATCAGAGAATTTTGTAAAGGCCGATTCGACCAAGATGGGTTTGGTTGGACCAAATGGTAAGTCAAACCGAGGTCGAATCATGGACCTGAAAGTTTGAACAGAGGAGTTCAACCACAATCATATGATTCGACCAAGGTATTTGGTCGAACTGTGGTCGAACTGAGATGCTGAAAGCCTCCAAAAACATGGTTCGACCATGTTAATTCCATTTAACCACTCCAGTAGGTCGAATTTTACCAGGTAATCCATTTTTAAATGTGATTTTCACCCTATTCGATCACTTTGCACACCACCTTCACTCAAATTCTTCCCGAATCGGAAACCCTTCCTTCTAATATTTGATTTCACTCGATTTTGCTCCGATTAAACAACACTCCACACTTTTTTCACTCAATTTGTCATGATTTTGGAATGATCTAGTTGCAAAACTAGGATTTTAAAGCGAATTTGAGAATTTGTCACACTTGTTCATCTTAAGCCATGGGCAGTTCAAAAGGTATGTTTTCTCGACTCTAGTACCCTAGGATTGAAGTTCTAATTGTTTGATTACAGTGGGTAAATTGATTGAACTAGTCTATATAGGAATTCATGGTGTAATTTGAATTTTTGTGTACAATTTCATATGAACAATTGATGGGTTCGATTTTGATTGATAAATTATTGTCAAACCTTGATGTTTACATGAAGTTAGGAGTATTTTGAGTAGTGTGAGATGAAGCATGTTGGATTTTGAGTGAATTGTTTGAATTGTTAAGCATGCTAGTGGTTGATAGCATCGTTGGTTGTTCTTATTGAATACTTGATGTTGGAATGGAATTGAGTAAGGGTGAGACTTGAATTATTGAATCTTGAGGATGGAATATGCTTGTTGGAGTGACTATGCATAGAGAAACTTGAAGTCTTGAGTAGAGTTGAATGCTAGTTGATTGTGAATTAGTTTGGTTTTCTTTTCTTGTTTGTTAGTGTTGAAGTATTGCTTTCAAAAAAAGGAAAGGAAGTCGAGGTTCGTTTCAAAAAGAGGCAAGATAGGCCGTCTTATGATGATGCATTGACAAAGAAGCTAAGGCTTCAGGAGAGGTTGCCTATGAATTTTAAGATTCGGATGAATGATTGGAAAGAGATAAAGGACAAATGGAGTGACATGTTGGATAAGATAGGCTGTCACATCGCTGTTTCAGACTCCGAGAGGGATCTCAAGGAATGAGAATAGATTTTTCAATGCAAATAACTTCTGGAGAAAGATTTATGGAGAGGATGTGGATTTTAAGACCAGCAGTGCTCGTGCTTCATTGATTTGGAATCCTGTACTCCGATATATAGATCGAGTGTTGAGCAACACACTGTTTGCTCGATCTGAGGGGAGCTGTGTGTCGAGGGGTGAGTTATATGCTCTCTGGTGCATGCTCAATAGAGTGAGGTTCAATGTGGGATCATACCTTATTCATCAGCTATACAGGTTTAGGAGCTCTCCATTTCATAGAGTTAATATAGGAGGTTTGCTTACAACTGTGGCTGAGTATTATCACATGGATTTCGCCGGTATTACACCCATCCTTGAGGATCCAGACTAGGTTATGAGTACATGTGTGAAGGGTGGATTCGCTCATCTTCGTGATGGAGATTGGTTCTACGGGAGGGGATCTAAGCCCTTTACTTTCATATTTTCATTTGATGTGAGTGAGCTGACTACTATATCCGGACTGAGGGTAACAAGTTGATGAACACATTGGTACATGATGCTCTTTCCATTACTTGCTTGACGAAAGGTGATTGGAGGATTGTAGCTCAGATGTACACTGAGGGGATGAATGATGAGCTTCAGAGGATTGTAGACGAAGGGTAGTTTCAGCCTCGGCTACAGCCACAGCAGTAGCAGGAGCATAGAACGGATCAGGTGGATCCAGAGATGGAAGTTCCGCAGCCGCACGAGATGCCACCACGACCCATTCCAGCAGTGCCACAACAGTAGTGGGCTGGTCCTGATGCTTATTATCAAGAGCAGTTTCGATTGATTCATGAGAATTTTACCACACTGAATGCGAATCAACAGGAGACAAATAGACAGCTAGAATTGGCGAATACGAACTATGCAACACTGGATGCGAGGTACAACACACTGCAGAATAATTATGTGGAGATGGATAGGAGACTAGAAAAAATGCATGCTGATGAGCGCGAGTTGGATAGGAAGCTTAATAGTCTTCATAGAGATTTGGATCGATTGTGCATGGAGATGAGTGATGGTGATGACGAAGAGGATGCGAGCGATGATGATGCTCCAGAGGAGTAGGTTGCATCATGTTTTTATTCTTTGTATGTTTCATCACATCTCCCTTCTCTTTTTCTCTTTACAGGATGGGTATTAGTGGTGTGAGTGGCATGTATGATTTGATGTTAGATTGAGATGTGAGGATTGATACTTGAGGGTGGAATTGGTTGGAGATACTTGTATGGATTGTCATGATATGTGGGTTCTTGGCATTAGTATGTTGCATTCATATTTTACACGTGTTAATTTTTATTGATGAGAGGCATGTACAACTTGATAAGTATGTGGAGTTCATTGTGAAGTTGATCTTGATTATATGCTATGAGGAGTACTTAGGATTCTATTTACCCATGTGAAAATTTGAGCCATATGAATCATGCTTGATCATGATAGTTTATTCTTGTGAGAATTATTCATATGACCGTATTCTAGAACTTGGCTTGGAGTCTTGTGTGAAACTTATGATTGATGAATTGCTAGGACATGATCTTAGGCCATTATTGTTTATTTGAGTCACTTAACCGAAATTTTACTTTACCTTATAATATATTATCATTGGAAGCCCTTTTTGAGCGAAGCTTTTTCTTTGGCAAGCCTTGATAGAAAAGCCTTATTTAACCTTTACTTGAGCCTTGTTTAATATCCTATTCATTAGTAGAGAGTTAAGGTGAATAAGTACTAGCAAGAATGAAGAAGGTAGAAGATTGGTTGAGAAGCATGAAAAAGATTAAGTATGGTTAAAACTTGTTTAGGGGTAGTGCCTGAAATCGATACCCCGACGGCTTAGAAGGGTAGTGCTCAAAATTAGTACCCTTACTCATTAAAGAAAGATGATGTTGATGCTAAGGAAAAGAAGAAAAATTCAAACCATGGAGAGCATGAGAAGAAGATGGAGTCGAAAATGAAGCTGTATGATGAAAAGTAAAATTCCAAGGTAATTCTCTACTAATGAATTAGTCACTTTACCTATATTTTCCTACTTTTATCAAAGAGCTAACATTACAACCCAAAAGCAAGTCCTTTGTGATCCTAGTAATGAATTGATTGTAAGTTGATTTTTGAGACCCTTGCCAAGTTTATGGTTACACGGAAGTATGAATTGAATATGAGTGTATATTAACCTATTGAAGTGTACATCCTTTACACTAGAGAGTGAGAGTAAATACTTATCCTATAAGCTAGATGACTTTGTACTCCGAATTGCGTTATAATTGAGTGATGTTTTGCATGGATAATATATATGATGCAAGTGATACTTGTTTTGATTGATGGAATTGCATGTGTGAATATGTATTGTATTGAATTTGGTAGCTGAGTGAATTTTACACTACTCTATGGTTTTTGATTTTGTTGCCTTGGGACGAGCAACATGTAAGTTTGGGAGTTTGATGAGTGTAAATTCACGTGTTTCGAGCCCAAATTCATGTAATAATGGTGTGTTAGATGGTTGTAATTCGATATAAATTGATATATATGGTGGAAAGTCACGAATCAGGTGTCTTGAAGGCTATTTGAGTTGATTTTTGAAGGAAAATGAGTTAGAAGTGATCGGATCCGGAAAAAGGAGATTTAGAGGCTCGATTCGACCAAGCAGGTGCGCCATTCGACCAAGAAGAAGATGGTTCAACCAGAACCTGTGGTCGAACCGATTGAGAAGAAACGCTGGAAGTGCAGTTCGACCATGATGTTGTGGTTCGACCAAGCCATTTGGTCGAACTGTGGTTAAACCAGAAGCCTGAAGAGGGACAGCTGCAGTCCGACCAGAGAGTATGCGATTCGACCAGGATACTAGTCGAATTCGGGACCCACAACCAATGTACAGTTTGATTCGACCTGGAGTTTGACAAGTGGAGGATGATTCGACCTGGCCTGTTGGTCGAACTGAGGTGCGGAAACTTACCATATTTGTATTTTTACACCTTTAATGCATGTGTTCGCTCAAGAAGCCCATCCAAGGCCAGTAAGGAGAGTTCACAAGTATAAAAGAAGAGCTTTCGTAGCAGAAAAGAGACACACATCACTCATCATCCATCCACCACCGAAATCCTACCATCATCCGAAGGAGTCGTGAAGAGAGGTTCGTCTGGCGAGTCAAGTAAGATCATACCAATTAACCATGATTGTTCCTAGATCAATCATGGGCTAGAGCCGCTCCGGTAGTTCTAGGGTTATGAAAGTTTTATGAGAATTGAATTTTCATGTGTAAACTCCGTACAACACTACTTGTGGTTTATTTTATATAAGATTGTGCTTTTTAAATTCATACTCACAGTCGTTTTGTGCATCATTAACTATTATGTAGAGTCTGAATACATATCTTGGTTATTGATTGAGTACGTTCACTGCTGAGCAGGATTACACGTTATAATTCTAAGTGAAGGGATTCCGAAATCGTATTAGAACTATCTTATATAAATACTTGTTAATTGAATATTATTCGGGTTAATAAGTAGGATAAAGATTATAACATCATAGTACCTAAAAAGGGAGATCATATCGAGTTAGAGTACTAAGTGCGCGAAAAATAATTGATACTGATAGTACCTTGCTCCGAGGATATTCACACATGTCATACGCATGTTTACTTGTATCTATAGAGTGAACTTGCATGGTTTAGTGATGCGTCCATAGACCACAAGGCAGAGTCGGACATCAACGCATGGAAAGGAAATTAATAAGTAAAATTGGATGACTCGAAGAACTACCTAATTTCTTACTTGATCACAGTTGTATTTTTTCTATTGCTTATTTATTTAATTCGCTATTTAAGTTATTCATTATTTAATTCCGTAACTATTCCAAACCAATCTGCCAATATAGTCCTAGTTAATTAGAATAAAATTAAATTGATAATAATCCGTTTCATGGGTTCGATAATCACTTGGTCGCCTATCGAAATTAGAATTGATATCCTTCATACTTGGAGATTATTTTGTGTGTTGAGAAAACGCTCATCATTGATGAAGGTTGTAAACAAACTGAGATTGCTTGGAGAGGAGTTACCTGATAAAAGGATTGTAAGCAAAGTATTTGTCAGCGTACCTGAAAGGTTTGAACCAAAAATTTCTTCCTTGAAGACTCAAAGGACTTGTCTACATTAACACTTAATGAAGTTGTTAATTCATTTCAAGCAATTGAGCAAAGAAGGACTTTGAGGCAGGAGGAGCAAACGAAAGGAGCACTCCTTGCAAAGCAAATGGAAAATCTCTCAAGCAGTAGCAGTGGGAGTGGGAAAAAGCAATTTTGGGGACAAGAAGGGCAAAGACAAACAAAAGAAATAGAATGATACTTACAAAAATGGAGGCAAAAAGGAAAAGTATCCACCTTGCCCACATTGTAATAAAAGAAATACAGAAAAAACTTTTGTTAGTTTAGACCTGGTGTTAAATGCCAAGCATGTAATGAATTCGGGCATGTTGAAAAGGTCATCAAGAACAAAAGAAATCAACAAGGGCAGCAAACTCAAGCTCAAGTTGCTGAAAATCATGAACAAAAAATTGAGAATCTCTTTGTTGCCACTTGTTATGCTACAAATAGCCATGGAGATACTTGGTTGATCAATAGCGGTTGTACTAATCATATGACAAAAGATTCTGGTATTTTTAATGAGTTGGACAAATCATACAACTCATGGGTGAAAATTGGAAATGGGAAGCAAGTGCAAGTGAAAGGAAAAGGAGTAGTAACTATCAACACACCCTCATGTACTATACTAATCACAGATGTGCTTTACGTACCTGAGATAAATCAATACTTGTTGAGTGTTGGACAAATGCTAGAAAGAAATTATTCTTTTCATTTTGAAAATAGGTCATGCGCTTTATTTGATCCTTTGGGGAGTGAAGTTATGACTGTAAAAATACAAAATAAAGGCTTCCATCTAAATTGGAGTGAATCTAAACTTTATGCTTATACAAGCAAAGTTGATGATTTAGTTTTATGGCATAAAAGATTGGGTCATTTCAGCTACTCAACCTTGATGAACATACACATAAAAAATATAGTAAATGATATGCCTGCTATTTATGAAGTGAATGTTATGTGTAATGTGTGCGAATTTGGAAAGCAATATAGGCTACCATTTTATGACATCAATTGGAGAGCAAAAGAAAAATTGCAACTTGTGCACTCTGATATTTGTGGGATGATGAGTGTTTCATCTTTTAATGGAAGCAAGTATTTTATCCTATTTATTGATGATTACTCAAGGTTTTTTTGGGTGTATTTCTTGAAGATGAAGTCTGAAGCATTTTCTATATCTTTAACCTTCAAAAACTTGGTTGAAAACCAAACACGATGCAAGATAAAGATGCTTAGAACCGAAAACGGAGCTGAGTATACTTCGAAAAAATTTGTGATAATGAAGACATTCATCAACATCTTACTGTACCATATACTCCACAACAAAATGGGTGAGTGAAAGGAAGAACATGTCAGTAATGGAAATGTCAAGATATTTGTTATTTGAAAAAGATTTGCCAAATAAATTATGGGCAGAGGCAGTAAATACATTAGTGTATTTGCTGAATTTGTTACCAACAAAAGCATTGAATGGTCATACTCCATATGAAAGTTGGCATGGAGTAATACCTTCAATGGAGCATCTCAAAGTATTTGGATGTATTTGCTATGCACTAATTCCAGATATCAAGAGAGATAAACTTTATCACAAGTGTGAAACATGCATATTTTTGGGATATAGCAGCAATGTGAAAGGCTATAGAATGTTGAATCCAATATCAGAAAAGAGCAAGTTTGCAGAAATGTGAAATTTGATGAATTTTCCAAGTGGGATTGGAAAAAAAATAAAGTTGATGCTTCAAGAAAAGAAGTATTTGCAGAAAATTCTTCTCATGAAGAAGAAATACTTGATGAAGAGATGATTGATAATTATGATGATTTTCAGTTAAAGGAATAAGGACACTTGAGGATATCTATGAGAGATGCAATGTTGCTTCACTTGAACCAAAAAATTATGATTAGGCTGCAAGTGAAGTAGATTGGGTGGTTGTAATGTAGGAGGAGATAACGATGATTTAGAAGAATGAAACTTGGAAATTGGTGGAAAGACCTCAAAACAAAAATGTGATAGGTGTTAAGTGGGTTTATAGAACCAAACTCAATCCTGATGGTTCTATAAACAAACTTAAAGCCAGGTTAGTTGTGATGGGATATGCACAACAACATGGAGTTTATTTTTTTATCACGTTTGCACCGGTGGCAAGACATGATACAATCAGACTCCTAGTTCCACTTGCTGCAAAACTTAGATGAAAAGTGTTTTATTTTGATGCCAAGTCAGCATTCTTGAATGTCATACTTAATGAAGACATCTATATTGAGCAACCGGAAGAGTTTTATATTTTGGGTAAAGAGGATATGGTGTATCCTCTCAACAAAGCTTTATATGGTCTTAAGCAAGCTCCTAATGCTTGGTACAACAAAATTAATGGTTATCTTCTACAACAAGGTTTTCAAAGAAGTGAAAGTGAGCACTCTCTATGTCAAGAAGGTTGGATTTAAAGTGGATCTTATTGTGTCTTTGTACATTGATGATTTGCTAGTCACTTGTGGTGATCTTAGCTTCTTGATGAAATTCAAGACTGATATGGAGAATGAGTTTGAGATGTTAGATCTTGGTGAAATGAAATATTTTTTGGAATTGGAGATTGAGCAAAATGATCATGGAATCTTCATTTCTAAAAGAAAATATGCCTTAAAAATTTTGAAGAGTCTCAAGATGGAGAAAGCAAAATTAGTTCCTACGCCTTTGGTAGTGAATGAAAAATTGTCAAGAGATGATGGTGGAACAAAGGCTAATGCATCAATTTTGAGAAGCTTGATTGGGAGTCTATTGTACTTAAGTACAACTAGACCGGATATAATATTTGCTTCAAGTTACTTGTCAAGGTTTATGCATAAGTCAGATTCACCTTGGTGCTGCCAAAAGAGTGTTGACATACATCAAAGGATCACTTGACTTTGGTGTATATTATTTGAAGAAAGAAAGTGGAAGTTTGGTTGGTTATTCAGATAGTGATTGGGCTGGAAGTGTTGATGTCTTTAAGAGTACTTCAGGTTATGTGTTTTATTTTAGGAGTGGAGTTTTTTCATGGAACTCCAAGAAACAAGATGTGGTTGCACAATCTTCAGCTGAAGCTGAATATATTTCAACAGCAGCAGCAAACCAAGCCATTTGGTTAAAGAAACTATTGATGGACTTGGGGCAAATTCAACCTGATGCTACTACTCTATGGGTGGATAACAAATCAGCTATTGCTATTTCGAATAATCCAGTGCAGCATGGAAGGATGAAGAACATAAATGTCAAGTATCACTTAATTA
The DNA here is from genome assembly GCA_023678885.1 of Pogostemon cablin. NCBI lineage: Eukaryota > Viridiplantae > Streptophyta > Magnoliopsida > Lamiales > Lamiaceae > Pogostemon > Pogostemon cablin. The sequence continues at coordinate 15,967,074 of CM042969.1, read as the reverse complement.
GAGAAGCTGAAAAGAATGGAGAAGTAATGCTGGTTCACTGCAGCTCTGAGATTTAATTTGCTGATATCATGACAAAGGCACTTCCTAAAGCCAAATTTGAGTTTTTGAGATCAAAGCTTGGAGTATCTAAGAAAAATCTCAAGGAGGAGTGTTAGAAATTGAGATTTATCTAAGATACTTTATGATATATTATGTTAGTCAAAGTTTGAAATGTGTTTCGTGGTCTTCCTAAATCTAGAAAATATTATAATATTGAAGTACAGTGTAAGCATGGTGCAAGTATGGTATCTCTACCTAGTCCACCTTTTTCTCCTTTTGGATTATGTATATATATATCATCTAATGAGAAGTATGAAAAAGTAGTTCTCTGCAGATTTTCTTTTCTTATGTCCTTACCTAAATTCTAACAAGTTTCACTACTTGCCATCATGCTTATTTTCTAAAACCTACTTGAATTTGTAGTCTTTGATTTTGATTTCGTAAATAATTTACCTGGTGGAAGACAATGAGGCATAGTGCAGTGATAATTAGATTGTTAGATTGTGCCGAGATTTTCTTGATCTCAACAGTTAGGTACTCCAGAATTTAAGAACCTGAATGAGGTTTAGTTAGACGTGGATTAGGTTATGTGTTTCAAATATTTTCTCACTTTGAAGAGATTGTGTGACTTGTGAAATTAAAAGCAAAAATCTTGTAGAATCATATTTTAAAAGAAGTGTTTCAAATCATCAATAAAGTAGAATGAATGAAAAATAGATTACAAATCAATATAAATTAGTAGATAAGACAAAAGGCTTGAGCAAGTTGGACTAAAATCCATCCTTGTTTTGCTTGAATTTGAAGAATAATTGCTTATGATTTCAGCTTATAAAGCTACTTAATTTAAACACCATAAAAATAACCAAAATATTTTATGCCGAGGAAGTCATAAATCACAAAATAATTTCATCCTGGACCAATAAAATTTTAAGTGAAGCTTTCTACTGCAATAACCTTTGGGATACTGCTGGTTCTTCTTAAAATATGTGTATAATCTTACATATTGTAATTACTCACATTATGAAAGCTAGGTAGAAAATAGAGGATAATTTTTTGTTAACAAAATGGTGCTTGGTATTTGCTTCTCCCTAGGGCTGTGATTTCCTAATTCTCACATAGTACTTCGCAATATTTAAAGTTATACAGCTATGCATATCTGTTTTTTAGCTCATTTTTTCCTACCATTTATCTTTAGTCTTTTATCTTTTGGTATTCAATATTCTCCTCTTAAGTTTACGGTACATTCTCCCTAGCATTAGAGCTATATTTTTAGATACCTGGCATTGTTAATGTATTTAAATATTTAAATATGTTTCATTTATGTTGCAACCATGACTTTACACATCCTATAAAATTAGTTTCCATGGCTAAGTTTCCCTTTCAAGATGAGGATGCTCATACAAAACATATCACTTCTCTTTTAATTTGACAGATTTTTAGTGTGTTTAATTAAGTTATACGTTTACTATATATTCTTTGGTTCTGAATTGCCCTAACCCAAGTTTTGATTAACTGTACTGCCTCAACATTTTTTAGCATACATTAATTTGTTGATTTGGGTTTGAAATGCTAAAGAGCTTTTGTTCAAAAGGGTGTAGTGTTTGCTTCAGTTTCATGTTGTTATGTCTATATCCTGAACCATTGCATACCCTACAAGATCATTATCGTGGAGAATAAAATGGCATGGTGAGTTATGCTTATTTCACAAATGATTCATTATTTGGAAAGATGTTTTGAAGTAAAATTACTGGAATGTTAGTTTTAATGTATCTCCATTACATTCGGATATGTTGTCGACACTCAATATTTTTGATGTCGTGTAAGGCTATATGATACTCTTTTGAATTCCTTCATAAGATGTCTAATAACATGCTCCATATGAATATAAAAAGCCTTTTTTTAGTACATGTGGGTGTTGGATACTAGAATGTAATTTTTATTGTTGTCTCATTAATTTTTTATTTGCTTTGAGCTCTCGACTGCCTGTTGCTTGATTCAGTTCAAAGAGTCATGATGGAGGCTAAAAGTATGGACGTTTAGGCAAAAGATTGTATTAAACTCTTTCACGCTGCTGAATTTGTCTACAGACATAAAACATTGAAACACATACAGCTTGTGATTAACTCACATTAAAATACATGAATAGTTGTATTTTGAGAACTAAATAAAGCAAGTCCTTCCATTTGAATAATTTTTTGGGCGGGCGCTGAATGCGGTTGGGGAACCTAATGTTTTTACTGTGATGTATTAAATCCAACAAAAAATATGGGCTAACATATGAGCTAACACCTCAGTTCTGTTTTCAATGTGATGCATTAACTCCCACAAAAATATAGGCTAACATATAAGCTAACACCTCATGAAATGAGATGCGCCTGCCTAGTAATAATAAAAGTAAACTATCGTTTTGGAAAAAAAAGAAAATGGGGTGTTATTGGCCCAAGGCAAATTACACTATAGACAGGGTTTGTGAACCCCCCAAAATGGGCGGATGAAATTACTCCTTTGTCCTTGGGTTAAACTAATGAAAATTACTCCTTTATCCTTATTAATTCTAATTACTCACCTCCTAATTTAACAGCAAAGTGGAAGAACCGCTCTCACCGGAATTTTAAAAATCCGACTAATAGACGGAGGAAAACGGCCGCCAGAGTTGTCATCGACCACCGGTGGAGCAGATCTTTCTAGAATTGCAAATAATCGACAACAGGCGAAAGTGGAACACAATAGCAGACTGTTCATCGGCAACCGACGGAGTTGCCCTTGCTGAAACGTTTGAAAATCGACTGAGGCGGAAACGACGGAGTGTTCATAGTAATCTTCTTACCGGACGGATTGTTCACTGAAGATGCTCTGGAATGTCAACATTCACTCATCTTCTTCTTTCAATCAAATCGAATAGGAGAGGGTGTAACTGGAGGTGAGAGAATTGATTGGCAATTGACTACGTGTATCGAACAACTGGTAAAGCCAAGACAAGATTCATGTTAATTTCATTATCGAAATTTAATTGTAATTCTGCGTCATTTGGTTCATTTGTAGAAGTCCTATTTGTTTCTTTAATTTTTTGAAATCTGATTTTGGATTCGAATAATTATGTAGCAAAAATGCTACGGAAGTGGTGAATATTGATTCGAAAAATGGTTGAATCTCTAGGTTCAGTAGTATAATTGGAAATTTGAGAGTTTACTCAATAATTTTGGTAGATGATTTGGTTAAAGGTTAAATGGGGTTAACTTTTATGTTGGGGTTAACCTTACCTTAAATGTAAACGGCCCCCAAAAGAGTTTTCGTCAATCTGTAGATTTTTTGCGTTTAAACCCCAAAATTCTGCTTTCTACTCATGGTTCTGCTTGAGGTTCCCCACACCCTCCTCCCCTTCCTCCTTTTACTGCATGAGCTGTAGATTACTCTTGATATTCCTGTGCTTGCGTAAGTTTTTTGATTTACGCTTGACTTCCACTGCATCTTTTGCAGAATACGTTCTTAATTTCAAAGGCAATCTGTAATTTTGATTTCATTTCTTGCAATTCGTCAGTTTTTTTTCCGCATCTGTTTCTTTGAATTCATCTGATATCATCACCCTGCACCGCTGCACGTAGCCTGAGTTTGTAATTCGTTTAAATTTGGATTACAAAAAAGTGATCGCCTTTATGTTATTTTCGTTAGGGATAAGCAGACTGCAGATAAGGTTTCTCATGCTTGCACTTGTTGATACAATTGCTGCTATGTGGAGTTAATGGTTGTTAGATAAATATATAGAGGAATAACTTCAAAAATTTGTCATCACTTTCATATTTTGGAGAAGATGAAATTATCCAGTGTTGGTCAATGATAAGGTTTAGTTAGTCAATGATAAGTTTTAGTTAATGCCTACACCAAATTATGTTGTTCATGCTTTAGTTATTCTATACTGGTAGTTTCCTCTCTTAAAAGGACTTTTAATCATTGTAACAAATAGCATTATATCTTGATCCCATCTGCACTACATCGGTTCAGACATGTCCAGTGGTTAATGGTATGAATCACACTGCTGTAGTCAAATGTCAACTTTTCAAAGATATATTGTGGCTCATTATGTGCTGTTTATAATTTTCTCGCTTAACTGTATGTTTTTATTGGTAATCTTGATGTTGATGCTGTAGGCAATTAAATTTTATTGCTTAATAAATATAAATGTAAAAGAAAATATATTAAGCATTAATTTAATATTTATTTATTAAGGAATTTAAATAAATTAATTCATAAAATAAATGAATATATAATTAATTATTAATATAATTATTTAAGCCCAAAATCCAAGTTAAATGGGCTTAATTCAAGTCATATGGGCTTAATTCAAGTCAAGTGGGCCCGACTCAAGTCAATAAGCCCAGCAAATCAAGTCCAGTAAGCCTAATTAAATTAAATAAGTCCAAGTCAAAATCTTACAGACTTAATTAAATTAAATAGGCCCATATCCAGTCCAGCAGGCTTAATTAAAGGAGAAAAGCCCAACATATCTTTTGAAGGAGAAAATATCTCTCAAGTGGTTATTTTCTCTACCTATAAACAAGGACCTTCAGTCCTCATTTCATTCACTCTGAAAAATCCTGAAGACCTGAAGAATTCTGAAGATCAAGCGAAGATCCAGGTTCGATCAAGTCAAGTGAAGAATTCTGAAGATCAAGATCAAGCGAAGATCCAAGTTCGATCAAGTCAAGTGAAGAATTCTGAAGATCAAGATCCAAGCCCAAGCTCAAGATCTTCAAGTCAAGTTCAAGATATATTCAAGTCAAGAATCACATCCGATCAAAGACCAAGGTGCTAAGCCTCTTCGATCCGGTGTTCTTTATCAAATTCATCCAGCAGTCTCCGTGAAGTCAACGTTTTACCAAATTGAGCGGCATACTTCACGACAAAGATTCAAGTCAACGTTTGATCCGAACAAAGGCTCGACGCCTCCGGATAAACGTTTTAAAGCTTCAAGACAACCCCGAGCTCGGACAAGCTTCATCCGAAGATCCGGCTCCGAAAGTTGAAAAAGTCAAGAAATCAACTCAAGAGAGGAATCAGAGGATAAATAGAAGCTGCTCACTTAAATTCTCAACTTCAATCCTTTGGATTATCATTGTAATATCTTTTGTGTTTATTATTTTAATAAATACAAATTTTGTTGTTACAAATTTTGGCACGCCCAGTGGGACAGTTTTTACCTCTCATCTCCTCTTCGAGCAAAGTAAGATGGTTCCGCTAAGAGTCAAAGTCAACAGACCAGCTTCTGTCTTCAAGTCTTCAGAATTACAAGTTGAAGACGCTAATGTGACAACTAGAAGTATGTCAAGGAAAGCGCGGTCTGGAGCCTCTTCGGAGACAAATTCTTCAGTTGGAGTTACCTCTGGAGTAATACCTTGTGATGCTAAAGACGAGGAGGACAACCTTGTTGGCTCAACTCATCTATCTGAAGAAAGTCCATCATCAGATTCATCCATAGCCTCGACGATGGCAACAAATACTTCGTCTGTCGAAGAGCAGTTGGCAAGCTTAACTGAATCAGTTGCTGCACTTGCCAAACAGAACCAAGAACAAAGTACTTTGATTTTCAAACTGATGGAGAAAATGACTGGTGCTGAAACTAGCCATGCAAACGAAAAGCAAGATGAAGATGCTGAAAATGAAGTAAATAACTCCGCGAAACGCCAGTTGACGGGGAAGGGGGTGATTGAAGAAGAATTGAATATTTCCCTTGATGGAATGGTTCCTATCAGCCAACTAAAAAGTATTATACTCGGGACAATGAAGGACCAATTTGAAGAGAGCTCCAAACCTTCATTCATGTATGCTAAACCTTTTACTAGAAGGATTGACAACTTGAAGATGCCACCGAACTATCAACCCCCCAAGTTCCAACAGTTTGATGGAAAAGGTAATCCAAGGCAACATATAGCACATTTCATTAAAACATGCAATGATGCTGGAACTGACGGAGATCATATGGTGAGACAATTTGTTCGTTCTCTAAAGGGAAATGCTTTTGAATGGTACACCGACCTGGAGGCTGATTCTATAGACAGTTGGGATCAGATGGAATATCAATTCCTTAATCACTTCTATAGCACTAGGAGAACGGTTAGCATGATAGAGTTGACTAACACTCGTCAGTTAAAAGAAGAGCCAGTAATTGAGTACATTAATCGATGGAGAAATTTGAGCCTAAATTGTAAAGATCGATTGTCTGAAGTTTCTGGCATTGAGATGTGCATAGCAGGAATGCAATGGAGCCTTCGTTACATACTTCAAGGGATTAAGCCTAAAACCTTTGAGGATTTAGCCACAAGAGCTCATGACATGGAGCTAAGCATGGGGGTAAGTGGAGTGGTTGAACCACCGATTCCCGGATCCTACAAGTATAAAGAAAAGCAAGAGGCCAGGAAAGGGGGCAAACCCTACAACAAATCTTCTGAAAAGGAGTCTATGGCGACAAATGCACCAACTGTCAAGTTTCGAAGGAATGAGAGCGAAAAGGAAGATAAAGTGAGGAGTGATCCCCAAGAAAGGGGGGAAAGAAGATTGACCTTGAAAGAGATGCAAGAAAGGAAGTACCCATTCCTTGATTAAGATGTCCCAGGCATATTTGATGATCTGTTCAAAGATAAACTTATCGAGCTTCCTGAAATGAAGCGACCAGAAGAGGCGGGACAAACTGACAATCCAAAATATTGCAAGTATCATAGACTGGTGGGTCATTCTATTAAAGATTGCTTTGTCTTTAAAGACAAAGTTATGCGATTGGTTGAGCAAGGGAAGATCTTTCTAGATGAAGATGCAACTGCAAACTCTATTTCTGCAGGCGGTGATTCTTCATGTCATATGGCAAACGAAGCTCAGCTACTTAAGGGTGAATCTGGGAATGAAAGTGAGACCCATGTTATAAAAATAACCTTCACAGAGGAAGACTTACTGCTCGGTTCACAATCTCATAACCGACCTTTATTCGTAACTGGTTATACTCAAGAGCAAAGGGTTAATCGAATATTGATTGATGGAGGTTCAGCTGTCAATATCTTGCCCCTATCCACGCTTAAGAAGTTAGGAATTCCTACCAATGAACTCGGCAGTAGTCGATTGACGATTCATGGGTTCAATCAAGAAGGCCAGAGAACACTTGGTACAACGGTCTTGGACTTAGTGATAGATGAGATGGTCTCAACAGTTCTGTTTCATGTCATTGATGCTAAAACATCATATAACATGCTCTTGGGACGCCCATGGTTGCACGAAAATGGGGTGATTCCTTCTACGCTACATCAATGCTTCAAATACTGCGATGGAGGCAACATAAAAAAGGTGCTTGGCGATGAAAGGCCATTCACAGAAGCTGAGTCATATTTTGCAGATGCTAGATTATTTCTGAAGAGTAGCAAGGCTGTCAAGCCCGAAGGAAGTTCATCGCAAGAGAAAGGTGATGATAAACAAGAAAGAGAGAATGCAGATGATGTTTCATCCACAAAGTCTATTGAAGGTAAACAGTTGATCAAGACTGTAGAAGGGTTGACACTACCTCTGACTGAGATTGACATTAAGAAGCCCTTTCCTCCTCCACTCAAAGGGTTCACTCGCCCAATTCAAGGAGCTAAAACTGAGCATGGAGATGTATTCGAGGCGGCAGTTTCCAAATCATATAGCCCACAAGCTTACAAACTTCTTGTGAAGGCTGGTTATAACCCTTAAGAAAAAGCTATGATGAATGAACAGTCTCATAAGACTCCTAGTGAATTTAATACCACTCAAGAGACATTGAAGAGTAATGGTCGCACTTCCAAGTATATTAGGACAGGGTTGGGATATGTTCCACAGAAACCTGTTCGCATTGCGATCAAAAGGGCAAACACGAACTACATCACTGAAGATGAAATTCTTTCTGAAGAAGAAGAGTCTCATGAAGAGGATAGAAAGGAAAAAAGAATCTCAGTATTCAAAAGACTCAAACCAGTTGGAGCTAAAAGGACTTCCACGTTCCCAAAGTTCCCAAAGATACGTAGTCGGATCCCATCTCGCATGAAAAGACGACATTTCCTGACTATATCATGTGACACAGTGTTGAAAGCTAAGAAGCGAACAATAATCTTCACCCAAAGTGAAGAAGATGATCGGAAAAGTGTAGGCTCATCAGATATTGTTCATTCCATTATCATGCAAACAAATCTACGCAATGCAGAAAGAGATCTACGAGGCAAGATTGTCGAAATGAGGAGAGATGGTTATGTAGTGGAAAGCATTGTTAAAGTGGGAGAAAATGAACAAGTTATGTCTAATCCACATTCTCAAAGGCAAGAATTTCTGGAGGACGTTGCTGCAGTAAATCATGTCACTATACAAGAAGAAACCTCAACTGAAGAGGAAGATGCCGATGATGCTCCCCCAGAATTTGAGGAGGGTATTAAATCTACTGTTGATCAATTGAAGGAGATTAATTTAGGTGATGCTAATGATCCACGTCCAACCTATATAAGTGCTATGCTGACATCTAAGGAAGAAAAAGCTTACATTGAGCTTCTTCAAGAGTTTAGAGACGTGTTTGCATGGTCATTCAAGGAGATGCCCGGATTAGATCTAAAAGTGGCAGTTTATCATCTAGCAGTAAAGAAAGAAGTCAAGCCAGTTAAGCAGACGCAGCGTCGATTTCGACCAGAGCTGGTTCCATTGATTGAAGCTGAGGTTAATAAGCTCCTTGAAACGGGAAAGATACGAGAAGTCAAGTATCCCACTTGGCTCTCTAACATTGTGCCAGTAAGGAAGACAAATGGGCAGCTTAGAGTGTGTGTTGACTTCCGTGATTTGAACTTGGCATGCCCAAAAGATGATTTTCCACTACCAATCACAGAACTTATGATTGATGCAACAACCGGGCATGAAGTGCTTTCATTTATGGATGGATCATCTGGTTACAATCAAATTAGCCTAGCTCCGGAAGATCAGGAGAAAACAGCTTTCCGCACTCCTAAAGGAATATACTGCTATAATGTTATGCCGTTTGGCTTGAGGAATGCTGGCGCTACGTATCAACGAGCTATGCAAAAGATATTCGACGACATGCTTCATAAGAATGTCGAATGTTATGTGGATGACATTGTAGTGAAATCAAAGAAGAAAAAGGATAATCTTAAGGATCTAAGGCAAATATTTGAGCGTCTCAGAAAATTCCAACTCAAGATGAACCCGCTTAAGTGCGCATTTGGAGTCTCTTCTGGTAAGTTCCTTGGATTCATTGTCCGACATCGTGGCATTGAGATTGATAAAGCAAAGATTGATGCGATAATGAAGATGCAGGTGGCCCAAAACATACATGAGCTCAAGAGTTTGCAAGGTAAGCTGGCGTACTTAAGAAGATTCATAGCAAATTTGGCCGGCCGATGCCAACCATTTAGCCATCTTATGAAAAAAGGCAGCCCATTTGAATGGGATGAAGCTTGCACTAATGCATTTAATAGCATTAAAGCATATTTGATGAAGCCGCCAGTGTTGGTTGCTCCAATAGCCGGACGTCCATTAATTCTCTACATATCTGCTCAAGAGAAATCAGTTGGAGCCTTGCTTGCACAAAATAATGATGAAGGAAAGGAGTGTGCGTTGTACTATTTGAGTAGAATAATGACTCCAAATGAATTATACTTACCAATTAAGAAGCTTTGTCTTGCTCTCATATTTGCTATTCAGAAGTTAAGGCATTACTTTCAAGCTCATACTGTCTACTTGGTCTCGAAGGCTAACCCATTAAAGTTCGTAATGTCAAAGCCAGTGCTCTCTGATAGGCTCGCAAGGTGGTATCTCCAATTGCAGCAATTTGAAATTATCTACGTCCCTCAAAAAGCGGTGAAAGGGCAAGTGCTGGCAGATTTCTTGGCTGATCATCCCATGCCTGCCGAATGGGAATTGTCTGATAATCTTCCCGATGAAGATATATTGGCTATTGGAATCACTCCTCCTTGGAAGATGTATTTCGATGGAGTCGCTCACAGAGAAGGAGCCGGTGCAGGAGTAGTATTTGTAACCTCAGATGGAGGAGTTTTGCCATATTCATTCAGCCTAACTAAAAATTGCTCTAACAATGTAGCTGAATATCAAGCTCTTATACTTGGTTTGGAGATGGCAGTGGATGTAAAACAGCGACACCTTAAGGTATATGGAGATTCGTTGTTGATAATCAACCAGCTGCTTGGCTTATATGAGGTTAAGAAAGCTGAACTACTTCCATATTATAATTATGCTCAGAGGCTTATGAATTGGCTTGGAGACGTAGAGATTGAACATTTACATGGAGCAAGAACAAGCAAGCCGATGCTTTGGCAAAGCTAGCATCAACCATAGCAATGCTCGAAGCACTTTTTCAAGTGCCGATCTGTAAAAGTTGGGTGGTACCTCCCTTCTTCGAAGATGAAGATGGTGAAGAAGTTGAGTATTGCGCCATAGAGGTTTTTGATATTGAAAAAGAAGACTGGCGTCAACCGTTCGTGGATTACTTGAAGAATGATAAACTTCCTAATGATCCACACCTAAAGGTTGATGTCCGACGTAGAGCACCACGATTCTTCTACTACAAAGATTCACTCTATAGAAGATCGTTTGATGGTATTCTCTTAAGATGCTTAGGTGATGAAGAAGCTCTTCAAGCTATGGAGGAAGCTCATTCTGAAATATGTGGCGCCCATCAGTCTGGACCCAAGTTACATTTCAGAATCAAGAGGATGGGATATTATTGGCCTTCTATGGTGAAGGATTGCATAGATTATGCACAAAAATGTCAGCCATGCCAGTTTCATGCAAATCTCATTCATCAGCCTCCCGAGCCGTTACATCCAACAGTTTCTTCGTGGCCATTTGATGCATGGGGTTTAGATGTGGTGGGGCCATTAACGAAGTCTTCCGGAGGTCATCTTTATATTCTGGCTGCCACTGATTATTTTTCCAAGTGGGCGGAAGTTGTACCCTTGAGGGAAGTGAAGAAATAAAATGTGGCTGATTTCATCCGCATCAACATCATATATAGATATGGAGTGCCTCGATACATTATCACAGACAATGGGAGGCCATTCAGTAACTCTTTGATTGATAAGCTTTGTGAGAAGTTTGACTTCAAGCAAAGAAAATCTTCTATGTATAATGCAGCAGCTAATGGGCTTGCCGAGGCCTTCAACAAAACACTGTGTAATCTGTTGAAGAAAGTGGTCTCCAAGTCAAAACGAGATTGGCATGAAAGGATTCATGAGGCTTTATGGGCATATCGAACTACTTATAGAACGCCTATTCAAGCTACTCCGTACTCTCTTGTATATGGGGTTGAAGCTGTGGTGCCCCTTGAAAAACAAATACCATCTTTGAGAATAGCCATACAAGAAGGTTTAACTGAAGAAGAGAACGCACGACTGCGTCTCGAAGAATTAGAGGGGCTTGATGAGAAGAGGTTAGAAGCACAACAAAGACTTGAGTGCTATCAAGCTCGCCTCTCCAGAACGTTTAACAAGAAAGTAAAGATACGTTCTTTTCAAGTCAGAGACCTAGTCCTTGCTGTAAAAAGGCCTATTGTCATCACTCACCGAGTTGGAAATAAATTTTTGCCCAAGTGGGATGGCCCACATGTTGTGAAAGAAGTGTATACAAATGGTGCATATAAGTTGATATCTGAAGATGGTGTAGGAATCGGCCCCATAAATGGCAAACTCCTGAAACGCTACTATGCGTAATCCAGTCAAATCCAAGGAATGCTCCGTGACGCACGAGCCTAAACTGCATGTTACTCCTGGTCCGCATGAGTATAAACTGTGTACGACGAACTCCTGGTCCGCATGAGTATAAACTGTGCACGACACCCACCAAAGGTAATTATATGTGGTTAAACTATTAATTTATCCCACTCAGATATTTTAAGTGGTTAAAGCATTAAATATCCTACTTTGTCTAAAGTGGTTAAAGAATAGTCACTCCTGGCCCGCATGAGTATAATCTGTGCACAGCACCCCCCTATCCAAATCAAATCATGTCCCTTTGAACTACGTAATGACTTGATCCTCTGTGAAGAGGTACGTAGGCAGCTTAGCACTTTACTAAGTTCAGTCATGTTTTTTGTTTATTCACGTCAAGTTTGTGGGGCAAACAATAAATTGGAGCATGAAGGTAGCAAATAAATATGAAAGACAAGAAAACGAATTAATGATGTAACATAAAGGAGAAATAAGGAAGAGAATAGAATTTATTGATAATATCATTAGATGTTCAAAAACATAAAAAGGGAAAGCAAATAAATAACTATGGGAGCAAACTAAAAGAAAATCAGTCCTATGCTAAACAAGAAAGTTGTCAGAGAGTATGCTTTGTAAAGCGGACTTCAGGGCTGCTTTCTCATCTTCAGATGATGATTCTTTCAAGATGGTTGCATTGTCAAGCATAAGGATCTCTTCTTCTATGAGCTTAATTTCCTTCTTGGCACGACAGAGAGTTTGTTGGAGACGATCAGCTGCTTCAGACAAAGTTTTCTCTCCCTTCTGCAGATTAGTTATTTCTTTGCCTATCGACTCCAACTCTTCTCAAGTAGTTTTTAGTTTTTTTGTCTCTGTCATGTGAGTGTCTCTGCAATTCTGAAGGTGACCCTTGACGTCGGTCAAGCATTTTGCATGATATCCCGTGGATGCCGCTTCATCAGACTTCAATTTTGCCGCAGTATAAGTATCGGCCTTGTCAAATAGAGGTTCCAGGGCTACTTCTAAAGGAGAACAGTCGATTCTAAGAGCCTTCACTTCCTTTATTAAGGAAAATATTTCTTGTCTCAGAGTTGATAAATACTCAAGAGGGGTTCGTTTGAGTTTTCTTCTTATTTTACTCCATGCACTCCGAGCGAATTTCCCTTTGAGATCACGAGTAATCTTCTTAGATATAAATTATGAGATCATGGGACATGCCTTTGAAGAATTCGCCCCTGTGGTCAACGCATCACTTTCAGTAGAATCATCACTCTCATCAGAATCGTCACCACTACCAGAATTTGAAGAGATGCCCAAGATCTGATAAGAGGATGAATATGTTAGTATAAAAATGAAGATATACAATGAAAATAAGATAAGGGAAAGGGGGAAACCTCATCTGCCAAAGTTTTTGAAGTAACAGCAGTAATTAATTTAGTTCCTTCAGCAGCCTTATAGCCAGAAATTTTCAGCGCAACCTTCGATAATAAAAGAAAGCTTTGTAAGGAAAAAATAAAGAAAAAAGGAAAAAAGGAGAGAGAATGGAAGAAACCTCATTATCTTGTTTTTCAGTATGAACCACAGATTTCTTTCTTTTCCAATGGCGTTCATTAGAGGCGCTACGACTTTCTGTAGAATGAGGGGAACTTTTCTTCCTTTTATGTACTGTAGGTTGTAAAACTTCATCATGCACCGGAGAAATATCCTGAACTTCTTGATTATCATCATCAAAGTTATTAATGATGTCCACTTCTTCCTCCAGAGGTTCTGAAACTAGGGTGGTCAAAGCCTTGATATGATCAGATAAGTAAGCTCCGTGGACTTGCTTCCACCACTCCTTATATTCAGTAGTGGAGTAGTTTTTAGGAGCTGGGGTTGCACATGGAAAGTAAGCTTCGGAGGTAGAGTTATACGAAGTGCAATGTCTCCAATGGTTGAATCCTTCTTCTAAAGATGCTTTCCGAAGGTTGGTTCTAAGCATCTTAGGAACATCTTGTAGGAAGCCAAATTGACGAGCAAACCTGTGAGGGGAATAAGGCTCCATCACAAAATGACTACCCCGCCGCAAAGTGAGATAGCTAGTACGGATAGCCACCAGATGAGTCAAATTATCCCATTTCTTATTTCCATCATCCGTGTAGTGGATCGCTTTGTCTTTTGAAAAAATATTGCAAGTCCATAAGGCATTATCAGCTGTGTCGATTCGTTTGCGAGCATCTTCAGCATCGAAGTATCTTGCTCCCTGCTCTCCAGAGTATGTCACCATTCGAGGATATGCTATCTTACTTCCAACTGGAAAATGAGTTTTGAAGTAATGAACCAGCCAAGCATGAACGAAATGAACCGGAAAGGTTGATTTAATTTCAGATAAACTCGATGAGTTTGAAATCGCATTCAGGCCATGATAAATGTTTTCCAAAACTGGAATAGCAAGACTCACTTTTTTTCCTGCAGCCATTAAGCTTGCCACTTTAAAGGTACTTGGTCGTATCAAGCCTGCTTCGTCACCCGGAAGTGCAAAAGCACAAAGTCAGCAAGCTAAGTAAGCAGCTAGATAGGTCTCCTCCTGATCGGTTTGAGAAATGCCCAACTTTTTAAATTGATCTATCTCAGCAGATGTCCATGACTGGTGACTCGAAATAACGCCAGTCGGGTTATAAGTTTTTTTTGGCCGAGAAGTCGTCTATCTTTCAATGCGTGTAGGAGGTTCAAGGTATGTTATAGCCTTCTTAGACTAAAAATCTACCCACTGGTCAATGGTTACATTTCTTCTGTTAGCACCCTTGCAAAGTACGTGATAGGCGCCAAGTAAAGATCTACAGCTGCGCGGGATACGTAAACCATCCTTCTTGGAAAGCAATTCTTCTGCACAGGGTACGATTTCATCATACACATAACCCGCTATGGGTAGTCCCATCAAGTTGTATAAGTGCCATAAAGAAAGTGACATCTCTCCGAATTTAGTAAGTAAAGTATTGGTGGAAGAACACCAAGCTTCACAGATGGCCTTCATGGTTTCACAGCTGCAATCATAGGTAAAGAGGGATGCAAAGACAGCATCATAAAGCTTTGTATTTCGAAGAATGGATCCGCATCGGCTTAAAATATCTTCAGTCCATTTCCAGTAACCCTTGATGTAGTGGAAGTCTCCAAGAAACTTGATGGGTTCCCCCCAGGATGCTTTTCCTTTTGCAATGCGGCGTCCCAGAGAGGGTAAAGGTGCTGAATTGATTTCTGGCTCAATGTCAGCTCCCTTCAAGGTCTAACTTATGTTATTTTTACTTGAAGAAGATTCATGAGACCAACATGCCAAGAAAATTCATTCTTGCTTCTTGGAGGGACATAAGCGCAATTCCCTAGCAAAGATTGCCCAGGTAAAAGACGAGTTCCTTGTGGTAAAGGTTGATGTGCATCTTCAAGAATAACTAAGTAGCTTGCGCCGGACTTTCCCGTTACAGTTTTGAAGAAAACCATGCTGAGAAGTGGATAGACTGCAAAACAAATGAACGATTAATTAAAAAGACCCAAAATAAATTCATGGGGGCAATTAATTAATTATTTAAGGTCATAATTGTTAAACATTGTAGCTTTAAATATTGGAGCCAAGTTAATAAAATTAATTAATATATGCTTAGTTAATTTAAACTTGGCCACATGGTTGGAGGCCATGTTTATGGACATAAATCAACTAATGGGCCAATTAAGGAAAGGTGGAATCAATATTGAAGCCCAAATTAACATAGAATTAAAGAAGCCCAAGTATGAAGCCCAAATCAAAGCAAAATTGGGCTTGGGCCATGTGAGAGTCAAAATTGACTTGAAAGTCAAAATTGAGGGCTTGGTGGTAGAATAAAGTTTCTTCTCAAAATCTGCAGTGCGGCTCCCTCCATCACCGTGCGCGACTCCCTCCATCACCGTACGCGACTCGCCGCCTCCTCACCGCCAAACCAACGACCACCGCCCAGCCGCCGCTTCCGAGGCCTGCCGACGGGAACCTGCGAGCGCCTCCTCACCGAGCTGCCACCGAGAGCGACCGAGGCCTGCCGACGGGAACCTGCGAGCGCCTCCTCACCGAGCTGCCACCGAGAGCGACCAAGCTGCCACCGGGAACGCGCGAGTGTCGGCCGCCTCCTTACCAAGCTGTCACACTCGTGTTGCCGCCATCAGCCGCCACCGAGGATGTCGCGCCATCGCGTATTGCCAGCGGTCAACAGTTGGCGACCTCCCCGAGAACTCCGTTGCACAGACCGCACGACTGGAGATGCCTATTGCAGCCACCGAATTATCATCGCCGGAAACACATACCATCACCTTCAAATCGAGCAACCACCATGGGTGGTCCGCAGTCGATTGCTCTTCATCTTGACACTATAACTTCAGCCTTCAAATCTGTCTTCAGAGGTCTGTAACACCTCTCCACCCACTTTCGTCGGAGGTGTGAGCCCAACAAGCAACCACCATGGGTGGTCCGCCGTTGATTGCTTTTCACCTCGCGGTGTGAGCCCGACAAACAACCACCATGGGTGGTCCGCCGTCGACCGCTCTCCACCTCGACGTCACTGGTCTTGGCTTCCCGGGTACGTTAAAGTCTTCTCTTCACTTCTCTACGTGGATACGTCGTGTGGAAAAGGAAAAAAAAAGAAAAAGGGAGAGACAGAAGAGATACAGAAGTCGAGCTTACTTGATCAAATAAAAGGAAAGAAGCAAGAAAGGAGTTTGGTATGTGCAGGATTAAAAGAAGGAAAAAAAACAGGGGAAAAGAAAGAAAAGGAGCAGACAAGAGAAAATAAAAGGAAAGCAGTAAGGTGAAGTTAAGTGTTCACCGCTTTTGACGAACGTGCTCGAACTCGTTGCCATTGATGGAAGAAAGAACCTGCAAAAGCTGTGAACTGATATGTGAAAATTGAAGGGCATGACCTCTCTTTATATAGGGGTTAGAAACTTTGGAGATAAGTATTTGAAGATTACCCAAATATTTCTTTGGATTTGTCTCGGATATGTAATATGTGATTTCAAGATTATCATGTTAGATTCTTGAGTTGATTTGTTAAGGATCCAGTATACTTCTTGTTCTCCAAGTATAAGGAAGAACGTACATGCTTATCATTTATTGGGCCAGAATAAAAAAATATAATAATAAGTTGGAAAAGGCCCAGAGAAGGATTTGGGGCAAGAAGTTGATGGAGGCCCAAACTGAAGGGGAAAGAGGGCCCAGATGTGAAATGTTGCAATTTGTCCACCTCAATGACAAATTTTCGTGGACAAAATGCAAGGGGGCATTTGTAGGCAATTAAATTTTATTGCCTAATAAATATAAATGCAAAAGAAAATATAATAAGTATTAATTTAATATTTATTAATTAAGGAATTTAAATAAATTAATTCCTAAAATAAATGAATATATAATTAATAATTAATATAATTATTTAAGCCCAAAATCCAAGTTAAATGGGCTTAATTCAAGTCATATGGGCTTAATTCAAGTCAAGTGGGCCCGACTCAAGTCAATAAGCCCAGCAAATCAAGTCCAGTAGGCCTAATTAAATTAAATAAGTCCAAGTCAAAATCTTACAGACTTAATTAAATTAAATAGGCCTATATCCAGTCCAGCAGGCTTAATTAAAGGAGAAAAGCCCAACATATCTTTTGAAGGAGAAAATATCTCTCAAGTGGTTATTTTCTCTACCTATAAACAAGGACCTTCAGTCCTCATTCCATTCACTCTGAAAAATCCTGAAGACCTGAAGAATTCTGAAGATCAAGCGAAGATCCAGGTTCGATCAAGTCAAGTGAAGAATTCTGAAGATCAAGATCAAGCGAAGATCCAAGTTCGATCAAGTCAAGTGAAAAATTCTGAAGATCAAGATCCAAGCCCAAGCTCAAGATCTTCAAGTCAAGTTCAAGATATATTCAAGTCAAGAATCACATCCGATCAAAGACCAAGGTGCTAAGCCTCTTCGATCCGGTGTTCTTTATCAAATTCATCCAGCAGTCTCCGTGAAGTCAATGTTCTACCAAATTGAGCGGCATACTTCACGACAAAGATTCAAGTCAACGTTTGATCCGAACAAAGGCTCGACGCCTCCGGATAAACATTTTAAAGCTTCAAGACAACCCCGAGCTCGGACAAGCTTCATCCGAAGATCCGGCTCCGAAAGTTGAAAAAGTCAAGAAATCAACTCAAGAGAGGAATCAGAGGATAAATAGAAGTTGCTCACTTAAATTCTCAACTTCAATCCTTTGGATTATCATTGTAATATCTTTTGTGTTTATTATTTTAATAAATACAAATTTTGTTGTTACAGATGCATTTGAAGGACTTGGGCAAATACTTGTGCAATATGGGGATAATGTCTATGTAAAAATCCCTGCAGCACATTTTTGTGCTGCTAAGTATGTCTTGGCATACAAAGGTCTTATTTTCTTGTAATCGATACGATGCACTCTCCTTTTTTCCCCTATAATGTTGAGTCTGTTGTCTACGTGTGTGTGGTTGTTAAGATCAATAGGATAACATAACTATACTTGTTGTCTACAGGTGTGGTTGTTAAGATCAGATATTTTATTCAAGGTAAATAGAATGCTTCGGGCATCCGAATATTTTGCTTGGGCAGTATGACCAGTCTAAAACATGAAGTCCTTGGAGAACAATGACAAGGTATACATTTTTAGTTTGAGTTCAAACCACATAGTTTTGAGATAATTTGCTACTTTGTAATAGAATTAAATGGAATCTGCTCTTTTATCCTTTTCCTTTTTTTCTTCCTTATAAAGCTATTTTGTTTTAATGCTCCTTTTGCTCTGGGTTTGCGTCTCTTTTCGTCAACTGAATTGTTTGATCCTTTATTGTAAAATAATGTTTTTGCTACACATAAATGAGGAAATTTTATTTTATTTCTTTTTTTTTTTATGGACATTTTTGTATAGAAACAAGAAATATTTCACCAGAGGTCCAGAACATTTGCTGGTCGAGTCATTTTCCTCACATAGATTATAGAGAGCAAGTGATTGAGAAAATTTTGAAAAGAAAGTGTAAATGAGATTGCATAGAGGTGGAGTTTTATTAGGAGAGTTGAAAGTATATGAGAGGGTTTGTATGACTATTTTGTCCTTGCAATTACTGTGGGTTTGTGAATAGATGATAGGTCCCCCACTGTGAAAATGCCCCTTACAAATTTGATAAAGTAGAAGTTCTGAAATTTCATCTGCTTCTTTGAATTTAAATTCTACAGATCCTCCCTCCAAATCAAGCTAGCAAAGCCAATCCCACTCAACCTCTTCCCTCGAGATCATTTTGATGATACAAAAAGCTCTTAAGTTTGGATACACATCAGAAACCTCTAATCTGGTCAACCAACAATGCAAATTCTCGAATCACCTCAAACAAATCCATGCCCACCTCCTCAAACTCCCCCTTACCGAAAACACAGCCACCGCAGCTTCTGTCCTCTCCTCTGCCGCTACATCCGCAAACCCAAGTTTCTTTTCCTATGCTTGTGCAATATTTCAAAACCTCCGATCACGTACTACTTTCCTGTACAACACAATGATTAGAGGGTTTGTGAAATTCAATCTGCCCGTGGATGCCATCTCATGCTACAAAGACATGTTAAAAGATGGACTTATAAAGAACAACTATACATTTACGCCTCTGGTCAAGGCAGGTTGTATGCTTTTACCAGAGTCTGAAAATATTGGTCTTTCAGTGCATGGTCATGTCGTCAAGTTAGGGTTTAGTCGTGCCTACCTTTATTGTGAGCGCATTGATTGAGTTCTATGCAATGAATCTTGATATGGGGACATCACAGGAGTTGTTTGATCAAATTCCTGTGAGAGATGTTGTGTTGTGGACTGCAATGGTTGATGGGTATGCTAAAACTGGGGACATCGTGAAAGCGAGGGAGCTGTTCGATGAAATGCCTGAGAGGAATGTCATCTCCTGGAGTGCAATAATGGCTGCCTATTCTCGAAAAAGTGATTTCAGGGAAGTTTTATTTCTGTACAGAAGAATGGAAGAGTCGAGTTTAAAGCCTAATGAGTCGGTTCTTGTGAGTGCTCCAACGGCGTGTGCTCATCTTGGTGCATTAGCTCAGGGTATCTGGATTCATTCGTATGCTGAGAAATGCAACTACATCTCCAATCCAATACTTGCCACTGCTTTGGTTGACATGTACTCAAAATGTGGATGTGTTAAATTGGCTTCGACGGTGTTTGAACAGATTCAAAACAAGGATACAGGAGCATGGAATGCTATGATCTCAGGTGCAGCATTAAATGGGGAAGTAATGCTATCACTTAAATTATTTGATGACATGATCTCCACTGGTATTCAACCCACTGATGCCACATTTGCTGCCATACTCACTGCTTGTACTCATGCAAAGATGGTCGAAAAGGGCCTTTCTTTGTTCGAAAAAATGGGCAGCGCCTACAAGATTGAGCCAAAGATCGAGCATTACGCATGTGTTGTGGATCTCTTAGCTAGATCCGGGGAGGTAGAAAAGGCTGAGAAATTTATCAGCACGAATATTACTAGAATCGGTGAAGGGGACATGAGTGTGTGGGGGGCTTTGCTCGGGGCATGTAGGATTCACCGAAAGGTTGATGTTGGGCATGGATTGTGGAGAAAGATAGCAGATAAGGAAGACGTCGATTACGGGATCCATATGCTTGCATACAGTATGTACAGGGAAGGTGGATGGGATTGTGAGGCAAAGAGGGTTAGGAGATTGATTGAAGAGAGGCAAATGAAGAAAAAACCTGGTTGCAGTGTGATTGAAATAAATGGAGTTGTTAGAGAGTTTGTTGCTGGTGATGTGTTGGAAGCTGAATTGAGTCGTACTCTTGATTCTTTTCTAATTCTTGCATCGCATTCTCTTACGTTGTATCAGAGTTATGAGCTAAGCTATTTATGACACACTTTGTTCGGTTTCATTGGGGATATAACGTTGGAAGATTTTGTAATGCAAATACAAATTTTTGTGCTACAATGATATACTCCCTCCTTTCCTTTAAGAGTCGCTTTTTTTCATTTAAGGCTTCTGTCCCAAAGAGTTTTTATTTTTACGCATATGGAACCCAAGCATGCTCATTAATACAAATAAAATATGTAGCTCACACACTCACTTACCACTAATACAACTATCCAATACAAATTATATAATAATATTCTTTTATCTCCGTGCAAAAAGTAAAGAGGATCCCTAGAACCGGATGGAGAGAGCATGAACCAAAGAGCAATTCTTTTGTGGGATGGACCTTAGAACCGGATGGAGATAGTATGAATCTAAGCGCAATTCTTTTGTGGGATGGACCTTAGAACCGGATGGAGAGAGTATGAACCTAAGAGCAATTCTTTTGTGGGATGGATAAGGAGCAAATTAAAATAATAATAATAATAATTAATAAAAACTGAAAAAGAAAAAAAGAAAAAGATGGATAACTACAAAATTGTTTGCGTGCAGAGACAATTTTAGAGACTCAGACCATCTCAGAGCAACTTCAAACTGGGATTATTTTGTTATGGAAATCATGTGGGACTATTTTGTTAGCAACTCTAATCTAGGACTTTTTTGTTCTTAAGGAGTGATATAACAATTTTGTAAGATACATTTAAATGTGTTGCGCATGTATGGATTATAAGAAGTAATTATAGTAAAAAGTCAATTTATCAATTCAACCAAATTATCTTATGAACTACTTCTGAAGGCAAATACTTAATTTGTAGAGCAGTCCTCCATGAGAATATTTGTAAGATGAAGGTAAAAGTAAATATATTTTAATAAAAAGATTAATTCAATCAAATTATTTTATGAAAATTTTAGAAAATTGATATAAAATGATACTCCTCCTATCCCAAAAAGCTTTCACAATTCATTTTGCACTTAAATTAAAAAATATGGATCGGCTATTCGCACTCCCAATTCTTCTGAATATACCCCAAATATTAAACGTACCACAATATAATGTAAAAAATATATATTTATTACTAAATATAACTCACTTATTCACTTATGACATTTCTATCCTTTGACAATACATAATTCTTCTAAAAAATCGTTACCAAGTTCGATGTTTTCATATATCATGTAAGCAGTGGGTAAGACATTTCATAGATGAGCATCAGGCTCAAAATGGCATCGTGGTGATCAATTCATAAACCAAAATCATTCCAGCCCGACCCAGAAGATCCGCCATGCAAAAATATTGATATTTCATCTTAAAACAATATTAATTTTTTGACTCATAAGAGAAAGAAAATGCTTCCCTTAGCAAAACAATGAATAGCGGCATATTAGAAAATGGCATAAATAATGGAAAAGAAGTAGTAAAGGAGGATACCGTAGTGGTAGTCCAGATTAAGAAAATAGCATAAATAATGGAATTGCAAAACTAAGGGTGCGGCTATTTACACCCCGAATTCACTAAACGTACCCCGATTACTAAATGTACCCCACAAAAAAGTGCGGCTATTCGTATCCCCAAAATTTCTTAACACACCCAAAATTATTTAAATTATAATATTTTATTTTAATATTACTAAAATACCCTTTTATTAAATATAATAATGTTAAACATATTTCAAGATTACTAAATATATTCTATATATAAATTGAATCTTTAACCCTCTTCATTTTCTCTTTCAACCTATCCTCTTATGTCAACAAATCAAACCCCATTTCCACGTACTCTCAAAATATTTTTTTTTAAAACTCCACATCATTCGTTGAAAAGATTTCTGGACAATTAAATAAAACAAAGTGAATAAACGATTGAGGAATGTTGACAGTAAAAATAAGCATGTTTTAGTGTCCAATTTAACACCTTTTTGATGAGAATTATTGTCATATATTAGCACAAGTATCTTATATTCAATACATTTGAAAAAAAAGCTTGTGCACTTGAGGTGTTTTGTTATGTTTTAGGTGAAAAAAGGATCAAAAGTGCAAAGTTGGAGAAAAGGTGCAATTTGTGCAATGATGCTGAAAAATACACGTACAATTTGTTTAATTTTTATGTATTTGTGTGGAGCTCTGAATTGGAAGTTTGATATATGATTGGAAATCTACAGAAGAGAGCTTACAAGTATTAAATGGGATGTAGATCACATCATTAATCATTGATCATTGAGATTGAATTGATTGGAGAGAATTACAGCACAATACTACACCCCACAAGGGGGGTCACCCCCCAACTATCATCCCCATCTTTTCCTCCATCCATCCATCATTTTGAAGATTCGTCTATGGAATCAAGAGGAGAATCAAGAGGAGGATTCAAGACGGAGAAGGACGCGATGACTCCCACATCTAAGATTTTATTCGTTTCTTAATTTATCTTGTATTTTCCAGATATCCGGGTAAGATCTATCCAACACCCATGATTGTTCTTCGTAACATCATGGGCTAGAGTCTTTTTGGTAGAACTAGGGTTTTGAAGGTTTTTATGAATTAATTGAACTTTCGTGTGTAAACTCCGTACAACACTACTTATGGACTTATTTTATATATGATTGTGCTTTCTTAATCCATATTCACGGTCATTTTGTGCATCTTCAATTGGTATATAGAATCTGAATATATATCTTGGTTGTAGATTGAGTGCGTTCACCGCTGAACAGGATTTCATATTCTAAGTGAGGGGACTCCGAAGCTTCATTAGAACTATCATATATGAATACTTATTAATTGAATTGAATTCGGGTTATTAAGTAGGATAAAGAGGATAATTTTATAGTGCCTATAAAGGGAGATCATATCGGGTTAGAGTACCAATTGGCCAGGAAAATAATTGATACTGATAGTACCTAAAAGGGGGGGTGGAATTATATCTCTTGCTACGAGGTTATTCACACGTGGTACACGCATGTTTACTTATGTCTATAGAGTAGATATGCATGGTTTAGTGATGCGTCCATATCCCACAAGGCAGAGTCGGACATCAACACACGGAAGGGAAATTAATGAGTGAAACTAGATTATCCTAAAGCTACCTATTCTCCATACTTGATTCACTTTCGTATTCTTCGAGTGATATTTTATTTATTTATCATTTTAATTTAATTATTTAGTAGTTGTTAGTTAAAACCATCAACTTTATTGCCACAATTCGTCTTAATTAATTTAGTAAATAATTAAATTGATAATACGCCGTCCTTTGGGTTCGATAATTCACTTGGTCGCTTGCTTAAGCTGCAATTGGTATCCTTCATACTTGGGGATTAATTTTGCGTGCAAAGAAAACGCGCATCAAGGAACTTCAAGCTTCCTCAAGAAAGCCACATTTGGTATCACTTTATTTTCTAGATCAATGTTAAAAACCCACGATCCTCGCCTCAAATGAGTAATCCTTTTTCAGCTCCAATTGCATCTTTGAGGTAGTAAAAAATTGAGCCAATAGAATTTTCCAAAGTTTTCGCACTTACAAGAAAAGGGGTACCTTCACTATGCCAAAACTGTGGATTAACAACACTGGAATAACAACGGAAAATTGAAAACCCGTTGTTATAAGGCCAAAAAAGGGCTGAAATTTTACACACGTTGTTATTGCTGAAAAAAGGCGCTCATTAACAGCGGATATTTGCTTTCGTTGTTAAACATCCGTTGTTAATGGCATTTTCAATTTTTTAATTTGATTTTTAATATATTTTAAATAAAAAAATTGGAATGATATAAATTAAAAACTCGGAAAATTTACATTTTCATTTCTTCTACCCTAACGTGAACCTCGCCCTCACCATTTCTTCCTGCCATACCACGTAGACGGCCGTGTGCGACGGCAGAGACTCCAAAATACCAGGAAATCAAGCTAGGGTTCCTCAATATCTAAGAATCTCGATCGATATGGGTAGGTTTGTTCAATTATTTCCGAATAACTTGTTCCCTTTTCTACCAAATACAAATGACTCCGTGAAATTTAGGGCTTTTCATTGTTTAGTGTCATCGGCAGAGAGCGGTTCATGGTGGTCGCCGTTGAAGAAGTTGCGAGTATCCGGCGGCGATGGGATTAATGGCAGAGAGGAGTGCACAGCATACATACAACACGGTAATTCTCGCTCACTCGTTCTTTGAAATAAAACACGAATTCCAAGTGTGATTCTCCATGGGCTCTCTCAAATCTTAAACAATCTAGCTGTTTGTGAGTAATTCTTGGAAAAACTTCTTTTAAGGGTTAAATTGGTAAATTGCTCCCACTAACCTTCACAACTGTAGCAGGGACACTGTTCATTCCTCACGCAGCAGGTTTCCAGGCGAGAGAGAAAGGGGGTAGGAGTGAGAGAGAGAAACAATAAAGTCTTCATTCTCTCTTCTTCAATTTTCGTCAGCAATTTCACCAGTAAAGCATGTCTGTCGCCTGTGTAATTTCTTCTTCAACTTGTAATGGTTCAATGTCGCTCTATTTTACATAATTGATGTTTTGAATTGGATTTAAGTATGGGTGTCTCTATGTTGTGTGTATGTGTTTGCAATACCACTTTCTGAAGGGGAACATTACTGTGTAATAATTCTAGGAACCTTGAGGAAACTCTGCTCCAATTTCTTGTGAGAATAATGATTTCTCCACTGATGTTGTACACATATATCATATCTAAGTAATAATTGTAAAAACCTTTGACCTGGACCTAAATCAAATTAGTATTAACCCTTGTAAATTTATAATGAGTTCTTAATCTATCCATTATGCAATGTCTTCTTACATTTAGGATGAAGTGAAAAAAAGCTGACTGCTGAAAAAGACAGTAAGAAGAAGAAATACAAGCTTGTTGAGCTGGGAGCAAAGATGCTAGCTTATCTAGAGCCCAATATTAAGCATTTAAAAGAGATGGTTGAGATTTCAAGAGATGGAGATAGTTCCATAGTCATTCTTGGGCTTAAATCCTTGTTGACTGTTTTTAAAGACATCATTCCAGGGTGAGTCTGTTGCACTAACTTTTCTCCTGCCAAGTTGTTGACATATTTTCTGAATCTTTATTTTATTCTCTTTTTCTTTTTGCTGCAGCTAACGGATCAAACTTCCTACTGAAAAGGAACAAGAGATGAAGGTTTCTAAAGCTGTTAAAAAATGTGATTTTATGAATCCACTCTTCTATCTTCCTACAAGGTTTGATGTCTCAACTCTCTATTTCCAGTCAGTGACTGCATATATTCATAAGAAATATCTCTAAATAATTTCAAACATCTATTCCCAATTTTAGATTTATATTCAGAAGTTGGTAGCTCTGCAAAAACTCATTTTTTTACTAGCAAGTGCTGTCCGTTGCTTATGTACTTTGCTTGAAGAAGTGTCACACTTTAACTTCCAATGTCTTTTAATATTATTTTGCTATAAACTGACGCTACAGTTTACCTTATTCTTTAGAAATGATAAAATTTTGACTAGAATTTTTCCTTGTTTACTGATTTCTATATATCCTGTAGGAGTTCTGTTTGAAGTTTCTCCTAGTATAAGCAAATACTGGTGCCAAGGGTACCTATTGTTCTCTAGATTTGATAATAATGCCATAAAAAACGATGAAGAAGAATGGTTTTCTATCACCTTGGAGCCCATAGCCAAGCACCATTCAACTCGCTGCGGTAATGGTGCAATAGTTGATTTTTCACTAGATATTGGAATGCAATTCAATTTGCTCTATGGTAAGCCCTTCTTAGCTTTTTATTTTCTTATTCTCTGTCTCATTAATGTCAATATTAATTGTCTTTTAATTGGTCTTGTGATTAAAATATGAAGGAAATAAAAAATTTCATGCAGTATTTACATGAATCAGTTTGCCAATAAAGCTGAATATGTTTTTTGGATTACCTTATTCCATATTGTTTTCCATTCTATGTATTAGATTCACATATAGTAATTTTTTTTGGGTTAGTAAGCAATCAGAGGTGGGATATTACACTTGAGGCTTAGCTAATGTTTAACCCTTCTTTCTCCCTAAACTCTCAACTGTGTTTTTTTTTTTTCACAAGCTTTTGAGGAATCTATTAGAAGAATCATTGTAAAAATTGCATTTAATAGTCACATCTGATATTAATGAAATGTGATAAATGTGTATTTGATTTAAAGACACCATTAGGTTGACTAAAAAAGTATAGTAAAACGAGGTCTTGAGGATTCCATGAAACAAAATTTAAATATTTTAATGACTTCTTAAAACAGAATCTTGTTTAGGGGACTTTAAGATGGTATTTTGATTATTTTGGCCTTTTTTTGCATTACGTCATAATCATATCAGCTAATAATATTTCAGCATATTACATTCCGTTCATATATAGTTGCTTCCATTGAGCATCCTCCATTCTTCAAATCTTTTGCTCCTTGGATCTTCATAATAATCTATTATGATATCTTATATCATGTAATGTAATTATTTTTGGTTATCTCTTGTATGCTTAGGAAGAATGTGACCATGGAAATGGTTAATATGCATGTATAGCACCTGTACATAAATGGTAAAAACTTATTGCTATAATTTCTGATATTGAATCAGCTGGTGTTTCTTTTCAAGCTGATATAAGATATTAGTTTCTGTTATTTCTAAATGGTAGAAAGACATTTGTCTACTCTTCTCTCTTTTGCTTAGTGGGGTAAGAAATGAGATTCTGAATTACAAACTAATTATTGAAATAGTGCCATGATTTGCAGGTGAAAATGAAAGCAAAATTCTTGGGGAAAGCTGTAGGAGAAGTGCTTAATGTGCGTTTCGAGTTCACTTTGAGCGAGTACCTGAGGATCATTGGCATATTGCAGGCTGAGAAACGATAACATATATCTGAATTTCAGGTATTTGTGCTAGTTAATAACTATTATCCATAGATTTAGAAAATATAACAGTTTTTATTTATGTCATTCTAGCTTCTTAAGTTGTTAACACCAATGTTCAGCTACTAGTTTTCTATGCATATTGTTAACAATATAGTATAAGCTGACTAAAACATAGTGTTTAAATGTGCGTGCAAAGAAATTATTATTCTGTAACACCAATCTAAGAATCTTTTCTTGGGTTACTATACAGTGAATCTCCAAAAAAAGCAAATGATGCTTCGACATTTCAAAGAAAGGTTTCTCTCTCTATCCACTATCCTGTCTGATTTATCATTTAGGCAACCACCTTCTTCCTCACCTCTGAAGTTTGTCTTATAGTTAATTGTTCTAATAGTATGCTGCCAACTGCAGAATATAATATTATGTCCAGAAAGGCATTATAGAAAGGATGGCTGAGTGTAAATTCGTTATAGAGTCATAATACTAATAAGTATTGATCGTATGATAAGTTTGGTTCCATGATATAAAGTTGATCATTTGCGTACTGATGTCTTGTTGTATTTGGGTAATCTTATACAGATAAAAGCTTCTGATTTAGGGGTTCACATTGCGAAGATTTACTAAACTAGTGAAATATGGATCGAGTTTTTACTTTTAGTAGTGGTGGCCTGATGCTTATTGAAACCCAATTAATACATTAAAATTTTCTTTCATTTCTTTATCTTTTGTCATCTCTCTTTGCTGCTAAAGATTTGTCTTGCTGAATTAATAAGATTTGTCTAGACTAATCGAATTCTTATTTCTACAAACTGGAATGACTGCTTTTGGAAGGCCTATGAAAACGATCTAGTGCCCAATGTAAGAATACATAGCATTCCTAATGTTGGAATTTTATATTTGTTCAGTTTGATAAATTGACATCTGTAAGTTATTTGATGTTGCATTATTGTAGTTCAAGTCTAGCAGCCAAACTTAAAGCACTCAGAAGAATATTTACTTTTTGCCATTGGAGTTCAGCTACATTAAGAGAACACTGCTCTGCTATGGAAAACATTACATGCCAATTACTGTTTCATTTCTTATGAATCAGTCTTTTATTGTTAAATTTTTTATTCAACTTTTATTTTATTACTGATGAGTTTCTGATCTATTTTTTTTTTAATGTTGTCCGATGATGTCTTTCTATGTACTTTCACTTCTAGAAGATGTCCTACTTGAGAGGGGTGAGATAAAAGCAGTTAAAATTTGGAATATTTACTACAGTTCGTCCCCAAGATCAAAGAAGAAGAGAGGAATGATGTCTTCCATGGTAATGTTAAGTGATTCCATAGCATCTTTGGTTTAATTTGTCACTTCAGTCTTTGCTTATGTTGTCTACTTGACTGTTGCGATTCTGATATAAACCAATGTGGACATCTTCTGTTGCATCTGCATTTATTTTGGAAGCCAAGTAAATTGACAAATATCTCAGGTTGAAACAAGGTATTGAACCGTGGACGTTTGAACATCTGGGCGATGCTGTGTTCATTCCTGCTGGTTGCCCCCATCAAGTAAGACAGGTTAACCACTTTTGCTGAACTTTCTTGAGCCCAGAGTCACTTCTTATCTTGATTAGTTTTTGATAATTTATTTGCAGGCATATTTTCTTATGGTTTTTATCTTATTGGTTTTTCTTGCATGTTCTTATTTCTTAAACTAAAGTTATTTTCGTGTGATATGTAAATCTTCTAATGTACCTTTGCCTTGTTCTTTATCAGTCCTGCTCAAAAGTTGCTGTGCCCCGGATAATTTTCAAGTTAAATACCAGCCTTACAGCGAAATGAATATCGATGAAGTGCGAAAAGAGTGGGCTTCATGCATCCAACAACACATGTCAACGACTCGTCTAGGAAGAGGTAAACATTGTAATATATCTTGTAATGAGAATAATAACTTATACGATTGTGCTAACCTTAGCTTATGTCTTCTTTACCAGCCTTACGAAAAGACTAAAGTGTGTCTAAGGGAAAGGAAAATATGATGAACGCTTTGTTGTTTATGTTTATGGGAAGACGATATTTGTCGATCATGGATACATTATGAAGTATTTTAATTGTTGTTGGTGAATTGTATTGGTTACAGAGATGTTGGGATGTTTATATTCGAACGTATTGATGTTGGTTTTTGTATTTTGAGTTCAATTACTTTCGAATGCATTGATGTAATTGAATTAGTTATGTTGTATTGAAGATCAGGGATTATGACTATTTTAATTATTAAACAGGTTAAAATTTTGATAATAACAACGGGGATATAGCATACGACAACGGGCATAAACCGTTGTCAAAGAGAGCTATGACAACGGGGATTGCCCGTTGTTAAAAAGAACAATATTTTTAAAATTCATCTACAACAACGGGGATAAAACTAACAACAACGGTGATAAACTGTTGTTAAATAGAATTTACGACAACGGGCAAAATTCCGTTGTTAAAAGTAAGACCCTTTAACAACTCCTGGATTAACAACGGAGATTTCGAGCTACAACAACGGTTAATCTGCGTTGTTAAATTAATCTACAACAACGGGGATAAAACTAACAACAACGGTGATTCACCGTTGTTAAAGAGTACTTACAACAACGGGGAAAATGCCGTTGTTAAAAGAATGACATTTTTAACAACTCCCGGATTAACAACGGATATTTTGAGGTACAACAACGGGTAATCCCCGTTGTTAAATTCATCTACAACAACGGGGATTCAATTAATGACAACGGGGATTCCCCGTTGTTAAAGCTGACATACGACGACGGGTCAAAAACCGTTGTTAAAGGGTAGGTACCTTTAACAACTCCCGGATTGACAACGGAGATTTTGAGGTACAACAACGGGTAATCCCCGTTGTTAAATTCGTCTACAACAACGGGGATTCAATTAATGACAACGGGAATTCCCCGTTGTTAAAGATGACATACGACGACGGGTCACAAACCGTTGTTAAAGGGTAGGTACCTTTAACAACTCCCGGATTGACAACGGATTTTATTAGCAACGACAACGGGGATAATCCGTTGTTAAAAATGCCCTACGACAACGGGTATTTCACCGTTGTTAAAAGTCCAGACTTTTAACAACTCCCGGGTTAACAACGGAGCTGCAGGGGCTACGACAACGGGGATTCTCCGTTGTCTTTCCACAGTTTTGGCATAGTGCTTGCAACAATCTTTAGAGTATTTCTTTCTTTCATTCCAGCTAATTGTGAGATGAAATTTGATCTTCGGAAAAAAAGTTTTATGAGGATTCTATACAAGAATTTGAGGGTTTTTACTTTTAAGTTCACTAATTTGAGATTTGCTAAACTTTAATTTGTGTTCATAATAAGATCTCAATAGAATGGTCCAAAGCAGCATTTTTCTTTGAAGGGATTTTTTACGGCGGCTGCTCCACTAACCCTAGATGTGTGGCAGGGGGATAAATTGATTTCATGTTAAAGATCTATAATGGGTGATATATTTAGTAAGATTGGAATATATTTTAAGGGTGCATTTAATAATAAGGGTATTTTAGTGATGTTAAAATAAAATATTATAATTTAAAAAATTTTGGGGTGTTTTAAGAAATTTTGGGGGTGCGAATAGCCGCACACCCCTCCCCCCCTCCAAAAAAAATTTAAAAATACATATATAAATTACTAAACATACCCCATTTTATACCATTTTACCCCTCTACTTAAATCACAAACTCATTTTGGCTTTTAATTAAAACTAATCCTTGAACAAAAAAATCTCGCAACATCTTCTAATAGAATAAGGCCATAAAGTATTTTGATTTGAAAATATATTTAAGCATTCTGTTGCGATCGAATCCAGAAGAAATTTGATTTTAGGATTAAAAATCCTCAAACTCAAACTAATACATACTGTATGTTTTATCAACCAAGAAGGACACAGGTGGATTTGTATGTATACGTGGGGAAAATTTGGGGAAGAAGGGTTATTGGCTTCTAATCAATTGAATCAATTTTTTCACTTGATAGGTTGTGGCTAGTTCAAGCCTTCAAGGCCATCATTAGCGACACATACTGTTCAAAACTTTGATAATTTCCACATTAAATTCTTCAAAATCTTCTTACATACAAGCATTTCATGCCTTTTTTTCCCCTGTCGTGGAAAGATTGCAATGATTTGGGTTTCAAGAGTATTCTCCCTTTTGGTTGTGGGTCTGATTCCTTACTCACCCAGAACCTTCACATCTGACCACTTTGATGATCCTCTTTCTCTCAATGAAAAAGTAAATTAGGATTGAGTTTCGTGAATGAAAAAATAAATCAAGATTCAGTTTGGTGTTAATCCTTTTCGTTCGATCACAGCAGTCGAACAACACAACTCGTTCAGTTAGAGAGTCCGAACAGAATGAATTTTCACGGTTTCAAAGAAGGGATCATATAAATGAGAAATATTAATTAATAATTAATGTAAGGGTATTTATATCTTAATAAATAAGGATATTTTTGCCTTTTATATTTATGGGGTACGTTTAGAAAAACCGGGTGTACGAATAGCCGCCCCCCAAAACTATTTCTTCCATTACTACATGTCCGTGGATTCCTTCCAGGAGACTGAAAATTACACTCATGGAGGACTGTTAAAAAAATTAAGTATTTGCCTTCAATATTAGATATATATTACACTCGACAATTTCTTCATGTCCAGTAGAGATAAGTGAAAGATAAGTGAACGCATTCTTTTGTTTTCGACTGTACCAAGCGAACAATGGGCTTCTATTCGATTACAGTAACCGAACATAATGAATTTTTCGGATGCAGCGAGCGAACATTTTGAATGTGTGTGAGAGATTTATACAAATCTACTAAAATAATATAAAATTGGATATCTTAACTTATTGATGATTTATACAGATTTATTAAAAAATATATAAAATTGAATTTCTTAACTATTATCCTTGTCGATCACGTTTTCGTGCACAAAGTAGAGGATACGGATTACGTATCAGAGTTTATGTGGTTTGTTTAGAAATTTGGTTAAGAATAATTACAACCTTAGTTAAGGGTATAATATATGTCTTATTAATTAAGGATATTTTAGTCTTATCTATTTATGGTGTACATTTAGTAAGATTGAAGATATGAATAGCTGCTCCTTAAGAAAATGATTACTTTTCAGGATATTTTTGTATATTTTTAATAAATAAATAAAAAATTTTGTTAGGTAAGATGATATTTTTGTAAATTAAGTATACGTGAAAAGTTAGTTGTTTTAACTTTTTTTAAAAAACATCTCATCAATGTGAGTTTTTTTGGGACGAAAGAAAATGGATGATGTAAAAATATTTTTGGGATGAAAAGAGTAACATTTTAAATAAAAAATAATACTTAATCGAATGAAACTGATACCCATCATACGATAATTATATGTTAAACAGATTCAGACAAGTTTCTTTCCATAAAAATAATAAGTTAAAAAAATAATACTTGATCAATAAAAAAAGAGTTGATCTCTTATATATACATTAGAGTGCTATAGGTGTTCAAGACTATATTATACTTCCTCCTTCCGTTCCAAAGGGGTGCATTTACTTTTTGCTCGTAGATTAAAGAGTATTATTATTTAATGTATAGTGAGTAGTTATATTAGTGGGTGTGTGAGCCCCATATTTTAATTATATTAGTGGGTGTGTGTCCCATGTATTTAAAAAATGAGGGATTGAGGGAGATCTGACATGTGAGTGAAAACATTTGCGAAAGAGTAGAAAGAGGAAAAATTGGAAAGGACATCAGAAGTAAATTATAAACTTAGAAATTGTGAAGGATTTTGTAGGTAGCTGGAAGAAGCAAACTATTTTATAAACCATTTATATTATAAATAAAAAGTTAAATATTTTTTAATATAAATTTATGATATCTTTAATAAAAGAAGTTATATTAAAAAATATATATGACAATCCCACTTGAAATCGTGTCCTATCCACAAGTGTTGCTCTGAATCAAGCAGTGGCGGACGCAGGAATTTTGAACAGGGGAGTCCAATTTTTTAATGTGTCATAAAGTTTGTCTTCCATAAAAACACAGTGTTCGTAAACCCTCCTTACAATTTTAGCAATAATTATACACTTAAATATTATAAACTCTAAAATTTTTAGCAATAATTATACACTTAAATATTATAAACTCTAAAAATAAAAATTAAATCTTAAAAATAACAGTATATAAACAATTGAAGTGCATGTAATTAGTTATATAAACCTTTTGGAAGTAATACTTTTAAAATATAGTAATATATTGAATAAGAAAAATACTACAAGAATCATTATTGAAATTTAACAAAAGAATAGGAATAAGTAAATTTATAATAAAATACAATGAGATAATTAAGGCTGGGAATCAAATCCCATGACAGTTGGATATGCACATGCATTGTGCTAACGTTGGGACAAGATCATATTTTAGAAAAAACTACCATATATATAGTAATTATTTTCAATTTCTTAAGAGGGCCTGGTGCCCCTTGGCCATAGGTCCGCCCCTGTTAAATTAATAAGAGTGAATATTTTTTGTCATTCTATTTCTCCGAAGCATCCAATCGCTCCAGTCTCTTTGATTCGGTTTTGTCTTATTATTTCCTCGTCCATAACGTCTCTCTTATTTTTATTTTATTTTATTTAAAAAGAAATTACCAAATATTTGGTTTGTATGGATCCAAACTACTTTATAATATTAGTTGCAAGTTGGAACCACCATACTATGTAATAGATTCCCTCACAACACCTATTTCTTTGAAGAAACTCCATTCATAGAAGAAATATATGCATCTGCTTTCCATAGTAATTCTATAGTGTCGCACACTGGATTTTTTAGTAATTTTTGTACATCACTTTGTGTGCGTTATATGATTAACACATAAGAATAAAAAAAAATTCAATCATTGTCCTTAGGGTATAAATTTTCCTATTTTTGGATATTGTTTCTCTCTCTTCTACATATCATTCATCTAACAGTGTAACATATGAGATAATGTATTAAAATAGCATAGAAAATCCGAACCATTTCATTTCGTATCGACAAAAATGGAAAAAATGGATCATTTTAAAAGGACGGAGGGAGTATTGTATATTAATATGTTGTGAGGTGAGAAATAATATTTTAATGTGTAGTAGGTAGTTATAATAGTATAGTGTGGTTGGCCCTATAGAGATATTTAAATATTTTGTGTGGGTCCATCAAATAAAAAAAGAAAATGTAACATTATTTATAAAACTCCATTTTTAATAAAATGTAACATTTACGGGACGGAAGGAGTAATAACTTTGATAAAAAATGATAACTATTTAAGAAATGAGTAGACTTGTGTGAGTCTGTCTAACAGTAAAATCATTATACGGATTTCTTAATTAATTATCATTTTTTATTAACGATGTAATTATTTTTTTAAAAAATGTTATTACATTTCATTTTCCCTATAAATTGTTCGTCATCAAATACTAGCCCACACTGTTATCACTTTCCATGAACATTATTTCTCATATCAATATTTGTCATTCTTGTTTGTTTCATGACTACAAAAAGTTCTCTTATTAGTTTCCCTTTTAGTCGTCTCACATCCAATAAAAAAAAAAACTCTAAAAAGTCGCTCCAAATATTGAATATGACACCACTTAAATTTAAAAGATGAGATCAAATTAACCTATAAAAATAACTTTTAAAATCCACCAACTACATATAAAATATTATACTTATTAATTTACTTTAAAAAAATGCAAATGATAAATATCAATTAACTTAATAACCGAATGGAGTATATACACGTACTCATTTTAATTATATTTTTCAATTCAAATTCACACTATTTCTCATTGTATTTTTATCTACTCTTAATTACTTTTCAATATGCTTACATAATTAGCACATCACTCTTCACAATCAAAGGAAGAATTCTCTTTAAAAATTTTACTCGGTAATTTTTATCAGAAGTATTGCTCCCACAATCCCACATAATTCGTCGTAATTTTCATTTGATCACTACATTAGTTCTTAACAGTCTAAGAAGATAAAAGTGTTTGAATATTTTAATATAAAGTGATAATCAATTGATTGATAAAAAATGATAATAGTGTAATTAATAATTTCGTGAACAATTCATAATATAAATAAAAAAATATTGCGAAAAAAAAAAAGAAAAAAAATCTTAACAAGGCGGCATCGTACAAGTGTGACGGCCTTTAAGATGAAAGTACAAGAAGGATAAAACAAAATACTATATAGTCGCATCATGCCAATTTGATAGCGATGGAATATCCAAATCAATATATTCTCCTTCCAACACCATGCTAAAGACAAATCATAAGTTGAGCATAGTAGTGGCAGTGCATTGTTTATATCCATAAAACAAGGCCTCCCATTTTCTCTCTCTCTATATTTATATTGCCACTTAATTTTAAAGAAAGAAAAAGGCAGAATTTCATAGAATGGCAATGGAGGAGGTGATTTCGAACAAGTTTGTAACAATAAAGTGCAACATAAATGGGTACCCAAGTGTGTCGGATTTCGAAATCAAAAGTGAAACAATCAGTGTGGCATTAGCAAAAAACAGAGGGGAGCGTGGTAGTGAAGAATCTGTATGTATCGGTGGATCCGTACCAGCTGAACCGCATGAAAACGCACTTCTCCTCCCAAGCGGCTATTAATTTCGCTTCCGCTCTTGCTCCTGCGCAGGCAATCACTTTTTATTCTCCCTCCATTTTGATTTTATGCATAATATGAATTATGAATTCCATTATGAATCGGGTTGACCTTCATTTTGTGGGTTAGAATGGACATATATGGATTGGGGTATAGGTAAGGTAGAATGGATTATTTGCGGGTTAGACTATTAGTAGGACGAGTTTAAGTTGGTCCAAATTCCAATGGAGCAAGCTGAGTTGACTTGTATAGGCCAAACCCATTTCAATACCTCTATTATGAATTCATTTATAAATACCATGGTTAGTTAGTGTACTGTTTTATTATGACAATTTAATTTTGTTATTAGGATAATAATAATTATAATTATATTCTTATAATACATGATCAATTTAATTTACTGATGGTATAATATTAATTCTTAAATGATTGTCTTTTTAATCTAGAGTTTCCCGTGAAATTGGTTCCTCACGTGTCACACTAGCTTTTTTTCAATGACAAAAACTTTATATGAGATAAAAGAAAAAAATAAACATATTTTTAATTAGGAATATATGATTAATAAAATGTGTTAATCGTGTAATTAATTAGTTCATCAATAATTTGTGAAATATGATAACATATTAAATGAGAATCGATAATTAATAACAAATGGTCATGCCATGAGATACAATGTTTACTTCTTTTTTTTCTAAACTTTCATCTTTCAATTTTTAGCCTTGATTTTTGTTATTAAACTTAGTTATCGAAGACACTATTCAACATTTCTAGTTTTTAATGTAAGTATTTTTTTTTTACACAAAATCTTTATATGATATCATCTTATTATGTGAACGTTTCATTTTTTTCATCGTACTTATTCATGAAATTTATGATTTAGTTCGACGGATTTCACTTTTCTTGATCAATCTATATAAAAGTTTTGGCCGAACATATATATATATATATATATATATATAGTATGCTGGATTAAATTTCGTACTAGAATTGATGAATGATACATAGATATATAAATCTTATAGCTTAATTTGCCCTAAAATGATCCGTTCATGAATCCAAGCAAGCAAGCATTAAAATGATTAAACGACAGGCTATGGACACATACGGTGTGGGTCGAGTGGTGGAGTCGGGTCGGAGTGATTTACAGAAGGGGGAGCTTGTGGTTGGACTGCTCACTTGGGGAGAGTACACAGTGATAGAGCAAGGCACACCCAGGCTGTTGAATAAGTTGGATCCCTTGGCCTTGCCTTTATCCTACCATGTTGGCCCTCTTGGTAACTTTTATTTTGCTGCCATGCCTTAATATATAAATTCCAAAATTTCTGAAATGATCAACTACTACAAGTATCATAAATTATGGTGTCTCATCTTCAGTATTACATTTATTTATCAATATTCAATATTTGGAAAGAAATTAACTATCATCTTGAGAGAAATTTCATCTCACTATATATATATATATATATATATATATATATATATATATATCATTAAAAAATAATTTTTCAAACTGCTAAAAAGTAATTAGTAATTTTATGAAAAAATGGTGCATGAATGTGTTGTGTTCACAAGATACTTTGAGATAGTGAAATGAATTTTCAAATGTACTAACATAATTTAAGGACTCGATTATTTTGTGCATTTTGAATATAATATATTTGCCTGTAATTAATCTTAATGATAGTTGACTATGTGATTAAAGTCTGATATTAATTAAAACATGTGAATATAATTAAACATCTGTAACACACCACAAGTTATTATGACGTCATAGAGTGTCGCTACCATTGTGATATGAGTAGAATATAGAAGAGAGATATTTCCCTTATTTTCTTCACGCTTATTATAGATATGAATATTAGATAACTTATTTTATTATCTTCTGAGGGATGAATTAGTGTTTTTAATAAATAAATATATTATGGAGTATAAAGTGTTATAATTGATAACTTGAATGTATAGTATTAAAGATCATTTTGTTGTAGTGTCGAAAACTATAATTTAAGGTTTTACTTATATATATATATTTGTTTTTTCAAGGATTTAGTGGACTGACTAACTGCATATGGAGGGTTTTATGAAGTATGTAAGCCAAGAAAGGGGGAGAGGGTGTTTGTGTCAGCAGCTTCAGGTTCTGTGGGAAGTCTTGTTGGGCAGTTTGCTAAACTCCATGGTTGCTATGTTATTGGCTGTGCTGGTACCCAAATGAAGGTAAACTTTTTTTTTTTTTTTTTTATCTATGGATGCAGAGTATATTTCTCAATTTACTGAAAAGTTAAAAGGCATTTCTTTTCGTAACGAACTTCACATTTTATGTTTTTATGCATCTTATAATAGACAATACTATCAAAAAGTAGAATTATCACCACAATTTCATAATCAAGATATACTTTAATTTTAAAATCATCATCCACTCCTAACATCACAATACATTTTATATTTTATTTGTTACCTTAAAGAACTATATTGATATTACTAAGGCTATTAAACGAGTCAAGGAAGTTCGAGTATTGCATACTCAAGCTCAACTCGATTAGGTTGTAATGAATCTATAAACCAACTCGACTAGATTTGAAAATTACTCATTTGAGCTTATAGCTTTGCTCATTATGCAGAATGAATCTAGCTTTTCAAGCTCTTATGAAAACTTAAGCAAGAACTTGTGAAATCTCTCAAGCTCTCACACTCTTAACCGATTGATCACTCATGTTTCACTCACGAATTGATTATCAAACGAAGAATGAAATGAAAGCGATAAACACGAAGATGTATAGTGGTTCGGCGTAAGCCTACATCCACTTCCTAAGAGAAGAATTCACTATGATGATAATGAAGGTTACAAACTTACAAGCACACTTATCAAACCCTAATGCTTGAAACTGATATGTGAAGAAGATGATGATGAAGATGATCTGAATCCTTTTTTTTTTTTAACTAACAGACTGATCTCTCTTATACGGATGTGTGTGACCATGCTTTGGATACTCTCTCAACCAATTAGAAGCAAGCACACTGAATCAGTTATAACCAACTGATTCACTAACTGATTGATGCTTCCAGCTGCTCTCTTTCCAACTGATTCCATTGCCATGTCACCAATCCGATCCCTTACTTACCAACCAATCATAATGGTCTATTTTTACTTCTGCATGCAATCAATCTTATCACTTATCACTTGATCCTTCAAGCAACCTGATAGATTCGACCAAAACATGTTTGGTTCGACCTGTTCCAGGAAGTCAAACCCAAGTCGAATCCTAGTTAATCTGTTGTGGTTCGATCACGCTGCCTTTGGTTCGATCTGTTCAACATATCGAACCAACCTCGAACCCACCTCAATTTTCTGCGGTTCGACCACGCCGTATTTGGTTCGACCTGTTCAGACATGTCGAACCCTAAGTCGAACCTACGTATGCATGGTCTATATCTTCACAAATCTCCACCTTAGACCTTGCATCATCATACTAGCTTTATCTTCTCCACCTTGCTGCTATTATAGGTTGCAGCCACCTTTCTTCATCTTGTTTTATTGGAGACTAATAAGACTCTTACACAGCTCAAACTTCTGAACTGGTAGAGCTTTAGTAAAAGCATCAGCAGGGTTCTCTGATGTCTTAATCTTCTTAACAGTCACCAACTTTTCTTCAATCATGTCTCTTATATAGTAAAGCCTTACATCAATGTGTTTAGTCCTCTCATGATACCCCTGATGTTTTGAGAGATGTACATCACTTTGGTTATCACAAAACACTTCAATAGTGTCTTGCTGAACACCAAACTCTCTCAAAATTCCAACTAACCAAACACCCTCCTTGATTGCTTCTGTAAGAGCAACAAATTCTACCTCTGTGGTTGAAAGTGCTACAATGTGTTGATGTGTAGCCTTCCAATTTATTGCTGTGCCAAATAAGTTGAACACATAACCTGCCATGGACTTTCTTGTATCAAGGTTAGCTGCATAATCTGCATCCACATAACCAACAACAGCCTCATCCCAAACATCTTGCTTCTGGAACTTCAATCCAAATGGCATAGTTCCTTTAACATACCTCATTGCCCACTTCACTGCATCCCAATGAACCAGACCAAGATCACTCATAAACCTACTGATCACACTCATCACATAAGCTAAGTCTGGTCTACAGCATACCATAGCATACATCAAACTGCCTACTGCACTAGCATATGGTATTTTACTCATTTCAAACCTTTCTTTATCTGTTTGAGGCCCTTGAAGAGATGACAGACTCATCCCTTGCTTAACTGGTACTGATGCACTCTTACAAAGATTCATATTATATCTCTTTAGCACTTTATCCAAGTATGACTCTTGAAACAATCTCAATAGTCTAGCTGACCTGTTTCTTTCTATCTGTATTCCAAGTATCATCCTTGCCTCACCAAGATCTTTTATGTCAAACTCCTTCCTCAAAGTATCCTTTACTGAATTGATTCCTATCATATCTCTGCAAGCTATCAGTATATCATCTACATAGAGTAGTAAGTGTAGCTTCCTTCATCACATCTTATATACACACAGCTATCATACATGCTTCTGACAAAACCATTAGAAGTAATGTACTCATCAAACTTGAGATACCATTGTCTTGGACTTTGCTTCAGACCATATAGTGACTTAAGTAATAAACAAGCCTTTTGAGTCTGCTCCTTGTAGACTAACACCTTTAGGAATCTTCATGTAAATCTTCTCATCTAAATTTCCATGCAAAAAAGCTGTTGTTACATCCATCTGATGTAATTCCAAACCCAACTGAGTAACTAATGACAACAATATCCTTATTGAGCAATGTTTAACCACTGGTGAAAAGATTTCATTATAATCCACACCTTCTTGCTGTGAAAACCCTCTTGCTACAAGTCTTGCTTTATATCTTATTCCTCCTTCCTTGCTTGTAACTGATTTCTTCTTATATATCCATTTACAACCTACAAGTTTCTGGTTAGCAGGCCTGTCAACAATCATCCAAGTATTATTCCTTTTTAAAGAACTTTTCTTCCATAGCATCCAACCAATGTACACTCTCCTTACTTGAAACTGCTTCTGAGTGTGTCCTAGGTTCATAAACATCAACATCTGATACTACATATAATGCATATGATACAGTGTCTGCCTCCATGTATCTTATAGGTATTTTGATCTGCTTTCTCAATCTGTCCCTAACCAATTGATAGCTACTTAGAGTTCTTATTTCATTTGAACCAGATGACTCAGA
The DNA here is from genome assembly GCA_023678885.1 of Pogostemon cablin. Classification (NCBI taxonomy): domain Eukaryota; kingdom Viridiplantae; phylum Streptophyta; class Magnoliopsida; order Lamiales; family Lamiaceae; genus Pogostemon; species Pogostemon cablin. The sequence continues at coordinate 15,925,655 of CM042969.1, read as the reverse complement.
CCTCTCTTCAGCAGCTATTTCTTCAGGTACATTATCCTCTCTTTGATCTTGACCATGCTGTACAATTATCTTGTCATCATGCTCCACCTCAAACTCATATTTATCAGCAGTTATCACCTTATCAGACCCATCCTTTCTTCATTGAATGTAACATCTCTACTAACTATGAACTTATTATTCTCATAACACCATAGTCTATACCCTTTTACCTCTTTAGGATAGCCAACTAGCACACACTTAACTGCTCTAGGATCCAACTTATCTTGTTTCTGATGTGAATACACCAGACAACTAATAATCCTCAGATGACTGTAATCTAGTACCCTTCCAGACCATACTTCTTCAGGTGGTTTAAACTTGAGTGTTGTGCATGGTGACAAATTGATCAAGTAAGCTACAGTAGATACTAGCTCACCCCAGAAACTTTTTGAGAAACCTCCACTACTCATCATACACCTAACTCTTGCAAGAAGTGTCTGATTTATTCTCTCAGCCACTCCATTTTGCTGTGGAGTACCTGGTACTGTCCTGTGCCTCTTTATACCCTTCTCTTGACAAAACTTATTGAATTCATGTGACACAAATTCAAGACCATTGTCTGTTCTTAAGCACTTAACCTTGTTTCCAGTCTGTAGTTCTACCTCTGTCAACCATACTTTAAAAACTGACAGTGCTTCATCCTTGGTTTTCAGAATTTTTAATCCATACCTTTCTTGAATAATCATCAATGAATGAAATGAAGTATTTCCCACCTCCTATTGTTGAAGTCTTGGAAGGCCCCAAAGATCTGAGTGAACATATTCTAACCTAGCTTTGGTATTATGTTCAGCTGCACCAAACTGTAATCTCTTTGCCTTTCCTAATATACAAGCTTCACATTGATCCAACTTACAGGTTGAGCTGATCTCATGAAGCTTCTGTCTTGCAAGTTCTTGTAAACCTCTTTCACTTATATGACCAAGCCTCCCATGCCAAACCTTAACACTACAATCATCCTTAGTTGTATTAATTTGTCCAGTTACTACAGAACCATCCAAGAAGTACAGATCAGACCTCTTGAATCCTTTAACAACTACTAACTTTCCTTTCAAGACAGCAAATGTATTTCCTTTCAAATGACACTCATATCCTTGAGAACATTCCAAGAGATATTAGATTTCTCCTTAAGCTTGGTACATATCTAACATTATTTAACATTCTGACTTTTCCATCAAACATTCTAAGTTTGACAGAACCAATTCCAACAATCTTGCAAGTATGATCATCACCTAGCATTACTGATCCTTCATCTTGTGACTTCAATTTAGTAAACCAATCTTTCCTAGAAGTTATATGAAAAGTACATCCAGAATCTATAACCCATTCTTCTGAAACTGAACTAGAACACACAGACATTGCTTCAATGAAATCAGAATCTGTAGCAACTTGATTTGTTGTTACCTGATTTGCATGAGTCCTCTTATCTCCTCCCTTTTCAGCTATCTTCTTTGCTACCATTGCTTTCCATTTGAAACATTGTTTCTTGTAATGTCCAGGCTTATTGCAGTGGAAGAAATTCTTGTTTTCTTCTTCATCTGCTGGTGCATTATAATTCTTCTCTGGCTTCCTTTTATCAACATTACTATTATTATTCTTGTTGTTCTTGCTCCACTGATTCTGTTTCTTTACTGTCAATCCTTCTGCACTTGCTTGTTGTTCTGGATTCTTGTGAAGTACCTTTGCCTTAACTGCCAACAACACTTGTTCTAGGGAGATTGATTCAGTATTAGCAAACAACAAAGTGTCTCTCAAACCTTCAAATGATTTTGGAAGTGCTGACATGAGAATGACATCCTTATCTTCAGTTGACAGAGCCACATCTATGTTTTCTAAGTCATCAATGATCTTGTTAAACTCATCTAACTGACCAATTATAGACTTATCTTCTGATACTTTGAAGGAGTACAACTTCTGATTGATGTACAAACGGTTGGCCAAACTTTTAACCATGTACAGCTCCTCCAGTTTCTTCCAAACTCCTCTTGCAGTAACTTCTTTTGAAATCTCCCTTAGGGCCTTATCTCCAAGACACAAGATGAGAGCACTCCTGGCCTTGGTTTGTTGATCTTGATCTACTGCAAGAACTGCAGCATCAACTCCTGCAATCTGACCTTCAGGCAATGGTTTAATGGCATCTGATAAATCTTGTTGAACCAAAATGGCCTCCATCTTCATCCTCCACATGCTGAAGTCTGCCTTCTCTGTGAACTTCTCAATATCAAACTTGGTTGTAACCATGATTCTTCCCCTCTGATCTGATTACTTATGGCTGCTCCTCCTTCTTCCCACAGACGGCGCCAATTCTTATGAAAACTTAAGCAAGGACTTGTGAAATCTCTCAAGCTCTCACACTCTTAAATGATTGATCACTCACGTTTCACTCACGAATTAATTATCAAACGAAGAATGAAATGAAAGCGATAAACACGAAGATGTATAGTGGTTCGGCGTAAGCCTACATCCACTTCCTAAGAGAAGAATTCACTATGATGATAATGAAGGTTACAAACTTACAAGCACACTTATCAAACCCTAATGCTTGAAACTGATATGTAAAGAAGATGATGATGAAGATGATCTGAATCCTTTTTTTTAACTAACAGACTGATCTCTCTTATATGGATGTGTGTGACCATGCTTTGGATACTCTCTCAACCAATTAGAAGCAAGCACACTGAATCAATTATAACCAACTGATTCACTAACTGATTGATGCTTCCAGCTGCTCCCTTTCCAACTGATTCCATTGCCATGTCACTAATCCGATCCCTTACTTACCAACCAATCATAATGGTCTATTTGTACTTCTGCATGCAATCAATCTTATCACTTATCACTTGATCCTTCAAGCAACCTGATAGATTCGACCAAAACATGTTTGGTTCGACCTGTTCCAGGAAGTCGAACCCAAGTCGAATCCTAGTTAATCTGTTGTGGTTCGATCACGCTGCCTTTGGTTCGATCTGTTCAACATGTCGAACCAACCTCGAACCCACCTCAATCTTCTGCAGTTCGACCACGCCGTATTTGGTTCGACCTGTTCAAACATGTCGAACCCTAAGTCGAACCTACGTATGCATGGTCTATATCTTCACACAAGCCTTATCGAGCTATAATTTAGCTGATATGTTTTATTTTTATTATTACATTTAATACTATTTTAATATAATTAAATAATATTAATTTCTCCTTTTACTTACTCCCTCCGTCCCATAGAAGTTGACACACTTTCCTTTTTTGTTTGTCTCATTAAAGTTGACACATTTCCTTTTTAATACATGGGACCCATACAAAATCAATTAATATATTCTCATGGACCCCACATATCACCTCTAATACAACTACCCACTACACATTAAATATTATTTCTCTCACTTCACTTTACTCCACTTTACATTAAATTATTATACTCCTTAATCTCCGTGCCCAAAAAAATTTATACCAACTTCTTTGGGATGGAGGGAGTATTATTAATTATTACTATCGAGCCATGCTTGACTCGACTCGGTTCGGCTCATTACTGTAGGATTTACACAAGTTTTTGCGTTTGTTTATCTATAGGTCGATTTGCTGAAGGAAAAGCTCGGCTTTGATGATGCATTCAACTATAAGGAAGTCACTAATCTCAACTCTACTCTTAAAAGGTTTTTACTTATATCTACCCTACCAATATTTAAGATGTTATTTTACAAATATTTTATATTTCAGCATCAAAATTCACAATGAACTAATGATCATTTTAGTGCACGAGTGAATGATTGAGAAGCAACAAGTCTTGTCCGAAATTTAAACATGAGAGAGATTGGTCTTGACAATCACTCATCCAACATTAAATATAAAATGATAAATTTAGGAATTTAGAGAGAATATTGCAAGAAATTTAAACTTGAGAGAGGGAGGCATGAAAAAATAAGGGCAAAGTTCGCAGTCTGATCTCATGTTGTATGTTAGTGTTGCATCTCCTGCTGTGAATCTTTGAATGAATAACACAATAGTATTTTATCTATATATTAAAAGATAAACTTCAATCCTAAGGAAAAAAGTTTAAATTTTGCTCCCGTGTATGTATAACTCATTTAATGTGTGTAACAAAATATATAATACTAAAATATAACTACACATTCGTTGCACAGAGTGGTGTGATTAAAACAAAAAAAAAGTACTTCCTCCATCATATAACCAATTCACCTTTTTCTCACATTTGTTTATATCAAAACTATTTTACACTTCCAAGAAAAAAAAAAGCACTCAATTTAATAATCTCATTAGTATACTTTAACTTCAAAATTGTGATATTTCTATTTGATATTACCTACAAATATCAAAATTCTCCTCTAAAAGTAAGTTGAAAAAAAAAATCTTAAACTACACTAACTAATGTGAACATACTTGGCATTTTGGTCTGTATAAATGTGGCCAGATATTTGAGGATGAGAAATGAGAGATTGAACTTGTTTGCTCATTCTTAAATGCAGATACTTCCCTGATGGAATGGACATATATTTTGACAATGTGGGTGGCGAGATGCTGGAGGCTGGCTTGGCCAACATGAAGCCATTCGGGCGGGTGGCCGTCTGCGGTGCCATCTCCGAATACACCGGTGCCACAAGGAAGAAGCCATCTCTAGAGATGCTGGACGTGGTCTACAAAAGGATCACAATCCAAGGCTTTCTTGCCACCGATTTTCTCCACGTTTACGCCGATTTCATCGCAACGACTGCGGAGCATCTCCGTGCTGGGAGAATGCAGGCACTCTGTGATATCTCCTATGGTGTGGAGAGTGTTCCCAGTGCTTTCGTAGGTTTGTTTGCAGGGGAAAATGTTGGGAAAAAGATGGTGCAAATAGCTCATGAATGATTCAGTGAGTTGTTGGTTTATAAGTTGAGTTCAATTAGTGATTTGAGGATTTTGGTGCTTTGCATTTGTTAATGATACAAGAATTAATCATTATGACTTAGTGCAAGTACTCTTCATGTTTCTCAATAAACTAAGTAGCCGCTCAATTCAAATTTCAAAATGCCAATAATAATGAGAAATGTAATGATAATATAATTGATTGAATGATTTAATGAGAATGATTAAAATTTTCAAATTTTATATGATTACCTCTTACTATGAAAATAAGAATTAATACTCTTTCATTTTCATTATCTCCCCTATTAATCCTTACCACCTAAGAAGGCAAAATATTATATGCAATATTTTCATCGCACTACAAAAAAAGTGACGAATAGACAAGTTGATTTCCCTGTTACATTTTCGGTGTTCCATTGGTGTTCCACAACATAAAAAAACTATACCCTACAAATGACTAATAAACCCTTGGGGCAAGCATTGAATTTTGGGCATTGATCATGCCACGTGGCAATCATTTAATTAGTGGAATAGGAGATGAAACACCATTATGTAACAGGTGATCCCATTCCACGAATAGAGACGGTTTTAGAGACAGCTTTTAATGCTTTGAGACGATTTTACGGCCGTCTACAATTTGTGCGTAGCTAGAATAGAGACGGAATTAGAGATGATTTTATTTTGAAACGGTATTTGCGACGATTCTAAACCGGACCGGTTCGATTATTTTTGAGACGTTTTGTTGCCGTCTCCATTTGAGACGGTTTTGGAAACCATCTCCATTTGTGCCAACGGCCGGAGAGTTGGCTGGAAAATTTAGAGACAATATTAGAGACGGTGTTTAGCCGTCTTAAATTTGAAACGGTATTAGAGACGATTTTTTTCCGTCTCAATTAGAGACGATTTTTTTCCGTCTCTAAAACCCTCTCTAATTATTAGCTATGATAAAATGTTGGTCCAGATTCGAACCAGAGCTACCATGGCCCGGCTCATCTCGAACCACCAGACCAGCCACCATCTTTCTTTTTTTTTCCATTAGAATTTATATTTATTTTGATTTTGTGGAATATTGTATTTTCAAGCCCTCAAGAGGGTTTGAACCTCGGCTTGTAGGCATTGGGAGTCCTTATGGACATTATGTATGCCACTTTTGCTAGGAGTAATTCTTATCATGTATTCATTACATTATATATATATATATATATATATATAATCCACTATATTATATATTCATTTATAATAGTTATAATACATTTTAATTATTAAAATCTAAAGTATTTTGTAGGTGTCGTTTGAGAAATTTTGACAAGATTATATATATATATATACATGGTAATTTTTTATAGATATGTCTTGGATTAACACATAGTTTTTCATGAATAATATCATGAACTTGATTAATAAGAATAATAATATTAAAAATAGTAAGAATGAAGAATATGATATGCCTAAGAATTTAGATCTACTTAATAAGTGGACAATTCCTAAAATTGAACCCAGGTTAATATATAAATTGGGTACTTTTGAGAAATTAGGATTACTTCAGGTAGTTAAAACTACTGAGGAATCAATTTCATTAGATAATAATGAAATGATTATTAAATTATTATCCGATAAGGATATTGATAAATATAAAAATGAATACAATTTCCTTCATATAGGATTGGTTCAGATTGCTTTTAAACCTTTAACCTTAAAAGGTTTACCAGAAAGCTTTATAGCAGCTTTAAGAGATGGTAGAAATCTTAATTGGAGACAATCTTTAATGGGTATTATACAATCCAGTTTGACCAATGGTCCAGTATACTTTAATGTATATCCGAATTTGCAATTATCATTATCTGATGTTAATATACTAGATGCATTAACATTAAATGTTAAAACTAATGGATATAATTATCTTCCTGGAACAGAGACTATTTGTGTCTGTTATAGGATATATTATAAACCATTAGTCACATTAAATCCTCATTGTAAAATGATGGATTATAAAAATGAGACTATTATTATTGAAACTAATTTCAACAGGTCTAATATTATGACCAGAAGACCTATAAGATGGGAAGAGATAGAATTTCCAGAAAATTGGAAAATTGAACAAGCTGTACCAGTTCAAACACAAGTACAGGATCATAATAATATTTTAAATATTATACAGAGTTCAGAAGGAACTGTTAATATACAGTTTGAACCTTATAAAATACAAAAAAGTATTTCAATGAGAAATTATATTTCTCCAATTGATTATATGGTGGAAACACCTAGAGCTTCTACTTCTCAATTAAGAGAAACTAGAGCTTATACATCTCAAATAGAAGATGAAAAATATACAGATGAGATAGAATCTGTAATAGGATTAAATCCTGAAATAAAGAAATTATACAAAAATAAAAACAATATCATTAAGGAATCAAATAGGATGGAACCGACAATGTCGGAAATGTATGAATCTATATAATTTATGGATTTTGAAGAAATAATAGATTTCAGTCCTGGTTCTAAAGCCAGAAAGATTATTTCGGAAGAATTTAAAAGTGAAGGTTATACACCTTTCAGAGATTGGTTTTTTGATAATTTTACTAATAATGAAATTAGTAAATTTCAAAATGAGTTTTATAAAACTTGTGAAAAGAAAAATATGATAATACCATTTGCAGCATGGTTTATTGAAACATATGTTAAGAATTATATTCTTATTTTGGAAAGAAATTATACTTTGCAAAATGGTTCAGTGGTTTCAGGAAAATATCCCCCACAGCAACCATTTAAAATTAATGATTTAAATTTCTTAGCATTTGCTAAATTAATTGAAGATGATACACTTCAAGTTACATGTAAACATATTAATAATATGTTTAAAAGTCAGAATTATACTAATTTATCGTTAGTAATAATGGGTGAACAAATTCAATCTATTAATGATAAATTGGATTTGATTATTACTAAAATAAATAACAAATCTCTTGATAAGGGAAAAGAAGTTGTTGAAAATAAGGAAAAAACTTCTACATCAGAAGTTTCTAATATTCCTATAAAAAAGGAAATATTTCCTAGTTTTCAACCTCCCCCAATAATTTCTAATTTTAAAACTCAACCATTATATGAGTTAGAGAAATATCTTGAAGAAAAGTTTGATAAACTTAGTATAAGAACTCTGGATAAAAAGTTGGATGATAATTTGATAGAAAACCCAGATTATAAAGGGGTTTTTCTAGATCAAATAAATAAACTCCATAATAAATGGGCAGATAAACCCATTCAAAGTAAGTTCTATTATAATAGACCTACTCCTATGGATGTATTACATGAAGAGTACACTGATACTATTGATATCAGTTATTCTGGTAATAAAATTTATGAGTGGAATATTGATGGATATTCTAATAAACAGATTTATAATACTGTTCATAGAATGTTGATGTATTCTACAATATGTAAGAATAGTCAAAATACTGACAAAACTATTGCAGCAATGATAATAGCTGGATTTACAGGCCAACTTAAAGGTTGGTGGGATAATTATTTAAATCCACATGATAGAGATAATATTTTAAATGCAAATAAGCAAGAAGATAATAAAATTATTGAAACTGCAGTTTATACATTAGCAGTGAATGTAATTGAACATTTTACAGGAAGATTTAGTGATAATAGTGATACTATTAGAACATTATTACAAAATCTACGATGTAGAACACTCTCTGATTTTAGGTGGTATAAAGATACTTTCCTAAGCAGAGTAATGGAATTACCAGAATGCAATAATACTCATTGGAAATCCAAATTTGTGGATGGATTACCGAGTTTATTTGCTGAAAGAATAAGAAAAACTATAAAGGGTAATGATATTACCATTCCTTATGAAAAATTTACATATGGAGCTCTAATAGACACTTGTATTCAAGAAGGATTGGCTTTATGTAATGAAATAAAGTTAAATCAACAATTAAAAAGACAAAGTTTCTTGGAAAAGAAACAATTGGGAGAATTTTGTCAACAATTTGGATTGGATAATCCTTCGTCCAGTAAAAATAAAAAAGAAAAGATTTATAAATCTAAACACAGGAGACATTCTCCTAAATATATTGAAAGAAAAAAGAAAAGAAGGGAAGATAATTTCCAAAAGAAAAATGAATTCCAAAAGAAAGCTTATATGAAAAGATTCAATAAGAATCAGAAAAGATACTGTACAATATGTAAAAGAAAAGGACATACCAATGAATTTTGTTGGACAAAGAAAAGAATTTCTAATTTAGAAATTCCGGATGATATAAAAAATATCATAATACAATCTTTAATAGAAAAATCTGAATCTGAAGAATCAGTATCAGAAATTTCTAGTACTTCTGAATCAGAAGATGAGATTGTAAGAAATTTAGAAAATGAAGAATTCTATGATTCAGAGGAATGTGAACCTTGTAGAGATGGATTAATATGTCCTAAAGAAATTAACAATATTGATAATAATCAATCTGAATTTTATAAGATCATGTCTCAATTTTCTAATATGAGTATAAATGTTTTAGACTCTCAAAATATTTTTGAGTTACTAAAACTAATAAAAGATCCTTTATTAAGGACCAAAATAATTGATGAATTGGGTAATGGTGCTTCGACATCTACTTCTAATAAAGAAGAAGAAAAAATAAACAATATTCTTAATAAGAATAAATCTTATAATATGTCAGAGGTAATGAACCAATTAAAAATAAAACATCAAAATAAAAGAGATATATCTCTGCCGGATATTTATAAAGAGATTAATAATCTGAAAGAAGAAATAAAATTTTTGAAAAATGAGAATTTTATTCAAGAATCTAGAATATCTAGATTAGAGAATAATACTAAAGTAGAAAATATTATTCTACCAGAAATTGAGAAAAATTTGCCTATAATAGAAAAAGATAATTTCTTATCTACTATAGAAACAGTTATATCTCAAAAATGGTATATAAAAATATCATTGTTAATTGATAATCTATATACAAAATCATTTATTGCTCTTGTTGATAGTGGAGCAGATTTAAATGTTATTCAGGAAGGATTAATTCCTACTAGATATTTTCATAAAACAAGTCATACTTTATGGCATGCTGGTGGTGATAAACTCCAAATAGAATATAAAATTCCTAAAGCTTATGTATGCATTAATAATAAATGCATTTCGCAAAGTTTTATACTTGCAAAAAATATTTCTAACCAAATTATACTTGGTACACCATTTTTAAATAATATATATCCCATAAAAAATATTGATAATAAAGGGATTATTGGTACTTTCCAAGGTAATAATATTTTCCTTGAATTTATAGTTGAACCAATTGCTAAAAAATTACATAGTCTTTATGATAATATTAAGGCTAAGCAAAATCAAATAGGATTTTTGAAACAAGAGATTAATATTGTTACTATTAATGAACAATTAAAAAATTCTAAATTACAGGATAAGATTAGTATTCTGAAAAATGAATTTTCATTAGAAATATGTAATGACCATCCCAATGCTTTTTGGGATAGGAAAAAACATATTATATTTCTTCCATATGAAGAAGATTTTGATGAAAAGAATATTCCGACAAAGGCTAGACCTTGTCAAATGAATTCAGAATATTTAGAATTATGTAAAAAAGAAATAGAATCTTTATTACAAAAAAGACTGATAAGTCATTCTCAATCACCGTGGTCATGTACTGCATTTTATGTTAATAAACATTCTGAGATAGAAAGAGGTGTCCCAAGATTGGTAATAAATTATAAACCTCTTAATAAAATTTTAAAATGGATTAGACATCCAATCCCTAATAAAAAGGATTTATTAGATAGACTTTATGATGGTCTAATATTTTCAAAATTTGATTTAAAGTCAGGATATTGGCAAATCCAAATTAATAAATCTGATAGATATAAAACAGCATTTAATGTTCCAATTGGACATTATGAATGGAATGTAATGCCATTTGGGCTTAAGAATGCTCCTTCTGAATTTCAGAAGATAATGAATGATATATTTACTCCTTATAGTGAGTTTATAATTGTTTATATTGATGATATTTTGATTTATTCAAAGACTATTGAAATGCATTTTAAGCATTTACATATTTTTAAATCTTTGATTAAACAAAATGGTCTAGTAATATCTAAACCAAAAATGGATTTATTTCAAACTAGAATAAAATTTCTAGGACATTTTATTGAAAAAGGAAATATAATTCCTATTAATAGGAGTATAGATTTTGCTGAAAAATTTCCAGATATTATAACTGATAAAACTCAGTTACAAAGATTTTTAGGAAGTCTCAATTATATTGCTCCTTATTATCATAATTTAGTAAAAGATACGGCTATCTTATATGATAGATTAAAAAAGAATCCTAAACCTTGGACTGATAGTCATACTAATGCAATTAAGAAAATCAAGGATAATGTTAAAACATTACCATGCTTAATGATTAGCAACCCTAATTGGGAAAAGTTTATAGAAACAGATGCTTCTGATATAGGATTTGGGGGAATTCTTACCCAGAAAAATCCAGATAATAAACAAATGCATTTAATTAGATTCCATTCGGGAAAATGGAATAATGCACAAAAGAATTATGCTACGATTGCTAAAGAAATCCTTGCAATTGTAAAATGCGTTTTAAAATTTCAAGATGATTTATATAATCAGAAATTTACTATTGTTACTGATTGTAGTGCAGCTAAATTTATGTTTAATAAAGATTTTAAACATGATGTTTCTAAGCAAATGTTTGCTAGATGGCAGGCTCATTTAGCTCCTTTTGATTTTAATATTATTTATAAAAAAGGAGAAGATAATAATCTTCCAGATTTTCTAACCCGTGAATATTTTAATTGCAGGAATGAAACGGGGTAGTGGATCTTCCTCTCCATGGAGAGGAAGAGGAGGAAGGAGTGGGGGTTATACCCCTAATACTCCTAAAGATAAAGGAAAATCCCCTGAGATAATATCTCAACATGGGAAAAGAAAACTTGTGAACAAGAATTTGTCACAAGAATTTGAAGACATGGATACTGAAAGGAGTAATACTCCTACAGAAACTACTTTTGCTAATATAGTAGCAAACATTGATTTTAATGAAAAATATTTCAGAAAAGATCATGAAGAAATAATCTTCAAATTGGAAGATAGGGATCTCAAATGGAGTGAGGACCCATGGTTTTTAATGAATAGATATTTAGACAATAGTTCTAATGAGATGAGAACTTATAAGTCTCGTGGTTATTATGAACAAATTTTAATTAAAAGTGGAAGTTGTGATGTTAAGCATTTCACTTCTGGTAATAATGATGAAGTTTATAGCTTCAGTAAAGTTTTAATAAAGAAGATTATATCTATGGAAGAATGGGGAATTTCACCCCTAAGAGAAAAATCAATGCAGCATGATACTACTAAAGCAGTAATTAAATATAATTATTGGGATTACTGCGATGCTTTTGAAAAATTTTTAAATTATGAAAATGATAAAAAACATCATACATGGTTTATCAAAATATGTTCAAAAGTTTATAACTTTGAAATACCCAATTGGTTTATCTACTGGTGTAATTGTTATGGCCCTATACCAGAGATATTGCCAGGAGATACCCGAGAATGTTTTATAAAATGGGTAGATGTATCTCCCAAAATGATTGAAAGACAGAATTCTAAAATTGTAATAGAAGGTATAGCTTCTTGTTACTTTTTTATAGAATTTTCCATTCCATGGATACTAAAATGGAAACCGGAATTTGGTCATACTAAAACAGGTATTCCCTGTATGTATAGAACTTATCATGTAAAGTTCTGGGAAAAATTGGTGGAGATTGACCCCCAAACTGGAAGAATGAATGGTGATGAAACATTTTCTCTAATAGAGAAACAAGTTTGTTCATATGAAGAGCAATTGGAAAATACTCAATCATCCTCGCCTTTCGATTATATCATTAATAAGGCAAAAATGAGATCTGAAAATTTGACTCCTGAGCAGATGATAGCTGCATATATCAAAGAAATGAAAAAGAGTCTGATATCTCAATTTAAAAAAGATAAAGAGGACTCAATAGCATCTGAAGAAATGCAGGATGCTCAAGATCCTAATGAAGATATTAATGAAGTCAGTATAGATGATATATTTGACTCATTAAATGATACCTTGATTGATAAATTTGCATCAGGGAAAGAAGGATCTTCTTCTTCAAAGAAATCGGGAGGAAAATAGGTCCAAATCAGAATGACGTCATTGATTATGTCACAAACAGGTCTTAATCAGGATGATGTCACTGCTTACGCCATCAATAGACAAGATACTGCTCATGAATAGTATAGCAGCCGGACAGGTCACTATTCATCTACAGTAATTCACTGTAGACCTTTTGAAAAATCAGCCCCAACAGTAGATTACTGTAGCACTTTTACTGTGCATGCCGAAATTTTCGGCTTTTTACTGTACAAAAACGCGGTTTCCACTGTTTGGACGCGTTTTCATTGTGTATATATAGGATTTGCAGTTTTTATTTTGGAAGCATCGATCAGAAGAACTCCCTCTTCTCTCTCTGATCATACTTGTAAGCTCATGTGTTGAGCACCCCCCTCTTTTGTAAATTTTAAAGTTTGTATTAATTAAATCCTGCTTGCAGACTTCTGTAAGTATTTTAGTTTTATTTATTTTCTATTTTTATATTTTTAATCATGTTCATGTTTAGCCTCATAGGCTAAACTAATTATGTGTTGATCCATGACTATCTGTTATTATTAACATGGTAATAATATGATTTATGTTTAGATAAAACTGATATGATTCTAAAGGTATGATTACTTGTATTAACTGGCCTTATTTTATAATTACTGCTTAAGTATGTTTTTCCTGTTGGTCCAGTTTAGCCGATTGATAGGCGTTTTAGGACATTTTTGGAAATTGTTATTTAAGTGTAATTTGATTAATAAGATGCCGGTTAATTATTTAATCTGTAATATCCTTATGAGAATTAGTGTCAGTCGATCCTGTCATAGATGGTATCATCTATGACAGGATCGACTGACACTAATTCTCATAAGGATATTACAGATTAAATAATTAACCGGCATCTTATTAATCAAATTACACTTAAATAACAATTTCCAAAAATGTCCTAAAACGCCTATCAATCGGCTAAACTGGACCAACAGGAAAAACATACTTAAGCAGTAATTATAAAATAAGGCCAGTTAATACAAGTAATCATACCTTTAGAATCATATCAGTTTTATCTAAACATAAATCATATTATTACCATGTTAATAATAACAGATAGTCATGGATCAACACATAAATAGTTTAGCCTATGAGGCTAAACATGAACATGATTAAAAATATAAAAATAGAAAATAAATAAAACTAAAATACTTACAGAAGTCTGCAAGCAGGATTTAATTAATACAAACTTTAAAATTTACAAAAGAGGGGAGTGCTCAACACATGAGCTTACAAGTATGATCAGAGAGAGAAGAGGGAGTTCTTCTGATCGATGCCTCCAAAATAAAAACTGCAAATCCTATATATACACAATGAAAACGCGTCCAAACAGTGGAAACCGCGTTTTTGTACAGTAAAAAGCCGAAAATTTCGGCATGCACAGTAAAAGTGCTACAGTAATCTACTGTTGGGGCTGATTTTTCAAAAGGTCTACAGTGAATTACTGTAGATGAATAGTGACCTGTCCGGCTGCTATACTATTCATGAGCAGTATCTTGTCTATTGATGGCGTAAGCAGTGACATCATCCTGATTAAGACCTGTTTGTGACATAATCAATGACGTCATTCTGATTTGGACCTATTTTCCTCCCGATTTCTTTGAAGAAGAAGATCCTTCTTTCCCTGATGCAAATTTATCAATCAAGGTATCATTTAATGAGTCAAATATATCATCTATACTGACTTCATTAATATCTTCATTAGGATCTTGAGCATCCTGCATTTCTTCAGATGCTATTGAGTCCTCTTTATCTTTTTTAAATTGAGATATCAGACTCTTTTTCATTTCTTTGATATATGCAGCTATCATCTGCTCAGGAGTCAAATTTTCAGATCTCATTTTTGCCTTATTAATGATATAATCGAAAGGCGAGGATGATTGAGTATTTTCCAATTGCTCTTCATATGAACAAACTTGTTTCTCTATTAGAGAAAATGTTTCATCACCATTCATTCTTCCAGTTTGGGGGTCAATCTCCACCAATTTTTCCCAGAACTTTACATGATAAGTTCTATACATACAGGGAATACCTGTTTTAGTATGACCAAATTCCGGTTTCCATTTTAGTATCCATGGAATGGAAAATTCTATAAAAAAGTAACAAGAAGCTATACCTTCTATTACAATTTTAGAATTCTGTCTTTCAATCATTTTGGGAGATACATCTACCCATTTTATAAAACATTCTCGGGTATCTCCTGGCAATATCTCTGGTATAGGGCCATAACAATTACACCAGTAGATAAACCAATTGGGTATTTCAAAGTTATAAACTTTTGAACATATTTTGATAAACCATGTATGATGTTTTTTATCATTTTCATAATTTAAAAATTTTTCAAAAGCATCGCAGTAATCCCAATAATTATATTTAATTACTGCTTTAGTAGTATCATGCTGCATTGATTTTTCTCTTAGGGGTGAAATTCCCCATTCTTCCATAGATATAATCTTCTTTATTAAAACTTTACTGAAGCTATAAACTTCATCATTATTACCAGAAGTGAAATGCTTAACATCACAACTTCCACTTTTAATTAAAATTTGTTCATAATAACCACGAGACTTATAAGTTCTCATCTCATTAGAACTATTGTCTAAATATCTATTCATTAAAAACCATGGGTCCTCACTCCATTTGAGATCCCTATCTTCCAATTTGAAGATTATTTCTTCATGATCTTTTCTGAAATATTTTTCATTAAAATCAATGTTTGCTACTATATTAGCAAAAGTAGTTTCTGTAGGAGTATTACTCCTTTCAGTATCCATGTCTTCAAATTCTTGTGACAAATTCTTGTTCACAAGTTTTCTTTTCCCATGTTGAGATATTATCTCAGGGGATTTTCCTTTATCTTTAGGAGTATTAGGGGTATAACCCCCACTCCTTCCTCCTCTTCCTCTCCATGGAGAGGAAGATCCACTACCCCGTTTCATTCCTGCAATTAAAATATTCACGGGTTAGAAAATCTGGAAGATTATTATCTTCTCCTTTTTTATAAATAATATTAAAATCAAAAGGAGCTAAATGAGCCTGCCATCTAGCAAACATTTGCTTAGAAACATCATGTTTAAAATCTTTATTAAACATAAATTTAGCTGCACTACAATCAGTAACAATAGTAAATTTCTGATTATATAAATCATCTTGAAATTTTAAAACGCATTTTACAATTGCAAGGATTTCTTTAGCAATCGTAGCATAATTCTTTTGTGCATTATTCCATTTTCCCGAATGGAATCTAATTAAATGCATTTGTTTATTATCTGGATTTTTCTGGGTAAGAATTCCCCCAAATCCTATATCAGAAGCATCTGTTTCTATAAACTTTTCCCAATTAGGGTTGCTAATCATTAAGCATGGTAATGTTTTAACATTATCCTTGATTTTCTTAATTGCATTAGTATGACTATCAGTCCAAGGTTTAGGATTCTTTTTTAATCTATCATATAAGATAGCCGTATCTTTTACTAAATTATGATAATAAGGAGCAATATAATTGAGACTTCCTAAAAATCTTTGTAACTGAGTTTTATCAGTTATAATATCTGGAAATTTTTCAGCAAAATCTATACTCCTATTAATAGGAATTATATTTCCTTTTTCAATAAAATGTCCTAGAAATTTTATTCTAGTTTGAAATAAATCCATTTTTGGTTTAGATATTACTAGACCATTTTGTTTAATCAAAGATTTAAAAATATGTAAATGCTTAAAATGCATTTCAATAGTCTTTGAATAAATCAAAATATCATCAATATAAACAATTATAAACTCACTATAAGGAGTAAATATATCATTCATTATCTTCTGAAATTCAGAAGGAGCATTCTTAAGCCCAAATGGCATTACATTCCATTCATAATGTCCAATTGGAACATTAAATGCTGTTTTATATCTATCAGATTTATTAATTTGGATTTGCCAATATCCTGACTTTAAATCAAATTTTGAAAATATTAGACCATCATAAAGTCTATCTAATAAATCCTTTTTATTAGGGATTGGATGTCTAATCCATTTTAAAATTTTATTAAGAGGTTTATAATTTATTACCAATCTTGGGACACCTCTTTCTATCTCAGAATGTTTATTAACATAAAATGCAGTACATGACCACGGTGATTGAGAATGACTTATCAGTCTTTTTTGTAATAAAGATTCTATTTCTTTTTTACATAATTCTAAATATTCTGAATTCATTTGACAAGGTCTAGCCTTTGTCGGAATATTCTTTTCATCAAAATCTTCTTCATATGGAAGAAATATAATATGTTTTTTCCTATCCCAAAAAGCATTGGGATGGTCATTACATATTTCTAATGAAAATTCATTTTTCAGAATACTAATCTTATCCTGTAATTTAGAATTTTTTAATTGTTCATTAATAGTAACAATATTAATCTCTTGTTTCAAAAATCCTATTTGATTTTGCTTAGCCTTAATATTATCATAAAGACTATGTAATTTTTTAGCAATTGGTTCAACTATAAATTCAAGGAAAATATTATTACCTTGGAAAGTACCAATAATCCCTTTATTATCAATATTTTTTATGGGATATATATTATTTAAAAATGGTGTACCAAGTATAATTTGGTTAGAAATATTTTTTGCAAGTATAAAACTTTGCGAAATGCATTTATTATTAATGCATACATAAGCTTTAGGAATTTTATATTCTATTTGGAGTTTATCACCACCAGCATGCCATAAAGTATGACTTGTTTTATGAAAATATCTAGTAGGAATTAATCATTCCTGAATAACATTTAAATCTGCTCCACTATCAACAAGAGCAATAAATGATTTTGTATATAGATTATCAATTAACAATGATATTTTTATATACCATTTTTGAGATATAACTGTTTCTATAGTAGATAAGAAATTATCTTTTTCTATTATAGGCAAATTTTTCTCAATTTCTGGTAGAATAATATTTTCTACTTTAGTATTATTCTCTAATCTAGATATTCTAGATTCTTGAATAAAATTCTCATTTTTCAAAAATTTTATTTCTTCTTTCAGATTATTAATCTCTTTATAAATATCCGGCAGAGATATATCTCTTTTATTTTGATGTTTTATTTTTAATTGGTTCATTACCTCTGACATATTATAAGATTTATTCTTATTAAGAATATTGTTTATTTTTTCTTCTTCTTTATTAGAAGTAGATGTCGAAGCACCATTACCCAATTCATCAATTATTTTGGTCCTTAATAAAGGATCTTTTATTAGTTTTAGTAACTCAAAAATATTTTGAGAGTCTAAAACATTTATACTCATATTAGAAAATTGAGACATGATCTTATAAAATTCAGATTGATTATTATCAATATTGTTAATTTCTTTAGGACATATTAATCCATCTCTACAAGGTTCACATTCCTCTGAATCATAGAATTCTTCATTTTCTAAATTTCTTACAATCTCATCTTCTGATTCAGAAGTACTAGAAATTTCTGATACTGATTCTTCAGATTCAGATTTTTCTATTAAAGATTGTATTATGATATTTTTTATATCATCCGGAATTTCTAAATTAGAAATTCTTTTCTTTGTCCAACAAAATTCATTGGTATGTCCTTTTCTTTTACATATTGTACAGTATCTTTTCTGATTCTTATTGAATCTTTTCATATAAGCTTTCTTTTGGAATTCATTTTTCTTTTGGAAATTATCTTCCCTTCTTTTCTTTTTTCTTTCAATATATTTAGGAGAATGTCTCCTGTGTTTAGATTTATAAATCTTTTCTTTTTTATTTTTACTGGACGAAGGATTATCCAATCCAAATTGTTGACAAAATTCTCCCAATTGTTTCTTTTCCAAGAAACTTTGTCTTTTTAATTGTTGATTTAACTTTATTTCATTACATAAAGCCAATCCTTCTTGAATACAAGTGTCTATTAGAGCTCCATATGTAAATTTTTCATAAGGAATGGTAATATCATTACCCTTTATAGTTTTTCTTATTCTTTCAGCAAATAAACTCGGTAATCCATCCACAAATTTGGATTTCCAATGAGTATTATTGCATTCTGGTAATTCCATTACTCTGCTTAGGAAAGTATCTTTATACCACCTAAAATCAGAGAGTGTTCTACATCGTAGATTTTGTAATAATGTTCTAATAGTATCACTATTATCACTAAATCTTCCTGTAAAATGTTCAATTACATTCACTGCTAATGTATAAACTGCAGTTTCAATAATTTTATTATCTTCTTGCTTATTTGCATTTAAAATATTATCTCTATCATGTGGATTTAAATAATTATCCCACCAACCTTTAAGTTGGCCTGTAAATCCAGCTATTATCATTGCTGCAATAGTTTTGTCAGTATTTTGACTATTCTTACATATTGTAGAATACATCAACATTCTATGAACAGTATTATAAATCTGTTTATTAGAATATCCATCAATATTCCACTCATAAATTTTATTACCAGAATAACTGATATCAATAGTATCAGTGTACTCTTCATGTAATACATCCATAGGAGTAGGTCTATTATAATAGAACTTACTTTGAATGGGTTTATCTGCCCATTTATTATGGAGTTTATTTATTTGATCTAGAAAAACCCCTTTATAATCTGGGTTTTCTATCAAATTATCATCCAACTCTTTATCCAGAGTTCTTATACTAAGTTTATCAAACTTTTCTTCAAGATATTTCTCTAACTCATATAATGGTTGAGTTTTAAAATTAGAAATTATTGGGGGAGGTTGAAAACTAGGAAATATTTCCTTTTTTATAGGAATATTAGAAACTTCTGATGTAGAAGTTTTTTCCTTATTTTCAACAACTTCTTTTCCCTTATCAAGAGATTTGTTATTTATTTTAGTAATAATCAAATCCAATTTATCATTAATAGATTGAATTTGTTCACCCATTATTACTAACGATAAATTAGTATAATTCTGACTTTTAAACATATTATTAATATGTTTACATGTAACTTGAAGTGTATCATCTTCAATTAATTTAGCAAATGCTAAGAAACTTAAATCATTAATTTTAAATGGTTGCTGTGGGGGATATTTTCCTGAAACCACTGAACCATTTTGCAAAGTATAATTTCTTTCCAAAATAAGAATATAATTCTTAACATATGTTTCAATAAACCATGCTGCAAATGGTATTATCATATTTTTCTTTTCACAAGTTTTATAAAACTCATTTTGAAATTTACTAATTTCATTATTAGTAAAATTATCAAAAAACCAATCTCTGAAAGGTGTATAACCTTCACTTTTAAATTCTTCCGAAATAATCTTTCTGGCTTTAGAACCAGGACTGAAATCTATTATTTCTTCAAAATCCATAAATTATATAGATTCATACATTTCCGACATTGTCGGTTCCATCCTATTTGATTCCTTAATGATATTGTTTTTATTTTTGTATAATTTCTTTATTTCAGGATTTAATCCTATTACAGATTCCATCTCATCTGTATATTTTTCATCTTCTATTTGAGATGTATAAGCTCTAGTTTCTCTTAATTGAGAAGTAGAAGCTCTAGGTGTTTCCACCATATAATCAATTGGAGAAATATAATTTCTCATTGAAATACTTTTTTGTATTTTATAAGGTTCAAACTGTATATTAACAGTTCCTTCTGAACTCTGTATAATATTTAAAATATTATTATGATCCTGTACTTGTGTTTGAACTGGTACAGCTTGTTCAATTTTCCAATTTTCTGGAAATTCTATCTCTTCCCATCTTATAGGTCTTCTGGTCATAATATTAGACCTGTTGAAATTAGTTTCAATAATAATAGTCTCATTTTTATAATCCATCATTTTACAATGAGGATTTAATGTGACTAATGGTTTATAATATATCCTATAACAGACACAAATAGTCTCTGTTCCAGGAAGATAATTATATCCATTAGTTTTAACATTTAATGTTAATGCATCTAGTATATTAACATCAGATAATGATAATTGCAAATTCGGATATACATTAAAGTATACTGGACCATTGGTCAAACTGGATTGTATAATACCCATTAAAGATTGTCTCCAATTAAGATTTCTACCATCTCTTAAAGCTGCTATAAAGCTTTCTGGTAAACCTTTTAAGGTTAAAGGTTTAAAAGCAATCTGAACCAATCCTATATGAAGGAAATTGTATTCATTTTTATATTTATCAATATCCTTATCGGATAATAATTTAATAATCATTTCATTATTATCTAATGAAATTGATTCCTCAGTAGTTTTAACTACCTGAAGTAATCCTAATTTCTCAAAAGTACCCAATTTATATATTAACCTGGGTTCAATTTTAGGAATTGTCCACTTATTAAGTAGATCTAAATTCTTAGGCATATCATATTCTTCATTCTTACTATTTTTAATATTATTATTCTTATTAATCAAGTTCATGATATTATTCATGAAAAACTATGTGTTAAATCAAAGTATTTTGTAGGTGTCGTTTGAGAAATTTTGACAAGATTATATATATATATATATATATATATATATATATATATATATATATATATATATATATATATATATATATATATATATATATATATATATATATATATATATATATATATATATATAACATTAGTTAATATTTAGTAGCTTTTAATTTTATATTACATACATTTAAAATATATTATAATTTAATTGTATAAATAAAATTACTCAATCTATCCTACAAAAATAATATTACACTTTAATTTCATGCAAAACTGAAAGTCGCATGCTAATCTTTTATAATGAATATATACATATTAAATAATTTTAGAGTTGTCATGCTCAGTTTATATAATACATATATAGTTATGATACTTTATATTATTTTGTTAATATTTGTAGATAATCGTTGTACCCTTAAACTATTAATTTAAATAATAGTTTGCACTTAATCTTTTCTGTTAATCGTTGAAAACGAATAATACTATATTAATTCATAGCTAAAGAATGTTTTTTTAAGTATGATAATTAATGAATTAAAGTATATTATAATATGATTCACAACAAATATATTTTAACTATTAATAATCATACTTTACCTATATAACTACTATACTTTAACAATTGATCCACTTATCAAAAACCAGTCTCTCATATACTCGTCTCACAAGAGAACACCTACATTATATTATATATTCGTTCAATAGTTATATAGAATATTTAAAAATAAAAAAATATGAAAATTACACATCATTTTAGAGAGCTCTAAAGACGACACGTAGGCAAAAAAAGTTTTCCTATAATAGTATATATACTAGTTTTTTTCCTCCATGTGCTACATGGATTCATAAATTTACTTTATCTTAAATTAATAAGATAAATTAATTTAGCAATATTTATTATTTTTATGAACACGCGTTTATATTAATTAAATATTTATAGTTAAATCACTAATATATATAATTATTTATATTTTTTTTTTGCATCATATGTTATATGATATTTTTTATTACCCTATTTTAAATTTATAAAATTAAATAACTAAACTTTATATATAATAATAAATAATGTAATATTTATGTTAAATGAATATTTTTATAGATATTATTATATTTTTAATTGAAGATTTATGGTAATTACATACAAAATTTTAGAGTAATTAATTTTTAAGTGTAATTTTATAATGAATGAAAGGAGTAATATAATTTTTAAAATTCATATAAAAAAGGTGGCAATCTCATTTTTTATTCCATATATATTATAATATTTAAATAATTATCTATTTGGAATAATTAATTGAATAAAGACTTATCAATTTTCTAGATAAGAATAAATATTTTGGTAATATATAATAGTGATATAATAATAAATATTAATATATAAAAATAAAAAAATAAAAATAGAAAGATTATATATATATATATATATATATATATATATATATATATATATATATATATATATATATATATATATATATATATATGTAATATTAAAATAAAATTTAAAAAAATACAATAATTAACCACATCGCAACACATCATATTTTTAAAAGATTATTTAAGGCAGTCAGTGTTTTCGCAATTAGTATAATATATATATATATATATATATATATATATATATAATTATTTAATATTTAATTATATTTAATATTAATTAGCCCTTAATTTTATATTACATACATTTAAAATATATTACTCCCTCCACCCTTCAATACATATCAATTTTTTTTAATTTATCTCATTATAAAGTATTCGTTTACTTTTGGAATTGATGTGACTCACAAAAAACTATTATTATATCCAATCTATTACATATGGGCTGACTATCAGCACTAAAATAACTACCTATTACACATTAAAATATTATTATATCCCCAATCCACAATATATTAAATTATCTTAATCTTTAATCTACGTGCAAAAAGAAAATGATTACCTTACAAGGGGACATAGTGAGTATATAATTTAATTATATAAGTAAAATTATTCTATTTATTACACAATAAATAATATTACACTTTAACTACATGCAAAACTGAAATCTCAAGTCAATCTTTTATTCTATATATACATATTAATTAATGTAAGAATTGTTACATAGTATGACACATATATAGCTATGATACTATATGTTATTTTATTAATGATTTTGTAGATAATCATTGAACATTTAATCTGTTAGTTTAAGTAATAATTTCCACTTAATCTTGTTTGTTACTCTTAATCGTTTTGCACTTCGTCTAATATATTAGTTTTGCAGTTATAATCTTTTACGTTAATTTAATTAATGAGTTGGTCTATTGTATCCCCAGGTGCACAAAGTTTATAAGGGTACATCATTTGGTTCTAAAGGGTATACATTTTAATTAATAAGGGTATATAATTTAGTTCTAAAATGTATACACTTTTCATTAATATTTTTTATTTTTTCAAAAAATAAAGGGTACACATCTTTATACTAAAGGGTATACAATTTAATACTAAAGGGTATGGCACACGGTGGGCGCACGGCGTTGCCTTAATTAATAATTTTCACTTAATCATTTTATCACTTCGATTATAAAATTTATATATGCTATATAATACAAAAGACAAATGCTAATATATTTTCTTCATGGGACTTTAATTTATGTTATAAAAAATTAAGAGTCATTTTAATTTAATATTATTTGTTGTGTTTATATGATACGACAAAGCACATATTAATCAACATGATATAAATATTACTCTAAACTATAATTATATAAACATATTACTACAATTTTTAAATTTATTTAAATTTTGTCAGAGTTTCCTTTGTACTTAAAGTTTACTTTTTTTTACTTATATTTATTTAAATTTTGAAAGAGTTTCCTTTGTATTTAAATTAATTTAAACATATTTATTTAAATTGTGAAAAAGTTTATTTATATTTTATACATAATTTCATAATATGATGATGGTCCGATGGTCTCGAGGCTTAGTGGCATGGTGACCATGGTTCAAACCTCAATCCGTTCATTTTGATAAATTTAAAGGTTAGAGAGGGCAAAAAACCGTCTCTAATACCGTCTCAAATCAAAATCGTCTCAGATTGAGACGGTAAAAAGCCATTTCTAAATTAATCAATTCGATTCTCTGGCCTACCGACACTATCTGTCTCCAAAATCGTCTCAAATAGAGACAGCAATAAATCATCTCTAATTGAGACGGCAAAAAACCGTCTCTAATTCCGTCTCAAATTAAAACCGTCTCTAATTCCATTTCAAAAAGAGACGGTTTGTATCCGTCTCAAAATTGAAACGGTTAAAAGTCGTCTCTAAATTACTCGATCCGGTTCGCCAACACTTTCGTCTCCAAAATCGTCTCTAATACTATCTCAAATCAAAACCACCGTCTCTAATTAGAGACGACAAAAAACCGTCTCTAATTGAGACGGCAAAAATCGTCTCTAATACTGTCTCAACTTTAAACCGTCTCTAATACCGTCTCAAAAGTAAATTTATTATTGTTGACCAGTGGTCAACGAAAAATGGTGTCTCTAATTCAAAAAACCGTCTCAAAAGCCGTCTCAAATAGAAACGGTTATTATACCGTCTCTAATTTTCGTCTCTAATCAAAGCTTTTTTTGTAGTGTCGGATGATGCGTACTATTTTGTCTTTTCCTGCTTTTTTTTCTTTTTATCAAATTATTGATTACAATTTTAATAATAATATCTCTTTGCTCTAATATTTTATGCATACTTTTTTAGTCATTTACATAAAAGTGTGCATAAAATATCGAAATAGAGGAAGAATATGTAATATTTAATTAGTTCATTATTTGTTTTACACCTCGATTTATGAAACCTTATAATTTATTATCTGTTTAGCCCATACTTAGCCCATACTGTTTCATACTTATCCTTTAGATTTAATGTTAAAACCTTTTGGATTTAATGTTAGTTTTAGACGTATAATTGTAAATGTTTCACCTTTGTGATTTATGATTTATTTTATTCCATCAAAGTTTAATGTTAATTCTAAGGTATGATTTGGGTTTAATGGTATACCCTACTATTAAGGCCCCACTGCCCCTGCTCTGGGAATTGGTGGAGGAAGTAAATAGCAAAATGTGCCTCAAGTGGCTTATAGAGAGGGTTCACTGTTTAACTTGTGCTTGCAAGGGACCAAATTCATGTCAAAGGCAGAATTCGAACTCAAGTGGCTTATAGAGAGGGTTCACTGTTTAACTTGTGCTTGCAAGGGACCAAATCCATGCCAAAGGCAGGATTCGAACTCAAGTGGCTTATAGAGAGGTTCACTGTTTAACTTATGCTTGCAAGGGACCAAATCCATGCCAAAGGCAGGATGCTCTGGGCCTGGGGGCATGATTTGGGTTTAATATCCTTATTGAATAACAGTCCTTCTATCCCTTATATATACTTGCAAACCCGATTAACCCCACTCACCCCTACCATATATTATCTCTACTATATCAATACTTATTCTTCCTTTCTCTATCCTTTGTTATCTTTTCTTTCACCTCAATTAATACTTTATTTGACATAAAATTTAATTTATCCTTCCAAGATACTTCAGGATCTTCTGTGTCATTTTCGAATATCATCTTTTGTGTCACGCGTGATATGATCGATACATAAGAAGGAAAGAGATCCAATCATTACGCATAGGTTTAAGCTTTCTTTTTAGGATATAGTTTCCGTCACTCTTCTACGTGTCATCTATCCAACAACATGACATAGGAGATGATGTACGACACAGAGAATTCGAACCATACCAAAACCTAAAACAAACATAAAATAACACTATTCAATGGTTTATTAAATCAACTTAAAACCAAATCAAATAATCCCTAAGGGTATATATTATTTGACCCTAGTGGTTTATGATCTATTTTACTCATATGGTTTAATATTGGTTTAATTGCAACATTTATTTCAATTGCAATTTAATCTCAACTTTTGAGAATTTGTTCAAAAGACCACGACTTTTGAAGTATGTTGCGCCAGATTGAAGAATTTTTTTGTGCATTTATATAGTGAAAAAAGACTTAGGTGAGAAGTGTCATGATATATTAGTTTTTGCAAAACTTTTTTTTTTATATATAAAATGGGTCATAATATCCATCTGGATCAAATATTGATCCGAATAGAATTTTCTTATTTATGAACCCACTTCTATTTATTCATTTATAGTGAGAGCAAGAATGATTTCTACTAAAGTATCCATTTGCAAGTACTTCAATCTCACTTAATTTGAATTCTCCAATCTGTTGTTCTGGTCCTTACCATGTCAAAATGTAAATTTCCTCAAATCTCACTTGACTTCTGATCTCATGGGTATTTATTGAAGTTCTGTTTCAGGGTTCTGAAGATGGGAAAGAAATGTGGTCGTTTGGAAGCGGAAAAAGAATCTTCAAGACAGTTAAATCGAGTGATTATAATGGATAGTTGATTTTTATCAAACGATTTGATTCTTCTGGTAAGTTAAAGATGGCGTAAATGGAGATCCCAATGAGAAAGTTCCTGTTGGAGTTGATCATCAAGGTGAAGTCCCATTTCGGGCCGCTAAATGTCCACCATCCAACCACTTGATTGGCAAAGAAGAGTAAACCGAAACCTTTATTATTTCAATGCCCGATTCGAATTACTCTGGGTTGTATGTGAAGAATGGATTGCGACTGCCTTGATTCGACATCGATGAGTGTGTGCAGAAACACGTAAGCGAAGCATGACAAGGATTACGGGAGAGCATCGCGAATAAGAAATTTATGGACTTATGTTTCCTCAAAAAGGTTGTTTTCTCATGGTAGAAGTTTCTTGAAGCAACAAATGAACTCCGATGATCTGGAGAACAAAATTGGATCTGA
The DNA here is from genome assembly GCA_023678885.1 of Pogostemon cablin. Lineage (NCBI taxonomy): Eukaryota > Viridiplantae > Streptophyta > Magnoliopsida > Lamiales > Lamiaceae > Pogostemon > Pogostemon cablin. The sequence goes on along the minus strand of CM042969.1, from coordinate 15,898,212 downwards.
TAGATCACTTTACTGTTTGATGATCATATTATACTGCTATATTTTAAAAAATTAATTATGAATCGAAGACACCTACAATATTTGAAGATTTGCATGAAATATATGAATTTTAGATGGGAAAATAAGTGATGGATCGCCCTGGATTGAGGATCTTTTGATGCTTTTTTATAGGGGGCGGCTATTCACACCCCATCCCGCAACCACCTACTGGGTTTACACATCTCCTAGCAATATTGAATTGACTAGACACTCTATTCCTATTTGCCCACCCATTCCTGCCTGAAGAACAACAAGACGAACAATGAAGAGTGAAAAACTCGTCCATTATATATATCCACCAATCCATCTAAGTTTCTCTCCTCAAGCCTCATCTTAACCAACTGGACCAAGTGCTCATATGGACCATCACAGTTAATGTACGTCATGAGGTGATCCACAGCCAATAGGGCCAGATCGCGGGTGTCGTCACAACAGGCTAAGGTGGAAGGTGAGATTTTCGATCAATTTGTTGTCTTCGTCCACCACTGCAACAGACTTGTGCTCGGTGAAAGCAGTCGTGTGCGAAGGATGCTGCTCACTTGTCGTAAGTTATGGTCAAATTTTCATTATCTATAATATAGATTAGTCTTAGCAAAACTTTTACTTTATAAAATATATCATAATATAAATTTGGATCAAATTGATTCGAATACATTTTCTTTATTTTTAGGGTAAATTTTTTTTTTTATCCATCAACTTTTTTCGACTTTGAAATTGGTCCATCAGTTTCACACTTTTTAAAATTGATTCATTATGTTTACAAAATTTGACAAATTTGTCTTCTAACCGACTGTAGCGGGTTTCTTACCCGGTAATGCTGACGTGGCTTTTCTTTTTTTTATTATTTATTTTTAAGAAAGAGGACGTGGCTCCTACTCTCCCTTTCTTTTGTTCTTTGTGACCACTCTTCACTCCATTACCCCGCGTAAGAAACCCATAAAAAATATCACTGCCGCCTCTGGTGGTTGAGGGCATGGGATTTAGTTTTGTTGTGGCGATGGAATTCTTAGATGAATTGGATTAGAAAAGCTTGACGGCGGTGGACAATTCCATGACTCTTCTTTTGACGACAAAAAAAAAGAATACCCTTCTTTTGACGTCCATAAACTCCATCACTCTCGCGGCTGCCACCATGGCAGTGGTGGAGCTCCTGCAGAGGCGGACAATTCCATGACTCTTCTTTTGAAGACAAAAAAAAAGAATACCCTTCTTTTGGCGTCCATAAACTCCATCACTCTCAGTGGTGGAGCTCCTGCAGAGGCGCTTAAGCTTTCCTCCATCGAAAACCCGATGAGCGTGGATGTGAATGAGATGATGGAGAAGGTGTTGGCTATGAATAAGGCTTACCCGTTGCCGTTTCTGGGCGCGATGCTGGAGATTTTTTTGGCGACGGTGGAGCCCATCAGTATATAAATTTCTGTAATAGCCATAAATAAAAATTATGTCAAAACATATCCATGCTTATAAAATAATAACCAAACTCCTAGAATTTTTAGGAAAAGAAATAATTTCTCCACTTGCCACAAGGATAAATAGGGGGTCTCAATTGTATATTTAACATGTTAAGTATCGAACAAATTTATTTGAGTTAAAAGAAAAAATGACATAAGTATAAATAAATATATATTAATATAAATGTTCCATTAAAAATAATTAAATAAAATAACCAAAATCTCTCTTGGATATGATATGTTCTTTAAAGAACATTATTATCTATTATATTTAATCCACTAAGTGAAAGTATCCCTTGGACAGAATTATTATGAAAGGATTTATTTTCTTAAAGCATACAGACCACTCTTGAAAAATATATATCCAATTATATTTCACCCAAATAACAAAGATTTAGAGAAGTACGAATATCAATTTATTAACTTTTTGGAAAATTATCAACATTTAGAAAAATATAATCAATTTATTAACGTTTTGGAAAATTATCAACATTTAGAAAAATATAATCAAAATCTTTGCCTAATAACTTATAAAGAAATATATAGTAAACTTTTATTAAAGGCGAGCATTTAGATACTACCATATATCCAATTATATTTCACCCAAATACCAAAGATTTAGAGAAGTACGAATATCAATTTATTAAAATTTTGGAAAATTATTAACATTTACAAAAATATAATCAATTTATTAACTTTTTGGAAAATTATCAACATTTAGAAAAATATAATCAAAATCTTTGCCTAATAGCTTATAAAGAAATATATAGTAAACTTTTATTAAAGGCGAGCATTTAGATACTACCATATATCCAATTATATTTCACCCAAATACCAAAGATTTAGAGAAGTACGAATATCAATTTATTAACTTTTTGGAAGATTATTAACATTTACAAAAATATAATCAATTTATTAACTTTTTGGAAAATTATCAACATTTAGAAAAATATAATCAAAATCTTTGCCTAATAGCTTATAAAGAAATATATAGTAAACTTTTATTAAAGGCAAGTATTTAGATTCCACCGGGTCATACTCGTCTTCCTCCTCCACTTCTCAATTTGTGATAATAATTTGAAAGGGGTGAGTAAACAATGACTCAGTGGAAAAATATTTGTCTACCGTAATTTGCACACATATTCACATAAACGTAATCATACACCATGAAACTTCTCAATTTGTGATAATAATTTGAAAGGGGTGAGTAAACAATGACTCAGTGGAAAAATATTTGTCTACCGTAATTTGCACACATATTCACATAAACGTAATCATACACCATGAAATTTTTTGTGACTGTGATGATCGATCATGGAACTCTGCGGGCGTTACCGAAGACTGCTTAAGAATTCCGACACCTGAAAGTGCCCTGATTCATATAACTGTGATAGTACTACGGGAGTACTCTATGACTGTGGGATTGTGAAATGAAAAAAATAAGTAACAATAAGTTGCCATAAAATCTGAGGAGTAATACCTCTGTCAATATTAAAAATGTGAATGTAAGAGGGTGCAATAACAAACATTCAACCTACGAAAAGAACTATGGGAGTTAAGAGATTCCACGCAATACCACCGAATCCCACATACGATACCTTTTACACACCCATTCTAACAACAGAATACTGAAGCTTCACATGAATATATGTCATTACTAAATCTGTCATCCCGGCTGAGAATTAATTGGCATCATATAAATTGTACCCAAGATATTTAGACACTAGTCTCATCACGAATAACAATCCTGTACTACCTAAGTTCTTCTAATAGTCATGATATATGAACTTGTCGTAACTACATAAAAACATGAATCTAGAGTATAAAACATATATCTCCAACATTCTCAGATTACAAATAATCATAAGAGAAGAATAGTTACTGCAAGAGAAAATTAGCGACGAGGAACACAGTAAGGAGGGCAGCCCTTTGACTTTAGCAGTTCAAAGAAACAAATTACGACTGGAGGCAGAAAGAAAACATTAAGGAAAGAAATCTGGTATATTTTAGGAGTGAACGTGGGATGACTGGAGAGTAGAGTTATATAGCTTCTCATCTTACAGTTCTGATAACAGTTGAGAGAATTATGGAGTAAAGGTAGCGTGTTTGAGTTTTTTCTTGTAAAGAAAATATGATTGACGCTCAAATACTTAATACGTATAGGGCCTGCATCTTCTCTCATTTCTGTTACGTGTGTGATCATTGAGGAGATCATGGTTTGAATGAGGAAGGATAAGATATCAGAATTTAAATCCCTCATATTCTAATTTCTAGCGGATAACATAATAATGAAACTTACGATGATAATAATAATAATAATAATAATAATAATAATAATAATAATAATAATAATAATAATAATAATAAAAATTATTAAATAATTAAATAAGTAGTGGCTGTCACAAAATCACTATACTCTTGAGTATATATATCATATGTTAATTTCGTATATAATTTAAAATTGTAATCATTTTTAGATATACTACAAAGTACGACGTGATATATCATATGTTAATTTCATATACAATTTAAAATTGTAATCATTTTCAGATATACTACCACTACAAGAATACGTATAGGGCCTGCATCTTCTCTCATTTCTGTTAGGTGTGTGATCATTGAGGAGATCATGGTTTGAATAAGGAAGGATAAGATATCAGAATTTAAATCCCTCCTATTCTAATTTCTAGCGGATAACATAATAATGAAACTTACGATAATAATAATAATAATAATAATAATAAAAGTTATTAAATAATTAAATAAGTGGTGGCTGTCACAAAATCACTATACTCTTGAGTATATATCATATGTTAATTTCGTATATAATTTAAAATTGTAATCATTTTTAGATATACTACCACTACAAGAAAATTGACGAATTCCAATGGTTTTTTTTTTAAATCTAAATTTGATTCAAACATTTTTTCAACAGAACTTTCTTTTGGAATTACCGTTGGAATAAATTCCAATAATCTTTTAAATTTGATTCAAACATTTTTTCAACATAACTTTCTTTTGGAATTACCGTTGGAATAAATTCCAATAGTCTTTCAACTTCGTTCAACGAATTGTAATCATTTTTAGATATACTACCACTACAAGAAAATTGACGAATTCCAATGGTTTTTTTTTAAATCTAAATTTGATTCAAACATTTTTTCAACAGAACTTTCTTTTGGAATTACCGTTGGAATAAATTCCAATAGTCTTTTAAATTTGATTCAAACATTTTTTCAACAGAACTTTCTTTTGGAATTACCGTTGGAATAAATTCCAATAGTCTTTCAACTTCGTTCAACGATAAAAAAAATACTATTATTCGGATTTGAACCCTTGACCTCTTGATTATATCAAGATATTATTTACCAACTTAACTAATATATAATTTATGTTATAAAATGACATTTAAATTTATTGATTGAAGTCTCTTTTTTTTTATGAAATTTTCATTGGAATTTTCCAACGGCTTAAGTTTAATTGGAATTTCTATTGGAAATTTCCAATGGTTTATGAAGTTATTGGAATTAGCATTGAAATTTTCCAACGATTTAAATTTATATTGGAATTTTCTTGGAACTTTCCAACAGTTTTAGGTTTTATAGGAATTTTTCGTTGGAAAATTATAATAGTTTATTAGGCCATTGGAATAAACTATTAGAATTAACATTAAAAATTTTCAACGATTTAAATTTCCATGAGAATTTTCGCTAGAATTTTCCAACGGTTTAAAATTTCATAGGAAAATTCGTTGGAACTCTAAAATTTCCAACGGATTTGCTTTTTGTTGGAATTTGACAATTTTCTTGTAGTGTACAAAGTACGACGTGAAAGCAACAGTAACATGCATCGCAGGTTTAGAAAATTTAGTATTACTAAACATAACCTGTAACCTGTATATTCAATTTTAATGTGTAACTCTCCCCTCTATCTCTTTGCAAGCCACAGGATATCTGTTAATTGAGCTAGAATTTGTGTATGTACTCCACTTTCTCCACCAATGAATAAAAAGATTCATTTATTGTTAACCTTTTAAAATATAGTTAAAAGGTAAATTTTTTATCTTTATTTTTTTTGTTTTGATCGGTAAATGTTATTTGTTAGTAGTTAAAAATTAATTCACTAAGTGCCCAAATATTCCAAGATATTCTTTGTTTTGATCGGTAAATGTTATTTGGTAGTAGTTAAAAGTTTTCAAGCCATGCACCTTATAACTCTCTTAATTCGTTCTCAAAGGGAATCGAACTTGGATCGGTAACTAAAGTGAGGAATTGCCCGGTGAGCTAACCCACATGATTATTTTTTATTTTGTTTTAACATGCCCTGTATTTATGAAGATTCCATTCAGACTTCTTGTATTTTGGCGTTAATCAGAGTAAGAGATAACAGTGTTTTTATAATCGAACCAGAAATTAAACCGGTGACCCCAACGGTTCGAGGTTCAACCAGTCGGACCGGTCAAACTGGCGGTTCAACCGAAAAAATTAAATTACCTCATTTTAATTATTTTTATATTATTATAAGAATAATTATTAAAAGAAATGCACAATAAATAAAATTATTTAATAAAATATAATTAAAAATACTAATAGTTAATTTATAATGTCAAATTAATACTATGAAATATAAATGTAAAGTAAAATATGAATACAAATCATACTCCCTCCGTCCCGCCCAAAGAGATGCATTTACTGTAGTTTTTGTGAGAGCTTTATGCAGTCAAACGATGCAGTTTGACCGGGACAGAGGGAGTAAATAATAAATTTATTAAAAATAAAGAAAATATTAGTACTTAAAGTTATTTTATATTAATAAAAATAAATCTTGCAATTAATTTAAGGCATTCCTTTCAGTTCACATTTCACGGCCAGACTCTTACATTTTCTAAATATTGAAACTCTTCCCTCTCTCTCTCACCGAAACTTTCCCCCTTCCCTCTCTTGCAGACAACGCCATATTTCTTTCTCACCTGTTCTTTACACAGCCACTGTAATATTTCTCTCTTAGCAACAATTTTAATGTATTGTAGAAATTCCTGCTGCATTCGACAGAGATGTGGCGTCGTTAAAGACAGATGATGGCGGCCCTTTTATGTTCTCTCTTAGATCTCAATCTTCTTCTTTTTTTTTACTATTAGATCTGTCAAATGAGATATGAAATAGAACTTAGTTGTTTCTGTTCTCTCGATCTCCTTCTCTTTTTTTTACAATCAGATCTGTCAAATTAAATGTATAATAAAAGGAGTTGTTTGGGAAAACAGACCAGTTTGGATATAAAAACTAAGGGTGGATGGTATGATATAACGAAAATTTTTGGCCATACCAAATATCATATCGAAATTTTCGGTATATAAAAAATCATGCCGTTACCTTACCTAAACTTTCGGTATACCATAATTCGGTATACCAATATTTCGATATAGAAAAATAGTATACCTTCTGCTTACCAATATTTCGGTATAATGTACCATACCTAAAATATCGATATATACCATCCTATTAGATAGTTTGCTATGTTGTTATGCACCTAAAATTCAATAAATCTAATTAAAAACTGTACTAGAAAAGTAAAAGATAGTTATAAAATAAATTCAAATAAATAACAAACTCATAATAAGAAAAATATACGACAATCCACAAACGATCAAATTAAATAAGAGTGAGTCTCATATAAACCGGGTTTACATGAAAACCTTATTTTTTAAAATTACTCTTTAGTAATAATTTTTATATAGAAGAGTAATAATTCATTTTTCTAAAGAGTAATTTTTCATATACTAAAAAGTAATCGATAAATCATGATTTACAAGAATTTGAAGAGTAACAATTTATGTGCTAAAGAGTAATTTTTTATGTACTAAAGAGTAACAGGGTTTACATAATTAATGTATATAAATCCGGTTTACACAAGTGTTTGACATTAAATAAATAGTACCCAAGAGATCTACACAAAAATCATATGGAACTTATATTAAAATCAACGGTTTTAAATTTTCATATAGGATAGAACTACATAATTAAAAAGAAGTACAAGATATCATGAAAGACAATCAACTTTATCACCCTTTATAATTATGAAATATACAGTAGGATTTTAGATTTAATCTTTTAATTAAATAGTGTAAATATAAAATTTAATTAAAAATTATAATATATAAATAATAATTATAATTGCATATATCATGTAGTATTGTATACCGTATCATATTACCCAAAAATTGAATATTTTACGGTATTTTGGCATATACCGAAATAGCGCGGTATTAATAATTTATATACCTTTATCGTACTAAAATTTTCAATACGGTATCATACCTTACCAAAAATTTCGGCATACCTAAAATTTTGGTAAAATTGGTATTTTCGATATGGTAAGGGCGGTATACCAAAATTTTGGTATTTTTTCCCAACCCTAAAAACTGCCTATTTCCGGTCCTACCGGTTATGCCGGTTTTTCATTTTTGACCGGTTCAAACAGGTTTATCCCGATTTAATCGTGAAAGCAATTTTAAGGTTACTCCAGATCGGTTTCGGTTCCGATTCCCGATTCAACCGGTTGAACCGACCGATCTGGTCCGGTTATGAAATCACTGAGAGATAACACAAATTTTGAACTAAAAGTTACATAAATTATTAGATTCTAGTAATTAATCTTCACGTTTTGTAATACTAAATCCCAGTTATAATATGTAATTCTTACTGGATAATCACTCTATAATAGTTTTAAGGGTGATTTCCACAGTGACTTTAGGATTTAACAAAATTCTTTTTTGCCCAACTTTTAAAAATATTTAAAGACCCAAATTCACATAAAAGTCAATTAAATAGTATATCGAATTATCTTTCTAAACTTAAAAATAGAAATAAAAAAATCATCAATTCAATTTTTTTACTTGACTCGATATATTTTTTGACTTGATATTGACTTAATACTCTAAAATAATATTTTCCGTCTATATTCTTTATTCTACTCCCTCTATCCGCTTTAAAAAGTCCCTTCTTTTTTCTTTTATTTTTCTTTTTGAGCATTGATAAGCGTATTTTGCGCACTCCAATCTAATCCTCAAGTATAAGGATGTCAACTGTAGCGGCAAGTACCCAAGTTAAATTGTGTTCCCTTAGAAGACAGTTAATTATCTATATATTTTAAATTGCTATGCAACTAGAATTAATGTAACCAATTTTCAAGGTATGAATGAAATAACAAATAACTTAATAAATAAAAGTAAAGCAAAGAATTATTCGAGAGTGAATTAAGACATAATGACAGCTCTAAGGTATCAAGTGTAGTGCAATTGATTTGGTTTCCTAGACGTCCTATTGTTCAGTAATGCCACGTTAATGGAAATACATCACTTAGCCCTATTAACCATCAAATATGATTCGATTTAAAGTTAATAATATAATCCAATTTATAACAAAAGATGTGTAATTAATTATGAACCTCCTTCCTAAATACAAATAATGCAAACTTAAAGAACCTCCGGATGGCCACTTTGACTAACAAATATTCTCTAAAAGTACTACTCAATCTTATTCACTTCCTACTTGAGTTCTTAATTGCATTGTTCCAATAAGAAAATCAAGTATCCAATTTATAACCAGCCCTTGTAATTATCGTGTTCACGGACAAACTACTATAATTCCTAGCAAATAGATAATATAAATTATGTATGCACACAAGCTAACACAACATGTCAAGCATCACGGGCAACAACAATGGAATATTGTGAAGACTTTACACATATATAAACAAAAATTGAATTAATCAAATAAATTTGAATATCAAAAGCATGAATTCACAAAAGTTGTCTAGGTTTTTAAATCAACTACCCTAACCTTCAATCCCTAGAACTGTAAAAAGGGTTTAAGCCCATGAGATTACACACAACCTTCAAGGCTAAGAATTCCATAACAAATTCAATAAAGAAAGATTAAAGAGAAAGATATAAAACCCTTAGTGTCACGTGGTTTACGTTCTCCCTCCGTCTCTCCGATAGAATTGGCTCTCTCCAGTGCACTTGAATCTTCTTCCGGACCGATGGAATGATAGGATGGATGATCTGGTTGTGTGTGGGTGGATGGATGATGCGTGAATTGAATTCATGATGTGTTTATGTGAAATGTGATCTGTCTCTTTTCTCCAGGTGTCTTGATCCCCTTTTATACCCTGGGCCACGAATTTTACTCCACTGGGCTGTTTTTTCATATTTTCACGCACTAGAGGGTGAAAATCCTGATTTTTGGCTCTAACTAAAGCAACACAAGTTGGGATGCCCAACTAGAGTTGCAACCGACCCATGTTACGTTGATGCGTAACTCGTGTAACCCTAACACGAGTCGTGTTAACAAACTGTGCACTCACCTAACAAGTCGTGTCTCGATGCCCTGGTTCTGGATTGCCTACGAATCCCAACACGAGTCATGTTGCAAGTCATGTAACGACTTGCCAACTCGTGTTGGCTCTCTATACAAAACTCGACGCAGCTCTGCCTCTCACGACTTGCAACACAGCTTGCCTCAGATGACTTATTTTGCAAGTCGTGTTGCCCCATGATAAGTCGTGTTGCACGTCTGTTGCATTCTGACCTCCTACAGCACCCAACACGACTCGAGTTTTCAAGTCGTGTTGAGCCTTGCAACTCGAGTAAGCCCATATTAATACACCTACCCACTACATATTAAAATATTATTTCTCTCACCTTAACTACCATCAACTACCCATTAAATATTATATCCCTTAATCTACATGCAAAAAATTTTCGACAACCTTGTGGTGGGACAGAGGGAGTATGTGTTATATTATGACGTTTATTGTTGTCCAGAATTTATGTATTCAAATATTTCTTGCTCGTCTTTGGTTCTGCTTCATTTTGACCTATTTTAACCTTCAAAACTCAACAAAATACCTTAGTAGCACAATAATCATTAAAAATACGTAAAACACGCAATCCCACATGAATATACGGCCTTATTCTAAAAAAACAGTGTATTGTTAGACCAAAAAGATATAATTTCTACTCTCATCAACCCCCAAAAAAATATGTTATTCGTCCTCGAACAACGAATTCAAAACAAGAGAGAGATGAGAGTTGAAATTCTGCCGCAAATAAGGGATCACATACATCCAAATCAAGATAATATACTCAAATGCTAAAATTACTATTCAATTGAAACATGCACGTCAAATTAGTCATTTCCCATTTCAAAATGCTCATCATCCACTCTCACGGATAATATTTACACTCATCGCTCAAGTGTGAAATATACATTTTCATGGATAAAATATATGCACTCAAATCAATTCGCATGCATGCGTAACCATAAGCTTTACAATCATCTAGTCTCTTCACTAACTTAAAATACTTAACGATGGGATCACAAAGGACTTGCATAGGGTTGTAATGTTGGCTCTTTGGACAAGGGTAGGTATATATGGAATAAGTGACTCGATCACTAGTAGAGAATCAAAAGTAGAGATATATTTCAACACATATACTTGACAAATCAATCTCCAATTTTTTTCTCTTTTACTTTTCTCTTCCAATTTCTTTTCTTATTTCAATCCTCCCTTAACTACAAGATCAACGTCTTCTCTTCATTTCTTTACTAGGGTACTGGTTTCAGGCATTACTCTATAATTGGGGCACCAGTTTCAGGCACTACCCCTCTTGCAAGTTTTTAACTATCATTCATCTTTAATCACTTTCCACCAACAACTATCATTCCAAGTTTCTTAACACAGCACCAATCTGAGTCCTTTAATTCTCTACTAGGATAGGTATTTAAAGGCTTTTAAAGGAATAAATTGGCTATCTTTATAAGCTTCCAATGAATAAGGCTTAAAGGCTCAAACGAGAAACTATGGATAATATTACCAGGTAGGATAAAACTTTGGTTAGTGACTCAATAAAGAACAAAATGGCCTAAGTTCATTTTCCATCTTCTAATCAATCATCTAGCCTCAAGTAGATTAAGAGTCAAGTTCTTGAATACATGCATATAAACGATGCTCTCAAGAAATAAACCAATCATGTATAATTTTCATGATTCCTAGAGGCTCAAATCTCACATGGGTTTAATAGAATAATGAGCACTCCTACATAGGCTTATGAACCAATTTTAACACATGTGACATTCTTAAGTATCCCAGCATCTAAGTACATATCTAGCTGGATTATCACCATATCATAATATCACAACACCACATTCTCAATTAATTCATGAATCAGTACCCCAAATTATCACCACATCACATCAATCACAAATTCAATTTCACTTAGTAAAGACCAAACAAGTGCTTAGAAAGATCCAAGAATCATCCTCAAGAACCCAAATATAACCAAACTGATACTAGGCTAAACACGCAACAAAAACAAACTAACAACACACCTGGACAATTGCAAAAAAAAATCAATTATCCAAGCACACAACACAATGAAGCAATTTTACTTTGGTGCAGCAAGACACAGGTATATACGTAACCCCGCCCCCCAAACATAGATTAAACGAAGTGAGACTCTAATTTTGCAAATAAGTATATACCGAAGTCAAGAAACACCTAATAAAATTCCTACATCAACACAGATACATAAAAGCAATTAAAATGGGAGGGACAACCCCCAACAAGTGCTCATGTTTAACGTCGAAAAGTCACGAAGGAGTACCTCTTTTCAAACTATTGGATCAGAGGGAAGTCTTCTCGCATTCTTACCTTCAAGTACTTCTTCCCTCTCTTATTTTCTGTAGCTACCATTTCACCTTTCATTGTTACAGAAACAAGAACCTTTGAATCTCTTCTCTCCCATGACTGTTGCGATTCCTCCTTGTCAATCATACTCTTAATTGTAGAGTCAACCTGCATAGCAAAACAAGGATTAAACAAGTTAGAATTTTCAACACCACTATAAGAATGAAAATCTGGAGGTAAGTTCGGAGGCTTCAGATATGGATCATCAGTTTTTCCTGCAACCAAAAGATTATCAAACATCACATTAGAGTTAGTAGTAGAAAAGTAAGAAATACTCTTGTTTCTGCGATCTCATCTTCCACTTCAATTATTTTGCTCTCTTGCTTCTCTTCCTTAGCAGCAGGCTTCATCTCCTTTTCAACAGTGGTCTTCTTATTTTGATTCACCATGTCAGCAGTGGTCTTCCTTATCTGTTCATCCCTGGCATCACTCAATGCAAGTAAATTCTCTAGATAATCAATACATGAATCGTTAGATAAATCCTCAAACTCTATCAGACAAGGCAAAGTTCTCCTCACACTCTGTGTCCACTACTTCCACAGACTTGCATTGTTGTTGATCTGTAGGCCACTGCATCTCTTTATTCAAAGAGAAGATAATTTCCTTATCATTGGCCCTAAGCCTCAACTCTCCTTTAAACACATCTATCAGAGCTCTTCCAGTAGAAAGGAATGGACGCTCTAAGATCAGAGGTGCACCATCCTTGTCATCCGTCATATCAAGTACTAGAAAGTCCACAGGGAAAGTTAAATTCGACATCTTCACTAGCACATCTTCAATAACTCCCTCGGGGTATGTCAACGACCTATCTGCAAACTGTAAGGCCACAGATGTGGGTTTCAACTTCCCTAAACCAAGCTTCTTGAATAGTGAAAAAGACATCAAATTTATGCTGGCTCTTAGATCACACAGTGCTCTTCTAGATGGTCCTTTTTTTTATTTCACAAGGAATGATGAAACTGCCTAGATCCTTCAATTTTTCAGGTAGTTTCTTCTAAATAATTGAGCTACAATTTTTTTATCAAATTCACCATCTTCACACTGTTCAACTTTCTCTTTCTCGAGATGAGTTCCTTGATGAACCTTGCGTAATATGGCATCTCTTCCAATGCATTTGAGAAAGGAATAGTGACTTGGACATCCTTCATAACATCAGCGAACTTTCTGAACTTCTCATTAAGGCTCTTCGCCAAGAATCTTTGAGGGAACGAAATTGCTACTTTTGTTTCTGGGAGACCCAAACTATCTTTGTCGAACACCTCTTACATTTCTCTCAACTTCTTCGCTCGCTGTCATTTTTTATCAGCGGTGGATTGATCAGATTGGTTCACTACAGAATTTGGATGCACAGGGAACCCCGGAGTTGAGCTTGTATTGAGCTGGAGTTGAACTGCACCTTGAAGCTCTGCATGATCTGCAGGAATGCTGATCGGCTCGATTTGGTCACCCCCAATTCTGGCTCGGATTGAGCAGGAGCCGAGCTAGTGGCAAATCAACCTTGCTCTTCTTTTGTTTTGTCGTGCATCAGTTCTGTTATGTCCTGTATCAGTTCTGGACCTTTACACTGCTTTTTGGATCCCAAAGTGATCGCTTTACACTCTTTTGGATTTATTTCTGTATCTGATGGAAACTTTCCTTTATGAAACTGTTGCTGCTATTGATTTACTATTGTGGATATCTGGCCCATGGTATATGTCAGATTCTGTAACTGCTTGTACACTTCCTCATTCTGCTTTATCATGTTTGAGTCCATGAGTACAATGCAGTTATTGATCTTGTTAATGTCGGCATCATTCTTCTTCATGTACCTTGCCAATACTTCATCAATATCGGTCTTTCCTTCTTCGATCTTTGCTCCATGATCAAAATTGGAGGGTATGGAACTGCATTATTTGGATTTGAATAAACGAAGTTCTCATCCCTCTGGTTTTGCTAGTTTCCTCCTTGATTACTAAGTCCTCCCCCTTAGTTATTCATTTGGTTAGAATTTCCTTGAGGGTACCTATTTCCTTGCCAATTCTGAGGTGCTCTTGTACCTTGGAGACTCTGCCCCATTGCTCAATTAGCGTCCTCGACCTCTTGAAGGTTCATCACCACATTATCACTTGCAGGCCCTCGGTTGCCTCCCCCATTATTACCTGATATCAAAGTAACCAGGTGTTTGTTCATTTGCTCCAACTGAGAGACAACTTTATCATTCCTATCTGCTTTAGAAAACTTCTCTTCAACCTTTGCAACTTTTCCAAGGATGTAAGTCCCTCTAATCTTTTCAGATGGCCAATCCCTAGAGTTCATAGAGATATCATCAAACAACTTCTCTACGACATTTGACGTCTTGCCAAAAATCATTCCTCCAGCAGATACATCAACTAACACTCTTGATTCATTGTCGAGGCCATTATAAAAGACACTGATGAGTTTAGACTTTTTGAATCGATGCTGTGAGCATCTCCTCAACGCATCTGTAAACCTTTCCCAAGCCTCTCCAAACGATTCATCTCTCCGCTGCTTGAACTGATTGATTTCTTACTTCAGTGCAAGAAACTAACCAAGTAGCATAAAATAATCAACAAACAGCTGCTGCAGCTCAGTCTAATTAGAGCAACTGTCTCCTACCAATTTTTTCATACCACTCCATTGCCTTATTAACTAGAGAAAACTAAAAAAAGCCTCATCTTCCATCTATCATTAGTAGCATCAGCGGCTTTCACTGTATCCATATAGTTGTTGAAGTGCTTAAGATGTCTGTAAGGTTCATCGAAAATGCCTCCAACGAAGGAGTTTTTCTCCACCATATTAATCAAGGCTGGCCTTATGTCGTTTGCCTCATCGGCTTGAACGGCTCCAACTATGCCTGATCCTCCTAAGTTAGTGGACTTAAAAGTTTCTCTGATGACGATGTCATCCTCATGAGTTCTATCTCCCATTACTATTATTTCTTCTTCTGTTTCTGATTCAGCCTCTTCTGGGATAACCTGATTTCAATCTGCTCCTCTTCCTCCTATACGACTGCTTTAAGATTTGGTGTCTCCATTTTCTTCTTCGGAGGTGGTACCTTACCAGATTTGGGAGGTGCTTTGAGATTCTTTGCTACTCCTCTCCTTTTTCTTGCAGACGTTTCAACCTCTGGATCAAATTCGAGATCTTGCGTTCCCTTCTTTGACCTGGTGTACATGCAACTTCAAGAAAAATTTAAGATAAAGTTAATTAAATCTCAACAGAAATATTCTAATTAAATTAATAATAAAAGAAAATAAATAATTAAACTATCCCCGACAACACGGTGCTAAAAACTTGATAAGCGTATTTTGCACACTCCAATCTAATCCTCAAGTATAAGGATGTCAACTGTAGCGGCAAGTACCCAAGTTAAATATTGTTCCCTTAGAAGACAGTTAATTGTCTATTTATTTTAAATTACTATTCAACTAGAATTAATGTAACTAATTTCCAAGGTATGAATTTGATTAATATCTAAAGAATTGAAATAACAAATAACTTAATAAATAAAAGTAAAGCAAAGAATTATTCAAGAGAGAATTAAGAGATAGTGACAGCTCTAAAGTATCTAGTGTAGTACAATTGATTTGGTTTCCTAGACGTTCTATTGTTCATTCATGCCATATTAATGGAAATACATCACTTACCCCTATTAACCCTTCAAATATGATTTGATTTAAAGTTAATAGTATAATCCAATTTATAACAAAAGATGCATAAATAATTATGAACCTCCTTCCTAGATACTAATAATGCAAACTTAAAGAACCTCCGGATGGCTAGTTTGACTAACAAATATTCTCTGAAAGTACTACACAATCTTATTCACTTCCTACTTGAGTTCTTAATTGTATTGTTCCATTAAGAAAATCAAGTATCCAATTTATAATAAGCCCTTGGAATTATCGTGTTCACAGACAAACTACTATAATTCCTAACAAATAGAAAATATAAATTATGTGTGCACAAAAGCTAACTAGGGGTGGGCGGTATGGCATACCGAAGTTTTTGGTCATATCAACTACCGTATCAAAATTTTTGGTATATAAAAAATCATATCGTTACCTTACCTAAACTTTTGGTATATCGTAGTTCGGTATACCGATATTTTGGTATAAGAAAATAGTATACCTTCTGCTTACCGATATTTTGGTATACCATATCATACCTTAAATATTAGTATGTAACATCCTATTAGATAGTTTGCTATGCCGTTATACACTTAAAATTCAATAAATCTAATAAAAACTGTACTAGAAAAGTGAAAGATAGCTATAAATAAATTCTAATAGATAACAAATTCATAATAAGAAAAATATACGACAATCCGCAAATGACCAAATTAAATAAGAGTAAGTCTCATGAAAATCGGGTTTACATGTACGCCTTATTTTTTAATATTACTCTTTAGTATATAAAAAATTACTCTTTGAAGAGTAATAATTTTTATACAGAACAGTAATAATTCATATCTCTAAAAAGTAATTTTTCATGTACTAAAAAGTAATAGATAAATCAGGATTTAATTTAGAAGAGTAACAATTTATGTGCTACAGAGTACTCCCTCCGTCCCACACCAATGTTTACGCTTCCTTTGTAAATTACAAAGGAAGCGTAAGCATTGGTGTGGGACGGAGGGAGTAATTTTTTATGTACTAAACAGTAACAGAGTTTACATAATTAATATATCTAAACCCGATTTACACAAGTATTTGTCATTAAATAAATTAAATAAATAGTACCTAAGAGATCTTCACAAAAATCATATGGAACTTATATTAAAATCAACACTTTTAAATTTATATATAGAATAGAACTACGTAATTAAAAAAAAGTATAAGATATCATGAAAGTCAATCAACTTTATCACCATTTATAATTATGAAGAAATATATAGTAGGATTTTTAGATTAAATCTTTTAATTAAATAGTGTATATATATAATTTAATTAAAAATTATAATATATAAATAATAATTATAATTGGATATATCATGTAGTATCGTAATATCGTATCATATTACTTAAAAATTGAATATTTTACGGTATTTCGGTATATACCAAAATACCGCAGTATTGATCATTTATATACCTTTATCGTACCAAAATTTTCAATGTGGTATCATACCTTACGAAAAACTTCGACATATCTAAAATTTTGGTAAAATCGATATTTTTCGATATGGTAAGGACGGTATACCAAAATTTTGGTATTTTTCCCCAACCCTAAAGCTAACACAACATGCCAAGCATCACGGGCAACAACAATAGAATATTGTGAAGACTTTACACACATATAAACAAACTCTGAAATAAATTAGAATATCAATAGCATTAATTCACAAAAGTTGTATAGGTTTCCAAATCAACTACCCTAATCTTCAAACCCTAGAACTGTAAAAAGGGTTTAAGCCCATGAGATTACACACAACCCTCATAGCTAAGAATTCCATAACAAATTCAATAAAGAAAGATTAAAGAGAAAGATATAAAACCCCTAGTGTCACGTGGTTTACGTTCTCCCTCCGTCTCTTCGATCGAATTGTCTCTCTCCACTGCACTTGAATCTTCTTTCAGACCGATGAAATGATAGAATGGATGATCTGATTGTGTGTGTGGGTGGATGGATGATGCGTGAATTGAATTCATGATATGTTTCTGTGAAATGCGATCTGTCTCTTTTTTCCAGGTGTCTTGATCCCCTTTTTATACCCTGGGCCACGAATTTTACTCCACTGGGTTGTTTTTCCACATTTTCACGCACTAGAGGTGAAAATCTGAATTTTTGGCTCTAACTATCGCACCACGAGTTGGAATGCCCAACTAGAGTTGTAATATGACCCATGCTACGTTGATGCGTAACTCGTGTAACCCTAACCCGAGTCATGTTAACAAACCATGCACTCACCTATCAAGTCGTGTCGCGATGTCCTGGTTCTGGATTACCTACGGATCCCAACACGAGTTGTGTTGCAAGTCGCGTAATGACTTGCCAACTCGTGTTGGCTCTCTAGACAAAACTAGACGCTGCTTTGCCTCTCACGACTTGCAATACAGCTTGTCTCAGATGCCTCATGTTGCAAGTCGTGTTGCCCCATGATAAGTTGTGTTGCACGTCTATTTCATTCTGACCTCCTACGACACCCAACATGACTCGAGTTTCCAAGTTGTGTTGAGCCTTGCAACTCGAGTAAGCCCAATTTTCACTCATTTCTTGCTCATCTTCGGTTCTGGTTTATTTTGACCTGTTTTAACCTTCAAAACTCAACAAAATACCTTAGTAGCACAATAATCATTAGAAATATATAAAACATGCAATCCCACACGAATATACGGCCTTATTCTAACAAATACAGTGTATTGTTAGACCAAAAAGACATAAATTTGCACTCTCATCAACCTTCCAAACTAACATGTTATTCATCCTCGAACAACAAATTCAAAACAAGAGAGAGATGAGAGTTGAAATTCTGCCGCAAATAAGGGGATTACATACATCCAAATCAAGATAATATACTCAAATGCTAAAATTACTATTCAATTTAAACATGCACGTCAAATTAGTCATTTTCCATTTCAGAATGTTCATCATCCACTCTCACGGATAATATTTACACTCATCGCTCAAGTGTGAGATATACATTTTCATGGCTAAAATATATGTACTCAAATCAATTCACATGCACGCGTAACCATAAGCTTGACAATCATCTAGTCTCTTCACTGACTTGAAATACTTAACGATGGGATCACAAAGGACTTGCATAGGGTTGTAACATTGGCTCTTTGGACAAGGCTAGGTATATATGGAATAAGTGACTCGATCACTAGTAGAGAATCAAAAGTAGAGATATATTTCAACACATATACTTGACAAATCAATCTCCAATTTTTTTTTCTCTTTTACTTTTCTCTTCCAATTTCTTTTCTTATTTCAATACTCCCTTAACTACAAGATCAACGTCTTTTCTTCATTTCTTTACTTGGGTACCAGTTTCAGGTACTACCCTATGATTGGGGCACCAGTTTCAGGCACTACCCCCTCTTGCAAGTTTTTAACTATCATTCATCTTTAATCACTTTCCACCAATGTCTATCATTCTAAGTTTCTTAACACAACATCAATCTGACTCCTTTAATTCTCTACTAGGATAGGTATTTAAAGGCTTTTAAAGGAATAAATTGGCTATCTTTATAAGCTTCCAACGAATAAGGCTTAAAGGCTCAAACAGGAAACTATGGATAGTATTACCAGGTAGGATAAAACTTTGGCTAGTGACTCAATAAAGAACAAAATGGTCTAAGTTCATTTCCCATCATCAAATCAATCATCTAGCCTCAAGTAGATTAAGAGTCAAGTTCTTGAATACATGCATGTAAACGATGCTCTCAAGAAATAAACCAATCATGTATAATTTTCATGATTCCGAGAGGCTCAAATCTCACATGAGTTTAACAGAATAATAAGCACTCCTACATAGGCTTATAACCCAATTTTAACACATGTGACAATCTTAAGTATCCAGCATATAAGTACATATCTAGCTGGATTATCACCATCACATAATATCACAACACCACATTCTCAATTAATTTATACATCAGTACCCCAAATTATCACCACATCACATCAATCACAAATTCAATTTCACTTAGTAAAGACCAAACAAGTGGTAAGAAAGATCCAAGAATCATCCTCAAGTACCCAAATACAACCAAACTGATACTAGGCTAAACACGCAACAAAAATAAACTAACAACACACCTGGACAATTGTAAAAAAATCGATAATTCAATATAATCAAACGAATTAAAAATACTGAAAAATCGCAAAAAATCAATTATCCAAGCACACAACACAATGAAGCAATTTTACTTTGGTGCAGCAAGACACAGGTATATACCTAATCCCATCTACCCAAACAAAGATCAAACGAAGTGTGACTCTAAGTTTGCAAAGAAGTATATACCGAAGTCAAGCAACACCTAATAAAATTCCTACATCAACATAAATACATAAAAGCAATTAAAATGGTAGGGACAACCCCCCAACAAGTGCTCATGTTTAACGTCGAAAAGTCACGACGGAGTACCTCTTTTCGAACTACTGGATCGGAGGGAATCTTGTCGCATTCTTACCTTCAAGTATTTCTTCCCTCTCTTATTTTCTGTAGCTACCGTTTTACCTTTCATTATTACAGAAACAAGAACCTTTGAATCTCTTCTCTTCCATGACTGTCGCGATTCCTCCTTGTCAATCCTACTCTCAATTGTAGAGTTAACCCGCATAGCAAAATAAGGCTTAAACAAGTTAAAATTTTCAACACCAATATAAGAATGAAAATCTGGAGGTAAGTTCGGAGGCTTCAGATATGGATCATCAGTTTTTTCAGCAACCAAAAGATTATCAAACATCACATTAGAGTCAGTAGTAGGAAAAGTAAAAAATTCTCTTGTTTTTTCGATCTCCTCTACTACTTTAATTATTTTGCTCTCTTGCTTCTCTTCCTCAGCAGCAGGCTTCATCTTCTTTTCAACAGTGGTCTTCTTATTTCGATTCACCATGTCAGCAGTGGTCTTCCTCCTCTGTTCATCCTTGGCATCACTCAATGTAATTAAATTCTCTAGATAATCAATACATAAATCGTTAGATAAACCCTCAAACTCTGCATCAGACAAGGCAAAGTTCTCCTCACCCTATGTGTCCACTACTTTCATAGACTTGCATTGTTGCTGATCTGTAGGCCACTGTATCTCTTTATTCAAAGAGAAGATAATTTTCTTATCATTGGCCCTAAGCCTCAACTCTCCTTTAAACACATCTATCAGAGCTCTTCCAGTAAAAAGGAATGGACGCCCTAAGATCAGAGGCGCACCATCCTTGTCATCTGCCATATCAAGTACTAGAAAGTCCACAGGGAAAGTTAAATTCGACACCTTCACTAGCAAATCTTCAATAACTCCCTCGGGGTATGTCAATGACCTATCTGCAAATTATAAGGCCACAGATGTGGGTTTCAACTCCCCTAAACCAAGCTTCTTGAATACTGAGAAAGACATCAAATTTATGTTGGCTCCTAGATCACACAGTGCTCTTCTAGATGGTCCTTTTCAATTTCACAGGGAATGATGAAACTGCCTGGATCATTTAATTTTTAAGGTAGTTTCTTCTGAATAATTCAGCTACAATTTTCTGCCAAATTCTCCGTCTTCACAATGTTCAACTTTTTCTTTCTCGAGATGAGTTCCTTGATGAAACCTGGCGTAATATGGCATCTCTTCCAATGCATTTGAGAATGGAATAGTGACTTGGACATCCCTCATAATATCAGCGAACTTTCTAAACTTCTAATCAAGGCCCTTCGACAAGAATCTCTGAGGGAACGGAATTGATACTTTTGTTTCTGGAAGACCCAAACTATCTTTCTCGAACACCTCTTCCATTTATCTTAACTTCTTTGCTCGCTACCATTCTTTATCAGCGATGGATTTATCAGATTGGTTCACTACAGAATTTGGATGCGCAGGGAATCTCGGAGGTGAGCTTGTATCGAGCTGGGGTTGAACTGCACCCTGAAGCTCTGCCTAATCTGCAGGAATGCTGCTCAGCTCGATTTGGTCACCCCCAATCCTGGCTCGGATTGAGCATGTGCCGAGCTAGTGGCAGATTGACCTAGCTCTTTTTTTGTTTTGTCGTGCATCAGTTCTGTTACGTCCTGCATTAGCTCTGGACCTTTACACTGCTTTCTGGATCTCAAAGTGATCGCTTTACACTCTTTTGGGTTTATTTCTGTATCTGATAGAAACTTCCCTTTTTGAAACTGTTGCTGCTATTGATTTACTATTGTGGATATCTGGCCCATGGTATATGTTAGATTCTTTAACTGCTTGTTCAATTCCTCATTCTGCTTTATCATGTTTGAGTCCATGAGTACAATGCAGTTATTGATCTTGTTAATGTCGGCATTATTCTTCTTCATGTACCTTGACTACACTTCATCAATACTGGTCTTCCCTTCTTCGGTCTTAGCTCCATGATCAAAATTGGAAGGGTATGGAACTGCATTATTCAAATTTGAATAAGCGAAGTTCTTATGCCTCTGATTCTTCCAGTTTCCTCCTTGATTACTATGTCCTCCCCCTTAGTTATTCATTTGGTTAGAATTTCCTTGAGGGTACATATTTCCTTGCTAATTATGAGGTGCTCTTGTACCTTAGAAACTCTGCCCCATTGCTCAATTAGCGTCCTCGACCTATTGAATCTTCATCACCACATCATCACTTGTAGGCCATCGGTTGCCTCCCCCATTATTACTTGATATCAAATTAACCAGGTGTTTGTTCATTTTCTCCAACTGAGAGACAACTTTATCATTCATATCTGCTTCAGAAAACTTCTCTTCAACCTTTACAACTTTTCTAAGTACGTAAGTCCCTCTAATTCTTTCAGATGTCCAATCCTTAGAGTTCATAGAGATATCATCGAATAACTTCTCTACGACATTTGACGTCTTGCCAAAAATCGTTCCTCCAGCAGATACATCAACTAACACTCTTGATTTATTGTCGAGGTCATTATAAAAGACACTGATGAGTTGAGACTTTTTAAATCGATGCTGTGAGAATCTCCTCAACGCATCTGTACTCCAAGCCTCTCCAAACGATTCATCTCTCCGCTGCTTGAACTGATTGATTTCTTGCTTCAGTGCAAGAACCTTACCAGGTGGCATAAAATGATCAACAAACAGCTGTTGCAGCTCAGTTCAATTAGAGTAACTGTCTCCTACCAATTTGTCATACCACTCCCTTGCCTTATCAACTAGAGAAAACTAAAAAAGCCTCATCTTTCATCTATCATTAGTAGCATCAACGGCTTTCACTGTATCCATATAGCTGTTGAAGCGCTTAAGATGTTAAGGTTCATAAAAAATGCCTCTGACGAAGGAGTTTTTCTCCACCATATTACTCAAGGCTGGCTTTATGCCTTTTTCTCATCGGCTTGAACGGCTTCAACTATGCCTGATCCTCCTAAGTTGGTGAACTTAAAAGTTTCTCTGATGACGACGTCATCCTAATGAGTTCTATCTCCCATTACTGTTATTCTTCTTCTGTTTCTGATTCAGCCTCTTCTGGGATAACCTGATTTTCAATTTGCTCCTCTTCCTCCTCCACGACTGCTTTAGGATCCAGTGTCTCCATTTTCTTCTTCGAAGGTGGTACCTTAGCAGCTTTGGGAGGTGCGTTGAGATTCTTTGCTACTCTTCTCCTTTTTTTTGCAGACGCTTCAACCTCCGGATCAAATTCGAGATCTTGCGTTCCCTTCTTTGACCTGGTGAATATGCAACTTCAAGAAAAATTCAAGATAAAGTCAATTAAATCTCAACAGAAATATTCTAATTAAATTAGTAATAAAAGAAAATAAATAATTAAACTGTCCCCGGCAGTACGGTGCCAAAAACTTGATAAGCGTATTTTGCGCACTCCAATCTAATCCTCAAGTATAAGGATGTCAACTGTAGCGGCAAGTACCCAAGTTAAATATCGTTCCCTTAGAAGACAGTTAATTATCTATTTATTTTAAATTACTATTCAACTAGAATTAATGTAACCAATTTTCAAGGTATGAATTTGATTAATATCTAAAGAATTGAAATAACAAATAACTTAATAAATAAAAGTAAAGCAAAGAATTATTCAAGAGTGAATTAAGAGATAATGACAGCTCTAAGGTATCAGGTGTAGTGCAATTGATTTGGTTTTCTAGACGTCCTATTGTTCATTTATGCCATATTAATGAAAATACATCACTTAGCCCTATTAACCCATCAAATAGGATTCGATTTAAAGTTAATAGTATAATCCAATTTATAAAAAAATATGTGTAAATAATTATGAACATCCTTCCTAGATACTAATAATGCAAACTTAAAGAACCTCCGGATGGCCAGTTTGACTAACAAATATTCTCTGAAAGTACTACTCAATCTTATTCACTTCCTACTTGAGTTCTTAATTGCATTGTTCCAATAAGAAAATCAAGTATCCAATTTATAACCAGCCCTTGGAATTATCGTGTTCACGGACAAACTACTATAATTCCTAGCAAATAGACAATATAAATTATGTATGCACACAAGCTAACACAACATGCCAAGCATCACGGGCAACAACAATGGAATATTGTGAAGACTTTACACATATATAAACAAAGTCTGAATTAATCAAATAAATTAGAATATCAATAGCATGAATTCACAAAAGTTGTCTAGATTTCCAAATCAACTACCCTAACCTTCAATCCTTAGAACTGTAAGAAGGTTTTAACCCTATGAGATTACACACAACCCTCATGGCTAAGAATTCCATAATAAATTCAATAAAGAAAGATTAAAGAGAAAGATATAAAACACCTAGTGTCGTGTGGTTTACGTTCTCCCTCCATCTTTCCGATCGAATTGGCTCTTTCCACTGCACTTGAATATTCTTCCGGACCGATGGAATGATAGGATGGATGATCTGATTGTGTGTGTGGATGATGTTGGCGCTCGATCGTTTGGTTAACGTGACCCGTTAGAATATCATGCGTTTCTATCATATCACAGCGGAAGCAAGTAAACATGAAACGCATTACCTTTCACCAAGGGTTGATGTAGAGGTTGAATTCTCGCTGGTAGTCTGCGCAGTCCCACGAGAATAGCCATAAGTTCCTCTTCTGATGTCGGAATTAAGTGATCTTTATGCTCAGATAATCCTCTCTTCGACGGCTTTCCATCAGTATATAATACATCAAAATCGAAGAACTGTACGATTTTATATGAATTTTGGAACATGACGAACTGCAGCAGCAAACGACCTTCCGGTCTTCTGCTGTATGTCCCAAGTCCGATCTCGACGTCGTGTGGGCGACGATCTACGAGACCTACTCAATCTGCTGTTCACTCTCTCTCTCGTATGTTAGGCGCAGAGTTAGGTTTAGAACAAACTGAGGTGACTTCATGGGCTACAGCAGGGACCAGGAGAAGAAATTGGGTTGGGCCTCCATTGGGCTTAAGTATCCAAGCTTAGCCCAAAGCTTATACTTAAGTCCAATAATAATAATATATTCCACTAAAATATTATTACTGCACTACCGTACCAATCCCAAAATTACATTTTGGGCTCCTTCTTATTATGAGCCCGTTAGTCTCCCCATGTTTAAGATATACAATGTCCATTAATTAATTTAAGTTACTGACAACTCAATTAATTAATATCTCATCCAAGAGTAGTACCACTCAACCTCATTATCATGCCGGAATAAATTCCACCTGCAGGGTTTACATGATAATCCTTATGAGCTCCTCAAGGGGACATCATCAACCTATGACGGACACGGATTCCTTCTACAATCAACAGCACACCATAGAGACAGCACTACTTCCCAACTCATCGAGTTTGTTGATTTAATTACATGTAAATCTCACCCATTGATGAATCAAAGAAAAACATACTGCCCTACGTGTCGAGGTTATTGTATAGGGATTAAGAGCACGAACTTCCATAATAACTGAGATCAAGTTCTCCTATAAGTCAGTATAAGTCGAACGATCTCAAGCGGTCCTGCTCAATACACACAAGTGCACTAATGTGATTCTATAGCCAAGACAAGCTAATACCAAACCACACTACAACCATCCCGATAGAGAGTCCCTGTCTATCTCAGTTGTGAGCATCTGTTTATACTTTATAAGGAAACCGATAATATGATCTTCCGCGTGTTGTCGCACAACATATTATCTACAATATAAAGTAAGTGGACTATTGCATCGAACATATAAATAAATTATAAGATGCAATCATTTGATCATATGATTCTCATTTCAAATTAATTGTTATAATATTGTTCATACAAAAATCTAGACTTTTAGTATACAATCCAACAATCTCCCACTTATACTAAAAGACTATGCTGTCATGTCTTCTGCCATACATCTGATTCCCACTCCCACTACACGACCATTAAAAGCTCTCGCCTGAATGTCCTTGTAAATGGATTTACTAGGTCATCATCCGATGCAATCTAGGCAACAACAACCTTCCCCTCATCATACGATTTCTCGTAACAGGTGGTACTTGCGCTCCATGTGTTTAAATGCCTTATGGACTTGTGATTCCTTCAAGTTTGCAACTGCACCAATATCATCAATATAAATTGTGATAACCTTGGGCAAACTTAGAATCACATCAAAGTCCATCATGAAGTTTCTAGAGTCATACAGATACATTGGTTGCCTCATAGGCTCCAATTTATCATCTTTCCATATGGAGTCCGAAGTCTGAAATACATTTCTATATAACACTCCTCCACATTATGACTCAACTTCCTAAAATTAAACACATAACCTTGAGGTGGATTTACTGCCGTCCAATCTGACTAAAAAATCTGAATCTACGTAATCCACAAGAAGCAGTGAATCTGTCCAGTAAGCTTACATATAATTTTCAGTCCTTCTCAGGCACTTCATATATGTCTTACCACAGCTCATCATTCTTGTTCCAGGTTACGTTGATACCCACTGTTCATGCATTTAGCAAAACAGATATCCATACTCATGTATAGCATTCCTTAGATTAGGCTTCCTCATTTATCGAAGCATAAGGAACTGCTTTCATCTCCTTTATCTTCCTTTTGTGTCTCAAGACACATTTCCTTAGATAAAGTCACATGCTAAAACGAGTAAGGATTGTATCATTTCATGAAGCTTGAGATAAGCATAACATCCTTTCTTGTGATCCGTATTACCGTGATCAAAAGGATATTTTTGCTCCTCTTAAGTCCTTCATCTTATACCGCTTTATTAACCATACCCCATACGCCCGATAATACTCTTTCATTGTCTCCAATGAGCAAGATAATATCTATGTATAGTACAAGTAATACCACCACTTTTCCATCACTCTTTTCAATACACAAGACCCATCCGATCATTGATTAGATCCATGTCACTGGATTACCTCATCAAAACGGATGTTTCATGATCTTGAAGTTTGTTTTAGTCCATTAATGGACACTTTTAAGCTCACTATCACAATGCTCTTAGCTCTTTGCAATGAATCACTCTGGTTGCTTCACATAGATGTTTCCCTTAAGACTTTCAATCAGGAAAGCTGTCTCGACATCTATTTGCTATCCCTCATATTTCATATGAGTAGCAACAGATGAAAGAGTCCGGATCAACATAAGCATAGCTACTGGCGAACAGGTTTTCTCATAATCGAACCCTTTCTTTCTGAGTATACCTTTTCCCAACAAGCTTTACTTATAAGGTTTTCACCTTACCGTATGATCCTCTTTTATTTTGTATGACCACTTCCAATGGTTTTCACACCATCCGTGGTTCTACAATCATCCAGATCTTATTTAGAATCTATTGATTCTATTTCAACATTTATTGCAATTTGTTAAGATTTAGGCATTTCTAACTTGTAGTGCTTCGTCGTATCCGTGGGTTAACTCCATGTTTACTAGGGACCAAGCCTCACGACTCTCCCAAAACATATATCTATCAGGTGTTAGAACAACCTTCCCACTACGAGAAGACACTACACGCAATTGTATATCAGATGTGACACGCGTCGCAGTTTACCTTGTGGTATATCCTCTTGTACACTTGGTACTAATACTTCGTGTTTTCCTCTCACTTCCTTTAGAACAACTTATACATGGGTATTTGATTTATTACATAGTCCTTTTCCAAAAATCTAGTGTTTATGTTAACAATCACTCTTCGATCTTGTGGACTAAATAAATCATCCTTCATTTTTCTAGGATATCCCACAAACAGATAAACATTCTTACGAATTACTGTTCCAAGGGCATATCCATAAAATGAATTTAGTAATTCCAAATAATTCATCATCTATCTAATCACTACCATAAGAGTGCTATTCCTTCTATTCGTCACACCATTAAGGTGGGAAATTCATTTCCGAAGGTACCTTTCTCTTACTAGATTAGAAGACTCATTATTAATTACTATTTGTCGCATCCAGGGAATAAACATGATTTAAGAGTGTACAAATTGTTCACCAACGTACCATAACAGATTACAACTCTATCATTCATTTTAATGACCATGTCATTTAAATGAAATGGAGTATCCATCTATTAATGCATAGAAACCGAAATCAAATTCTTTCTATGAAAATGTACGTAAAGACAATTTCATAAAATCAAACGTTTATTCATATCGTAAGATAAATAAACAACTCCCACTGCAATAGCCACTACTCTTGTAGTTTTACCCATGTCATAACAATCTTATCCTCACTTAGTAATAAACATTTAGTGATTCCAGTATCTACACACTTCGTGTCAGTAAATGCCATCACTAATCATGTTTTAAACAACTAGTGAATAAGATATAAAACTTGTTCACATTATGATGAAAATGGCTTTCCTTTGCCACGTGTTTTGCCAGAAGTTTTCCACCATATACATCCTATTGTAATTCAGGTGGAACTTACTCAAAAACATCTAGGCAATTCACAAAGAATTAAATTGATCTAGGTTTCCCTTCAATTTATACTCCATGCTTTCCCAATTCATTCATCAAATTAAATCATGATCTTCTACCTTTTAACTTACTCAAGTATCCGAAGAGTTACATGAGACCATCATATTTCTATGAACCTCTCATCTCTTCACTAGAGACTTTAATAGGCATCATGAGACGTCCATTGTGAGAACACACATGTATTTTCTTAAGCAGTAAAATTCAAAACCAAGATTCTCTTCTAATCATCTAATTTTGGACCAGTAAATATAATTTCTTTTAGTCAACAATAAGCGAGATAAAACCATTTGAAATTACAGAGAATCATAAATAAATACACCGATCAAATCTTCGAATTTTATCCTTTTATATTGATTCCCTCAAAATAATATAAAATTAAAATTCACCGACATCTCAAGCACCGTGAGTCTGCAAGCCACAATAGTGTGGACGTTTACAAACCCGAACATTTACAAGAGAAGGTTTTGCCCATTAATTTCATTTGTCAACCTAACTTTATGACAAAATAATTAATAGTCGGTTCCTCTTTAGCCATGCAAATAAAAGCTGTGACTCCGATGGGGAGGATACTTATTATTTACACCTAAGTGTACACCATTATTTGACCCCAAGTCCGCGGCCCAAGCTTATGTGCCTTACAGATGGAGAAGTACACACGCGCTCGGATAACTTCCTACAGTCATCAATTATAAGTCTGTACAGTGATCCGCACATGAACTCATCCGATAGGGAGGAAGGTCTAAGCCAACGCGCAAGTTCATGTGCATCACATTACAAACATAATTTTAAAGAAGCCTGTTCCAGCAATATCCATGAATAAACTCATCCGATGGGGAGGAAGGCTCTAATGCCGACGCGCAAGTTTATTCACATTACTAACAAACCAATAATGGAGGCCGCGGGAATTAATTACCAATCCCCTCTCCCACTTAGTTATTTAAAACTGAGGGTTTTTACATGCATATAATATTCATAAAATAAAATAAGCAATTCTAGCATGCTCCTATCACGGCACATGAGGCAGTAAATCCCAGAGAGTCATGCATATGTATATAACAATAATTAATAATTAAATCAATCATTAACAGTTATATATCAGCGAATTCGATTGTTCGCCATCAGGCACGAATATCAGCAAAGACTTCCACACTATCAAAATTTTGAAATTTTCAGATTGTCCAATTTTCGAAACCATCGATATCGACCGTCGATGTCGTCCAGATTATCAAAATCATCGATATCGATTAGATTATCAAATATTCGAAAAATATCAAGATTATCAACATTCCAAAACTATCGATATCAATCGTCGATATCGTCTAGATTATCGAAATCATCGATATCGACGAGCAACCATATACAACAATAATAGATAATTAAATCAATTATGTCAGTTATATATTAGGAATTAATTCAACATCCATATATAACAATAATAGACAATTAATTATAGCAGTTATATATTAGGAATTAATTCGACATCCATATATGACAATAATAGATTATTAAATCAATTATAGCAGTCATATATTAGGAATTAATTCGACATCCATATATAACAATAATATACAATCTATTATGGCAGTTATATATTAGGAATTAGTTTTCCTAAAATTGGATGTCTTATCCAACACTCTAGCAATACATGCATATAATATACCAAATATAATACGCAATATAGCATGCTTCTATATAAGACAATAAATCATAGAGATCAGGCATCCATATATATATAACAATAATAGAAAATTAAATCAATTATGACAGTTATATATATTAGGAATAAAAACGCCTCTAAATTTTAATGTCTTGTCTGACACTCCTACTGTGGAATCGATGCCTTACGCAACAAGCAGGATTGCTTGTGCCCCAAGACGTCCATCGCCATATCCCACCACCAATCGTGTCAGGGAGCACTCCAAGTGCCTTGACGAGCGCCCCTCGCCCGGACTGTCGCTCGTCCAAGGGCCTACTTGCATGAAACCAAGTTCAGCCCAACTCGCAACACCAAACTACACCAACTGTCGTTCGTAGTTCGAAACTGCAAAACTCTCAGAATCCAATCTCCACCGTCCAGAATCTATTACTGTAAGTCTTGAACATGCTGTCCAAATTACAGGTCGATCCAACGGTTATTTTGTGAGAAACGGCTCTTTTCCCTCGACTGCGCAAAACAGAATCACCCAAAGATCTGCTTCTATTTTCAGCGTAATCCCAGCAAGAACAAGCTCCAAATTCGATCTCCACCGTTCAGAATTTACATACACAAGGTATGAACGTTCTGACCAAATTACAGCCCGATCCAACGGATAGTTTGATAGAAACGGTTCTTTTCCCCCGACTGCGCAAAATAGAATCGCCCAAATATCTGATTCTGTTTTCAGCGTAATCCCAGCAAGAAAAAACTCCAAATTCGATCTCCACCGTTCAGAATGTACATCCATAAGGTCTGAACGTGCTGACCAAATTACAGCTCGATCTCACGGTTAGTTTGTGAGAAACGGCTCTTTTCCCTCGACTGCGCAAAACAGAATCGCCCAAAAATCTGCTTCTATTTTCAGCGTAATCCTAGCACGAAAAATCTCCAAATTCGATCTCCACCGTTCAGAATGTACATCCACAAGATCTGAACGTGCTGACCAAATTACAGCTCAATCCGACCGTTGAAACTCCGGTTATTGCCTCTGCAATATCACTGCGCTGGATTTTCTCTCAAAAACGTGATTCAATTTTTGCCCTCTTTTTCTTCCTTGCATGTGAAATTGACGAACAGTTTTCGTCGAATCCTCTCACACACAACCATGGACGAATAGATATGATACAGGGTATATATCACATAGGGATATTCATGGTTTGCGCAATAAAACCAAAACCCTAAACATGTGATCCTAATTCCGAAAAATTAATCACATAAACCCTAGCCTAACGTGTCACGCTTCACCACGAAACCGAAGCTCTGATACCAATTGTTGGCGCTCGATCGTTTGGTTAACGTGACCCGTTAGAATATCATGCGTTTCTATCATATCACAGCGGAAGCAAGTAAACATGAAACGCATTACCTTTCACCAAGGGTTGATGTAGAGGTTGAATTCTCGCTGGCAGTCTGCGCAGTCCCACGAGAATAGCCATAAGTTCCTCTTCTGATGTCGGAATTAAGTGATCTTTGTGCTCAGACGATTCTCTCTTCGACGGATTTCCATCAGTATATAATACATCAAAATCGAAGAACTGTACGATTTTATATGAATTTTGGAACATGACAAACTGTAGCAGCAAACGACCTTCCGGTCTTCTGCTGTATGTCCCAAGTCCGATCTCGACGTCGTGTGGGCGACGATCTACGAGACCTACTCAATCTGCTGTTCACTCTCTCTCTCGTATGTTAGGCGCAGAGTTAGGTTTAGAACAAATTGAGGTGACTTATATACATGAGCTACAGCAGGGACTAGGAGGAGAAATTGGGTTGGGCCTCCATTGGGCTTAAGTATCCAAGCTTAGCCCAAAGCTTATACTTAAGTCCAATAATAATAATATATTCCACTAAAATATTATTACTGCACTACCGTACCAATCCCAAAATTACATTTTGGGCTCCTTCTTATTATGAGCCCGTTAGTCTCTCCATGTTTAAGATATACAATGTCCATTAATTAATTTAAGTTACTGACAACTCAATTAATTAATATCTCATCCAAGAGTAGTACCACTCAACCTCATTATCATGCCGGAATAAATTCCACCTGCAGGGTTTACATGATAATCCTTATGAGCTCCTCAAGGGGACATCATCAACCTATGACGGACACGGATTCCTTCTACAATCAACAGCACACCATAGAGACAGCACTACTTCCCAACTCATCGAGTTTGTTGATTTAATTACATGTAAATCTCACCCATTGATGAATCAAAGAAAAACATACTGCCCTACGTGTCGAGGTTATTGTATAGGGATTAAGAGCACGAACTTCCATAATAACTGAGATCAAGTTCTCCTATAAGTCAGTATAAGTCGAACGATCTCAAGCGGTCCTGCTCAATACACACAAGTGCACTAATGTGATTCTATAGCCAAGACAAGCTAATACCAAACCACACTACAACCATCCCGATAGAGAGTCCCTGTCTATCTCAGTTGTGAGCATCTGTTTATACTTTATAAGGAAACCGATAATATGATCTTCCGCGTGTTGTCGCACAACATATTATCTACAATATAAAGTAAGTGGACTATTGCATCGAACATATAAATAAATTATAAGATGCAATCATTTGATCATATGATTCTCATTTCAAATTAATTGTTATAATATTGTTCATACAAAAATCTAGACTTTTAGTATACAATCCAACAGATGAATCGATGATGCATGAATTAAATTCACGATGTGTTTCTGTGGAATGTGATCGGTCTCTTTTCTCCAGGTGTCTTGATCACCTTTTATACCCTGGGCCACGAATTTTACTCCACTAGGCTATTTATCCATATTTTCACGCACTAGAGGGTGAAAATCCCAATTTTTGACCCAAACTAACGCAACACGATTTGGAATGCCCAACTTGAGTTGCAACACGACCCGTGTTACGTTGACGCGTAACTCGTGTAACCCTAACACGAGTCGTGTTAACAAACCGTGCACTCGTCTGTCAAGTCATGTCACGATGCCCTGGTTCTGGATTGCCTACGAACCACAACACAAGTCGTGTTGCAAGTCGTGTAACGACTTGCCAACTCGTGCAGGCTCTCTAGACAAAACCCGATGCTGCTCTGCCTCTCACGACTTGCTACACGGCTTGCCTCAGACGCAACACAACTCATGTTGCAAGTCGTGTTGCCCCATGATAAGTCATGTTGCACGTCTGTTGCATTCTAACCTCCTACGGCACCCAACATGACTCGATTTTCCAAGTCGTGTTGAGCCTTGCAACTCGAGTAAGCCCAATTTTCACTCGTCTTTGGTTCTGCTTCATTTTAACCTATTTTAACCTTTAAAACTCAACAAAACACCTTAGTAGCATCATAATCATGCAAAATATGTAAACCACGAATTCCACACGAATACGACCTTATTCTAACAAAAACAGTGTATTGTGAGACCAAAAAAACGTAAATTTCCACTCTCATCAAGCATCTGCCCCCAAAGGGTCTCCTTTTCCTTCTTAGACACATGATGCTCACATAAACCCACTAATACAATTAAAATATGAGGCCCGTACACCCCACTAATACAACTACCCACTATACATTAAATACTAATACTCTTAAATCTACGTAAAAAACAAAAAAGGCTCTTTAAAACGGACGAATGAGGGAGTATTAGATTTAAGATTGAAAAATATTTTGGGCGGCGCTATTGCCACCCAAAATATTACTAAGGGCACTCGATTCCCAAAAAAAATAGAGTGATATTCCTATTATACCCCACCTCCAAATTTCCACCTACACTAGTTCCATCCAATTAATTTTGGTAAATCCATCCAAAATCAAGCAAAGCCCACCCAAAACTATTACTTCCTACAAAAATTTAAAACCCTAAAAACATACCAAAAGAAATCTTAGAAGAAGAAAGAGAAGAAAAAAAGAATAAGATCAAAAATAAGAAAGAAATTAGTTGATGTAAATTGTTAACGTAAATTATTTGCAATTATTATTTTTATACATAAATATTAATAATTTTCCACATTAAAAAGAAAATTAGATTTTAAATTATTAGAACCCTAATTCCTATTTTTTGTAATTCAATAGTTTAGTTTGTTGTAATGAACGTGGAGACGATAACCCATGTAATGTGGCTATGGTTTTCGCTCACGGATATCTATAACATATTATAAATATAATCAGTAAACATATGCAAAATTGAAAGAAGAAAGTAAGAAATTAAAAAAAAAAGAAAAAGAAATAGGACAAATAATGATGAATGACGATAACCCATCAGAAATCAGACTTGTTAATTCTCAGAAATCTAATTTCTTAATTCTTCAATTTAAGTTCTGTATGTATACATACTCCATTTGCGTGTGTTGATACTGCCTCACATCTTTTGTTCCTTCTTCTGAATTCTAATTCCACTCGAATTGTAGTATTGAATCAGGGTTGTGGTTCTTCTGCAAAGAGGGAAATTAATAAAACCTAATATAATGATTAATTTTCGGTGTACTTAGTAATGATTATGGGTGAACTTAGCAAAATTAATTGAATGAATTGGTGAGGGTGTAAGTTTAGGGGTATAATAGGATTTTTACTACTAATTATTTTGAAAATCAGGTGTCCTTAATAATGTTTCGGGTGGCAATAGCGTCGCCTAAATATTTTACATATAGATATATATACAAGGAGTATAAAATTCTAATTTACTTCATAGACGGCTCATTAATAATATCCTTTTCTTTTTTAATTAATTTAATTATAATCTATATTTTTATATTCTTTTACGTTATATATATTGTTTATCAAAATAATTATAATTTAACGTTTAAGTAATGAATAATTTAAAAATTAAATTTATTAATTATGATGTAATTGTTGATCACAAATTAAAAATAAATCATTATGCTATGTTTTTTTAGAGTTTTAAAATTAAAGTTTTTGGTTTTTAAAATTCAACTATAGATTTCTTGAAGGGCAGACTATTCATACCCTATACGTGTTAAACGTATAAAAAAAAATAATTAAATTATAATATTTGTAATTAATAAGACATAATTACCCTTGTAATTATGATTTCATATTGTGTTTAGTTAGAGTACTTCAACAATGTGTTTGGTTTGAGCAATCAAACAATTCTTGAGAAATAATGGTTTGCATAAATAATTCTTAAGGATATATGATGATAGACATGACTATAAAACATTATTGGAATTTTAGGAATTTATGATTTGAAAGGTTAAAATAGATATTTTAACAAAGAGTTGTATTGGGGAAAATAAAAATTAGTTTTTTTTTTTTAAAAGCAATTCATCTTGGATTTCTCTACAATATCACGCTGATGTGGCGTGGCAAAATTTCTCACGCTGCATTCTTTTCTCTCTTTTTCTTATTTATAAATTTAAATATTCTTTATGTATTTCAACACATTTTTTGTTTTAAAGAAAGAGCAGGATTGGGTCAAATAACTAAGTAAAATTATTAATCGAATTATAACCAATGATTTCGAGATCTAAATCAAAATATAGTAAGAGATATTTTGTGCACCACAAATTATTTTCCTAAATATTACATTTCATTCCATGTCGTATAACTTATTTTTTCCATAAAGGATTATGACAAGTGGGCCGTCCACAAAGTTGTATTTACTATTTATATACTTCATCCGATGATTGATAAGTATCCATTTTATACGTCCACATATCCATCTTCATTATTGAAAACAAGGACAAATAATAAATGAAGATATAACTCATCCATGTCCTGCGCAGAAAAATTTTGAGGCCTTCATTCATTCTTCCATAGCACGTTTTTTTTATTACTGCAAAGAACATATATTGAAAATCAGAAAAGAGGGAGAAGAACATTCACCAAAAAAAATGGAAGTGAAAAATAAGTACGTAGTTATGAACAACCACGTAGAAGGAGCCCCGAAAGAATCCGATTTCTCCATTTCTGAGGAAGTAATCTCCTTGGAACTGAATCCATGTCGGATTTCGGACAAGTGCGTTGTAGTGAAGAATCTGTACGTGTCCATCGATCCGTACCAGTTAAATAGGATGAAGAACTACAGCTCCTCACAGACAACCATCGCAGCTGCTGCTGCTCTTCTCCCAGGAAAGGTATATATATATGGCAAACATCCCTTCCAATTTTATTATTCCAACTTTATTGTACCCTATGTATTGCTAGGGTTTAAAGGGAGAATACAAGGTTTATAATGTGAACCGATTTACAAGAAACTAACTCTATATATATAGACACTTATATGAATTTTGATGAATATTGGAGTGGAATTATGTATTATATATTTGAAGAAATGGTGTTAGGTTATTGATGCGAATGGTGTGGGGAAGGTGGTGGAATCGGTCACCCGGATTTCAAAGCGGGCGATATTGTTACGGGTTTACTCAACTGGGGAGAGTATTCGATTGTTAAGGGGGGCCATTTATTGCAAAAGTTGGATCTTGCCTTGGATTTTCCGCTTTCTTATTATGCTGGAGGTATACTAGGTAAATCACCTCCTCACTGCTTTTTAAGCTTCCTGTTGGGAACTTAATTCCCACATCTTATAAAACGCTTTGAGTTATCGTTTCACGATATTTTAAAAAAATTATACTCCATCCGTCCCAAGTTAACGTTTACGTTTGCTTTTTGCACGTAAAATAGGAGATATAATATTTTAATGTTTAGTAGGGTGAGAGAAATAATATTTAATATGAAATAGGTAGAGTTGTATTAGTGTTGTATGTGGGTCCTACATGGAATAAATAATTATTTTGTGTGGGCTCCACTTGATAAAAAATGAAATATAAATCTTAACTTGAGACAAACCAAAATGAAAAATGTAAACATTAACACGGGACAGATGAAGTATTTTTTTATCGATTTTGTTGACTTTAGAGGTTACTGTAGTATTTTTAGGTAATAAAAAATGTTCAAAGTAATGGTATGCGTGTGAAAAATGAACAACAAATTTGAAATTAAAATAACTTTTGAGGTTATTGAATAAGATGATGTTTCTTTTATTAATTAGGGTATAAAGGATTTTGTGGGACAAACAAATTAATTAAAGAAGTTTTTTTTTTATCGGACAAAGTTAGTTATTAGTATAGTTAGTAGTTAGTTCACCAAGTCTCTATACACCCTTATTCTCTAAGACCTCCTTATAACTCCCTTCCTATTCGTTCCCAATGGGAATCGAATTCGGGTCACTCACTTGAGTGAGGAGCCCGGTGGCCAGGTGGGCTAGCCCACCTGATTTAGTACTACATTAATCCTAACTTGGCCCAATTCTAACGACCTTCTCGGATCTGAAAGGCCCACTAAAATATAGGTAGGTCTTGTGTGAGACCGTCTCACATAACTCCTTACGTGTAACGGATAAATAATAATAAAATTATTATCACTTTTGTTATAAAATATTATTACTTTCGCTATTAAATGTTATCACATTTTTCAATTTATGAAATAGTTCACTGCACCATTATCATTTTTCACCGATTGTCATCACTTTTTATCCGTCTTACGTAAAAATTTACGTGAGATTGTGTCACACAAGTCTTTGCCCTAAAATATAATTTAAAAGTTACTTGTTTCAAATTATGGATTTATAATAGTAATTAGAATTATTAATGAGGATAATAATAATAATATGAAATTGATTGAATGGATTGTGATAGATAAATTGAATCATAAGAATGATTGAAGATTTTGGTTTCTCATCATCTCTTATCAAGTATTTGATATGAGAAAAGAGAATCAATATTATATTTTTGTAGGGTGTTATATATATTTTTTTGTACTAGTTATTTTGGATTTGAAAAAAAAAAGTGTAGAAGTTTAAATGAGACGAGAGGAGTAAAAGTTACACAACAAATTATAGTTTAAATATTTTACTCTCCTTTAGTTTATTATTCATTAACTTACTTAAAAAAATCAAATAATTCTCTAAAATCAATAAAATATTTAATATGGTTTATTATACAATTTAATACTAAAGAGTATGACGTATGATGTGTCAGGGACACAAGAGACCAACCCATATATAAAAGCAGCAAATGTCCACGTATGAAAAGTTTTTCATTTGCCGCCTAATCAATTTCATTTCAATATATCCCCAAATTCTCATTGTTTTTTAATTTTATCGTCATTCAATTTCTTGCATTTTAATTAACTCAATTTCTCGCAT
This sequence comes from Pogostemon cablin, assembly GCA_023678885.1. NCBI lineage: Eukaryota > Viridiplantae > Streptophyta > Magnoliopsida > Lamiales > Lamiaceae > Pogostemon > Pogostemon cablin. The sequence continues at coordinate 15,859,579 of CM042969.1, read as the reverse complement.
TTTGAAACTGTTTTGATAATTAACTTCAATGATTAATCTCGCTTTTTTATATATTTGGAAGGTAACTCTCAACATTTCATTTAATTGAGTCACATGTATATATTCATACTTTATACAAAAAATAATGGTATAATTTTGAACTATTTTTTAATCTATTGTTTTTTATGTGTGAGATGAGTTGATTTATTGTTAAAGTATGATTGTTATATTGATAAAATATACTTATTAATTTCACTTCAAAATTAAATAAGGCATAAATATTGATCTAATTGCCAATTCAAATTGGAATAAATACTCGATACGGAGAAATTATTAAATCTTAATGATGTCCGTGCAACGCACGGACAACGGGTAAGGTAGGGTAAATTCTAGCCGTTTGTGAGGTGTTTACATATTAAATCAGGAATAATCATTGTTTTTAAGAATGGATTGCATGTTAAAAAAAATATTTAATACATGGCATTGGAATTTTTTTATTAAATATAATTAAATAATAAAATTTAAAAAATAATGAGAACTTGTAATTTTATTTTTTTAATTTATGATGTTTACATATAGTGATTAACCTTAATATATATATATATATATATATATATATATATATATATATATATATATATATATATATATATATATATATATATATATATATATATATATATATATATATATATGAAATGTCTATATAAAAGATTATTCATTTCAAGAAATAATATTTACTATATACTCTAAATTTTTTAAAATCTATTCCCATATGTTTCTAGTAAATAAAATAAAATAGTAGATGAAATCAAAACTATTAATCCATTTTGATTTGAAGCAACATTTAATTAATTTCATATTGAAAATTCTAAAAGTAGAGGATCTCGTGGATAAGGCGAAGGCAAACAGTGGAATCAATTATGAAGAATTTTGTGGAATTGTATTCGTGCGTGATAACTATGACAAAGACTTAGGGTGACATTGTGTCATGAAAATAATATAATTTTTATATTGAAAATTAATATTTAATTGATGAAATATTATAATAATATCATAAATTATTTTATGAATAATTTTTAGTGTAAGTGAAAAGTGATAATATTAGAAAAGTAATAACATGTATAATAAAATGTGATAATTAATTCGAAAGTGTAAAATGTTCTCACCTAAGACGATAACAAGTAATTTTTTATTTTCATTTTTATTTTTGCATGAATTTATTACCCTTGAATAGTGAAAGAAAACAATATCCAATACCAATACAATATTCATCTATATCATTTTTATTTTATGTATTAGTGTGATATGTGTGGGCATATGCAGAGAGAGAAGTAACTAATTTTTGTGGGTCCCTTTTATCCAAAAGGTAAATGTACATTTTGTTTTGGGACAGATCAAAATGATAAAACTCATACTATGTTTTAGTGGGATGGAGAGCGTACTTTTCTTCTATCGTACGAATTGTTATTTAAATAGTTCAATTGTACGGTTATCACATTGCATTGAATTGTTGGACAGTATGCTAAGTTGTTCGACTGTTATGTTGTTGGTTGTGCCGGAACTAAACATAAGGTAGTATTTAATTTGCATATTAATTATTAAGATAAAATACTTTTCTACAACCGATTGTATCTAGGGGTGGGTATCGGGTTTTGGATCAGGTATCCAAAATTTTGGGTTTTAAAATGCATTATCTAAAACCGAATCGATATTTTAAGGACCCGATATTTCAGGTACTCGAAAAAATCGAGTACCGATTCAGGTAACCCAATTTTTTTTTTAATTTCTTTCAATATTTTCATGTGATAAAATTAATAATACATTTTTTCATCCTTATATATTGTTACTCTCAACAAATTTAACATTTATCATACTTAAAGTAAATTTATTAAAATATTAATTAATGATAATTTTATAATTAATATAAGAATAATAAAATTGTGTCAAACTATTTATTAAAATGTGATTTAATGAAATTTAAATATATTTTATATATTTTTAAGATGTATTATATTATTAATTCAGTAAATTATTGTATAAAACTTTCTAAAAAAATATTAATTTCTTTATTATTTTATATAATATATGAGGAAATGGAGTTTGGGGTTCTTCACTAATTTTGAAAATTGAGATTTGAGGGTTCTTTACTTCTCTTCAGTGAATGTGCGGTGTGAACTCTAATTAATAATTAGTATATATTATATTATATATAATAAAAATAATAAAAAATCAAATAACCCGATCGGATAATTCAGATAATTTTTAAAATCCGATACTCGATCCGATAATGAACAATCGAGTTCGGGTATACTCGAAACTCGAAACTACCCGAAACCCAAAATTACCCGTAAAAATTGGGTTTTCGATTTTTTCCCCGAATCGGTTCGGGTTCCCAAAATCCAAAATAAAATTACTACCCCTAATTGTATCATGCAATCGGGATTATTCTTTAAAATAATTGGAGTTGTTAAAATAAACAAGCAACTCAAGAGCTCAACTCAGCTCGGATCGCTAAGGCTCGAGCTTAACTCGGATCGCTAAGGCTCGAGCTCAGCTCGATTCGTGATTACTCGAGTTCTAGTTCGCCTTTTGCTTGTTTCGTTAAGGCTTGACTCGACAAGGCTCGACAATAATAATAATAATAATAATAATTAAAATTATTTAATTATTTTAATATAATAACTAATTAATGTAATAACAAATACAAATTAATTAAATTAGGGCTCGAAAAGGCTCAATAAGCTCAAGGAAGCTTGAAAAACTCGACTCATTTTGCTTAACGAGTCAAGTCAAACTCGAGCTCGAACATGTAGTTTTTAGTCGATTCGAGCTCATTTATAGGTTCGTTTCTTAATCGAGGCCAGCTCGACTCGATAACTATTCGAACCGTGCTCGAGTATGCAATATTCGAGCGAACTTAGCTCATTTAATAGGCTTAAATATAATGGATGATTACTCTTATGTACAAATAGCAATATTACTATTGTATATGAACTCTACGAGTTGAGTAACTCTATTTTATAGAATAACACTTCCCGAAATGGTGCACCATACAATCAATTGCAAATTAAAATCTGTCCTATTAAATATAATTAATTCATGATTAATTCTATAGGCAAGAAATATATTTCATGTTCAAAATTATACAAATTATATTTAAATTCGAGATTTTATAATATTGTATTCCCTCCATCCCACAAAATAGATCACGCTAATTGCTCCACATTTATTGTCTCACATACTCATGCTTCACATGCCTATCCTAATGAACTAAGAAGATCTAAGAGCGATGCAAATAATGCTTAAAAAACATTTGGACTTTAAATTGATCTCACCAAGAGTCTCTACATATAGCAACTCAATATTTCTAGTTCGAAATTATGAAGATGTAAAATAAGGAAAACCAAGACTTGATATCAACTACAGAGAGATCAACAACATCTTGGAGTTTGACGGATAGTATATCCCAAGCACAGGACACTTGGTGAATAGCATCAATGTTCCAATGTATTCTCCAAAATTTGATTGCAAGTTTGGGACTTTATTAGACCAAGATGGAAGAAGGAAGCAAGAAGTTTAGGGTCTTCTCCACTCCATAAGATCATTATATCTAGAATGTCATGTCTATGTGTTTAACAAATGCACCCCAGATATATCAAAAGAAGATGCATAATCTTTTTAAAGATTATTTCACATTCATATTCGTATATGTGGATGATATCATGATTGTTTCTAAGAACATAAAGGAACACTTGTTGCCACTGGAGGTATTTTACCTTCGTTGTTTTCCTTTTTGGTGTAAAAGGGTTTCGTTAAATAGAATGGTGGTCGTCATCCTCCTGATTTCTTCTTGATTCTATTGATAAGTTCAACTTTATTTCTCCTGATTTTTTCCATAGCTCTACATCTCGATTGTGCTCTTAGTATTCTTTCTTTGTCTAGTTTGCTAAGTTGGAATACAATTTCATGTGTTCTTCCATCTGCTTGTCTCTTATTCGGATTTTTCGGATAGCCTCATAGGACTAACAATAGGGCTAGAAATCTTGTTTAAACTTTTATTCAATTACATATATCTTAAAAATTCTCTTTTTATCAGATAATACGAGTGTATAACGTATAATTTTTCTTTTATTAATAAATATATCTAGGCTCTGATACCATTTTAGATTAAAAAAAGAACAAAAATCAGGATTAAAAAAATAACGGTAACTTTTTATTATTATAATGATATTCTTATAAGTCAAAGGAATGATTCGACCTTTTCAATCATAGATTTTGGCTCTTTAAGTCAAAATGACTTTGTATGGGTGTATTAGGGAAAAGCATGAGTTTAAATTTATTTATTTGACCTAAGGGTATTTTTGTAATTTTTAGAACTCGAAAGGATGATTTTGACATTTTTAGCCACCAATTTTGACTTTGACTAGGTGTATTAGGGATGATATATCTTTTTTTTAATGACTTACACTATGGACGAGAAATTTAATCATATGTCTTTTGGGTTTATACATTGATTTAGACTTGATATAATTTTCCTCTTCTCTCGTACGTATCACTTATCTAATGAAGTAATACGGAATATGTCACACAAAAATGCTATAAGATATCCAAATTCAATGTATTAAAAATCATGAGTATTTATACCCTATACATATAATACCCAATATCTGACTTTTAAAAAAACGTAGTTATGAAAAGGTGGTGGATATTGATTCTAAAATATTCTATGATTCTCTGCAAAACTCTAGCATAAGTGAGTTAGTGTTTGGTAAAGTCTTGTTTACTTATAAAGTGTTCTTTTCTCTTATCCGTTATTTTCAGCCAACTTATTTGATGCAGTGTCAACCTATTAGTACACTTTATTGCTAGACAATCTTTTAGTAACCCTCATTGTTGAATTTAGGCTCCATCATATGTGGATGGCCTTCTGGACACCTTCTATTCTTGCAAGTTGATTTAATTCCATATTCTTTCGCTTAACAAAAATAATAATTAAAAAAAAACCAACAACACGAATAATGATATATTTATTTACTTACACTATGTTTGTTTTTTATGTTGAAAATTAGATTTTAATTTTTAAAATCAACACTAAAATTTTCAAGGGTGAGTGTTTCATGAGACAGACTCACGTGAGATTATTTTATACTTTTTAAATTAGTTATCACTTTCGCTATAAAATATTATCACATTCGCTATAAAATGTTATTACTTTTAATTTATACTATAAATTGTTCATGAAATAATATAATCTTTTTTCATTAATTGAGTATCACTTTTCATTATTGAAGTTATCACTTTTTATCTGTCTCAAATAAGCCCTTACGTGAGACGGTCACACACAAGTCTTTGTCAATTTTCAAAACCATCCTTATATACAGCTTGGAATCACATATTTTATAATAATATTTTTTATTTCACTTTTTAAATGAATGATGCGTGTCATTATTACTTCTGAGATTACTCCCACATACCCTAAGAGTTTAATTTATAGTTTTTTTATATTATGAAATAACAATAGAACATGAATTGTGAAATAGGAAATCCAATCCCCTTGTATGCACATTCAGACCACATATTTGTTCAGAGTTTACCCACATTTTATATATTCTCCCTCCTCAATTAATATTACTTCTCTAATTCTCTTTGTCCATTCATCTCATCTCTCACATCAATTATATTTTTTTACACATTTCACCAAACAGTTTTTATATATTAGTTTGATAATTAAAACATATCTTATAAAAAAAATGCATATACCACTATTTTCACTGGTTTTAAACCTCAGATAAACCTAAAACAAAAAGACTTAGGTTAATAATATTTAACTGAGCAACACTTGTATAAAATCGTCTCACGTTGAGATCGTTTTACTTTTTTTTAAATTAGTTATCATTTTTTTATAAAGATATTATCAATTTTTATTTAAAATGTTATCATTTTTTTACTTTCATTTATACTATAAATTTTTCATGAAATAGTTTATTGAATGGTATCCTTATCACTTTTTACAGTTAAGTATTATTATTTTCTTTTATAATGTTATCACTTTTTATTTATCAAACGAAACTCTTTTCATAAAACAGTGTTGTTTGTTTATCTATTTAATTAAATTAATATTATTGGTTTACGTGTTAATTACTTAATTTTAACTCCATAAAAAATAAAACCAGATGTTGAATTTCAGTATCATTGTTAATCACGTGTTACTTATATTGCCAAAAAACACATAAAATAGGTGGACATACTAAAGGAGAAGTTTGGGTTCGATGACGCATTCAATTACAAGGAAGAAGCTGATTTAAACTCCGCTCTTCAAAGGTAATAAAAGTACTTATTTATTTACAGTATTAATTTTAACAGTTAAATTTAAATTTGTTGAAAAAAAAACTATGCTAATATTATAAATCTTAAAAGAGGTTGTCTCTTTTGTCTCCGAGTGCACAAGATGTGTAAGGGTATTATAATATTTTGTTCTAAATGATATACATTTCAATTAATATAAGGGTATATTTTTTTGGAATTTTATCAATCAAAGACTTGAAAAATGGGTAAACTATCAATTCGGGGCCTGAATTATTTTTTCTATCAATCCGGCCCTGAAATATGTAAAACTATCAATCCGGGCCTGAATTTATCAAATATTATCACCTATTTTATCAATTTATGGCCTAAATTCAGGCCCCAAATTTATAGTTATACATATTTTAGGCCCTGGATTGATAGTAAAAAATAATTCAGGCCCCAAATTGATAGTTTACCTATTTTTCAGGTCTTAGATTGATAAAATTCCTTTTCTTTATTGAAAAGACCGGATGAAATATACTCCCTCTGTCCCACAACAAGGCCGTATTTGCTATTTTTGTCCATCTCAACACAAGAGGTGCATTTCCCTTTTTAGTAAATGGAACCCACACAAAACAATTAATAAATCTACATGGGACCCACATACCACACTAATACATCTAACCACTACACATTAATATATTATTGATCTCTCTCCTCATCTACCCATTAAATAGTATATACCTTAATCTACATGCAAAAAAAATGTCAAGCTTGTGGTGAAACAGAGGGAGTATATATAAATATTTGATAAAAAAAATCAATTTTTTTTCTAGAAAATAAAATGTACACGTTCTTATATTAATGGGTACAGCATTTAATACTAAAAGGTATAAATTTCAAAAAATGCGGGATTTGGGGGCACGGTGTCTCGGGGACACACAAGTTTTATGAGTTGATCTCTTGTGTCCCTGGGTGTACAAGGTGTGTAAGGGTATAATATTTTTTTTCTAAAAGGTATATACTTTAATTAATAAGGGTATAATTTTTTCATTTAAAAAATCGGCTGAAATATGAATAGTATAAATGTTTGATTAAAAAAATAATTATTTTTCCAAGGAAATAAAGGGTACACGTTCGTATATCAAAGGATTTACAATCTTATACTAAAGTGTATAACTCTTGAAAATGCGGGATTTGAGGGCACGGTATATCTAGTGAAATTGGTAAATGTTATTTCACTGGAAACGGTTACAAAGTACTTACGTACAATGCGAATACAAGTCTTATCTCACCTATCCAACCAACCTACCCAAGTCAGAGGTCTATGGTGAATATTACAAAGATACATCAAGAGTTCAAGTACAAACATGTTATTTGAAGTTTGATTCTATCAGCTATATGTCTCGGAGATAGCATTCTCATGCCAAAATGTAAGGCATTTCTTTCCATCCAAGTATGGTAGATCATAGTAGCAAAGGTGATGAAAAGAAATCTTCTTGCCTTTTACCTCGGGTATCCGCAATGATCTTACGAAAAGCATCCGTGACTGAATTGATTCTTCCTCTCCTTCATCCAATCCATGTCTTTACTTCATCCCAAATTTATTTGGTATAAGGGCAATGAAAGAAGAGATGTGATGTAGTTTCAAGGCCAAAGCAAAAACCACATCGTTTATCTTCTCCTGTGCACCAAACTCTGTCCTTCGTAGAGAGTCGTTCTCTGTGTACTAGCCATATTCTGAAACTGTATTTTCTCACTATCCATTTGTACCAGATTTTCTTATAAACGAAGCTTGAGTCCTCTGTGTATCTTCTCCTCAAGTGTGCATACATGCAGGAGGCTCTAAAAACTCCATTCTTATAACACTTCTCCATAACACAAACTATTCCTTCATCTCCTTCCGTCTCACTCACAATCACGTTCCTAATGTCCAATAGTGTTCTCTATAAGTATGTAGAATTAGCTCTAGGAGAGACCACCGTCCACTGAGAAGATGAAAGGTAGACAGAATAAATCCATTTCACCCAAAGGGAAGAGGCTTCTTTATGTAAATCCCACAAGGCTGCCGACAATAATGCTTTATTTCAAGTTGCAATGTCCTTCAACCCTAGCCCTCCTGCATTCTTAGGTTGAAGGATATCTTTTCAACTCACCGGGCTCACCTTCGTGCCCCACAAAAACCTACGAATCATAACCTTCACCTTCTTGATAACCACGATGGGGATTTTAACAATACCACAAGAAAAAGATAAAATTTCATAAATTTCAGATGTAATAAGTTCTAATCGACCCGTGAATAACAATAGTTTAGAAGACCAACTCTGAATCATGTTGTTAATACCATTCAATAGAGGCGTGAAGGCCTCCACTCCTATCCTCTTATAACAAATTGGTATACCCAAGTACTTAAAAGGAATGGTACCTCTATTGAAAGGAAGAATCTAAGCAATTTGGTCCCGAAAGTGGTTTGAAACCCCTGAAATAAAGAGATTGGATTTTTGGGGATTCACTATCAATCCAGACACGCTGCCAAATTTCTTCAGAATCTGATCTAATGTAGTTGTCGTAGCAAGATTTCCATAACCCAGAATAAGAAGATCGTTCGCAAAGATCAAATGAGAAACTTCCACATGCTTACAAATTCTGGAATGAAATCTTTACTCACGATGCTCCACGGAACTCTTCATCAGACGACTAAAATATTCCATACATATTATGAAGAGGAGTGAAGACATTGGATCACCCTGCCGGAAACCCCTCTTTCCTTTGAAGAAGCCCTCTGGTTTGCCATTGATAAGCAAGGAGTATGAAGTAGTAGTCGCACACTGTTCAATCCACCCTCGAAATTTGGGAGGAAAGCCCAACCCCTCAAGCAGATCAAAGAGGAACTTCCAATGCACTGAATCATAAGCTTTGGAAATATCAACTTTAACTGCCATCCTAGGGGAGATATTCTCATCCTTTCTCCCATAACCTCTAAAGATCTCTTCAGCCAGTATGACAAAATCCCTTAACTTCCTCCCTTTAATAAATCTAAACTGAGAAGGACTTATCAAGGTAGGAAGGTAGCAATGAAGTCTATTAGCAAATACCTTTGAGATGATTTTATAAATAGTGTTGCAACAAGAGATTGGTCTATAGTCTCGAACCCCAGGTTCATGTATCTTTTTCGGAATCAAGAAAATAAAGGTAGCATTGATCTGTTTAAGTAATTTTCCTTTTCAAAAGAATTCTTTAATCGATGCAACCACATCTCCTCCTACTACACTCCAAGCACTTTGAAAGAATGCCGAGGTGTAGCCATCGGGCACAGGAGATTTAATTTTATTGATGGACCGTAAGGCTTCTTTAATCTCCACCTCTTCAACCAGACTCTCCAGCCTACTTGCTTCCTCCCCATTCAACTTTTGCCCTAGATCCATAACTGCTTGCTCCACATTATCAACTAAAATACTTTCCTCACCAAGAATTGATTGATAATATAAGATGAAATTATCGATCATTTCTTGATAGAAAGTAGTGGGGCCATGATCTATAAAGACTATGTAGATACCATTCCTTGCTCCATTACTACGGATAAGAGAATATAAATACTTGGTCGGACGATCCTGATTCTTGACATGAGTGTTTTTCATAAACTGCATTAAGTAGTCAGCTTCACAATCTTCCAAGTGTTTCTGTTTATTGATCTCACCACCAATCTCCAAGTGGAGCTCCTGATTTCTTGGATCAGCCATGAATAGAGATTGTAGATGGCTCAATCGTTCTCTTTCTCTGTTCACCCTTTCAGAAATATGATGATAGTTCTGTTTGTGCAATTCCATCAATGATTTATTCATTAATTTCAACTTCTGACAGAGGGAGTACTGCTTGGTATCTGCAATAAAAACATGCCAATGAAGAGATGTTAGTTGTAAAAATTTATCATGTATTGTCCAAAAGTTGCAAAATCTGAAAGGCTTTATAGAGTGGGGGTTAGGATTTTGAAGTGAGGTAATGGATGGGCAATGATCTGACTGAGTTCCTTGGGGAAGAAAAGTGGTGTGTAGCTCCCAACCCATACTTCTCCACAACTTGCAGGGCATAACCCTATCAATCTTCGATTTCGAAGTACCATTAGACCAAGTATAGAAACATCCAGAAGAGTGGGTATCCTCAACACCCAAGATAGAGTAGAACTCATTCATCTCACGAATTCCTGGGTTGGGAGGGTTTCTGTTCCTTTCTTCATCATTCTTAATACAGTTGAAGTCTCCTCCCAATAACCACAGTAAGGAGTTGGAGTGAAAGAGGGAAAGGAGATGCTACCAAATGGATCTTCTTGCTATATATCTGTTGTGACCATAGATCACTGACAAGGTAAATTCTTTCAACGTAGTAAGATATTGAACATTAACTGAGATAGCTTGATCAAATAAGAAAAAGTTATTCAATTGTAATCTTAATGAGTTCCAAACAATCATAATTCGGCCTCCATAATTGAGATGGCACGGTATATCTAAAACCACGCAAGTATTAGCCTTCATATTATTATAAATTAAATAAAGAATAGAAAATAAATAAACTATTTTTCCAAGTTAAAAAGAGATGCCCTCATGGATGGGATGAGTCATGAGGCAGCAAATCATTATATTACTAATTGGCAATGATTAGGGTGGCAATGATTAGGGTGGCAAAGATTAAATTGGTGGAATCTCCTTTTTTTCATCCTCAATGTGTGTTTCACTGTTTCATCTAATTTTATTTTCTTTTTCTTTTTTTTCTTTTTTACTTTTTATATGGTTTGCTTCATAATTTTACCCTTATAGTTTAGGATATATTTTACTTTTGAGAAACTCTTTTATGAGACGAGTTTTTTGTGAGACGGTTGTGAGACGGATCGACCTATTACTAAAGTATGTTATTATATAAGTAAAGTATGTTTATTTGTAGTAAAAGTATGTCAATAATTAATCATATTATAACACTCTAAAATCATGCTTTAATTCATCATTTATCATACTTTAAAAAACATACTTTAATAATCATTAAGCATACTTTATCAATATAATAGGCATATTTTAACACGTCTCACACATCGTCTCATTATATAATGTCTCACAAGAGAATTTGTCTTTACTTTTAGGGTTTTTGATTTTAGGGTATAATGATATTTTAAATATAATAAAATTAAAAAAATATTATTAATTATAAAGGGATCACATATATTAATTAATTACATTAATTAGAAAGAGGCGAGGACCAATGGTTCCACCAGTTTATTTGGTAGAACCGATTCCACCCAAGTCGTACTCATATTAATTAACTAATTAATATGTAGTTATTGTAATCTAGTGACCTCCTCAATTATAGTCATTTCATAAATTAATCGACGCCACTAAATCAATCACGAAATTGTAGGAGATTACCTCTTCTAACGTGTTTTGTTCTAATTAAAATCTTTACACGTGTTCTCTTCATATTGTTGGACAAAATTAATTTATGGGCGGCTATTTGCACCCCAAATTGTTAAATGAACCTCAATTACTAAACTTACCCCACCAAAATTAAAGATTATATATTTAAATTACTTAATATACCACATACAAAGACAACTTTATCCTTTTAATTAACTATACCCAAATTAAAAAAAAATTAATCACAATATTAAAAAGAGAAGAAGAAACGCTGAGGTTTGAAAAAGAAAAAAGAACAGATCTGTGTGTTCCTTGCCGCGACTGCTCAGAGAGAAGGGAGAGAGAATAAAAAATTAAAAAAGGTTGAAGGTGAGGATTGTAGAAGATAAGAATTGGATAAGTCATTAGAAATCTATGTGGCATAATTTGGGATTAATCCGTATATATTAATTCATTACAATCAAGAATAAAATTTTCTTTCGGATAACTTCAACATTACAGAATTCATTCTTTTAATTAATTTTAATTTCCTGCATGTCCACCTTCCATGTGTTCGCTAGTAGTTGCCGTAAAAAAGAAACAGAAAGGAAAAAAAATAGGGTGTTCGACGACAGCAACCGAACATAAGTAAATCTGTTCGATCATAGTAAGCGAACAGTTATGAGAAACACCCAACAGTTCGATCACAAACGTCGAACAGATTTAAGTATTCAACTGCTGTCGTCGAACAGTATACTACAGCGGGCTATTAACGAAACGATTCAGCATGTTCGTATTAATTGGCTACTTAGAATCTATTCAACTCAACTTCTTTGCAGTAATCTTCCATGTAACTCCTAATCTCTATTTGTTTGTTGCAGTCGAATATGATAATATTTAAAATAAAAATTACAGATTACGCTATGTATACAATCTACTAGTCTACAAACTAAAACCTAAATCCTAAACTTAATTTCAAAAATAAACACTGATAAGATCACCCTCATCATGATTATGCTTCTCCTTTACGATTATTGCTTTTCCGAATTATCATCATTCTCAATTTTTGCTTGTTCCATGATATTATGCTGATGCAGAAGGGTTTAGGGTTGATCGTGGCTTAATAATTATAACAATAGGGTGCATTTAGATATATGAGTGGGTGCATTTAGAAATTTAATTATAATTAATTTTATTATATTATTTATAAAAGGATATTTACGTCTTATTACATTATCATATTTTAATTCTATAAATTATTGAGGTTCATTTAACAATTTCAGGGTGAAAATAGCGATTCCCTTAATTTAAATGTTATGTTCCTTCTTTCTATCGTTGTTGTGAGATAGCTATTATTTAAGCGTAATCAAAACCAGCATCAGCCGGTTTACGTTTGAGTATGCGGTTATATATAGTACTAGTAATGCCCCGCGCGATGCGCGGAATAATCGCACAGATAAATATTATGTAAATTCTTATATTAAAATTAATAATAAAATAAATAAATAAATGAAAAAATCTCTTATAAAACAATGATTATGTGAAAGGGATTTAATTTAAATGTAATTAATATTTACATACATAATGTATATTTATTGATGATTAATATATATATATATATATATATATATATATATATATATATATATATATATATATATATATATATATATATATATATATATATATAATTAAAGTATAATTTTATGGTATTGGTTAATTAATAAAGTAGAATTACATTCTTTCAGTGCAGATCATTTTAAAAAAAAAATTTCACATACCGTACCATAATTATAATACTCTATAATGTATTTAATGCTTAAAAATACTTAATTTACTTTAAGGGAAATATGAATGAATATTTATTTATTTTTAGCTTTTTAATTTTCAATACAAAAACAAATTGAAAAGTTTTGGATCATTTATTAATGTATGTATTTTCACGGTAAATGTTAGAAGTTAATAATTGTTGCATTTCAATATTTTTATATTTATTTATTGAACAAACAAAGTGATTTTTATTTATGTGAAGATGGTTTGGTAAATAATAAGAATAATTACTATATCAATTTAATATATTTTTATATCTCTTTCTTTTTAAGTATAATTTTAATGATTTTCATCATGTATATTACTTCCTATTTTTATATTTTGCATTCCTCTTTTAAAATCAACACATTTTATTTATTTATTTATAAAAAAAATAAAAATCAGTTCTTATTTTATTTTCTTTTTAAATATTATACTATTATTTTGAAACTTATTTAAATCAAATAAGTATTTAATCATAACAATATAATTTAGAATATTGACATGGATACATATAAGATTAAAATAAGATTATTAAAAATAATATATTGTATATTATTATTCAATTTTATAATAATAATGAGAAATTATTATGATAATAAAAAAATTAAAACCATAATATTATATGCATAGGAGACAATCACACCAATAATACTAAATGAACTTTTAATTTACCATCTTAAAAAATAATTAAATATGTTAAATATTTCAATAATGATTAAAATTAAATTTGAATATTAAAATATTCTATATTTTTATAATAATTTTTAATTATATATTATATATACTATATAGATGTTAAATTAAAGATTTTTAAAAGATGGTTAATTTGATATATTATTTTTTTAGAAAAACATTTAAAATAAAAAATTTATGAACAATTAAAAATTTGAATAGGTTGTTATTTTAAATATGAAAAAAAGAATTTTTTTTATTGGTGGTGACAAAAGCATTCTTTTATGAATACTCTCCCTTATAAGCTCTTACAACTAACTTACAAATCGTCTCTTACTATGTGATCTTTTTCTTTTTTATTTTATTTATTAACTAATAGGTACTAGATTTCTATTTATGGTAAATATTTTTGGGATCTTTTTTGTACACATAACTTTTAATACTAAATGTTATACTTTTTATTATATATTTTTTTATTATATATTTCTTTCTATAGAAATTAGAATAAAAACGATAACTATATTATTAGGGGGATGGTAACATAATTTACGTAAAGATTGTTTGATAAATAATAGGAATGATTATGATATTAATTTAATATATTTTTAAGGCCATTTATATCTTTCTTTTTTCGTAAAAATTTTTTATGAATTGATATCTCTTCCTTCCTATCTATACAATTTTAATAAATTTCACAAGCATGTTTTTATATTTTTCATTTTACTTAAAAATCAACACATTTTGTTTATTTATTAAAAAAAATCCGTTTTCATTTTTTTCTTGAATATTATAATGTTATTTTGGAACTTATTTAAATCAAATAAGTGATAATTTTCTTTCTCTTTCAATAATAATATATATATTATCTTTCTTCTATATACATATAAAACATAATAATTGTATATGTTTTTTTTAAAATAAATCAAATTATCAATTATACAATGTCCACGTTAACACGAAATATTCCTAAGATAAAAGTTCAATTGTTTATTACTCCTAAATATATAGGATCGTAAACAATAGTTGAATAATACACAAATGCAACAAATTTATACCATTCTCTACTTTTATATTAACTTACAACTCTCCATCACATCTTTTCCCCTCCAAATTTATACCATTCTCTACTTTTATATGAACTTAGAACTCTCCTTCGCATCTCCTGAACTTAGAACTCCCCTTCATATGTTCGTATGAAGATAGAACTTCCCTTCATATGCTTGGTATGAACTTAGAACTCCCCTTCATATCTTCGTATGAAGATAGAACTCCCCTTCATATTTTCGTATGTAGATAGAACTCCTCTTCATGATTGATCAAATTTCTTGAACCATTCAATTCAATTTTTTCATGTATTAATAAATTTTACAATGTATAGTATAAATCTATACTATAGATTTCTGTTTATACACTAAAATTCAAAATTCAAGTTCAATATAATACGATATATAGATCTTTAAATATATCTTGTATAAAAATAATAAAAAATAACAAAGCCAATGTAAAAAATAACTCGAGTTTTTAATTTCTTAACATATCTCCAATATTTCTTTCTCATTTTATTTCTCTATATATCATAAATTAAATAGAGAAAAAATTACTTTGTCATATCTCCAATATTTCTTTCTCATTTATTTATTTCTCTTCATATATCACAAATTAAATTATTTCTTTCTTTCTCATTTTATTTATTTCTCTTCATATATCACGATATCACGAATTAAATTATTTCTTCAATATAAATGGAGAAAATTACTGACAATTTTTAAGTTTGCTAAAATATGTGCGCTACACTCTCATGTCGGTACTAACGAAATCTCACCTCCGCTGCGCTTGATGATGCTGCACACTGTCGGCGTCCAACACCATACGCCAACACCATCAGACACCTCTTTGCTAACTCACTCTCCCACAAAGTGGTATTCCCTTCAACACTTCCACCAAATAGAAGAGCCTCCATCACCACCTTTGACTCCACCCCTTCCACCATCACCACCTTCGACTACACCTCTTCCACCAAATAGAGGAGCCTACATCACTACCTCCGACTCTACCCTCCTTTAGAGGAGGGTCCATCACTACCACCTCTAACTCTACCCTTCCTTTAGAGAAGCCTCCATCACCACCACCTCCGAGTCTACCATTTCCCTCCTGAGCCTCCCTCCGACTCCACTACGATCTCCTGTATTAATTTATTGGCTCCATTCTCTAAAGCCTATATATAAGCAAATTTTAAATCTTCTTGCAGAAGATTCACGTTTATCGACTATGATAATAATATTTCCTAAAGATTTTTTTTTCTTTAATTTTTTTTTCTTTTTTTTCCTGATTTTGGCGGCAACTTCCTTTGGAAGCTACTATTCTACTTTTATTAATATATAGATGACAATAGTGAAATGCAAAAGTCTTGTGTGGTCATGACATTAAAAGTGTTGCTGACACTTTAAAATAGAAAAATACTTTTGTGAGATCGTATCATGTAAGGGTTTACGTGAGATGGACAGAAAGTGATAATTTTTTAATAATGAAAAGTAATACTAAATTAATGAAAAGTGATAATACTGTTTTATGAACAATTTACGGTATAAATGAAAAGTGATAATATTTATAACTAACACTACAACATAAATGATGTTATGTTACACTTCATAGTAACACTTTTATTATATATAACACTTAATTGTAACACTATTTAAATTTTAATAATATGTAACACTTGTTTTATATATAACATCAATAAGTAACATTTTTATGAAAGTAACACTTTTAAATAACACTTTTATAAATATAACACTTTTTAGATTACACTTTTTTATATGTAACATTTTAGTAGTATCATTTTTCATATATTACACATTTTATGTAACACCAAAATATTTAACACAATCTTATTACATTTTTAAATACATAACATTTTATATAAATGAAATATGTAATATTTTATATAGTTTAAATAATAAAAAAACTAACACACTATTAAACAATTTATATATTATACAAGTTCAAAAAAAAAAGCTCAATAAAGTATTTATTATGTAAAATTTTTATTATGTTATATGAAAATATTAGTAATATATGAAAAAATATTTATATTTATTTAAAATAATTTCAATACACATAAATTTATTTATAATAACAATATATTTTAATTATATAATATGATTATTTTAATTATTTAAATTATTATATTTCTTCATAAAATTATATCGTATAATATAATAATTTTGTAAAATTAATTAGTATAATAACAACTCAAGTTTAAATGTACTAGATAATTTTTAAAATTATATTTTAATAAATTAAATAAAAAATATTGATGTCATGTTTAATAAAATAAAAACTCAAAGTATAAATAAAGTTATAGTTAGTCAAGATGGTAAGAGTAACTTATTCTAATTAGGAGATCAAGGGTTCAAACTTTGTTAATGTATTTTTTTCCCTTATAAAATGTGTTACATAAAAAGAATACCGTATGTAACATTTACAAAGTGTTAAATAAAGTTTTTCATCTATTATAATATTTTTTAAAAGTGTTATTAATGATCGAAATAGTGTTACTTTAGACAATAAGCAGCACGAGCAAACATTGCACCATAAAAATGTTACATATTATCTACAATAACATATTTTTGCTATTAAATATCACTTTTGACGTGTTATATAAAGCAAGTTATGTTGTAGTGTAATTTAAAAAATTTATAATTGTCTCACGTGAGACGGTCTCACACAAAACCTACCCTTAAAAATATATTTAGTCTCGGCTAAAATACGATTGATTTGAAATTAAAGAATTATTAGATAAAATAATATTTTAAAAATATATATAGTTTATGCTAAAGTATGTTAGTTTTTATGTTGGAGTATATTTTTCAATACTATATACTGTTTTAAAAGTATTTTTAGTCTATGTTAAATTTTGTTTGTGTTTTTTTAAGTATATTGTTTAATATTTTAACGTATGTGTAGGCAATTAAATTTTATTGCTTAAATATATGCTAAGGAAAATATATTGAATATTGATTAAATATTTATTTATTAAGGGATTTAAATAAATTAATTCCTAAAATAAGTAAATAAATAATTGATAATTAATATAATTATTTGAGTTCAAATCCAAGTCAAATGGGCTCGATCCAAGTCAAAAGAGCCTCATTCAAGTTAAATAGGCCCACATCAAATCCCAGCATGCCTAATTAAATTAAAAAGGCCCAAGTCAAAATCCCAGCATGCCTAATTAAATTAAAAAGGGCCCAAGTCAAATCTAGCAGGCTTATTTAAATTAAATAGGCTCATATCCAGTCCAGCAGGCTTAAGTAAAGGAGAAAAGCCCAACATATCTTTTGAAGGAGAAAATGTCTCTCAGGTGGTTATTTTCTCTACCTATAAATAAGGACCTTCAGTCCTCATTCCAGACATTCTGAAACTCCTGAAAACCCGGAGAGCTCTGAAGAAAACTGGGAATCTTTGAAAAGATCGAGTTATTCTTGAAGGATCAATCTAGAAACGCCATTCAATCTGGGATCAAGGTACTAAGCCCCTCAGATTTAACGTTTCTTCAAGTCAAGTTCATCAAGTTTATCCAGTAATATTCGTGAAGTCGACGGTGTTCTACCAAATTGAACGGCGTTCTTCACGATAAATCTTCAAGTCAGCGTTTGATCCGAACAAAGGCTCGACGCCTCCGGATAAAATGTTTTAAAGCTTCAAGTCAACCCCGAGCTCGGACAAGCTTCATCTGAAGATCCGGCTCCGAAAGTTGAAGAAGTCAAGAAATCAACTCAAGAGAGGAATCAGAGGATAGCTAGAGAATGTCTACTCATATCTCAAGTTCAATCCATCTTGGATTGTCATTGTAATTTCTTTTGTGTTTATTATTTTATAAATACAAATTTTGTTGTTACAAATTTTGGCACGCCCAGTGGGACAGTTTCTACCTCTCATCTCCTCCTCGAACAAAGTAAGATGGTTCCGCTAAGAGTCAAAGTCAACAGATCAGCTTCTGTCTTCAAGTCTTCAGAATTACAAGTTAAAGACGTTAATGTGACAACTAGAAGTATGTCAAGGAAAGCGCGGTCTGAAGCCTCTTCGGAGACAAATTCTTCAGTGGGAGTTATCCCCAAAGGAATACCTTATGATGCTAAAGACGAGGAGGACAACCTTGTTGGCTCAACTCATTTATCGGAAGAAAGTCCATCATCAGATTCATCCATAGCCTCGACAATGACAATAAACACTTCGTCTGTCGAAGAACAGTTGGCAAGCTTAACTGAATCTTTTGCTGCACTTGCCAAACAGAACCAAGAACAAAGTACTTTGATTTTCAAATTGATGGAGAAAATGGCTGGTGCTGAAACTAGCCATGCAAACGAAAAGCAAGATGAAGATGCTGAAAATGAAGTAAATAACTCCGCAAAACGCCAGTCGACGGGGAAGAGGGTGATTGAAGAAGAATTGAACATTTCCCATGATGGAATGGTTCCTATCAGCCAACTAAAAAGTATTATACTCGGGACAATGAAGGACCAATTTGAAGAGAGCTCCAAACCTTCATTCATGTATGCTAAGCCTTTTACTAGAAGGATTGACAACTTGAAGATGCCACCGAACTATCAACCCCCCAAGTTCCAACAGTTTGATGGAAAAGGTAATCCAAGGCAACATATAGCACATTTCATTGAAACATGCAATGATGCTGGAACTGACGGAGATCATATGGTGAGACAATTTGTTCGTTCTCTAAAGGGAAATGCTTTTGAATGGTACACCGACCTGGAGGCTGATTCTATAGACAGTTGGGATCAGATGGAATATCAATTCCTTAATCGCTTCTATAGCACTAGGAGAACGGTTAGCATGATAGAGTTGACTAACACTTGTCAGTTAAAAGAAGAGCCAGTAATTGAGTACATTAATCGATGGAGAAATTTGAGCCTAAATTGTAAAGCTCGATTGTCTGAAGTTTCTGGCATTGAGATGTGCACAGCAGGAATTCAATGGAGCCTTCGTTACATACTTCAAGGGATTAAGCCTAAAACCTTTGAAGATTTAGCCACAAGAGCTCATGACATGGAGCTAAGCATGGGGATAAGTGGAGTGGTTGAACCACCGATTCCAGGATCCTACAAGTATAAAGAAAAGCAAGAGGCCAGGAAAGGGGGCAAACCCTACAACAAATCTTCTGAAAAGGAGTCCATGGCGACAAATGCACCAACTGTCAAGTTTCGAAGGAATGAGAACGAAAAGGAAGATAAAGTGAGGAGTGATCCCCAAGAAAGGGGGCAAAGAAGATTGACCTTGAAAGAGATGCAAGAAAGGAAGTACCCATTCCTTGATTCAGATGTCCCAGGCATATTTGATGATCTGTTCAAAGATAAACTTATCGAGCTTCCTGAAATGAAGCGACCAGAAGAGGCGGGACAAACTGACAATCTGAAATATTGCAAGTATCATAGACTGGTGGGTCATTCTATTAAAGATTGCTTTGTCTTTAAAGACAAAGTTATGCGATTGGTTGAGCAAGGGAAGATCTTTCTAGATGAAGATGCAACTGCAAACTCTATTTCTGCAGGCGGTGATTCTTCATGTCATATGGCAAGCGAAGCTCAGCTACTTAAGGGTGAATCTGGGAATGAAAGTGAGTCCCATGTTATAAAAATAATCTTCACAGAGGAAGACTTACTGCTCGGTTCACAATCTCATAACCGACCTTTATTCGTAACTGGTTATACTCAAGAGCAAAGGGTTAATCGAATATTGATTGATGGAGGTTCAGCTGTCAATATCTTGCCCCTATCCACGCTTAAGAAGTTAGGAATTCTTACCAACGAGCTCGGCAGTAGTCGATTGACAATTCATGGATTCAATCAAGAAGGCCAGAGAACACTTGGTACAACGATCTTGGACTTAATGATAGATGAGATTGTCTTAACAGTTCTGTTTCATGTCATTGATGCTAAAACATCATATAACATGCTCTTGGGACGCCCATGGTTGCATGAAAATGGAGTGATTCCTTCTACGCTGCATCAATGCTTCAAATACTGCGATGGAGGTAACATAAAAAAGGTGCTTGGCGATGAAAGGCCATTCACAGAAGCTGAGTCATATTTTACAGATGCTAGATATTTTCTGAAGAGTAGCAAGGCTGTCAAGCTAGAAGGAAGTTCATCGCAAGAGAAAGGTGATGATAAACAAGAAAGAGAGAATGCAGATGATGTTTCATCCACAAAGTCTATTGAAAGTAAACAGTGGATCAAGACTGTAGAAGGGTTGACACTACCTCTAACTAAGGTTGACACCAAGAAGCCCTTTCCTCCTCCACTCAAAGAGTTCACTCGCCCAATTCAAGGAGCTAAAACTGAGCATGGAGATGTATTCGAGGCTGCAGTTTCCAAATCATATAGCCCACAAGCTTACAAACTTCTTGTGAAAGCTGGTTATAACCCTCAAGAAAAAGCTATGATGAATGAACAGTCTCATAAGACTCCTAGTGAATTTAATACCACTCAAGAGACATTGAAGAGTAATGGTCGCACTTCCAAGTATACTAGGACAGGATTGGGATATGTTCCACAGAAATCTGTTCGCATTGCGATCAAAAGGGCAAACACGAACTACATCACTGAAGATGAAATTCTTTCTGAAGAAGAAGAGTCTCATGAAGAGGATAGAAAGGCAGAAAGAATCTCAGTATTCAAAAGACTCAAACCAGTTGGAGCTAAAAGGACTTCTAAGTTCCCAAGGTTCCCAAAAATACGTAGTCGGATCCCATCTCGCATGAAAAGACGACATTTCCTGACTATATCATGTGACACGGTGTTGAAAGCTAAAAAGCGAACAATAATCTTCACCCAAAGTGAAGAAGATGATCGGGAAAGTGTAGGTTCATCAGATATTATTCATTCTGTTATCATGCAAACAAATCTACACAATTCAGAAAGAAATCTACGAGACAAGATTGTCGAAATGATGAGAGATGATTATGTAGTGGAGAGTATTGTCAAAGTCGGGGAAAATGAACAAGTTAGGTCTAATCCGCGTTTTCAAAGGCAAGAATTCCTGGAAGGATTTACCGAGGTAAATCATGTTACTATACTAGAGGAGACCTCAGCTGAAGAGGAAGATGCTGATGATGCTCGGTGTCAAAGCTACTGTTGACCAATTAAAGGAGATTAACTTGGGTGATGCTAATGACCCACGTCCAACCTACATAAGTGCTTTGTTGACACCCGATGAAGAAAAGGGTTATATTGAGCTTCTTCAAGAATTTAGAGATGTGTTTGCCTGGTCATTCAAGGAGATGCCCGGATTAGATCCAAAAGTGGCAGTTCATCATCTAGCAGTAAAGGAAGGAGTCAAGCCAGTTAAGCAGATGCAGCGTCGATTTCGACCAGAGCTGGTTCCATTGATTGAAGCTGAGGTTAATAAGCTCATTGAAACTGGAAAGATACGAGAAGTCAAGTATCCCACTTGGCTCTCTAACATTGTGCCAGTAAGGAAGACAAATGGGCAGCTTAGAGTGTGTGTTGACTTCCGTGACTTGAACTTTGCATGCCCAAAAGATGATTTTCCACTACCAATCACAGAACTTATGATTGATGCAACGACCGGGCATGAAGTGCTTTCATTTATGGATGGATCATCTGGTTACAATCAAATTAGCCTAACTCCAGAAGATCAAGAGAAAACGGCCTTTCGCACTTCTAAAGGAATATACTGCTATAATGTTATGTCGTTTGGCTTGAGGAATGCTGGCGCTACGTATCAACGAGCTTCATAAGAATGGCGAATGTTATGTGGATGACATTGTAGTGAAATCAAAGAAGAAAAAGGACCATCTTAAGTATCTAAGGCAAATATTTGAGCGTCTCAGAAAATTCCAACTCAAGATGAACCCGCTTAAGTGCGCATTCGGAGCCTCTTCTGGTAAGTTCCTTGGATTCATTGTCCGACATCGTGGCATTGAGATTGACAAAGCAAAGATTGATGCGATAATGAAGATGCAGGTGCCCCGAAACATACATGAGCTCAAGAGTTTGCAAGGTAAGCTGGCGTACTTAAGAAGATTCATAGCAAATTTGGCCGGCCGATGCCAACCATTTAGCCATCTTATGAAAAAAGGCAGCCCATTTGAATGGGATGAAGCTTGCACTAATGCATTTAACAGTATTAAAGCATATTTGATAAAGCCGCCAGTGTTGGTTGCTCCAATAGTCGGACGTCCATTAATTCTCTACATATCTGCTCAAGAAAAATCAGTTGGAGCCTTGCTTGCACAAAATAATGATGAAAGAAAGGAGTGTGCGTTGTACTATCTGAGTAGAACAATGACTCCAAATGAGTTAAAGTATTCACCCATTGAGAAGCTCTGTCTTGCTCTCATATTTGCGATTCAGAAGTTAAGGCATTACTTTCAAGCTCATACTGTTTACTTGGTCTCGAAGGCCAACCCATTAAAGTTCGTAATGTCAAAGCCAGTGCTCTCTGATAGGCTTGCAAGGTGGTATCTCCAATTGCAGCAATTTGAAATTATCTACGTCCCTCAAAAAGCGGTGAAAGGGCAAGTGCTGGCAGATTTCTTGGCTGATCATCCCATGCCTGCCGAATGGGAATTGTCTGATGATTTTCCCGATGAAGATATATTGGCTATTGAAATCACTCCTCCTTGGAAGATGTATTTCGATGGAGCTGCTCACAGAGAAGAAGCCGGCGCAGGAGTAGTATTTGTAACCTCAGATGGAGGAGTTCTGCCATATTCATTCAGTCTAACTGAAAATTGCTCTAACAATGTAGCTGAATATTCTTATACTTGGTTTGGAGATGGCAGTGGATGTAAAGCAGCGACACCTTAAGGTATATGGAGATTCGTTGTTGATAATCAACCAGCTGCTTGGCTTATATGAGGTTAAGAAAGCTGAATTACTTCCATATTATAACTATGCTCAGAGGCTTATGAATTGGCTTGGAGACGTAGAGATTGAACATTTACCAAGGAGCAAGAACAAGCAAGTCGATGCTTTGGCAAAGCTAGCATCAACCATTGCAATATCCGAAGCACTTGTTCAAGTACCGATCTGTAAAAGTTGGGTGGTACCTCCCTTCTTCGAAGATGAAGATGGTGAAGAGGTTGAGTATTGCGCCATAGAGGTTTTTGATATTGAGAAAGAAGACTGGCGTCAACCGTTCGTGGATTACTTGAAGAATGATAAGCTTCCTAATGATCCACATCTAAAGGTTGATGTCCGACGTAGAGCACCACGGTTCTTTTATTACAAAGATACACTCTATAGAAGATCGTTTGATGGTATTCTCTTAAGATGCTTAAGTAATGAATAAGCTCTTCAAGCTATGGAGGAAGCTCATTCTGGAATATGTGGCGCCCATCAGTCTGGACCTAAGTTACATTTCAGAATCAAGAGGATGGGATATTACTGGCCTTCTATGGTGAAGGATTGCATAGATTATGCACAAAAATGTCAGCCATGCCAGTTTCATGCAAATCTCATTCATCAGCCTCCCGAGTCATTACATCCAACAGTTTCTTCGTGGCCATTTGATGCATGGGGCTTAGATGTGGTGGGACCATTAACGAAGTCTTTCGGAGGTCATCTTTATATTCTGGCTGCCACTGATTACTTTTCCAAGTGGGCAGAAGTTGTACCCTTAAGAGAAGTGAAGAAAGAAAATGTGGCTGATTTCATCCGCATCAACATCATATACAGATATGGAGTTCCTCGATACATTATCACAGACAATGGGAGGCTATTCAGTAACTCTTTGATTGATAAGCTTTGTGAGAAGTTTGACTTCAGGCAAAGAAAATATTCTATGTATAATGCAGCAGCTAATGGGCTTGCCGAAGCCTTCAACAAAACACTGTGTAATCTGTTGAAGAAAGTGGTCTCCAAGTCAAAGCGAGACTGGCATGGAAGGATTCATGAAGCTTTATGGGCGTATCGAACTACTTATAGAACGCCTACTCAAGCTACTTCGTACTCTCTTGTATATGGGGTTGAAGCTGTGGTGCCCCTTGAAAAGCAAATACCATCTTTGAGAATAGCCATACAAGAAGGTTTAACTGAAGAAGAGAACGCACGACTGCGTCTCAAAGAATTAGAGGCACTTGATGAGAAGAGGTTAGAAGCACAACAAAGACTTGAGTGCTATCAAGCTCGCCTCTCCAGAACGTTTAACAAGAAAGTAAAGATACGTTCTTTTCAAGTTGGAGACTTAGTCCTTGCTGTAAGAAGGCCTATTGTCATCACTCATCGAGTTGGAAATAAATTCTTGCCCAAGTGGGATGGCCCACATGTTGTGAAAGAAGTGTATACAAATGGTGCATACAAGTTGATATCTGAAGATGGTA
Source organism: Pogostemon cablin (assembly GCA_023678885.1). Taxonomy (NCBI): domain Eukaryota; kingdom Viridiplantae; phylum Streptophyta; class Magnoliopsida; order Lamiales; family Lamiaceae; genus Pogostemon; species Pogostemon cablin. The sequence continues at coordinate 15,834,085 of CM042969.1, read as the reverse complement.
TAGGAATCGGCCCCATAAATGGCAAATTCCTGAAACGCTACTATGCGTAATCAAATCCAAGGAACGCTCCTTGACGCACGAGCCTAAACTGCATGTTACTCCTGGTCCGCATGAGTATAAACTGTGTACGAACGAACTCCTGGTCCACATGAGGATAAACTGTGTACGACACCCACCAAAGGTAATTATACGTGGTTAAACTGTTGATTCATCCCACTCAGATGTTTTAAGTGGTTAAAGCATTAAATATCCTACTTTGTCTAAAGTGGTTAAAGAATAGTCACTCCTGGCCCGCATGAGTATAAACTGTGCACGGCACCCCCCCATCCGAATCAAATCATGTCCCATTGAACTACGTAATGACTTGATCCTCTGCGAAGAGGTACGTAGGCAGCTAAGCACTTTGCTAAGTTCAGTCATGTCTTTGGTCTATTCACATCAAGTTTGTGGGGCAAACAATAAATTGGAGCATGAAGGTAGCAAATAAATGTGAAAGACAAGAAAACGAATTAATGATGTAACATAAAGGAGAAATAAGGAAGAGAATAGACTTTATTGATAATATCATTAGATGTTCAAAAACATAAAAAGGGAAAGCAAATAAATAACTAAGGGAGCAAACTAAAAGAAAATCAGTCCTATGCTAAACAAGAAAGTTGTCAGAGAGTATGCTTTGTAAAGCGGACTTCAGGGCTGCTTTCTCATCTTCAGATGATGATTCTTTCAAGACGGTTGCATTGTCAAGCATAAGGATCTCCTCTTCTATGAGCTCAACTTCCTTCTTAGCACGACAGAGAGTTTGTTGGAGACGATCAGCTGCTTCAGACAAAGTTTTCTCTCCCTTCTGCAGATTAGTCATCTCTTTGCCTATCGATTCCAACTCTTCCCAAGTAGTTTTTAGTTTTTTTGTCTCTGTCATGTGAGTGTCTCTGCAATTCTAAAGGCGACCCTTGATGTCGGTCAAGCATTTTGCATGATTTCCCGTGGATGTCGCTTCATCAGACTTCAATTTTGCCGCAGTATAAGTATCGGCCTTGTCAAATAGAGGTTCCAGGGCTACCTCTAAAAGAGAACAGTCGATTCTAAGAGCCTTCACTTCCTTTATCAAGGAAAATATTTCTTGTCTCAGAGTTGATAAAAACTCAAGAGGGGTCCGTTTGAGTTTTCTTCTTATTTTACTCCATGCACTCCGAGCAAATTTCCTTTTGAGATCACGAGTAATTTTCTTAGATATAAATTCTGAGATCATGGGACATGCCTTTGAAGGATCACCCCTGTGGTCGATGCATCACTTTCAGTAGAATCATCACTCTCATCAGAATCGTCACCGCTACCAGAATTTGAAGAGATGCCCAAGATCTGATAAGAGGAGAAATATGTTAGTGTAAAAATGAAGATAACAATGAAAAATAAGATAAGGGAAAGGGGGAAACCTCAGCTGCCAAAACTTTTGAAGTAACAGTAGTAATTAATTCAGTTCCTTCAGCAGCCTTAGAGCCAGAAATTTTCAGCGCAACCTTCAATAATAAAAGAAAGCTTTGTAAGGAAATAAAATAAAGGAAAAAAGGAAAAGAGGAGAGAGAATGGAAGAAACCTCATTATCTTGTTTTTCAGTATGAACAACAGATTTATTTCTCTTCCAATGGCGTTCATTAGAGGCGCTACGACTTTCTATAGAATGAGGGGAACTTTTCTTCCTTTTATGCACCGTAGGTTGTAAAACTTTATCATACACCATAGAAATATCCTGAACTTCTTGATTGTCATCATCAAGGTCATTAATGATGTCCACTTCTTCCTCCAGAGGTTCTGAAACTAAGGTAGTCAGAGCCTTGATATGATCAGATAAGTAAGTTCCATGGACTTGCTTCCACCACTCCTTATATTCAGTAGTCGAGTAGTTTTTAGGAGCTGGGGTTGCACATGGAAAGTAAGCTTCGGAGGTAGAGTTATACGAAGTGCAATGTCTCCAATGGTTGAATCCTTCTTCTAAAGATGCTTTCCGAAGGTTGGTTCTAAGCATCTTAGGAACATCTTGTAGGAAGCTAAATTGACGAGCAACCCTGTGAGGGGAGTAAAGCTCCATCACAAAATGACTACCCTGCCGCAAAGTGAGATAGCTAGTACGGATAGCCACCAGATGAGCCCAATTATCCCATTTCTTATTTCCATCATCCGTGTAGTGGATCGCTTTGTCTTTTGAAAAAATATTGCAAGTCCATAAGGCATTATCAGCTGTGTGGATTCGTTTGCGAGCATCTTCGGCATCGAAGTATCTTGCTCCCTGCTCTCCAGAGTATGTCACCATTCGAGGATATGCTATCTTACTTCCAACTGGAAAATGAGTTTTGAAGTAATGAGCCAGCCAAGCATGAACGAAATGAACCGGAAAGGTTGATTTAATTTCAGATAAACTCGATGAGTTTGAAATCGCATTCAGGCCATGGTAAATGTTTGCCAAAACTGGAATAGCAAGACTCACTTTTTTTCTGCAGCCATTAAGCTTGCCACTTTAAAGGTACTTGGTCGTATCAAGCCTGCTTCGTCACCCGGAAGTGCAAACGCACAAAGCCAGCAAGCTAAGTAAGCGGCTAAATAGGTCTCTTCTTGATCAGTTTGAGAAATGCCCAACTTTTTAAATTGATCTATCTCAGCAGACGTCCATGATTGGTGGTTCCAAATAACGCCTGTCGGGTTATAAGTTTTTTTTGGCCGAGAAGCCGTCTTTCTTTCAACACGTGTAGAAGGTTCAAGGTATGTTATAGCCTTCTTAGACCAAAAATCTACCCACTGGTCAATGGTTACATTTCTTCTGATAGCACTCTTGCAAAGTACGTGATAGGCGCCAAGTAAATATCTACAGCTGCGTGGGATACGTAAACCATCCTTCGTGGAAAGCAATTCTTCTGCACAGGGCACAATTTCATCATACACATAACCCGCTATGGGTAGTCCCATCAAGTTGTATAAGTCCCATAAAGAAAGTGACATCTCTCCGAATTTGGTAAGTAAAGTGTTGGTGGAAGAACACCAAGCTTCACAGAAGGCCTTCATGATTTCACAGCTGCAATCATAGGTAAAGAGGGATGCAAAGACAGCATCATAAAGCTTTGTGTTTCGAAGAATGGATCCACATCGGCTTAAAATATCTTCATTCCATTCCCAGTAACCCTTGATGTAGTGGAAGTCTCCAAGGAATTTGATGGTTTCCCCCCAGGATGCTTTTCCTTTTGCAATGCGGCGTCCCAAAGAGGGTAAAGGTGCTGAATTGATTTCTGGCTCAATGTCAGCTCCCTTCAAGGTCCAACTTATGTTATTTTTACTTGAAGAAGATTCATGAGACCAACATGCCAAGAAAAATTTATTTTTGCTTCTTGGAGGGACATAAGCACAGTTCCCTAGTAAAGATTGCCTGGGTAAAAGACGAGTTCCTTGGGGCAAAGATTGATGTGCATCTTCAAGAATAACCAAGTAGCTTGCGCCGGACTTTCCCGTTACAGTTTTGAAGAAAACCATGCTGAAAGTTGAGTTAGCTGCCAAATAAACAAAGGAATATTAGAGATGAGAAGATGGGAAGATGTGTATAATTTAAGTTTATGGATTAAAAGTCCCAAAACAAATTCATGGGATCAATTAATTGTTGAATCCAAAGTTGTAAATTAAACATAGGAAAATAAAGTATTAAAAGCCCAAGTGGTTGTGAATAAAGAAATTAAAATTTTGGACCCAAGTTCAAAACAATGGGCCCAAATTAAATTAAGGTTGTTGGGCTGAAGGGGAAGCAAAATTGAGCCAAAAAAAAAAGAGGATGGGCCCAAATTAAATTAAGGTTGTTGGGCTGAAGGGGAAGCAAAATTGAGCCCATTAAAAGAGAGTCAAAATTGGCTGAAGAGTCAAAATTGAGCACCCCTTTTTTGCGTGAATTATCAGTGCGCTTGTGCAGGAGATTCGCGACTCCGTCAGGCGGAGTTCTACCCACCGTCGCTGCTGGAGGTCGCGAAGTCGCAGTGGATGATCGCCGCCGCTCAGCCAGAACTTCTGCTACCGGAATCACGACGCGACGACCACTGCTCAGCCGCTTCCGAGGCCTGCCGACGGGATCGTGAAGTCGCACGCCTCACCACCAGAATTTCCGCTACCGGAATCGCGATGCGACCACCGCTCTCAGCTGCATCTTCGCCAGATCTGCCGCTGTACGCCGAGAGCAGCCGTCGTGTGCTGAGAGCGCCCACCGATCGCCGTTACTGCCTGGAGCTGCTTGCCCACCGCGAGATCCTCACTGCCTTCGGAGAACCGCCAGCCACCATTGACTATTGATGCACCACTGTCGCTGCTGGAGGTCGCGAGATCCAAAGCCACCGTGCCGTTGCGCGCCGACCGCCTCTGGAAAACCACGATCCTTGCCGCTGCAAGTTGCCGTTCAGCCGCACTCAGCCGTGTCTTCACCGAAACAGCCGCCGCAGCCGCCTCTGTTTGACCGCTGAGTCCAGCCGCTGCTTACCACCATTGCTCGTCACAATGCTGAGTCGCATGATCGGATTTCTTTTCATATATTCGTCACAAACGTCATCGGAGGTGTGAGCCCAACAAGCAACCACCATGGGTGGTCCGCCGTTGACCACTCTCCACCTCACGGTGCGAGCCCGACAAGCAACCACCATGGGTGGTCAGCCGTCGACTGCTCTCCACCTCGATGATGTTGGTCCAACTTCAACCTTGGGATATGAAGCACCGTCTTCTTCTATATACGGGTACGGGTCTGTAATTATCGCCGCGTCCATCATCAATTAAAATACCACTGTTGGGGATTCGAGGAGGGGGAACCAACTTCGTTCGAGGGGATCGTGAAGGGAGCCGATGTAGATAGTAGAAACAGCAAGAAGCAAGGAAACAAATATGTGCAAAAATAAAGAAACAAGAAGCAAATATATGCAGGTAAAGCAAATAAATAGAGATATGTGCAAGGAAAAAGAGCAAGAAGCAAAGCAGTAAAAGAAAAGGGAATGGGGAGGAAAGAAGATGGTTACTTTGGTAATAATTGATGAATGCCTGAGTTTCTTGTGTTGCAAACAGCCTTTGAATGTGGAGGCAAGAACCTGCAAAGGAAAGCAGTGTTAGTAGTCGAGACTTTGAGGTGGAAAAGTGGAGTGCTGGAGTTGTTGTTATATATTGTTGGGAATCCTTGGTGATAACCCTTGTATGAATATTTGAGTATATCTGTAGAGATATTTTCGGGTATTTATTCAAAGTGTAGAAATATATCCAGATTAAATCTTGCAAATATGGGTCGACGAAGATATCTACTGGCATTCAAATATGGGAATAATATCAAGAGCATATCTTGAAAATACGGATTGAATAAAATCAGTTCAGCGAGCATAAAATAAGCCCTTTGCAAAGATTGCATGTGTATTTGGATATATTTGCAAGAAATATTTCAGGTTATCTATTCGCACCCAGAAAAAGATAGAAGCCCAAGTATTGGAGAGTAAAATAAAGAGAGCCCAAGGTAAATTAATGGACCAAGAAGAACATACAAGGAGATAAGTTATAGATTGCAATTTGTCCACTTCAAAATAAATTTCAGTGAACAAAATGCAAGGAGGCATTTGTAGCCAATTAAATTTTATTGCTTAAATATATGCTAAGGAAAATATATTGAATATTGATTAAATATTTATTTATTAAGGGATTTAAATAAATTAATTCCTAAAATAAGTAAATAAATAATTGATAATTAAATAATTATTTGAGTTCAAATCCAAGTCAAATGGGCTCGATCCAAGTCAAAAGAGCCTCATTCAAGTTAAATAGGCCCACATCAAATCCCAGCATGTCTAATTAAATTAAAAATGCCCAAGTCAAAATCCCAGCATGCCTAATTAAATTAAAAATGGCCCAAGTCAAATCTAGCAGGCTTATTTAAATTAAATAGGCCCATATCCAGTCCAGCAGGCTTAAGTAAAGGAGAAAAGCCCAACATATCTTTTGAAGGAGAAAATGTCTCTCAGGTGGTTATTTTCTCTACCTATAAATAAGGACCTTCAGTCCTCATTCCAGACATTCTGAAACTCCTGAAAACCCGGAGAGCTCTGAAGAAAACTGGGAATCTTTGAGAAGATCGAGTTATTCTTGAAGGATCAATCTAGAAACGCCATTCAATCTGGGATCAAGGTGCTAAGCCCCTCAGATTCAACGTTTCTTCAAGTCAAGTTCATCAAGTTTATCCAGTAATATTCGTGAAGTCGATGGTGTTCTACCAAATTGAACGGCGTTCTTCACGATAAATCTTCAAGTCAGCGTTTGATCCGAACAAAGGCTCGACACCTCCGGATAAAATATTTTAAAGCTTCAAGTCAACCCCGAGCTCGGACAAGCTTCATCTGAAGATCCGGCTCCGAAAGTTGAAGAAGTCAAGAAATCAACTCAAGAGATGAATCAGATGATAGCTAGAGACTGTCTACTCAACGGTTTCCCGATTGGCCGACTACACCCTCAACCACACCTCCGGCCATTTCTCCGTCAAGCTCCGCGATTCGTGTCGCGTCACGCTGCCTCCTGACAACTACGTCGCCACCTACTCCCACGAGATCACCGGAAAGATAGTCGATAACCGAATTGGGGACCTTCAAGGCATCAACGTCAGGGCTTTCTTCAAGTGGTGGAGCATCACCGGAATTAGATCAAACGGTGACGATTTGGTCTTTGAGGTTGGCATGGTCACTGCCAAGTATCCGTCCAAGAATTTCGACAAATCTCTTCTCTGCGAGGGCTCCCACCGCTCTGCCTCATAGAGGTCCGTAATTTTCATCTCCTTTACTATTTCCGATTTCCATATACATTACTACAGGAATTGCGCTAATATAATGCCGATGAACTGCTGTTATAACCGTGGTTTATAGTTTACGATTAGCTTGAGCCCTAGAAAATTCTCGCCTCAATTCATTTATTCGACTCTTGCAATGCCTTATTCTTATTTGGTTTTTAAGACCTTAATTTCAACTCTTTTATTCGAGCTGTTTTGGGGTTAATTATAAGGGATTGATTCTGAGGATTATCCTTCAATAATACTGGGTGAATTTTAGAGAAATTTCTGAGTTGTTAATAGTTGGTGTTACTAGTTGAGGATATGTTTTTGAATTGCCATTGGGAGTCATCACTTCGAGTCTTCGACTGTTAGATGGTTTGTGGTGCAGAATCAAATTTACTATATTTGGCGAAGTGAATTGAAGCCATCTTATATCAACTTGCAATCTTAGTTATCAACTATTACTTACAGTCTTTATTTAGAAAAAGCTCCTATCTATGCCTTATATATGATTTAAAAGCGTTATGTAATTCAATTTTTCTTTCCACTTCCAATTTGTTCTTCAACTTGATCCTTTTCTGTTAAAATGCCACCACGTATGGCTGAGGTTTTGCGTAAAACTATATAGATAAAAATTAAAATAAATTAATAGGATTTTGTTTTGAATCAGTTGTTCACATTTGCTTGTATGTACCTGCTTTTGCTTAAAAAAGTCAGAAATCTTGCATTTTAGGGGAATGTTTGATATGTCCCTTAACTAAAGAATGCATATATGGAATGATGTGTTGGGTTATAATGTACCTATTCTATGATGCTTGTCAATAGATTATTCAATGGCCCAGTTTCTTCCCTTTATTTTTATGTTCTCCTTTTAAATAATAGACACTGTTTCTCCAATGATTCACCTTCTCTTTCATTCCTCCTACCATCTGCTACTCCTCTGTTCTTTGTCCATCTGCTTTAATACTTCTTTTGCTTCTCGCATCACTCCCTTCCTCTGTTACAATTACGTCTACTGTCTTCCTCTTTTATATCTGTTCAACTAGGTCGGTCTTCTCCCTAAAAAAATCCTTCAAGTTCACCAATTGCAGGGTAGTATGATTTTGCTCTAGGTGAGAAAAAGTTGGTCAGTGTGATTTGGGTTTTGATGAGTTTTATCATTATATGAGGAGGTTGTAGGACAAAGGATGAGTAGGGACATGTGGTTGCTATAGTAAGATGAGGGATATGCGCCATGCTGATCCCTCATGATGGTGCCACAGCAAAGGTGTAACCTCCTTTTATGTTAATGCTGCAGAGAACGCCAATTCTCCCTTTTCTTTTAAATTGAATGGTTATTCTTGGGAAGTTAGGAGATTAGTTTAATGATGAAAATGAATAATCAATTCTGGGAAAATGGGAACTCACCACGTCTTCATCACAACCGCAATAGTTTCCAGATGAGTTATGACCCAGCATCCAACGCGTTCTCTAATAATACCTTATAAAACCCTTCATGGGCCACCTAGGTTTTAGAGGGGGTGGGGTGGGGGATAGTTGGATTTTGTTTATTTCTTTGTTCAGTAACGTGTAAACTTCTTATGTGGAAGGTGCAGAGGAAAATGACATGATATACACTCAAGCAAAAAATGGAAACCAGAGAAGGTGAAAGTAGTATTTTTTCTGAATAATTAACCTCATGAAAAATGGGCATAATCAGGTCAAAACTTAGATTCTCATGGTGATCAACTATCACAAAGTAGAATCAGACTAATTATTTTGATCATGAATAGAGTTCTAGAATCAGACTAATTATTTAGTAATATGTACGTATCTGTTTGAAGTAATATTTTCTATTTATTTTTCATTGCAAGTCTGAACGTATCAAGATAATCCATGATTGCAATGCTGCATTTTTATAAAAACTACATTAGTACTGTAATTAGCTTTTTGTGTTGCAATATCCATGATTAGAACTTTCGAAATTTCTTGATTCTGATAATGATCTAAAAGAAAAAAGATTAACAAGTTAAGCGAGTCAGACAGGTCCTAGCTAACTAGTTAATTTTTTTAGTTTAATCATGATAAATAATATAAACAAGTAACCACAAGGCAATAATCAGATTTTTGTCTGTGCATAAAAAATTAATGGTTCATTGGCAGTCAAAGTTGGTCTGTCAATTATAAAGAAATTGAGAAAGTACATTTGGGAAAGTATTTCTGTATTAATTAAGAAAGTGATGGCACCAAATTTTCAGCAAGGAAGAAAGTAATTATATTGTTGGGGTAAGCAAGAAAAGACACATATTAGCAATTTAGCAAAAGTAGAAATGGGAGAACATAGAAGATAAAAGAAAATATTTTCCTTTGCATGGTATCAGGGGATTGGTATATTAGCATGGTGTACATTAGCGATATACGACAGGAGGATTGGGTAATCAGGGAAACACATTTGTTTATTATTATCCTTTTCTTGAATTGCAGGATTAGGCTAATATATTGTAGATCGTGAAGAGTGATGAAAAATTTGTAAATTCTAGTATGATACTATGATCCATAGAAGATGATCTAAGATATTCCTAGGTGATTATGGATTTATCTATTTGATTTAATTCTTAATAGTATATGGCCCCAGCTATTAACACTCCCAAAAGCTCTTTATACACCCTATGTACACTAAATATTCTTTAATTCTCTGAATACATCCCAAATGTTGACACTTCTGCACTTCATAATTAAAATTAATATATTTCTTACTCATATATTGCTTCAAATCAAGCAAGAAAGGCTGCTCTTGCTTGCAGCTTAAAATTTCTCTCTCATATTGGAAGCCCGATCAATCCTTGCTGTATGTTTCTTCCGTGTCCAAAAATTCAAGTATTGAATTGGGTATGGACTCTACCTTTTTATCTAGTAAGGAGTCCTTCAGTTGATTCTTTTTGAATCAATTGAATAGCGACTCTCCTCTTCAATATCTTGATTGTACAATACTTGACTTATCAAATGAGTTAAGGCTCCTATTCCTTTCTAGGAATAGAGTCTGCTCGCTAAAGACTTTGTCAACACTGCCGCTGTATCTATAAACTGTTATTAAGATTCTTGACTCCCTTCTGTATGAATCAAATCAGCCACTAAATTGTAGACCTAATGTAAAAATCCGATTCCTTGTCCTCAAAATATATGGATCAATCTTGAAGAAATTATGGAACTAGTGAAATGCACTGAGTATTCTCCAACTAAGAACAGTCTACCTGCAAATTAAGTTACGAAAATTTAGGGATCAATTATCTTCATGTTTATTTTAAGGATTTGTGGTGAAATGAAGCAGAGAAATGAGAAAGAAAATAAAGGTTATTGAGAAGCCAGTGCAGTAGGCGGAGTGGTTTTCCGTGAATGAAGAGGGTGGTATGGTTTCCTCGAGAGAGGCTTAGTCTTAGCATACTTTAGTGTAATCGGCATTTATCAATTTAATTTGAGATTCCATTGACTTTTTTTTTGCTCTAATTTTTGCGCAGCAGAGCGAAATGGATTGCCCTACAATCCTATCTCTCTCCCCGCTCTCCCCTCTCTCTTCTCTTTTTAAGGTTTTCCATTTGCAGTGATTTCATTTTCTTCTTCTTTTTTTTTTTTCTAATTTGATTTGGTTTCAAGAAATTTCCTCATTTGCAGAGCATTTGATTTTCCTTTTCTATATTGACTCCCGGTGAATTTTAAATATTTGACTTCATCATCTTTCCGATTTGATTTTCGAAAATTTCATGAGACCGAAATGACCATTCTTATTTTGCCAAGAAAAGAAGGTTGAGAGCAAATAAAGGGGAAAAATACACACACACATACAAAAGGGTATTATTGTCTTTTAATGTAAAAGATAATTAAGCTAAAAAAATTTCATGGTGCATTAGGAGGTGTTATAGTGTTTGTAGTTGCTTCCATAATATAGTCATAAGTAGTTACAAAAGTCTTAATATATCATGAAAACCTTGGCAAAGGAGACTTTATTTTGTTTTTTCTTACAAATAGTAAGATGATCCAACATGATTATTCCTTGTAGGATTTAGCTTGTTTCCATCCCCATTCCCATCCCATCCAATTCCCACTCTGTCTCATCCCAATGATTGTCCCATCCCACACCTATATGTTTTTCTATGCATTTATTAGTAATTATATAATTTCTTGCTCTCTCTCTCACTAATATCTAAGAAGAATTGATTTGACCTAAAGTTCACCAGCACTTATTGCACACAACACAAACCAAACATAATTTTACCATTTGGTGGGTGGGCACATCCTAGTCTCTTCCCGCTCCCAACCACTCCCATTGCATCCCATCATCTCTAGGACAGACCATAGCTTCTTTTATAACTGGAATAAATCTGAAAACTGTAATTTCTTGATATATTTCAGCTTTGCTATATATATATATATTGAGCAGTCTTCATTGAAAATTAATCCCATGCGTATCTGTCACAGTTTAAAATACAAAAATATCCAAATTTAAGGGTGAAAAAGAAAACCAATGTGCATAGTTTTGTTTTTTATATTGTCCTCTCAGCTTAAGTTTCTCTTGTTTGTCTAAGTATATATCTGTTCCAAATTATTCATTTATATTATTATTTTCAATATAATATTTATCCTAGTAGTGAAGAGGGTTATTGTCTCAACTTTAGCTGATATAAGCATATTCCCTGTTGGTGGTTTGTGGTTGTGAAGCTCTTTTTCCATAGTTAACAAATTGCGACATCAATTGGTCATTCTGCATTCCTGAAACTGAACTGGCTACAGCTCCGAGAATCAAAATTGTGATCTATTGTGTTATCTGAAAACTTTAATTGCTTAATATTTGGGGATTGTGAAGGCAAAGAACCAATAAATGGGTCGTGTCGTTCCTCATGGTGATAAGTTATAGAATGAATATTCATACTTGGGAATCTGAATATTACTATTGCAATTGGGACTTGTTTCTCTTATGAAAAGTAATCTATCAACTATGGTATCCACTCTTTTATCCATTTCCCATAGTCACTTAGGTACATATGGTGTAACCCACCATTAGAATTACACGTGATTTGGATTTCAAAATCTAATGTATTTTGAAATCCTGTTTAACTAGTAATAGTTAGTGTTTTGAGTTTTAAGATGTGATAAATTTTATGTCAGTATCAATGTATGATGTGGGGATTGTGATGTTTATAAGAAGGGGGTGGTGTGATATGTAAAACATGATTGTCATATTATTATTTGATTCGAGAGAAAGAGATGGTACAGGAGATAGAAAAGATGGAAAATATTAATCGAAGAAAGATAATAAATAAAGGGTGAGCAGGAGTCGGATATTAGAAGGCTTTACAAGTATTTGTAGGGATGATGTTGGATTATGTCAAACTATTAATAGTTATAGTATTTAAAATGCAAAACTGAACTTTGAAACCCAAATCAAACTTACGTAATGTTTGTGATGTAAGAGAATTAAGTGAATCAACTCCGATGGAAAGTTGTGTTATGTGTAGCTGTAATGTTGCTTATTTTTCGAACTGTTAACAGCCTAAGCCCTATTTTCCATATCATTTAAAACATCAGGTGCTTCAGAATTACATAAGTTGATCCATTAAACCGTCTATTGTTGAATTTGCAGGTAGATTGACTGTTGACACTTTGCAGCCCAAGTTTGGGGCTCTCAGGTGACACGGTTATAATTTATGTCATAAGCGTTAATGAACTTGCATGTACAATGTACATATTAAATATTGGGAGCTGTAATAGAATCCATGAGATGATGCATCCAAACAGTTCTAACAAGCAAGACTAGTGGATGGCCTACCATTCATTTACTTGTTAGTTATCAAACTTAGTACTATGTTGCATGGAGTGTCTGCTTAATTCTCTCACTCTCTCCAACTTATATTCTAAGGAGTGTAAGTGAGTCGATCCGTTCCGTGATTTGTTGAGCTTGACTCAATAAGGATCGAATCTCTTGAATATAATCGAGTCAAAGTCAAGTAATGTAAGTCAGTCGGCTTGTGAGTTGTGCTCGACCCAATAAAGATTGATTTTTCTTAGATATAATGAAGTGACGTGCGAGTCCAATAATACCCAATTGATTGTCTTGCATACTTGTTATTACTATTCTACTCAAATGTTTAGTTATTTACAAGAAAAGAAACATAAATTACGTCATGTCAAGCTTAGAGTTGGGCAAGCCGTTAAGTTTAATTATATTTGAATTGCATAAGCAGACCATCCACAACAGTTAAGTCTGATTATTCTCTCTTGGATCTTGCATAAATTTGCTTTTTTTTTTCTTTTCTAAGGTGATTCTTTATGTTTTACTACTCCCTCCGTCCCACGTATTTTTACCCACTTTCCATTTTGGGGTGTCCCACGTATTTTTACCCATTCCATATTTGGCAAAAATACATAATATTTTATTACCTACTTTTTACAATCCCAACAACTTTAACTACTTTTTTACACTTTATTCATCATTCCCAACAACTTTATTCACTTTTTCTTTTTAAATTACTAATTTATTCCTACTTTTTCTTACATTATATATTAAAAAAATAAAACGTCTTAATCTCCGTGCCCGTACAAACGGGTAAAAATACCCGGGACGGAGGGAGTATATTTTTTAACATGCTTCTCATGAATGCATTTTTCTAGCTACAAGCTTTTCAATAACTCTTTCTTTTCTTTTGAACTGGACAATATCTACTTTTATTTTAGCTCAATAGCTACCCATACATTACTATTCATTATCTTAAATAGTATTTTTTCTAAGGCTAAAAGTGTGGATATATGATTCGAGTACTGTGACTGGTCAAGAAATAAGGCTCAAAACTAGGGAACTTGAATCATTTTAATAAAGATGAACTTAAATCATTTTAAACTTTTCTACTTGGATAAGTCGAGTAGGCGAATTCTAGTGCATATTCTAGTGATTGATCCTCTATGAAAGAATAAGAATTTTGTGATGTATGCTATGATTTATGCTCAAATCCCAAAGATTATTTTTGCAAGAACTAGAAATACAACTATTCAATTTCTGAGGCAATGTTCCTTGTTAACCCAATGGTTATAAAATAATGAGACTTTTTCAACAAAACACCACAAACACATGAAAAAAAAAAATTGAAGTCCACTAGAACCAACTTACAGAGTAGGGATGTCAAAAATGGCCCGGCCCACCCGGATCCGCCTTGGCCCGTGAATTTGGGGCGGACCCGACCTGGCCCGTATCAAGAATGGGGCGGGTCTGGGTAGTAGTGATGCCCCATTTTGGCCCGTTTGGACCCGTTTAAATCCATTTAATATTTATATTATATAACATATTGTGTGTATAATATGTATATTTTATTTATATTTTTTATTATATTCATTATTTATAAGATATATTTGCTTAATTGATTAATTAAATAGAAAATACATGATATTTCTATTTATATAATTACTAATTAAATGAAATAATATATATTATACATTATTTATAATAGATATAAATATTTAAAATAAAATAAAAAATTAAAATGGGCCAAAAACGGGGCGGACCCGGCCCGCCCCGTGACCCGTACATGCCAATCAGGTAATAGAAAATAAAGACAATAATGATCAAGATTATATTGAGGCTTTGGTTGTTATATCTGGCCCTGTTTCAGATCAATGGGTGTTAGATTTAGGTTGTACATTCTATATGACATCAGTGAATGATTGGTTTATGGAACTGAAGCCATATAATGAAAGATCAGTCCTGCTTGGCAATGATCGAGCCATCAAGATTGAAGGGGTTGGCTATGTGAAATTTAAAATGTTTGATGGAACCATTAAGTTGCTGACAAATGTAAGATATGTACCAGTATTAAGGAGGAATCTAATATCCTTAGGGATGTTGGACTCTCAGGGGTGCATATATCAGTTAAAAGAGGGCATACTCACCATTATGAAAGGAAATTCAGTGGTGATGAAAGGTGTTAAGAGCTCTGATCTTTACTTCCTTGAAGGATCAGTAGTCTCTGGTCAGTTGACCACTTCACAAGATGATGAAGATGTTCCCTTATGTCTTGGAAGATTAGCTCATGTAAGTGAGAGATGGTTACAAGAGCTAGCAAGACACAAATTGTTGAAGATCAGTTCAACTTGTAAGTTGGATCAGTGTAAAGATTGCATTCTAAGTAAAGCAAAGAGGTTAAATTTTGGTTTTGGAGAACATATTACATCAGAAAGGCTTCAATATGTTCATACAGACCTATGGAGACCATCTAGAAATCCAACCATGGGAGGAGGAAGATACTTCATATCTTTCATAGATGATTATTCTAGGAAAGTGTGGGTGAAGATCCTTAAATCCAAGGATCAAGCATTTTTTACATTTAAGGATTGGCTTGCTGAAGTGGAGAATCAAACAGGGAACAAGTTGAAATGTTTAAGATCAGATAATGGACTAGAGTTTGTTTCAGAAGAGTTTAATACTTTCTGCAGAGATAAAGGGATTAAGAGGCACAAGACTACACCTGAAACTCCACAACAAAATGGTATTGCTGAAAGGATGAATCAAACACTACTTGAGAGAGTAAGATGTATGCTGAGTATTGGAGGATTCACAAAAGGATTCTGTGGTGAACTATACTCCCGCGACAAAAGAATGGGTCCGGATCCGGGTACTCAACTACTCGACCCGCCCCGGCCCATTGACATCCCTATTACAGAGTAATGAATTGAGTAAAGAAAACAAAACAAAAGCAAGCAGTGTAAATCGTTTTGGACATCGTTTGGACAAGGGCTAAAACCTGTGTGCTTGGGACACCATGCATCTAGATATTCTTTAATATTAAATGGTATACTCTTTTGAGAGACTCTCTTGTGAGACGGATGTGAGACGGGTCGACTCATCACTAAAATTTGCTTATTATATAGTTAAAGTATATTTATTTATAGTTAAAATATGTTAATAATAAATTATATTATAACACATTAAAATGATACTTTAATGCATAATCTAATACTCCATATTTTAGAAAACATACTTTAACAATTACTCCCTCCGTCCCATAATTTTTTGCACACTTCCTTTGTAAAAGAAGTGTGCAAAAAATTTCGGGACGGAGGGAGTATTAAACATACTTTATCTATACAATAAGTAAACTTTAATGATGGGTCAATCTGTCTCAAACCCGTCTCACAAGAGACTTTGTCTACCCTTTAATATAATGACGTGTACCCTTTATTTTGTGAAAAAAATTAAAAATTTAATAAAATTGTCATTTAGAATAAAATATTGTATCTTTATTAATTAAAGAGTATATTCCCTTTAGAACAAAATGTTGTACTCTTATATACTTTTTGTACTTAAAACACAAAAGAATCTTGGACAAGTGGAGGGTGAAAAGTATAATAATAGTATTATTTTTTGGTCACATAAATTCAAAAAAAATAATGAATATTGGAATGACGGATAGAATGGCCAAATGAAATATATGTATCAAAGGAGCAAATGAAATATTATTATACTCAATCCATTTAAATGAGCGGACGGAAAAGTAATATTTTTTCTGAGAAAAAAAAATGATACAATGTTGAACGAACAAAAAAATCTTCACCTTCCTATTCTAACAGTCCCCTCCCACTTTATTTATTTTTACGATTCATATCTAAAATATTAAAAGTATTTTATTATTTATTTATTACAAAAAATATTCTTAAAATATTACCCCTTCGTTCCGGAGAAGATGATATATTTTTTTGGGTACGGAGATTAAGGAGTATAATAATTTAATGTAAAATGAAATAAAGTGAAGTGAGAGAAATAATATTTAATGTATAGTGGGTAGTTGTATTAGAGGTGATATGTGGGCCCCATGAGAATAGATTAATTGTTTTGTGTGGATCCCATATATTAAATAGGAAATGTGTCAACTTTAGTGGGACAAACCAAAAAGGAAAGTGTGTCAACTTCTATGTACGGAGGGAGTACTTTTTTAACCAACGTGCAAAAAAAATTATATATATACGTGATTTAAAGAATTGTCAATTATCTTCTTTGACTTTTATTTAAGTTATTTGAGTTAATTTAAACATTTACAAAAATATCATTCTTAAAATAAAGAGAAATATCATTTCTTAAAATAAAGAGGAATAAATTTGAAAATTAAAAGATAATAAAATTTTAGATTGAGGTCTAAATTATAAAACCATTTAAGACAATTTAACGATAGATAACTATATAAAATTTCATATGTATACCATACTTTTGAGAATTACTTTTTATCTTATTATCATTAAAACTATACTATATCAATTACGTGGAAAATTTATACCATTATATTTGTATTGGATAGACATGCATGCTTGGATATATGCGCATGTGTGATCATATAAGGCAAGAGTACATGGAGGATGGTGATGGGATGAAGTGGTGTTGGTAAGGATCAGTTAAGATCAAGCTGCATAGAGCCGTGAGATCAAGTGTATCTCAACCATGCATTAGAAGGGAATCCAAGTTAATTATTCAGTTAGTTTGTTGTGCTAGCTGGAGTTGTACACGTGAGATATCAACTTGCAACAAATCAATAAGCAAGCTGCTAAGCATACAAACTGAATATAGCAGTTGGATTCATTAGAAGCAACACACATAATCAGTTACAAGGTTGAAGCATATTAGGGTTTATAAGTTCATCATCATCTTTCCCAAGTTGTAGCTTGTAATCATCATAAGAGTATTCTTCTTCTTAAGAGTGGATGTAGGCTTACGCCGAACCACATATACATCCTCGTGTTCATTTCAGTTTATTACTTGTTCGATTACAAGTCAATCCGTGAGAGAACGTGAGTGATCGATTGATAGCTATTATGTGAGTTCTTGAGAGGAACATCTCTTTCTTAAGTTTCATAAGAATTGGCGCCATCTATGGGAAGGAGAAGCCATAGACGACTGATCAGAGAAGAGAATCATGGTTACAACTAAGTTTGATGTGGAAAAGTCCACAGAGAAAGCAGATTTCAGTCTGTGGAGGATGAAGATGGAGGTCATACTAATTCAGCAAGGTCTTGCAGATGCCATTAAGCCTCTTCCAGAGAATCAAGCAGTTGTAGTTGATGCAGTTGCACAAGCTGCAGATCAAGATCAACAATCCAAAGCTCGAAGTCAATTATCCTATGTTTGGGAGACAAAGCTTTTATAAAAGAAGTTTCAAGAGAAGTAACAACAAGAGGAATTTGGAAGAAGCTTGAAGATCTATATATGGTGAAGAGTTTGGCAAACCGGTTATACATGAAGCAAAAACTCTACTCCTTCAGAATAACAGAAGATAAGTATATTCTTGCCCAACTAGATGATTTCAATAAGATCATAGATGATTTAGAAAATATAGATGTAGCTTTTCAAAGTGAAGATAAGGCATTGATACTACTATTTTCACTTCCTAAATAATTTGAAATTAGCTTAAGAGATACATTGATGTTTGGTAATATTGAGTCTATCACACTTGACCAGGTTCAATTGGCTCTGAAATCTAAAAAATTGCACAAGATTTGAGATACTCAAGTTGCTGGTAAAGGCCTTGTTGCCAAGAAGCAAAATAAGTGGAATAAGAATGACAAGAAGTCCGGTATAAATAAGAAGAAACCTGAAAGGAATAATCAAAATGCACCAACAATTGAAGAAAATAATAATTGCTTTCATTGCAATAAGCCTGGTCATTTTAAGAAGCAATGTCATAAGTGGAAAGCTATGGTGGTAAGAAAGATTGCAGATAAGGGTGGAAACCAAAGAATACATGCCAATCAGGTAATAGAAAATAAAGACAATAATGATCAAGATTATATTGAGGCTTTGGTTGTTATATCTGGCCCTGTTTCAGATCAATGGGTGTTAGATTTAGGTTGTACATTCTATATGACATCAGTGAATGATTGGTTTATGGAACTGAAGCCATATAATGAAAGATCAGTCCTGCTTGGCAATGATCGAGCCATCAAGATTGAAGGGGTTGGCTATGTGAAATTTAAAATGTTTGATGGAACCATTAAGTTGCTGACAAATGTAAGATATGTACCAGTATTAAGGAGGAATCTAATATCCTTAGGGATGTTGGACTCTCAGGGGTGCATATATCAGTTAAAAGAGGGCATACTCACCATTATGAAAGGAAATTCAGTGGTGATGAAAGGTGTTAAGAGCTCTGATCTTTACTTCCTTGAAGGATCAGTAGTCTCTGGTCAGTTGACCACTTCACAAGATGATGAAGATGTTCCCTTATGTCTTGGAAGATTAGCTCATGTAAGTGAGAGATGGTTACAAGAGCTAGCAAGACACAAATTGTTGAAGATCAGTTCAACTTGTAAGTTGGATCAGTGTAAAGATTGCATTCTAAGTAAAGCAAAGAGGTTAAATTTTGGTTTTGGAGAACATATTACATCAGAAAGGCTTCAATATGTTCATACAGACCTATGGAGACCATCTAGAAATCCAACCATGGGAGGAGGAAGATACTTCATATCTTTCATAGATGATTATTCTAGGAAAGTGTGGGTGAAGATCCTTAAATCCAAGGATCAAGCATTTTTTACATTTAAGGATTGGCTTGCTGAAGTGGAGAATCAAACAGGGAACAAGTTGAAATGTTTAAGATCAGATAATGGACTAGAGTTTGTTTCAGAAGAGTTTAATACTTTCTGCAGAGATAAAGGGATTAAGAGGCACAAGACTACACCTGAAACTCCACAACAAAATGGTATTGCTGAAAGGATGAATCAAACACTACTTGAGAGAGTAAGATGTATGCTGAGTATTGGAGGATTCACAAAAGGATTCTGTGGTGAACTATACTCCCGCGACAAAAGAATGGGTCCGAATCCGGGTACTCAACTACTCGACCCGCCCCGGCCCATTGACATCCCTATTACAGAGTAATGAATTGAGTAAAGAAAACAAAACAAAAGCAAGCAGTGTAAATCGTTTTGGACATCGTTTGGACAAGGGCTAAAACCTGTGTGCTTGGGACACCATGCATCTAGATATTCTTTAATATTAAATGGTATACTCTTTTGAGAGACTCTCTTGTGAGACGGATGTGAGACGGGTCGACTCATCACTAAAATTTGCTTATTATATAGTTAAAGTATATTTATTTATAGTTAAAATATGTTAATAATAAATTATATTATAACACATTAAAATGATACTTTAATGCATAATCTAATACTCCATATTTTAGAAAACATACTTTAACAATTACTCCCTCCGTCCCATAATTTTTTGCACACTTCCTTTGTAAAAGAAGTGTGCAAAAAATTTCGGGACGGAGGGAGTATTAAACATACTTTATCTATACAATAAGTAAACTTTAATGATGGGTCAATCTGTCTCAAACCCGTCTCACAAGAGACTTTGTCTACCCTTTAATATAATGACGTGTACCCTTTATTTTGTGAAAAAAATTAAAAATTTAATAAAATTGTCATTTAGAATAAAATATTGTATCTTTATTAATTAAAGAGTATATTCCCTTTAGAACAAAATGTTGTACTCTTATATACTTTTTGTACTTAAAACACAAAAGAATCTTGGACAAGTGGAGGGTGAAAAGTATAATAATAGTATTATTTTTTGGTCACATAAATTCAAAAAAAATAATGAATATTGGAATGACGGATAGAATGGCCAAATGAAATATATGTATCAAAGGAGCAAATGAAATATTATTATACTCAATCCATTTAAATGAGCGGACGGAAAAGTAATATTTTTTCTGAGAAAAAAAAATGATACAATGTTGAACGAACAAAAAAATCTTCACCTTCCTATTCTAACAGTCCCCTCCCACTTTATTTATTTTTACGATTCATATCTAAAATATTAAAAGTATTTTATTATTTATTTATTACAAAAAATATTCTTAAAATATTACCCCTTCGTTCCGGAGAAGATGATATATTTTTTTGGGTACGGAGATTAAGGAGTATAATAATTTAATGTAAAATGAAATAAAGTGAAGTGAGAGAAATAATATTTAATGTATAGTGGGTAGTTGTATTAGAGGTGATATGTGGGCCCCATGAGAATAGATTAATTGTTTTGTGTGGATCCCATATATTAAATAGGAAATGTGTCAACTTTAGTGGGACAAACCAAAAAGGAAAGTGTGTCAACTTCTATGTACGGAGGGAGTACTTTTTTAACCAACGTGCAAAAAAAATTATATATATACGTGATTTAAAGAATTGTCAATTATCTTCTTTGACTTTTATTTAAGTTATTTGAGTTAATTTAAACATTTACAAAAATATCATTCTTAAAATAAAGAGAAATATCATTTCTTAAAATAAAGAGGAATAAATTTGAAAATTAAAAGATAATAAAATTTTAGATTGAGGTCTAAATTATAAAACCATTTAAGACAATTTAACGATAGATAACTATATAAAATTTCATATGTATACCATACTTTTGAGAATTACTTTTTATCTTATTATCATTAAAACTATACTATATCAATTACGTGGAAAATTTATACCATTATATTTGTATTGGATAGACATGCATGCTTGGATATATGCGCATGTGTGATCATATAAGGCAAGAGTACATGGAGGATGGTGATGGGATGAAGTGGTGTTGGTAAGGATCAGTTAAGATCAAGCTGCATAGAGCCGTGAGATCAAGTGTATCTCAACCATGCATTAGAAGGGAATCCAAGTTAATTATTCAGTTAGTTTGTTGTGCTAGCTGGAGTTGTACACGTGAGATATCAACTTGCAACAAATCAATAAGCAAGCTGCTAAGCATACAAACTGAATATAGCAGTTGGATTCATTAGAAGCAACACACATAATCAGTTACAAGGTTGAAGCATATTAGGGTTTATAAGTTCATCATCATCTTTCCCAAGTTGTAGCTTGTAATCATCATAAGAGTATTCTTCTTCTTAAGAGTGGATGTAGGCTTACGCCGAACCACATATACATCCTCGTGTTCATTTCAGTTTATTACTTGTTCGATTACAAGTCAATCCGTGAGAGAACGTGAGTGATCGATTGATAGCTATTATGTGAGTTCTTGAGAGGAACATCTCTTTCTTAAGTTTCATAAGAATTGGCGCCATCTATGGGAAGGAGAAGCCATAGACGACTGATCAGAGAAGAGAATCATGGTTACAACTAAGTTTGATGTGGAAAAGTCCACAGAGAAAGCAGATTTCAGTCTGTGGAGGATGAAGATGGAGGTCATACTAATTCAGCAAGGTCTTGCAGATGCCATTAAGCCTCTTCCAGAGAATCAAGCAGTTGTAGTTGATGCAGTTGCACAAGCTGCAGATCAAGATCAACAATCCAAAGCTCGAAGTCAATTATCTTATGTTTGGGAGACAAAGCTTTTATAAGAGAAGTTTCAAGAGAAGTAACAACAAGAGGAATTTGGAAGAAGCTTGAAGATCTATATATGGTGAAGAGTTTGGCAAACCGGTTATACATGAAGCAAAAACTCTACTCCTTCAGAATAACAGAAGATAAGTATATTCTTGCCCAACTAGATGATTTCAATAAGATCATAGATGATTTAGAAAATATAGATGTAGCTTTTCAAAGTGAAGATAAGGCATTGATACTACTATTTTCACTTCCTAAATAATTTGAAATTAGCTTAAGAGATACATTGATGTTTGGTAATATTGAGTCTATCACACTTGACCAGGTTCAATTGGCTCTGAAATCTAAAAAATTGCACAAGATTTGAGATACTCAAGTTGCTGGTAAAGGCCTTGTTGCCAAGAAGCAAAATAAGTGGAATAAGAATGACAAGAAGTCCGGTATAAATAAGAAGAAACCTGAAAGGAATAATCAAAATGCACCAACAATTGAAGAAAATAATAATTGCTTTCATTGCAATAAGCCTGGTCATTTTAAGAAGCAATGTCATAAGTGGAAAGTTATGGTGGTAAGAAAGATTGCAGATAAGGGTGGAAACCAAAGAATACATGCCAATCAGGTAATAGAAAATAAAGACAATAATGATCAAGATTATATTGAGGCTTTGGTTGTTATATCTGGCCCTGTTTCAGATCAATGGGTGTTAGATTTAGGTTGTACATTCTATATGACATCAGTGAATGATTGGTTTATGGAACTGAAGCCATATAATGAAAGATCAGTCCTGCTTGGCAATGATCGAGCCATCAAGATTGAAGGGGTTGGCTATGTGAAATTTAAAATGTTTGATGGAACCATTAAGTTGCTGACAAATGTAAGATATGTACCAGTATTAAGGAGGAATCTAATATCCTTAGGGATGTTGGACTCTCAGGGGTGCATATATCAGTTAAAAGAGGGCATACTCACCATTATGAAAGGAAATTCAGTGGTGATGAAAGGTGTTAAGAGCTCTGATCTTTACTTCCTTGAAGGATCAGTAGTCTCTGGTCAGTTGACCACTTCACAAGATGATGAAGATGTTCCCTTATGTCTTGGAAGATTAGCTCATGTAAGTGAGAGATGGTTACAAGAGCTAGCAAGGCACAAATTGTTGAAGATCAGTTCAACTTGTAAGTTGGATCAGTGTAAAGATTGCATTCTAAGTAAAGCAAAGAGGTTAAATTTTGGTTTTGGAGAACATATTACATCAGAAAGGCTTCAATATGTTCATACAGACCTATGGAGACCATCTAGAAATCCAACCATGGGAGGAGGAAGATACTTCATATCTTTCATAGATGATTATTCTAGGAAAGTGTGGGTGAAGATCCTTAAATCCAAGGATCAAGCATTTTTTACATTTAAGGATTGGCTTGCTGAAGTGGAGAATCAAACAGGGAACAAGTTGAAATGTTTAAGATCAGATAATGGACTAGAGTTTGTTTCAGAAGAGTTTAATACTTTCTGCAGAGATAAAGGGATTAAGAGGCACAAGACTACACCTGAAACTCCACAACAAAATGGTATTGCTGAAAGGATGAATCAAACACTACTTGAGAGAGTAAGATGTATGCTGAGTATTGGAGGATTCACAAAAGGATTCTGTGGTGAACTATACTCTCATGTGAAGCAAGATAAGTTGGAACCAAGAGTAGTAAAATGTGTTATGATTGGATATCCCAAAGAAGTAAAAGGATACAGGTTGTGGTGTTATAAAAATAACAAGTTTATTGTTAGTAGAGATGTCACATTCAATGAGAAGAAGATGCCATTAGTTGAAAGGAATTATGTAGTATTAATTACTATAGATACTTCTGAGCCTCAGGTGGAGCAAGTAAGATAGGAAGATCAACATAACAATGTTCAGAGGAAGGAAGAAAGCTCATCTGGTTCATCTAGCTTAAGGTATGATTTAAGTACTTATCAACTTGTCAGAGATAGGATGAGAAGACAAATTAAAGCACATGTAAGATACATGGAGGCTGACATAGTGTCATATGCACTATTTGTTGCATCTGATGTGGAAAACTATGAACCAAGATCTTATAAAGAGGCCCTATCAGGAAGTGAGAACAGCAAGTGGATAGTTGCCATGGAAGAAGAGCTACTATTATTGCATAAGAATAAGACTTGACAGATTGCTGAAAGACCAAAGAATAAGAAGTTAGTAAGTTGTAAGTGGATTTACAAGAAGAAACCAGTAACAAGCAAAGAATGAGGAATAAGATACAAGGCAAGACTTATAACAAAGATGTTTTTCACAGAAAGAATGAGTGGATTACAATGAAATATTCTCTCTTGTTGTCAAACACTGTTCCATTATAATACTGTTGGCTCTAGAGACTCAGTTTGATCTTGAATTGCATCAGATGGATGTCACTACAGTTTTCTTGCATGAAAATTTAGAGGAAGACATTTACATGAAGATTCCTGAGGGTGTAAGTGTTGAAGATGCTGATAACAAGGCTTGCTTACTATTGAAATCCTTATATGGATTGAAGTAGAGCCCAAGACAGTGATATTTGAAGTTTGATGACTATATTATATCAAATGGATTCAATAGATGCTTGCATGACAGCTATGTGTATGTAAGATTCAAAGAAAGATGTTATACATACTTACTTTGTATATAGATGATATCCTTATAGCTTGCAAGGATCAAGCTGGTATAGATGAAGTAAAGGAAATACTCAATCAGGAGTTTGATATGAAGGATCTGGGAAAGAAAAGATGATCCTTGGTATGCAAATTGAATGTAACAGATCAGCTGGTGAGTTGAAGTTGTTCCAAGAATCATACTTGGATAAAGTTCTTAAGAGATACAATATGAATCTCTGTAAGAGAGTAACAACACCAGCAAAGCAAGGTGTAAGCCTCTCATCACTTCAAGGACCTCAGACAGATAAAGAAAAGATAGAAATAAGCAACATACCATACACAAGTGTTGTTGGCAGCTTGATGTATGCCATGATATGTTGTAGGACAGATTTAGCTTTTGTGATGTATGATCAGCAGGTTTATGAGCAATCCAGATCAACTATATTGGGATTCAGTGAAGTGGGCACTCAGATATGTAAAAGGGACTATCACAACAGGCTTAAAGTTTCAGAAAGTTGCAATATGGGATAAGGCAATAGTTGGATATGTTGATGCTGATTATGCAACAAATCTTGACACTAGGAAGTCACTTACATGTTATGTGTCAATCTATTTGGCACTGCAGTGAGTTGGAAGGCAACATATCAACATATAGTAGCTCTATCAACTATAGAAGTTGAATTTGTTACTCTTACTGAAGCAATTAACGGAGTGTGGATGATTGGAATACTAAGTGAGTTTGGCATTCAGTAAGAAGGGATTGAGGTGTATTGTGACAATCAAAGTACAGTGCATCTCTCAAAACATCAGGGGTACCATGAGAGGACCATGCATATTAATATGAGGTTATACTTCATAAGGGATATGATAGAAAAGGGAGTAATTGTTGTTAAGAAGATCAGTACTACAGAGAATTCAGCTGATATGTTTACTAAGCCTTTACCAGTTCAAAAATATGAACTGTGTAAGAGTCTTATCCATCTGAATTAAGTAAGGAAAAGAAAAAGGTGGTTGCAACCTTAAATAGAAGCAAGGTGGAGAAGTTTACTGCTTGTGATGATGTAGTCTAACATGGAGTATTGTTGTATTCGATATCATGCATGCATGGATATATGCACATGTGTGATCATATAAGGCAAGAATACATGGAGGATGGTGAATGGATGAAGTGGTGTTGGTAAGGATCATCAAAGATCAAGCTGCATGGATCATAAGAGTCGTAAGATCAAGTGCATCTCAATCATGCATTAGAAGGGAATCCAAGTTAGTTATTTGGTTAGTTTGTTGTGCTAGCTGGAGTTGTGAACGTGAGATATCAACTTGCAGCAAATTAATAAGCAAGCTGTTAAGTATACAAACTGAATATAGTAGGATTCATTATAAGCAACACACACGATCAGTTACAAGGTTGAAGCATATTAGGGTTTATATGTTCATCATCATCTTTCTCAAGTTGTAACTTGTAATCATCATAATAGTATTCTTCTTCTTAAGAGTGGATGTAGG
This sequence comes from Pogostemon cablin, assembly GCA_023678885.1. Lineage (NCBI taxonomy): Eukaryota > Viridiplantae > Streptophyta > Magnoliopsida > Lamiales > Lamiaceae > Pogostemon > Pogostemon cablin. The sequence continues at coordinate 15,807,795 of CM042969.1, read as the reverse complement.
CTTACGCCGAACTATTATACGTACTCATGTTCATTTCAGTTTATTACTTGTTTGATTACAAATCAATCCGTGAGAGAACGTGAGTGATCGTTTGATAGCTATTGTGTGAGTTCTTGAGAGGAACATCAAGATCTTGCTTAAGTTTCATAAGAATTATTATCGAGTAAATTTTAATAATTTATTACTACAATTGTAATTTCATGTTCTTAGGTTTTGATATGATAAAAATTAAAATAATAAGAAAATTTTTAGTAATCAAATATATAATTAATCTCCATTTTAAATTTTATTTTATATTGATGAAAACTATAAGATAAATTAAAAATTAAATATGATTACAACACTCTCTTGTGTGATACAAAATATGTGAGAAGGGGTGTAAAACGGGTTATCTCATTATTAAAGTAATAATTAATACTTATTAATGTCATTTTTCTTTCCCCTTTATTTTAAGAAATGATAATTTTTATCAATATTCAAATCAAATACTCCCTCTGTCCACATATTTTTAATTCACTTTTCATTTTGAGGTGTACCATGTATTTTTATACATTTCCATTAATGGTCAAAATACACTCCATATCTTACCTATTTTTTACACTTTATTTATTAATCCCAATAATTTTATTTATTTTTTTTATATACTTTATTCATCATTTTCAACAACTTTATTCAATTTTTCTCTTAAAATTTTTAATTTCTCCTTATTTTTTCTTACACTATATTATACTCCCTTCGTCCTGTATCAATGCTTACATTTATTTTTTGCACATTGATTAAGGAATATGGTATTTTAATAGATAGTGGATAGAAAAATATAGGAGTAATATTTAATGTAAAGTGGGTATGTATATTAGTGTTGGATGTGGGTCCCATGATGATATATTAATTATTTTAGGTGGGTCCGATGTACAAAAAAATATAAAGATTGAAATGGGACGCCCAAAATAGAAAATGTAAAGATTGAAATGGGACGGAGGAAGTATTAAAAAAAATCTTAATCTTCGTGCTTATACAAACGATAAAAATACCCATACAGAAGAGTACAATTACAGAAGGTAATCGGTAGTTTTTCAAACCCCACGATTTATTTAGTAGCTTGGACAAATCTAAGGGAGTACTCCTCCGTCCCCTTCAAAGAGGGTTTTTTTTTTCATTTTGAGCGTCACAACCAAAGAATTTTCTTTTCTTTTTACACACATAGATACTACACATACCCACTAATACAATAAAAAATAGGGTTCTCATTGCCACTAATATAACTATCCATTACACATTAAATAATAATATTCTTTAATTTACGAGTAAAAAGAAAAAATAAAAAAATCCTCTTTGGTTGGACGTAGGGAGTATACATAATAATTAAAGTATGTTATTTTATAAAGAGTCTATAAATAGTAGGTACAAAACATATATAAAAATTACTAAGCGATACATTTACTTCAGAAAATTACCGATAAATACAAAATATATTTTATTTTTCCTATAATATACATACCTATCCGTACATTAGTGTGCATTGTTAAGATGAAAACAATAACAAAAATACGTTATTTATACGAATGTACATTAGTGTACATTCTATTGAGAAAGAAACTGAAAATACGCGATTAAATTGAAGAATCCTACTAATATACATTAGTGTGCATTCTCGAGAGAAAAACAAAAAATACGGGATTAAACTGAAAAACCCTACGAATGTACATCAGTGTGCATCTTTGAGAGAGAAACTGAAAATGATTGAAACTATTGTTAAGTATATTAGTGTGCATTCTTAGAAAGAAACAGAAAATACGCATGCAATTAAATTGAAGAACCCTACGAATATGTACATTTTTTAGAAAGAAACAGAAAATACGTGATTAATTAAATTGAAAATATGGTTGTTATAATTATCCTTAAATCTCTCTTTTAATCTCTCACCCATTATTTTTATTTGATTTAGTGTACATTAGTGTTCTTTGATTTAGTGTATATTAGTGTTCAATGAAACTAGTATTAAGTGAAAATGTTTAAATATTCAGCGTTGTAAATAAGGGTGAAACTAAAAAAAATAGACATTTATATACACACGCACCTATCATAATAATCCCTTTTATAAATTAAAAATATTGTTAATTAATGTTTGATTTATATTTCGACGGACGAACGCAAGGTGAGTTGCGGAAGTGTTCATCAGATTCAAAAGCACTATTTGTTTACACGCCTTTACAACTTATGGTGTATGTATATATTACACAGTTTCCAAGACAAGAAAATAGAAAAGGGCGACGAATAATTTCCCTTCAAGTGGGAAAGCAATGACGCATGCTTCATTCTTCCCAAAACTCTGCATATTTGACTTTGGAAACACTCTCCAATACTTCGAAAGGAACAATGTCACCTGTTACTACAACCATCTTCGTCTCCAAATCTATTTGGTAAGAACTCACTCCTGTTTTTTTGTTCATCACATAAACATAATAATGATAATAAAATCAAGAAAATGTTCATTGTGACAAGGATTCATACCTTCCAATTTGGATATGTGCTTCTCCACCTTCCTTGCACACCCATTGCAGTGCATGGAAACTCTCAGCACCACCATCTGCATTAATATTTTACCCTGCTTTAGTAATCCGGATCCGGGTCCTTTTGTTGGATACTTTTTTAGGGTGGAACCCCTTGGAATAATCATCTATTGAGTTTTTTTAGCACATTTTGAGTGAAGAATTAATCTCAAAAGAGGATGACAAAAATTTATGAGATCTTAATGAGTTAATGGATGATGAAAAAGTAAAATATTATTAGTGAAAAGTAAAACATGATTTATAAAGAGTGTTAATTTAATGGAACTATTTTTCATCTTAAAAAAAGTGAAACAATGCCACACACAAGACTTGCTCAACAAAATTAGGAGAGGAGTGTGATTGGAGAAGAAGCAACCAATGATGGAAACTCCAAGTAGATGATGACTTTTTCCACCTTAATCACCACATAACTTCCAAGGAGACACAAATTTTTTAGTCGATCTACGAATCGGACTCGGGAACACAAGTAAAAACATAAATGATAGAAATGCAAGAGGGGTGTTGATACCTTAGGCTTCAATTGAAAGGCAAGAGTGGGAGGTGGAGCAATGGCATCCTTAAGCTTCATTACAGGGGGTTTGAGAAGGGGAGCAGATTCCAACTCTTGTTGATGAGAAAGAGAAAGATGATGAGTATTCCTAATGCAGAGACAGTTGGAGTATGCAGCGCCTGGAAACATGCACAGAAGATCCAGGGCTCTGCCACACCTCAGCTTCCCCATCCCCTCTTTCTCTTTCTTTCTCTCTCTTCCACTCTTCTCTCCTCTATTTTACTCAACTGAAATGTAAGTGCCTTTTTGTTTTGTTTATATATAAGCAACGACTGTGCTACGTTGGGGACAAGGGGGCGTTGGCCCCCCCTCAACTTTTCATAATTTTTAGTATATATGTGATGGTAGTTAAGAATTTATATGGATGGTCTGATGGCATAGACACTCTTATATTCACTTAATGGTCATAAGTTCGACTTTCGACGGCAGCAATTCTCTTTTATATTTTTTTATTTAATTATATTTATATTTTCTCATCATATATACAATCATTTTTTTTCACCTTTTGTTTTTTAATTTTGCTTCCCAAAACTTCCCTTTTTATTATTTTTTTCTATTTTGCATATACAATCATTTTTTTTCACCTTTTGTTTTTTAATTTTGCTTCCCAAAACTTCCCTTTTTATTATTTTTTTCTATTTTGCTTCCCAAACCTCTTTTTCCATTGTATTTTGGTTCTATTTTATTTCATTTTTTAATCTTTTTCTTAATCTCCTTTAATTTCATTTTCTTATCTTTTTCTTAATCTCCTTTTATTATTTCTTATATTATTATTATTTTTTTCTCGGCAAAAAAATGAGAAGGAGGGTGCTTTTTCTATTAACATTGCTAAGTTTATTTGTTATATTATTATTATTATTTCAAGAAATAAATAAGAAAATATAAAATATGTAATGAAGCCCAAGAAGGATGTCTTTTCTATCAATATTTCTAGTTAGTGATCGGCCCCCTGAATAAAAATCCTGGCACCGTCACTGTATATAAGTGAACATTAGTTTTGGTAGTGTGTTTTACAGATAAGCAGTCAGCACTACTCTATTATTGTTTCTTAAGAATATTTCTCACTAAAATATATTAGACCATTTGTTTTACTCATCTTTCCACTCTTGGCACTCTTTGTATATTGGGTGAATCTTGAAATCACCTGTTTGCCTCATAAATGTTTGACTTGACAACATTATCCTTAATAGGAAAAACACTGGAAAAGTTATGCTTCCATATGCTTGATTCATTGTTTCCAACTTAATATCTTTTACTCCCTCCGTCCCAAAAAGAAATTCACAGTTACTTACTGTAGATACGAAATTTAAAAAAAAGTTACTTTTTTTGGGCAATTTGGTATTTTTAGGTAATAAATAAATTATAAATTAAGTTATGTGAGTTGTAAAAGGGTGTCAATTTTAAGATTAAAGTGTATTGTGTGGTTATTGATTTGTGTGTATTTCCTTATTTGGGGGTGTGAACTTGTTTATGGGACAAATAAAAATAAAAAAAATGTGAATTTGTTTATGAGATGGAGGGAGTATATTGTAATGCTGAATGGACAAGAAGAAGTGGGGGAGAATTTATAATTTGATGATTAACAAGGAGGAGAGAATTGGAAACTACCTCACATTTTAAATAGGGAAATATAAACCTCAGAACAACATTAAATTTTCTCCTCATTTTACGTGTCACTCATATAACAAATGATACGTAAAATAATATACGAAAATAGTGTAGTATATAAAGTGTGACACTTCAATTCAAATAAAGCTTCTTATGGTATGTTGAACTTTTAACTATTTATTTTATGGATAGGTCTTCCGTGAGATCGTCTCACGTGAAATTATTTTACACTTTTTAAAATAGTTATCACTTTCGCTATAAAATGTTATCACTTTTCATTTACACTATAAATTCTTCATGGAATTGCATTATCATTTTTTATTAATTCAATATCAATTTTCATTATGGAAGTTATTATCTGTCTAACGTAAAAACTTATGTGATGTGAGACGCTCTACACAAGTCTTTGCCTTATTTTATAATTTTTGAATAATAACAAAATGTTTGAATTTTAAAGTATGTTTAGTTATAGAGTTATAGTGGATTAGAATTTTGAAAACTTGATGATGTTGAAAACTTGAAATATTAAATTACTTGGTAATGATTGAATAATTGAAAAATAATAATAATAATAACAAATATGAAAGATAATGCATGTTTTGCAATGTGAATTTTGCAGGGTATGCATTATGATTATAAAATATTAACAAACATATATAATAAAATAGGCAGATACCTTTTGTGGGTAATGTATATCACCATAAAACTATAATAATAGTATGCTCATAAATTATCAAATTGAAATTTAATTGAAACTCAATTATATGAATACTATATTTGTGTGTTTGGTATGCGGATAAATATCAAAGTGTTAATTTTTCTAATATAAAGATGTTAGTGTACAATTAGGTTTATAATGCATTCTTTCGAAAAGTATTACTCTTAAAAATATCAAGAATTACTCTTTAAAATATCTAAAAAGAATTCATATGCAATGGTAATATATAGTATTACCAGTAAAGTAAATTTTATTTACAAATGTGGTTATAAGAAATATCCTAACAATTAAAATTTAAAACTAATTTCCATAAATTTTTTTGATTTCTCAATCCATTAACTGAAAGAGAGTCAGAACCACCAAAACTCTTTCACAACAAACAAACTCTATAATTTACCTTTTATATCTTCAACTAACTTATCAAATAGTAGCAAAACCCCTTCATAATTGATAGGATTTCTATATTTCCATATAATCCACATATATATCCATATAATCCACATATTGCTAAAAAGTGATCGCCCGGTCTTCTTCTTCTTTTTTTTTTCTAAACAAGATACATGTAAGCGATTAGATTTGAACATAATTCTTAATGCAACACGTTAAATATTCCCATCAAATCAAAACAAGACATATATACCTGGTAAGAAACTTCATATTAAAAAAAATGTGTTTTACGATTTTCTCTTTCTCATTATAGAAAATATACTTTAGGGTGTTATTAGATTTAGAATGTTCCTCCTTTGCAAATTCATCTTTATCGATAATCGGTCTCATAACAACTTAATTCCAAGAATGAGGTATTACATTTGAAGGAGTAAACTTATTCTATATAACTTTGAAACATCTCTCCTTCTCTACCTCAATGGATATAAATCCACAAATGTTTGCCATAATGTTATTGGCATCCCTGGTGCAACGGTATGTTTCTTTCTCTCTGTTGCATTTCCAGCCATCTTTCTCTTTTTTATTAATACGTTATTCACCTAAGATACAAGGACATGGAAATTGTCAAATTCTCTCTTAAATAGTTCTCTTCTCCATCTCCATGATCTCCATTTACTCCCTTCCCATCTCCCCATGTTCTTGCAAATTTTTTTCTCTTTATCCACACTAAGATGGAAAAAATCTAAAAAATTTCTCTATCATCACTTCTCCTCCAACCCAATTATTTTTCCAAAATAGTTTGCTCTTACCAATTCCAATAATTCTATCCAATCTATTATTAAACCAACAATTTTTTTCTTAAGAGTAATATTTACTACATCTTTCCACCATCTAGACCATCTTTTCCTTTCATAATATTTTGGATTGACTGTTCTCCACTATTGTGCCTGCATTTAGATTCACAACCTTCATCCAAAATACTCATTTTCTCTTTCAATTATATCCACATCCACTACCCCATAAATACCTTATTGAATAGCTCCAAGTCTCTATCCCTAAACCCCTTTTTTTTTTATTATATATATCATCCGTCCCACATTTATCTTCACACTTTTCGTTTTTTTCGTACATCCCACATTTATCTTCACACCCCAAAAAAGAAAACTTCATACTAACCAACAACCTCAAAAGTTACCTTAATTTCAAAATTATCACTCTCACCTAACACACATAACATACTTTACAATTTATTTATTACTTAAAAATACCACAATACCTTTCAAAAGTCAATAAAGTTGGTCAAAAAATAACTTTTCTTAAACTCCGTGTCTATAGTAACTGCGAAGACAAATATGGGACGGAGGGAGTACAATTTTTCAATCTCTATGGGCAATTTTTTTCCAACTCCAACTCCAACTCCAACTCCAACCCCTGGCCCCGCCCCAGAAAAAAAAATTACTCGAAATAATATGCCCAGATAGATTGTATTTAAATAATTTGCCTTTTTAATGAGTTAAAAAGTGTTATTTTAAAACGTGATAAATAGACATGAAGTAAAGAGAAAAAAAAAAAAAACTCCAAAAAGTGATTAGCTATGCCTATGACCCATTAAATGATGGACACCTTTCCAGGAAGGGACCCAAACATTGCTTATTTGCCAAATGTAAACACTCCTATCTTCAACCCAATCACGTGACATGTTCTCTCTCTTATTTATGTACGTGCTCGATGAATATGCTCATATGCCAAACTTTATTTATTTTATGAGTTGATATTTGGTTAACGTGTGTATAACTTTTTACACCATTTATTTCATTTCAGCTTTCACACTTATTATTTCATGTTGTTTAAAAAAAAAGTTATTTTTTTATCAACTTTATTGACTTTTAAGGGTATTATAATATTTTTAGATAATACATAAAATATAAAATAATGTTATGTGTGTGAAAAAAAGTGGCAAATTTGAAATTAAAGTAACTTTTGAGGTTGTTGGATAAATTAATATTTCTTTTTTTGGGGTGTGAAAGTTATTGTGGACAAACAAATGAGGAAAGTGTGAAAGCTGTTATGGGATGGAGGGAGTATTTTATTTTGTATACTCCCTCCGTCTCATCTCAGAAGGTACACTTTTCATCTTGAGCTGTCTCACAAAAGTTTGCATATTTCCATAAAAAGCAAAAAATAACCATCATCCTCCATACATTTTATTTACAAAAAAAAAATCATCTCTACCTAACATGCTTTATCATTTATTTATTACAAAAAATATCATTATACACCTAAAAGTTATCACTCCCTTAATTTGCATGCCGGAATTAGGGTTGCAATCTTTTGTGGGATGGAAGGAGTACATGTTATTCTATTTTGTATACATGTTTCTTAATAATTGTATATTTTTTTACACTCAATTTTTCATTAAAAAAATTATCATCCATATGTGTATAGCTTTTATTCAATAGTGTATACATATTTTAATAGTTGTATATTTTTTTATACTCAATTTTTCATTAAAAAAATTAACAAACACATTGTATATATTTTTATTCATAATTATATATATTTTTGTTCATAATTGTATTCGATCTGAAAATGGGTGCACCGTAGTCAGGGGTGCACCCAGATGCATAGTACGCCTTATTTTATTTTTCTTTCGTTTTAATTTCTTATTATGTAAGCATAATAGATACAAATAATGGAAACATTCAAATTAACATGATTCATTTCTATGTACATATGCATTATTTAAGTTAAAAGTTCTCATAATTTACGCCACGTATTTAAATTTAGAGTTACAACTAGTATGCACATCAAATGGTGTATTGATATATGTGGAAGGTGTTATTAAGACTTGAATTAATTTTAATTTAATCTCAATAAAATAAATTAATATTTTTAAAAAAAAATAACTACACATTACACTTTATTTTATGAGTTGGTCTCTTATGTTCTTAGGTGTTGATCACTATTTTATTTAAATACAATTAAAGCAAGTGTGCTCTATCGAAGTAGTGTTTGACCAAATTTAAATATCGATCTAAGGGAGATTTAAATTTAAAGTGTGTTCGAATTCGTTTTCAATCATGGTTTATAGAAGTGATCGGATTTTGAGTTTTGTAAATTAAAAGAGCAATTAAACTACCAATTATCTAAGCAAATAATAAATTGAACAATTAACAACTAATGATGATCAAAAAGAGTATCAAGTAACCAAAATAGAAATGAAGTGGAAGAAGAAACAATCTAAAGAGGAGCAATGCCAACCACAATCAAAATTAAGGTCACAACATAGACTTGTTAAATTCAAAAGGCAAACATCAATAATTAATGTGCTAAAGAGTAATTTATTATGTACTAAAGAGTAACATACATAATTAATGTATGTAAACTCAGTTTACACAAGTGTTTGTCATTAAATAAATAGTACCTAAGAGATCTACACAAGAACCATATGGAACTTATATTAAAATCAACACTATTAAATTTTCATATAGGATAGAACTACGTAATTAAAAAAGAAGTACAAGATATCATGAAAGTCAATCAACTTTATCACCCATTTATAATTACAAAATATACAGTAAGATTTTAGATTTAATCTTTTAATTAAATAGTATAAATATATAATTTAATTAAAAACTATAATATATAAATAATAATTATAATTGCATATATCATGTAGTATGGTATACCGTATTATATTACCAAAAAATTGAATATTTTACGATATTTTGGTATATACCGAAATACCGCGGTATTGATAAATTATATTCCTTTATCGTACCAAAATTTTCAATGATATTTTTCGGTAAAATTAGTATTTTTCGATATGGTAAGAGCGGTATACCGAAATTTTGATATTTTCCCCAGTCTTATATACTTTACATACTAACATACAAAATTCATATTACAACATGATTCAATCAAAACCCTAATCACAATATTGGAATGACTTTCCTAACCTCATAAATAGAGAATTTAACCACATACATCATAATACAAATCATGTAAATCATAGATCATTTAAGAAATTCTAAAAATCACATTAATTAAACCATTAAAAATTCAACAAATCCATAGATCTCTAATCCATCATATGGCTAGCCTCACAAGAGGTTTAGCCAACAGTAAACATTATGAAAACATAATTACAATGCTTACAAATATCTATTGTTTCAATCAAAACAAAGAAAATATAAAGTAAAGGCAAATTTCTCCTCTATTTGGATTTAGGTTGAATTTTCCCTTCAAGTTACAATTCCCACTCGTCAAGTCTCAATACTCCATAGATGTGTGATGGGTAGATGGAATATGTGAAGATCCATGTATGGAGGTGTGAAAATGGTGAAAAATTTGATGAAATTTGGATTGAGAAGGTAGTGTGTGTGGAAAATGGTGTGCAGTAGGTGGGTTTCACGAAATTGGGGGTGAATGTGAGCTCTCCAATCCAAACTTGGGAAAAAACAGTCAAAATGGGAATTAAAACTGATTTTTCGACATGTGGTAAAATTCACAAAAATTCGATCGAATTTTCGTGATGGACGTCTAATTTTTCTGCAAAGCTACAGAAAAATTCGACTGAATTTTATGCTGTTGGTTGAATTTTTCTGTCAGTGTGCTTATCCTCCGATGCTCTGATTTCCCCAATTTTTGCATAAAAATTTGACTGAATTTTTGTGATGATGGTCGAATTTTTGTGTCAGTCTCTATTTCTTCACTATTTTTGCACTATTTTCTCCGTTTTTGCTCGTTTTTTTCATCGTAACACATTTACGTGCATATTTTGATATTACATACACATTTTTCGCCTTTTCTACCAAATAAGACACAAAATACGATACGAAAACACACAACGAACATGAAAACACTCTAAAATCTAAGTGAATTCAACGACGATCACTAGGGAGAGTCTATCCCAAACTTATAAACTCATAGTCATCCCCGCTTCTAACTGATGTGAGACTTTGGTTGATACACAATCAGTATTTCCTTCTCAAATAAAGCCCCATGGCTAGACCACAGTTTGAGGCGAGAACATCCATCGACTTTGGTTGACACACAATCAATATTTTCTCCTTAAACAAAGTCCCACGGCTAGACCACAGTTTGAGGCAAGAACATCCAACCAATCGCGCCGGTTAAGTATGGGGCTTGACTTTAATATCATTATTGGGTTTATAGGCCCGAAGAGAGCCGGACCCACTCAATCAGATACTATGATATTGTCCACTTTGGGTCACCCATACAGGTCTGCACAGTTTTGCTCTTTGGGCTCACAACCAAAAGGCCTCATTTTAGGGAGAGTTTAACCCACACTTATAAACCCACAGCCATCCCCACTTCTAATCGATGTGGAACTTTGGTTGATACTCTATCAACATTTCCCCCTTTGGTAGTTTTACCAGAACAAATGTGTTATTTTAATGCAAGGACTTCATCTCATCTTGCATTCCTTCCAACCATTGATTCTTGTGTTCTCCACGAACTGCTTTTCCATAGCATTCAGGCCCTCTACCATCTGTCAAGAGCACAAACTAATCAGGAGGATGCATCCTAGAAGGTACATGAGATCTACTGCTTCTTCTAGGTGGTTCTTGAACCTCCTGTTCTGGAATATCATGTGGTTGCGGCTGATTGGTATCCTCTTAATCTTGCAAGGGATGATCGACATGCTCATCATTACCGAAATCAGGCTTGATTTTCATCTTCAACTTGACCTTGACCATGAGGAACAATTTTCAAGTCAATCAAGTCACCAGCAGGTGTAGAAATTGAGCTATCCGTCGAGAATATATCTCTTATGGTTTGATCCTCAACAAACATAACATCTCGACTTCTGACAAGCTTTTTCTCCATTGGGTCATAAAGTCCGTAACTGAACTCATCTTGGCCATAACCAAGAAACACACACTGTCAAATCTTCATATCCAACTTAGACCTTTCATCTTTGAGAATATGCACAAATATCTTACATTCAAAAACACGCAAATGATTATAGGAAACATCCTTTCCCGATCAAACTTTATCTGGAACATCAAGTCTAAAGGAACACATGGAGTAAGATTTAAGATGTGTATAACAGTACTTAGAGCCTCACCCCAGAATGATGTAGACAATCCTGTTTCTGATAGTAGACATCTTACTCTCTCGATCAATGTTCTGTTTATCCTTTCTGCAAGCCCATTCAACTGAGGAGTCTTTGGAGGAGTCTTTTGATGTCTAATACCGTGCTCCCTGTAATATTCATCAAAAGGACCAATGTATTTCCCTCCATTATCCGATCTGATGCATTTCAACTTCTTCCAGTTTGTCTCTCAACTAAGGCAAGAAAGATTTTGAATACATCAAGCACCTGATCTTTCGTCTTCGATGTGTGGATCCAGGTCTTTCTTGAGTAATCATCTATAAAAGTAACAAAATATAAAGTACCGCCAAGAGTTATTGTTTTCATAGAACCACAAACATTAGAATAAATTAAATCAAGTATACCTGATACTCTGGAAGGAGTTGAGGTTTTTGAAAGCAACTCGAGTTTGCTTTCATGCCAAATAGTGAGAAACTTCTTTAAAGATGCATTCTTCAGGTTTGGAATGAGATTTATTTTCTCTAAAATCTTCAATCCTTTCTCACTGATATGACTAAGTCTGCTATGCCACAACTCAACTATCCACTCATTTTCAACTGCATTAATAGAGCCATCAAGTAACTTTACTTGCATCAAGTACAACGAAGACTGTTTTTGGCCTTTAGCAACAACTAAAGAACCTCTCGTGAGCTTCCACTGACCATCGAAGAACACACTACAAAAATCTTCATCATCTAGTCTCCCAACAGATATCAAGTTTAATCGAAAATCAGATACATGCTTTACATTTTTCAAAATTAGTGTAGCACCATTACTAGTTTGCAAACATACATCTCCAACACCAATGGCTTTAGCTAAGCCATCATCACCCATCCTAATATTTTCATAGTCACCTGATACGTAGGATGTGAACATATCTCTACGAGATGTGGCATGTATGGATGCACCACTATCAACCACTCAACTATTCTCATGGTGTGCAAGATTGATAACTTCATAGTCACGAAAGATAAGAAAATCCCCTGTTGTCGCAGACACTCGATCATCATCTTTCGCTTGTTCATTCTTTATTTCTTTCCCTTTTTTTTTCTTGTCATCTTACTTGGGTTAACAATGCTTTACTATGTGTCCTGGAGTGTGACAATTCCAACACTCAGCCTTGCTATATCTGTTGGATTTACTCCTGCCTTTTTTGTTTGCTTTTTGGACTTCTACTTTTACTTCTCCCCCTCTTCTCTGTGACCAAAACCTATGATTGCTGAAAAGAGCCCTGCGATTTTTTTCTCGATTCCTCATTCAAAACACTGCCTTTAACCAAATCCATTGTAATGATACCATCGGGGGCTGAATTAAATAAAGACGTCTTGAATGTCTCTTATGAATCCGGCAATGTACCAAGAAGCCATTAGCCCTGTACTTCATCCTCAAACTTGATATTCGTTTCCGATAATTGATCAATGATACCCTGAAATAAATTCCAGTGATCAGTCATAGGAGTGCTATCTTTGAATTTCAACACTCAACCTTGCTATATCTGTTGGATTTACTACTGCCTTTTTTGTTTGCTTTTTGGACTTCTACTTTTACTTCTCCCCATCTTCTCTGTGACCAAAACCTATGATTGCTGAAAAGAGTCCTGCGATTTTCTTCTTGTTTTCTCATTCAAAACACTGCCTTTAACCAAATCCATTGTAATGGTACCATCGGGGGCTGAATTAAATAAAGACGTCTTGAATGTCTCTTATGAATCCAGCAATGTACCAAGAAGCCATTAGCCCTGTACTTCATCCTCAAACTTGATATTCATTTCCAATAATTGATTAATGATACCCTGAAATGTATTCAAGTGATCAGTCATAGGAGTGCTATCTTTGAATTTCAAGTTCATCAACTGCTTGATTAGAAATAACTTATTGTTTCCAATATTTCTAGCATACAGTTGCTTCAACTTCTCCCACAATGTCCATGCATTTGTTTCTCAAATATTTTCCATTGAGCATCTGTTAGAGATTCACCATTCTATTGGTATTAAACCTGCTCTGATACCACTTTTGGGTTTATAGGCCCGCGGAGAGTCGAGCCAACTCAATCCAATAGCATGATATTGTCCGTTTTTGGCCACCCACTGGCCCACACGATTTTGCTCTTTGGGCTCACACCCAAAAGGCCTCATGTTAGAGAAAGTCTATCCCACACTTATAAATCCATAGTCATTCCCACTTCTAACTAATGTGAGACTTTGATTGACACACAACCAACATTTCCCCCTCAAACAAAGTCTCATGACTAGACCATAGTTTGAGGGCTTGATATTCACAACCAATAGGAGGGAGTATCCATTACACGCAGAAAAAAAAACTTTAGTGCAAAAAAGAGTTTGTTGTAATTTAAATAGGGCATTAAACATTTTTAAAATAAGATAAGAAAGAAATATACTACTTCATCTATCTAGAAATAACGTATGCATCTACTTCTTGCACGTAGATTGAATGATATAATATTTTAATGTATATTGAATTGAAGAATATAATATTTTAATATGTATTAAAGAGTTTTATTAATGATATGTGTAAACCCGTGAAGAAATATTAGGGACCGCTTGGTACAAATTCCTCAATTAGAATGATAATGAGTATCACTAAGGAGAATGACAATGAGAATAAAAGGTGGGGAGTAGTTATTGAATCAAGAGGAAGTGATTGAAAATTTTTGATTCCCACTGCACCAACCAAGCATCAACTATGAGAATCAAATATATTTATTCTCATTACCCCATCTCACTACTCCCAACCAAACAGTCTTAGTTGTTTGTTTTGTATGGGTGTCATCTAACAAAAGAAAATGTATAGTACTATTTTGTTTAAGACGGAAAATAATAATAATAAACGAAAAGTATCAAACACTGAAATCAATATCTATAAAATGAAGACAAATGTGGAGCATATAGTTGGCTCATCAATTATGATAAATGAGAGAGCAGAATGATAATAATGTGGGAGAATGAAATCACTAATTAATGAATTATTTGGCAATCAACAGTAAGCAAATATAGCTGTTTCGTCCTATCGATCACATCACAAGTCCTTTCGGCATATATAACAAATCAAAGAGAGGCCCACACATATGCTAACATGCTCGTCTAATTCGTCTTGGCACCTGCATCCAAAGAATTTAGCCAACCTGTATATTACTATAATATAATCTTTGTAGAGTTTCTTTATTATAATAAATGCATGAATCAAATTGGGGCTGGAAATTAAACTTTGATGGATCTATTATTTGCTTTGTTATAGATTAGCGATGCATTAGAGAAAGAAAGCCATTTAACATCCCGGAGCACAGCTAAAGTGGCATACGAGACTCAGGAGAGGTTGAAAAGACCTTCCAACTGAGCTTTTGACATGTAATTGGCCCCTTGCAAGTGCAGTCAAATAATGAGCCATTTCTATAAGTCACTTGTGACATATCTTACGATTTATCTCCTCCACTAATTTTCAGACAAGAGCGTTGACGACCCTTAGTGGTGGGGTACACCATTAAAAAAAGCATTTAATCTTTAACAAATATAATCCATTCGTCCTTCCTATAAGCCACTTGAGACACATCATATTATCTTCTCCACCAATTTCTAGGACAAGGGAAGTGAGGGTGGGGTAAACCATTAAGAAAAGCATTTAACCCTAAAAAATATACCCCCTAGTCTCATCGTCCCACCCAAAGAGGATCTTTTGTTTTTTACACGTGAATTAAGAAGTATTACTACATCCGTCCACTGTCAATCTATCCATTTTACCATTTTGGACCGTCTATCCTTAATCTATCAATTTTCCTTTTTGGACTATGGGACCCACACCCTCCACTAATACAAATAAAATATGGGACTCACACCAATGATATGTTGGCCCAGTGGTTGAGGGGTCAACATTGAGGTGCCCCTGATTGAAAAGGTCAGGGGTTCAAGCCCCCCGGAGTGCAATGGTGGAACAATTAATATTGAGGGCTACAAGCGGCAGTGTGGGAGGCTGAAACTCAGTGGGAACCTGCGGCTCGGTGGGAACCTGCGGCTGAGCTAGGGGAAGGGTCAGCATGGAGCAATCACCAGCATGGAGCAATCACTTGGGGATCGACTCCTTGTGCGCAGTAGTTAAAGATATTAGGAACCTGTGATCCATTGTGTGGTTACTGCGATTTACTTGGAGGCAGTTCTGAGGGGCCGGGATTGTTTCCTCGAGGACTAGTCGGGCGTAAGCCCGGAACCTCGGTATCAAAAAAAAAAAAAAAAAAAAAAAAATGGGACTCACACCCTCCACTAATACAACTACCTACTACACATAAAATAATAATACTTCTTAATCCACGTGCAAAAAGTAAATTGATACATTGAGAATGGACGGATGAAATATTATTTAATGTGTAATGGATAGTTATTTTAGTAGGAGTATGAACCCCATATTTTAATTGTATTAGTGAGTGTGTATGGATCCTATAAGAAAAAAAAACTTTTTAGGTGGGACATTCAAAATGAAAAAATATCTCTTTAGAGGGGACATGGGGAGTAACTCCTCCATCTACGGCTGAATTTATACTTCGACTTTTATAGAAATTAAGAAAATTTGCCTTTTCATTACTGTTTTTTTTCCTGATAAATTTTTTTAAATAATTAATTAAATAATAAAATATGTTGTGTAAATAAAATGTAGATGACAAATGTGAAAATAAATTGTATTATAAGATTATTATTGAGTTTGATGTTATTTTCTTTTTATAGGGTGTGAAAATGAATTATGACGAACGAAAATAATAGAAAGTATCAAAATGAATTATGGAAAAAGGGAGTTTTTACAAACAAATTAATTTCAGTGACGTGTTAAATTTCAGTAACATAGAAGATGATATAAAAATTAACACTTCTACCACCATTATGAAAGCATCATACCAGGTGGGTGTTCAAAGGATCCGGATCCTCTACAGTGAGGAGGTCACATCACTGTAGCTACTGTGAGGAGAATTCACTGTAGTTACATAAGAGAATCCACACGCAGTGTCCGAACGCCTCTCATTTTAGGTTCTTGTGATGTTTGGGGATCTGCTGATGGTGGTAAATTGGAGAAAACAAGCAAGATTGATTATTGAACAAAATAGATCTTCTGTGGAAATAATCAAATGGATTTTGATGCTGTGAAGATGGAAAATATATTTCAATTAGTTTGCGATATGAACCAAACACCACAGGAGAATATGAAGATCAACGACACCATGAGGAAGAGTCATCTTCAATCTTAAAAAGTCACAATCGAGTTAAAGTATATGTGTCGACTCAAGTAAAAAACTTGACTCGATAATGATTTTTAAAAAATTAATATCGTGTCAATATCGAGTTAAAGACTTTCTCGTCATTTTGAGCATTTTTTACACGCACCCTTAAAATGTGGGCAAAAAGTAAAATATAAAATCTGAATAGGCACTATAGAAAATCACCCTAAATTCTAACCAAAATATGTGCAAAAAAGGCTGTATAGAATATATATCTAAAGAGAAAACAAAAATGATACTGCATTTAGTTGAATTAATGCTTTATTGCCTAATTAAATTCACCAAACGGCATTATCCACTAAACGAAATTATGCATTTAGTATGAACAATAGAATTCAACTGCCATTAATTGAAGAAAAAAATAGTCATGATAGGTAATAAAACACCATTCAGATCTAATAATTAATTAAGCTATAATGCCTTTTAAGCTTTCTTCTGCTTTGTAGGAGGAGGAAATATAAACCGAAACACCCATGCAGCCAATATTGCTCCAACAAAGGGACAGATCCAGTAAACATAGAATTGCTCCCACGTATTGTGCTTATTGTTTACATAAGCCCACCCGAAAGCCTGCAGAATTACACAAAGCATACACGATTATACACACGAGAAAAATAGATTGTTATACACATTAGAACTAATGCTGCCATGCGATACTGTAGAAATATCCTAGAAGGAACGCATCCTGAATTCAAATGTTGGTGAAAATAAAATGGTAATTTGCAGAAAATTTTCCTGACTATTCCTACTGCTCATCATGCAAAATAACAAAAATTTAACCCTAGCTTTTGAAAATGCAATATGTCAAGTATACTATCTTATCTCTTATGTAACTAAACCAAATTCGTCAAACATAGAAGCCATTGCTGATTCTTCTTTCTGAGATGAATAAAGTGCAAGATCAGTGACATGAGACAAGAGAATACAAACTTAGACAAGTGAAAAAAATAGTCCATCCAATTCTTGTAGCAAGGGGTGTATACCATTACCATGCTACACCAGAATAATTATCACACGTGTGCTATTGATTTACCAACTTAACTCATTTTCCTTTTTCTTAATTAGTTATCACTTTTCATTAAAGACATTATCATTTTTCATTAAAGGTGTTATCACTTTCATTTATACTACGAATTGTTAATTTAATAGTTCACTTGGACGATCACTTTTTATCAAAATACTATCACTTCTTATTTGTCTTACGGAACTCATTCTGTAAAACAGTCTCACATAACGCTAAAGGTGCACAAAAATTTTAGATATTCCACCAGGGAAAATTGACGGCAATGTCGTGATAAAGTGTGGGCACCTATGGGCACATTCCTTTCACTTAGATATCAAATACCGGCCATTGTTTCTTTTAAAATTATCTAAATCTTAATCAAGTAATTCCTTAGTTTTCTCAATTTAAGCACTTATATAAGGTATTTTGATAGTTTCTCAAACCGAAACAAGCTTTAGAAAACAATTAAAGTACACTTTGGAGGTATCTGTTTTGATTCAGATGAAGATGAAGATATTATATTATCAAGGGAAAAACAGGATCAGGAACTCCCACGGCAAAGCAATAATATTTTGGGAATTGATCTAAACCATGAAACGACGAATGACAAGTTGAGGGCCATTAAAAAGGAGCTTACAGTAGGGAAAAAAGAATTTGACCAGAAGAAATAATACATATAAAGAAAAATGATAAGGTCATGAAAAGAGCACATGAAATATAGGAGCTGAAAAAAAATACCAAAGGAATTATAACATCTCCAGAATAAGCTAACACATAGAAGGTTATGTGTTCTTTGCACATACTTCCCGAGTACCACAAAGGTGCCCGTGAATCTAATGAAGTATACTTCAATGTGCCAATTTTAATTGCATTAACTATACACAATTCATGATGAATACAAAAGTCATACAATCAAATAATGATATGATTCACAAGCATCTTCACATGAACAATTAATTTTACTATATTCTTAGGTTTTGGGCTTTCAGTTCCTTCAAGTAAAAATTATTAAATAAGCTTCCTAATTTATTCAAAGAATAAAGAAATGATGATTGCTTACATTAGCAGGATTCATGGAAGGTCCTGTATAGCTGGAACCTGCAACAACAAGAGTGACAGTTGAAATAGCAAGCAACCAGTTCTTTATAATTATGTTGGCAGGACCCTTGACGACAATGAACAGAACAGCAAATGTAATTATGAAAGTCAAAACTCCCTCAGCGATTGCTCCCGTGTGCAAATCAACCTTCAACGAAGGACCCCCGAGCATGTGTTTGTACTGCGCTGGCATCACCTCCATTACAGCAATCACACCACCAACTGCACCCGCAGCCTGTACAGCACCACTCACCAACAATTCATGAACATACGAAGAAAAGGAAATAAACATTAAAATTATCAGGCATATACAGGAAACTTATTGAGATACGTATATATCGTACATATTTTAACAATATATTTGATTGATTTGTTTTGTATTTTTGGTATATATTTCATAGTATATATGGCTAGCAGATTTCTTGTTCCTTGATTGTAGGAATTGGTCCAAGATTAAAGATTTGTCATTCATTGTATTATTGTATAAGTATTGGGTATTCCCACGATTTTGAATATACATAATACAGAAAACACATGTTCACAACTTTGTTCCTGCGTTGTGAAATTTTTCATGGTACTAGAGCAGGCTAATCAAAGATCCTGAAAAACACAAGCTTCCGCATAATTTTTTTGTTGGAACACACCATATGGCGAAAGAAGGCGAAGGTAGTAAAACTGGAGCCGCCACTGATGTGAGTTCCCCTTATTTCATTGGCTCATCTGACAATCCGAGTCACGTTTTCTTTACTGATCTCCTTAGCGATGGAAACTATGTAGATTGGTCTGAAGAAATGAGCAACAGTCTCTTTGCAAAGAATAAGTTTGGCTTTGTGGATGGATCCATATCCATGCCAGAGGAAGGTTCCCCTGATCTCCTTCCATGGAAACGTTGCAATGCCATGGTTAAGGGGTGGTTAATGGTGGCCATGGACAAGGAAATCCGAAGTAGTGTCAAACATGCAAAAACAGCACAAGAAATATGGAGTGATCTTGGAGAGAGATTTGGGAAAGATAGTGCACCCAAGGCCTACGAACTCAAGAGAAACCTCACTATCACGCGTCAAGAAAAAATGTCGGTGTCGGCGTATTATACAAAACTGAAAGGGTTCTAGGATGAAATCAATTCCATTTCAGCAATTCCCAAATGTACATGCGGCAAGTGCACCTGCCACTTGACAAAACTTTTCATCGAAAGAAATGAGAAAGAAAGAATCTACGAGTTTCTCATGGGTTTGGACGATGCCTTCAACACCATCAAGACACAAATTTTGAGTATGAAGCCACTGCCAAGCCTTGGAACAACATACCACCTGGTTGCGGAGGATAAGCGACAACGGTTGATATCGGGAACTTGTAGGCCAACCGTTGATGGAGCTGCCTTCCAGATAAAACGACAAGAAAATCGAGAGCAACGTGGTGGTGACGACAAACCCCCTCCGAAGTGTGACAATTGTGGAAGACTTTGGCATACCATTGAGAATTGTTACGAAATTATTGGGTACCCAGAGAAAGGTAGAAAACAGGGAAGGATGAAGGAAAAGGAAGCAAGCAAAAATTCTGAAAAGAGGCAGACACATGGGGCTGCAACTGTTGATGCAGGTTCCGCAAGCTTGAGTCCATTTCCAGGATTCACCGCCGATCAATTAGCTCAGTTAAGGGACCTCCTTAACGATAGCACTGGCATTACTTCCGTCCCCTCAATAAACATGGCTGGTAAGATCTATTCCGGCACACCGTGGGTAATAGACTCCGGAGCCACGGAACATATTACGCACGAAGAGAGTATCATTAAATCTTTTACGAACATGAGTACGGAAATACCTGTTAAAATTCCTAATGGGGATAGAGTGTTAGTTCGATGCGTTGGTTCAGTTGATTTGCCTAATGGCTTGAATGTTGAGCGTGTATTGCATGTGCCAGATTTTCAATGCAATCTACTCTCAGTTAGTCGACTCACAAAGGATCTCAACTGTGTTATGATATTCTTTCCTGATTTTTGTATCATGCAGGACGTAGCTTCGAGGAACCTGATTGGAGTGGGTAAACAGCGTGATGGTCTATATCTTCTACAGCCTGTTGACGACAGTCGAAGAGCCTTTTCGGCAGGAGTTGATTTGGAGGTATGGCATAGAAGATTGGGACATGCCTCCAAAGTAAAACTTCAAAGCATTACTCCTTCTAATAAAGTATTGAACGATCTTTGTGAACCTTGTATAAGGGCTAAACAAACTAGAACTCCTTTCCCTTCTAGTTCTATTCAGTCTACTGCTTGTTTTGATTTGATACACTGTGACATTTGAGGTGGATATAAAACTGCTTCCTTTACGGGAGCATATTATTTTCTCACTATTGTGGATGATTATAGTCGGGGTGTTTGGGTTTATTTGATGAAGTTTAAATCTGAATCATGCAAATACATACAACTTTTTTGTAACATGGTGAAAACACAATTTGGAAAATTTGTGAAGCGAATTAGGACTGATAACGGGGGAGAGTTTCAGTCACATGAAATGATGAATTACTATATGCAGTCTGGAATTGTCCTTGAAACTTCTTGCGTGCACACACCACAACAAAACGGTGTTGTTGAACGCAAACATAGGTATATTCTTGAAATTGCTAGGGCATTGCGCTTTCAAGCCGAGTTGCCCATAATGTTTTGGGGTGAATGTGTGTTGACAGCTGTTTACATTATAAATAGACTTCCTTCGAAAATTCTTCAAAATCGTACCCCATATGAGATTTTGTTGAACAAAAAGCCTAGTTATGAACACTTGAGAGTTTTTGGGTGTCTTGTTTATGCTAAAGACACAAGAAAAGGAGGGGACAAATTTGATGAAAGGGGGAGATTGTGCATTTTTGTTGGATACCCGCATGGACAAAAGGGTTACAAAGTGTATGATGTTAAGAGCAAGAAGATATACACTTCTCGTGATGTAAAATTCTATGAGAATATTTTTCCGTTCTCGTCTCATGTTGATGAAGCTCGTGATGGTAAAGGAAACTCCTGGGTAGATGAAACTGATTGTGATCAGCCTAATAATAGTGGGTATCCAGAGATTCAATGTGAAGACAATGGTCAGAATAATAGACACGAGGAAGATCAACAAAATGTAGTGGGTACACGACAAAGTAGCAGAGCCAAGAGACAACCATCTCATCTTCAAGAATATGAGGTTGACTTACCAAGATCTATAGACCACACGCAGCCCACATCCAATCCGGTTTCCTCAACAGTACACCCCCTTGCTAATTATATCTCTTACGATAAATTTTCTCTGGCTCACAAGTGTTTCTTGACTGCCATCAATAAAATTGATGAGCCAAAGTTCTATTCACAAGCAGTTAAGATGCAACAATGGTGTGATGCGATGAAAAGGGAAATTGAAGCATTAGAAGCAAATGAAACATGGAGCCTAGAGCATTTGCCACCAGGAAAACGTGCAATCGACTCAAAATGGGTTTATAAGGTGAATTATAAACCCACAGGAGAAGTTGAGCGTTACAAAGCACGCCTCGTTGCCAAGGACTTCACGCAAATTGAAGGAATTGATTATCATGAGAAGTTTGCCCCAGTAGCGAAGTTGGTTACAGTTCGTAGCCTGTTAGCTGTTGGAGTAAAGAAAGGATGGATAATACATCAATTGGATGTGAACAATGCATTCCTTCATGGCGACTTAATTGAGAATGTCTACATGAAAGTCCCGCAAGGCTTCGCCAAACCAGGAGATGCTAGAGTTTGCAAATTACGCAAGTCCCTTTATGGTTTACGACAGGCTTCGAGAAATTGGTACCACAAGTTCACTCATGCGATCGTTGCTCTTGGCTTTAGACAGTCACATGCTGATCACTCGTTTTTCATCTTCAAACAACAGGATATCTATGTTGCAGCACTAATATACGTAGATGATGTGATTCTTGCGGGCAATGATGACAAGAAAATTCAAGAGGTCAAAACATACCTTGATCGCAGCTTTAGCATAAAGGATTTAGGTCCTTTGAAATACTTCTTGGGCATTGAGGTAGCACGTTCGACTAAGGGTATTGTGCTAAGTCAACGTAAATATACGATTGATATATTGAAGGATTGTGGTATGGAGGGTTGTCGTCCCAGTTTGTTCCCCATGGAACAAAACACTAGCTATGACTTAGACAAAAATGGAGTTTCCGTGGATGTACTACAGTGTCGTCGTTTGGTGGGAAGGCTTATTTATCTCACAGTTACGAGGCCGGATATTTTGTATGCTACAAATGTGCTCAGTCAGTTTGTGTCGTCGCCTCGCTAGTCGCACATGGATGCGGCATTGCGAGTTGTCAGATACCTCAAGGGGACGCCTGGACAAGGCATTTACTTACCGACAGCTGGAAATATGACTCTTGATGCATACTGCGACTCAGATTGGGGAGGATGCCCAATGACGAGGCGTTCCAGAACCGGTTACTTTATATCGCTCGGAGGAGCACCTATCCCTTGGCGTACTAAGAAACAGACCGTGGTATCTCGATCCTCTGCCGAAGCTGAATATCGTGCCATGGCAGCCACTGTTAGTGAGATCTTGTGGCTTCGTTGGTTGATGATAGAGTTAGAAGCAAAACAAACAATGCCAACTCCGCTTTACTGTGACAACCAGGCTGCACGGAACATTGCCAACAATCCAGTTTATCATGAGAGAACGAAGCATGTTGAAATGGATTGTTATTTTGTTCGTGAACGTGTTGAGTCCAAGGACATCGAGCCTCGACAGATTACCACCTCTGAGCAGATTGCGGACGTATTCACCAAGGCACTCTGTTCAGACCAACTGCGACGTCTTGTTAGCAAGTTGGGGGTTCATGATCTTCACCTTCCAACTTGAGGGGGAGTATTGAGATACGTATATATCTTACATATTTTAACAATATATTTGATTGATTTGTTTTGTATTTTTGGTGTATATTTCATAGTATATATGGCTAGCATATTTCTTGTTCCTTGATTGTAGGAATTGGTCCAAGATTAAAGATTTGTCATTCATTGTATTATTGTATAAGTATTGGGTATTCCCACGGTTTTGAATATACAGAATACAGAAAACACATGTTCACAACTTTGTTCCTGCGTTGTGAAATTTTTCAAAACTAGGCATCCACAACGAGCATCTCAAGTCTTAATAGTGTAGAATTGGAGAATAGCAGATTTGACTAGTTAATTAACCAGAGTAAATATTGAAATTATCAGGCATATACAGGAAACTAACAAGCATCTCAAGTCGTAATAGTGTAGAATTGGAGCTTCGATTAGTTAATTAACCAGAGTAAAGGGAATTAGGTATTACCTGAGCAGGAAAGCGGACGGCAGCAGAGACTAAGGAGTCAGAACCACCAAGGCCGGCGGCGTAGAAGGCGGCGGCGGCTAGGGTTGAAGGTAGCGCCACCCAAGAGATCGCCGATGAATCCGAAGATGAACAAGAGGACAAAGACGAGGAAGGTAGTGACGAAGAGGGTGGGTAAGCCAGGGGCGACGCCGAGAGTGGAAGCGACTAGGTAGGTGGCGGCACCCAAGGAGGAGGCGCAAAAAATCCAGAGGAAGGTTAGTACACCGTCGGCGATGGCGGCCCTGATCGCCCCCTTCATGGCTTGATTCTTCTTGTGAGGAAGCGAAGAAGGGCGGGGTAATTGTTATCATGAGCTAATTTATGTGTAATTTGGAAATCATATTAATAAGTTCATGTTTAATGACTCACCTACCAATCCAAGTACGAAACCAGTCACTATTGGGGGCTGCCACTTGAAATCCAGAATTGTACTCCTAAAAGAAAGTGATATTAAAATGAGATAACCAATTAAAATTAGGCAAACATAAAATATATGAAACGATAAGTAATAAAATATTTTAATAAAAATATGATAATATTTTTAATAAAAATGATAGTGTTTTATAGAAATTACTCTCTCCATTATAATAAAATAATAGTAACTCCTCCGTTCTTTAAAATTGTTTACCTTTATTGTAAGAGATATTAAAGAAAAAAAGTTAATTATTTATTGGATTTATTAGTACCCAATATAAAATATATACTAAAATTACTAATAGATACGATAGGGCAAAAATATTATTGATAGATACAATATATTAAAGTGAAATTTTTAATATAACCTTTCTCACCAATTTTCCAAATTCATCGCTGGACATCACATCAGATAAATAAACATCTTTCCCTCCGTAAAAAATCAAAAGTCAGAAATAAAGAAATATATTCACATTATCCACACCAATTTCCATCACCCATTTTTTCTCCACCACCGCCCATTTTCCCTTATTCTACAATTAAGGTGGAATTATTACAGTAGGGAAGAGCAATGAATTCCACCAGCCTATTACATGGATTGTAAGTTAAATTTAGGTCTTGCCCTGCGTGGATATTATTAAATTTTTGTGGGGTTGAATTTGAAAACATCTTCTTCAGAGAATATAATGAAGAAGATGATGATTGTTTGTTCTTCTTTGATCCACAACCGATGGATAGGTTCCGGATTGAATCACTGTCAATCTATAAATCAACTTATGAATATTAATATAGGATTTCTCAAATCAAATATATTGAACTTAAATATTTTTTGAATATTTTTAAATATTTCTGAATACATCATTCTTATCGTGGTAATATTTGATCTATCCTGCTAATTTCTCAATTAATTTCTGAATATCAAATATTTCTAAATATTTGAATACATCGTGGAAAATACTATTACATATTTCTTAATATTTCTGATATATAGTGAAAATTTTAATATTTGATTCATACGATTAATTTTTTAAATAATTTCTGAATACCAAAATGATCCTTAAATAATTTTTAATACCAAATTGATGCTTAAATAATTTTTGAATACCAATAATCTAATTCATCGATTTAATTTATTAAATAATTTTTGAATACTAAAATAATACTTAAAATATTTTTTAATACCAAAATAATCTAATTTATCGTTCTTGATCCTGTTAATTTCTTAAATAATTTCTGAATATCAAAATTTTTCTTAAATAATTTTTGAATACCAAAATAATCTAATTCATCGTTCTTATTTAAAATCTGAATACCAAAATGATTCTTAAATAATTTCTGAATACTAAAAGGATATAATTCATCGTTCCTTAATGTAATCTATCTTGTTAATTTTTAAAATAATTTCTAAATATCAAAATAATTCTTAAATAATTTCTGAATACTAAAATAATGTAATTCATAGTTGAAAAAACATTAATGAGTTTGCTAAATATTTGAATACATAAATTCTGGACAACATGTAACACATACTCCCTCCGTCCCACCACAAGGTTGTCGGAACTTTTTTGCATGCAGATTAATGGATATAATATTTAATGGGTAGTTGATGGTAGTTAAGGTGAGAGAAATAATATTTTAATATATAGTGGGTATGTGTATTAGTATGGTGTGTGGGTCCCATGGAGATATATTAATGGTTTTGTGTGGGTCATATTTACTAAAAAGGATAATGCACTTCTTATGTTGGGACGAATAAAAATGGTAAAATGCACTCCTTGTTGTGGGATGGAGGGAGTATATTTTAAGGGTTTGATATTAGAGTCAACTTTCAGCCTATTTTTAAGAAGAAAATCATGGAAGATAATTATTTTTATATTATATTAATCACTATACCCTTTTATATTTCTTTTTGAACACAAATAAAATAAGGTTAAAAAGAATATTTTATTCATCATTAATGTAGTGATATGCAAATTTTTTGGGATAATGTATCTACTGGTAATAATCATGTATAAATTGTATCTAATGGTAATGGACCATTTTTTATTAATAATGACAAAGACTTGTGTGAGATTGTCTCACGTAAACCCTCATGTGAGATAAATATTATCACTTTTGCTATAAAAAATTATCACTTTCACTGTAAAATGTTATCACTTTTTATTTATACTATAAATTGTTCATAAAATAGTTCATTGTACCATTATCACTTTTTATCGATTGAGTATTACTTTTCCTTAATAATGTTACCACTTTTTATCCGTTTCACATAAGGACTTACGCCGTTTATTGATTTTATTAATTTTTAGAGATAATACAGTACATTTTTATAATAAATAAAATATAAAATATTTTTCTTGTAAATAGTGTTTATTTATATCATAAACTCTTGTAAACTCCATGATCCTCCTTCATTTAAATACCCTAACAACACATAGAGTATATATAATTAAAAAAGTACCATAAAAACCCTGTTTACACAACTGTTTGTGTAATCTTATCTTAATTTTAATTTTAATCTTAATCTAATTTAATTTTAATCTTAATCTATTAAAATGGCATGTAATTTTTTTTCCCTTTTTATCTTTACTTATTTTCTTTTATTACATTTTTACCTATTAATATTTTATATCACAACATTAATTGTTAGGATACTTGAGCTTCTACCATAAATTCATAATTTTCAATTTTATCCTCATTATAATTACAATGAAACAATATATGATCAACAACTAAAAGCGTGCTCGTGTTTTATATTTGAAATCGGTATTCAAACACATATTTAGAAATAAGAATATATTTTGTTCATAATATCTTTTAAACAGAAATAAAGAGTTTATTAAGTTATATATATGTGCATTTGCAGTAGAAAATTAGCATTTTATGAAAAAAAGCAAAAATTTGTGTGACACATCTCTCACGGAACAAGTTTAACGGAACAAGTTTAGTGGGACATGAGATAAGAAGGGATAATATTTTAATAAAAAATTACATTTGATTAATAAAATTAATAATCGTCCAATGAACTTTTTCATAAATAATTCGTAGTTTAAAGGAGTGGTGATAACATCTTCAATCAAAATTAATAATATAATATATTTATTAAAAGGTGATAACTAATTAAAAAGAAGTAAAATGATCTCAACGGAAAAAAGGACTCACACAAGTGTTTCCCTTTTTAGTGTTCCTCTTAAAAAAAACCGATCACATTGGCATGGCATGAGACTATCTCACGTAAAATCATATTTACATTTTTTTAAATAATTATCTTTTTATAATAAAGTATATAATCTTTTCTCATTAAAGATGTTATCACTTTTTATTTATATTACGAGTCGTTTATGAAATAGTAATTAATTGTACAACTATTTCTTTTATTAATTTAAGCATAAATTTTATTAAAATATTATTAGTTTTTATCCATTTCACATAAATCTTTTTATAAGATGGTTTTACGCAAGTAATTACCTATAAAAATACAAAAATTTGTGTCAGACCGTCTCACAAAATAACTTCAACGAGACAGATAAAAGGTGATAACATTTAATTATAATGAAAAGTGATTACTCAATTCATGAAAAGTGGTACCGGTGCTTTGAGTTATTTCATTAACAATTTATAGTATAAATGAAAAGTTATAATATGTTTAATTAAAAAGTGATAACCAGTTACAAAAGTGTAAAATGATCTCATTGTGAGACAGTCTCGCACAAGTTTGCCACTAAAAAAAATACTCCCTCCGTCCCCTTGGTTGGATGATTTCTCTTAATCACTACTCATCTTTATGCACATATGAGCTATGTTGTACATTGATTTAAATTTTGACTAGCTATTTAATTTTTTTTAAGATAAAGTCTCTAATCAGCGGATCATGAGACAGGTACCATTCTTATTTATTAATATATCTTTGTTAGTGATATAGATATTTGGGCTTGTATATATCTTTATTGTATACATATAGTTATGGGCTTGGCCAATTCTTGTACATGAACAGTGTATTTATATGTGAATACATCCAGGCAGTAGATTTTATTGCTTGCACTTTTCATGGTATCACAGCCACCAAAAGAAAAACCCTAATTTTTTTTTCTGATCCTTCTCTTCTCTGATTGAATTTTCCTCTGATGGTGTTTCTGTAAAGGATCCCAATTTGAAGGTTCCTCTTCTCACATCCAGTAGTCCCACCGGTCTCTACACTTACCCTAGTCGTTCTTCCTCTGCTGTTTCTCCTGTTGCCTTGGCTGTCTCCTTCACCTCGGAGCTGTGGCATCGTCGTCTTGGTCATCATAATTCTAGGATTTTATCTATTCTAACTAGTTTTATCTCCTGTTCAAAGTCTGAGAAAATAAACTCTTGTTTGTGTCATGCATGCCAGCTTGGCAAGCATGTTAGGTTGCCATTTGATTCTTCTATGTCATTGTCTTCGAAACTATTTGAATTAGTACATTCTGATATACGGTTCTCTCATGTTTTGTCGAATACTGGTTATCGTTACTTTATATCATTTTTAGATGATTTCACGCATTATTTTTGGTTGTTTCTACTTCGATCTAAAACTAAAGCATACTCTTACTTCCTACAATTCCATGTTTTCCTTCGTACACAGTTTAATGGTGTCTTAAAAGCTATTCAATGTGATAATGGTACTGAGTACACCAATAATCAATTCCAAAAATACTGTCTTGGACATGGTATTCGGTTTCGTGCATCATGTCCTCATACCCCACAGCAAAATAAAAAAGCAGAAAAATTAAATCGTACTATTGCAAACATGCTTCGTTCAATCCTCTATCAGTCCTCTGTTCCACTCACATTCTGGGTAGATGCACTACATACTGTTGCCCATATCTTGAATATTCTTCCCACACTATTACTCAAAAATAAGTCTCCACATGAACTTCTCTATCAATCCCAACCCTCCTATATTTTTGCGCATTTTTTATTGTGCTTGTTATCCTAATCTTCAAGTTATAATTCCTCATAAATTATCCCCAAGTCTTCTTTGTGTGTCTTTCTTGAATATTCCTCTAACCATAAAGGATATAGATGCTACAACATATCTACTCGTCGAGTCATCACATCGAGATATGTCACTTTTGATGAAAATTATTTTCCATTTGCTCATACTCTCCCTACACAACCCTCATCGCCTCTTCCTCTTATCAATCCCACTACTATCCTTCAGTCCTTACCGCCACCACCTTATTCTCTTCCTCAATGTGCACCAATCTGCACCATCGGATCCTTCGTCCAACACAATAGTGGACGTTCTCTCTTCCCCAACTGTACAACACATCCCTATTTCTAGTGATAGTGTTGCCCCAACCTCATCTCCTATAGATTTAGTATCTTCCCCTTCATCACAAATTCCTATCTCAAAACACACAGGTGCTGAATCCACACAACCTTCTCATCCTCCTATTTCTGTGCCACCATCTTAACCCACACATCCCATGACAACGCGATCTAAGGCCGGTGTTTGGAAACCTAAGATATTACTTTCTTTGCATACTGTTACTACTAACTCTCTTCCGCAGGAACCCAAGACTGTTTCAGAAGCATTGTAGGACTCTCTTTAACTGGCGGCAATGCAATCTGAACTCTCAGCCTTGCATAAAAATGATACTTGGACTTTGGTGCTCAAACCACCTGTTGTTAACATTGTTGGTACAAAGTGGGTTTTCAAAACTAAACAGCGTGCAAACAGATCTTTGGATAAATGCAAGGCTCTCTTAGTAGCTCAGGGTTACAATCAACACCTTGGAATTGATTGTGGGGATACATATAGCCTGGTTGTGCGTCCCTCCACCATACGTACAATTCTGTCTTTAGCGGTATCTAATCATTGGCTAGTGCATCAGCTTGATATGAAGAATGCGTTTCTTCACGGTACACTATCTGAGAAAGTTTATGTTTGCCAACCTCCTGGATTCATTGATTCGAGACACCCTGACTATGTCTGCCAGCTTCATAAAGCATTGTATGGTTTAAAACAGACTCCACGGGCATGGTACCTCCATTTCATGCTTTTCCTTTGTGCTCGAGGATTCATTAATAGCAGTGCTGATTCTTCTATGTTTATTCTGCGCCGTGGTTCTGATATGGTTATTTTATTACTGTATGTTGACGATATAATTCTAACAGCTACTTCCTCCTTGTTGCTACAATCTATTATTCGCCTACTTCGATTGGAGTTTGCAATTACCGATTTAGGTGATTTACAGTATTTTCTGAGTATCTCCGTCACTCGATCTACGAGAGGTCTATTTCTTTCTCAAAGGAAGAACTTATGTGATTTGCTTGAAAAATATAATATGGCTGATGCAAAGCCCGTTTCCAATCCGTTTGACAGTAAGGCCAACTTATCAATGCTTGATGGTGACCCTCTTTCTGATTCTTCACTATATCATAGTATGGTTGGAGTACTGCAATATGTTACTTTCACACGCCCAGATGTGGCCTTCGCTGTCCAACAAGTTTGTTTGTTTATGTATGCACCCAGGACAACTCATCTTCAGGCTGTTAAGAGAATTTTTCGTTAACTTCGCGACACGATTGATCATGGTCTATCTATTACGCCTGATGTCACAAACAAACTCACAATTTATTCAGATGCAGATTGGGCGGGTTGTCCCGACACGAGGCGTTCTACATCAGGTTATTATGTGTTCTTGGGTTCAAACTTGATCTCTTGGTCATCCAAACGAAAACATACAGTATCTCGTTCCAGTGCCGAAGCAGAGTACAGAGCCGTTGCAAACGCAGTTGCTGAGGCATCATTCATTCGATCCTTATTTTCGAAACTTCATCTTCCTCTTCCTCGTGCTACTCTTGTATTCTGTGATAACGTTAGTGCAGTCTATCTAGCTTCCAACCTGGTTCAGACGCAGAGAACTAAGCATGTTGAGATTGACTTGCATTTCATGAGAGAAAGTGTTGCTGCAGGACATGTGCGTGTGCTATATGTGCCAAGTTCCCACCAATTTGCAGACATCATGACTAAGGGTCTTCCTACTGTCTTATTTGAAAATTTTTGGTCCAATCTAAACGTCCGTCCTCCTCTTGTTCTGATTGTGGGGGGTTGTTAGTGATATAGATATTTGGGCTTGTATATATCTTTGTTGTATACTTATAGTTATGGGCTTGGCCCGCTCTTGTACATGAACAGTGTATTTATATGTGAATACATCCAGGCAGTAGATTTCACTGCTTGCACTTTTCAATCTTGACATGTTTCGAAATTAATTAACACTCCCTTTGTCCCGGTAATTTGTGAACACTTTTTTTTTGTAATTGTGTGAACAAATTATCGAGATGGAGGGAGTGATGAATAATTTAAAATTTTCATATCTCGATAAAATCCATCTACTTCAATTTAATGTTATATATCTTCATAGAGATATGATAATGGTGAGTTTCCATACACAAATCTAAAGAAACCTGTCTAAAGAGATTCAAGATTACACAAACGTATACTACGTGCCATAAAAATGTACTTTTTGTAGCATAATCATAATTTAGTTGGATGTAGTATGATTTTAAAAGTATTATATGTATATGAAGTTAATTAATAGTAATATTACGACACTTAAAAGTATCTTTGGTCTAAGCCAAAGTATGATGCTAAAAGTAGGGATAAAAAACAGTTTTATCTCATAACTTTGGCCATGTACAATTTTTGTTAAAGAAAGATAACTTTTGGGTGTTTATCCCACTATTCTCGAAATTGCACAAATGTCACCTTATTTTCGCCGAAAATTAAAGATTTTGCCAAAATTGAGCACGTGAATGTCACGTGACCCTCGGAAATAAAAGATAATTTTGTCTCATAGCTTTGACCACATACAATTTTTGTCAAAAAAAAAAAAAGAAAGATAATTTCTGGATTTTTGTCCCACTATCTTCCAGATTGTACCAATGTTGTCCCATTTTCTTCGAAAATTGAAGGAATTATTAGAATCGAGCACACGACAAATTGCACCAATCCTATTCTGATTTAGGGATTTAATTAACTTGTTGACATTTATTTAATTATTATTATTGTGCTGCTACATAATTCCTCCATCACACAATAACATTTACATTCATTTTTGCATATAGATTAAAAGACATAATATTTAATGTGCAGTGTGTAGTTGTATACTTGTATTAATGTTGTGTGGGGGCCCTATGAAGATATATTAATTATTTTGTGTAGGTCTCAATTGACAAAAAGATAAATGTAAACCTTAACTTGGGATAGGGGTGTAAGTGAACAAAGCATTTGATGAACAACTCGTGAATTGACTTGATAAATGATAATTTATATGTGTTCAATTAGTCAAATGAATACTAATAAGATCAATTTATAAGCTCGTTTTATAAACGAGCAAACCTTGAGCATAGTATAGCTAGTTTAATTTTAGAGTTCGTGAATAAACTTGTTAGAAGCACACAATAACATTTACATTCATTTTTGCATATAGATTAAAAGACATAATATTTAATGTGCAGTGTGTAGATGTATACTTGTATTAATGTTGTGTGGGGGCCCTATGAAGATATATTAATTATTTTGTGTAGGTCTCAGTTGACAAAAAGATAAATGTAAACCTTAACTTGGGATAGGGGTGTAAGTGAACAAAGCATTTGATGAACAACTCGTGAATTGACTTGATAAATGATCATTTATATGTGTTCAATTAGTCAAATGAATACTAATAAGATCAATTTATAAGCTCGTTTTATAAACGAGCAAACCTTGAGCATAGTATAGCTCGTTTAATTTTAGAGTTCGTGAATAAACTTGTTAGAAGCACATTATATATATATATATATATATATATATATATATATATATATATATATATATATATATATGTATGTATATATTCCCTCCATCCCTTTTTAATATTTACGTTTGCTTTTTGCACGTTGATTGAAATGTATTATATTTTAATAGATAGTGGGTGGAAAAATATAATATTTGATGTGAAGTAGATAGGTGTATCAGTGTTGGATGATATATTAATTTTTTTAGGTTGGTCCCATATTCCTAAAAAGAAAAACGTAAGCATTGAAATGAGACGTGCAAAACAGAAACGTAAACATTGAAACGGGACGGAGGGAGTATATATTAATATTCTTTATAATGTGAATATATTATTTAAAATAATTCAAATACCTATTAAAAATGTTTTAGAATTGTTTGTTAGTTTATTATGCTTACGAACAAAATTATATAGTTGTTCACGAACAAATGTTCATTTGTTGTTCACGAACAAGCTATCAAACATGTTCACAGATATTTTCACAAATATGTTATCGAACATGTTCACGAATAGAATCGATCTTTAATAAACAAGCTCGAACTGGCATGGGTTTAAATTTTAAACGAGTTCAAGCTCGAGCCCGTATCCAGCCTAACAATCAATACTTGATCAACAAAAAGACCGGCTTGGCTTGTTAACAGCCCTAACTTGGGACGGACTAAAATGACAAATATAAACTATGATGCGGAACGGAGGAAATATGCGTCAAGTCAACAACTTTGTCATAAAGCGTCAATTTTAAGGGTCACGTGACATTCACGTGTTTAATTATGATAATTTCTTCAATTTTTGGTCAAAATGGGACAATATTTGTGCGATCTAGAAAATAATGGGGTAATATATTATACATGATCAAAGTTACGAGACAAAACTATTTTTTATACAATCGGAAAGCCCAATTCTGAAGTCACGTGAGATTCACGTGCTTAATTCTGGCAATTTTTTCAATTTCTGGTGATAACGGGGCAACATTAGTGTAATTTGAAAGATAATGAGAAAAAAAATTAAAATTTTCTTTTTTGAGATAAAAATTGTACATGATCAAAGTTATGAGACAAAACTGGTTTTAACACCTAAAAGTATGATTGATTTGACGATAAAATGTTATTGGATAATAAAATATTATTTTAAAAGTATATATAGTTTATTTATGCTAAAATATGCCATTTTATAATAGAGTATATTATTCAATATGTAAATGCATACTGTAACAACAAAATTTGTATTTATAAAATAATAAACACAAAAGAAATTACAATGAAAATCCAAGATGGATTGAACTTGAGATATATTTCATCAACTCATCGTGGGCCGTGGTGGTGGCCTGGCAGGAGATGAAGAAGGCGAGGAGAGAGAGGGTGGAGAGAGAGAGAATTGGAGATGTCGCCATTGATGGAGGTGGATAATTGAGAATGAGCTTATTAATAAAAATCTGGAAGACAAGTGGGTGAGGATGGCCGGCTGACTCTCGTATTTGAATTTTGACATTCTGTTTAAGGCGATGTTTGCAATTTAAAGAAGCGGCATTTTTATTTATTTTTTAAACTAGCATAGGCTTTTTATTAGAGCATCCCATCTTAATTAAAATAGTTTTTAAAGTAAATTTGGGTAAAATTTGCGTCTTCTCTCGAGTGTCGGGTTATGGTATCCTCAAATCCCACACTTTTTTTTAGTTACTTCTATTAAATATGTTACCTTTAGTATAAGAGTTTGTATTTGAAAGGATACATGTTTAATAATAATTGGAAGACATTTATTAAATTGGAAGACAAGTGAGAGAGGATTATAATGTAATTCTAGTGGTACTACTTTCATTCCATCAAAAGCTTATAATTTTACTATATTGAGTATTTCTTCCAAAGGTCCACATTTTTCTTTTTAAGTAAAAGGACCATATATATGGCACATCACTCACTACTATTACAATAACACATTATATATAAAATAATAATACTACTTAATTCACTTGCAAAAAGCAAATAGGGACCTTTGCCCTGGATGGATGGAGTACTATTTTTTTTTTGAAGGCATCATAATCCACTGTACTGCTCTCCCTTAGTAAAGTATCTTAGAGCAACTCCAAGAGCTTCTTTAAAATTTGAGGAGAATCTTAATGAAATACTAGAGAGAATTTTTAGTTTAAAAGAAATACTTTAAAAAGTATTCTAACAAACTCTTTATATTTGATTTTTATTTTCTCTATTCCCCATATTAATTAATTATACATATTTTCTATTCAATTACTTTTATTTTATTTTTATTATAAATGCAATTTAATATTAATTTTACTTTTCATGCAATAATATTTATTTATACAAAAAATATTGGAAACAATGAATCATTTAATGCATTTAATTTTAAAGAATTTGATTTAGCTCCTTAAATTTGAGGTGTGAAACTTGTAAAATTAAAAGTTAAAATAAAGAATTTGTTGGAGTGATGTTTTAGTTTATTACTCTTCAAAATTTAATATTTTTTTTAGTTTATTGAATCTTTCGGAAATGCTCAGATAAATACACTGTCATCTGAGTTCAAACTTCAAATGTGTTCGAATTGGACAGAGAAAAAGAAAAGCCCAATTTTAAAAGTAACAGGCTGAAGCCAATAAGAGCCCAAAAAAATGATTCCATTTCCCATTTCCCGCAGTAAGCTTATTATCTCCAAAGAAAACCATAACTTTCTTCTCCACCCTCGTCTTCGCAGCTCTCAATCATTTCAGGAACACTCTCGTGAGCGGCACCACCTCAAACGCCGACATGGTATATTCAAACTCCTACTTTTTATTTTCGTTTTCATTTATTGGAAAGTTAAAGTGCGGAAATTTGTATTTGTATTTCTTTCTAATTCAATGAATCCTAATTTCAATATTCTTCGTGTTAATTTCCATGCGCTTTTCTTTCAGAAAAACTACTTTGGCTCTTTAATCGGAGTAAGATTAGCACGGTGTTTGAGAAAACTTAGGAAAGAGGGGTTGTAAAAATTAACCTTTATTGTAGCTGTTTAGTAATCTCTTAAAGTAATTATTAATATTACTTACGCTTTATGAACGCATGAAATATTAATAATTCTACAAATTTCAAGAAAATTCTTCTCTTGAAACCGGAAATTTTCCTGTAGGTTTTAGTCTTTACTGGTGGACATGAGAATAGCAAAGATCATATGCATAGACTATATTTTGTGTAAGATGAAAATAAAAAGCAGGTTGTAACTACTACAAGGTTGGATGGGGTTGGGGTTGTAATAGTAAAATAAAAAATGAAGGAATCCGAAGTGTAGGTGCTACCTACATTTGATGACAATGTTAGCATGATATACTCAAGCAATGAAACAAACTTAATCATTATAAATATATTTATTATAGTTAGCATTAACTTGAGCCTCCTATGTTACTCTTGGATATGAAGGAAGAGATCGAGATACTAGCGAATTTAGTTTTTGGTTGATTGAATTAATGTGTGGACAAAGTTTTGTGTTATCAAGCATATTGAATTTAAAATGTTTAAATTCAATATTTTAGGTTACTATTTTGTGGAGAAGTAATAGGTACTCGGTTTGATCTGTAGAGATGATGGCTGAGAAAAGCGGACCAATTGTTCCACAATCTGTGTTGAAGAAACAGAAGAGAAACGAAGAATGGGCCTTAGCGAAGAAGCAGGAGCTTGTGGTTGTGAAGGAAAAGAAAGCTGCAAACAGGAAGCTGATTTTCAGCAGGGCTAAGCAATATGCTCAGGAGTATGCTGATCAGGTATTTTTTGAAATCCTTAATTTGCGTTAATACCTGACAATGTTAATATACATATGTATAGTTACCATATGCTGTGGTGGAATGTAATTTAGGAAAGGGAGCTGATTCAATTGAAGGTGAGGCTAGGTTGAAAGGAGGGTTCTATGTGAATCCTGAAGCTAAGTTGCTATTCATTGTTCGCATTCGTGGGTATGCCTTTTTGTTGAGAAGAGTATTTTGATAGGAATTTTATTATTGCTATAGTACGCTTACATTTCATCCTTCATGAAACACTAGTATAAATGCAATGCACCCAAGGACAAAGAAGATCTTGCAATTGCTCCGACTTTGACAGGTGATGGTTCTTATTTTTATTTGTCTGTTATAATCCTTTCTTGCGGTATTCCCCAAAATGTTATCCTTCCTTAATTGTGCAACAACCTCTAATCAATTAGAGAGGTTGGGTAATGAAATTGTCTTGTGGTCAAAATTGGGACTGTTTGAATGAATGTAGATGACAATTGAAAATATATATATTTAGTTTACTGTGTTTCTTTCATGTTTCCTGTGCACATGATTATTGCCCCTATGCTTTTTGAGTATTGTGTTGGGAGGATGATTGTTATGACTTGCTGTGTTTTACATTGTCATTTTCCATCTCTATCTTTATAGAAATCATTGTAGTCTGATGGCGAATTGTAGAATGTCGTGTCAGCACAGCAATCATTATAATTAACTTTGAAATATTTTGCTATTACACATGCATTAGATTGTCTAAATATTGAATAAAGAAGCTTGGTTTTATATTTGAACCTAATGAGTCCATCTTTGATCTGTTTAGAGTCTCAGGTCTTTCCTTCATTTATGATATACAGCTTGACTAACTGAGATGGCTTATACTTTTTCTCGAAGTATTCTTAATCTATGTAATGAGTCTGAAATTTTGGATGCAGATTTTTAACGGGTTTTTCCTGAAAGTGAACAAGGCAACAGAACATGTTACACAGGGTTTAGCCATATGTGACTTTTGGGCATGCTTCTAAATGCCTCTCTTAGCAGTTGCCTGTGTGGTTCAACATCAGTTTAAATACACTTGATTTCGCTTTCAGGTATCCTAATTTGAAGAGTGTGAGAGAATTGATTTACAAGAGGGGATTTGGCAAGGTCAACAAGCAGCGCATTGCTTTGACGGACAACTCAATTATTAAACAGGTTTGTATTTTTCCATTTACTCACCTTTCATTAAAATGTTTGGGCTGATGCGATGTCGTGTGTTTTAGGTTCTTGGTAAATATGGTATCATCTGTATTGAAGATCTGATTCATGAGATCCTGACGATTGAGCCTCACTTTAAGGAGGCAAACAACTTCCTATGGCCGTTCCAACTAAAGGCACCATTGGGTGGTCTGAAGAAAAAGAGAAATCACTATGTTGAAGGTGGAGATGCTGGAAACCGTGAAGACTACATCAATGAGCTTATTAGAAGAATGAACTAGGTTGAGCAGTTTCGGAAATTTGAGGTTGTATTGGTTGAAGAATGTTTTGTTGGTCTTGTTTTATGCTTCATCTGAATTTGTTTCTTTCTTGGTTCTGGGACGATATCAATTATCAATCAAGCATGTTATTGAAGACAAAGGTTTATGTTATGGATAAGCCATGTTTTGCAGATGTGCCTTAATTGGTGTTTGTGAATAGTTTATGAATAGTTTTGAATGGTAAATGTGATTAATGGGATTAAGTAGAGGGAATGAGTGGTGGAGCAAAGAATGATTAAGGGCAAGTAAGCCCTCCATCTTATACCATGGGATCAAATAAGCCCCTAATCTATATTTTGTTTAACAAAATCCTTAAGTTGTGTTTGGATTGAGTCATTTCAAATCCAATGGATTTGAAAATTAGTGTATTTTAAATTTCTTGAATTTTAATTCAATTCATTTGAATTCCTC
Organism: Pogostemon cablin; assembly: GCA_023678885.1. Taxonomy (NCBI): domain Eukaryota; kingdom Viridiplantae; phylum Streptophyta; class Magnoliopsida; order Lamiales; family Lamiaceae; genus Pogostemon; species Pogostemon cablin. Next base: position 15,768,218 of record CM042969.1, on the reverse strand, counting down.
TGTTTAGATAAATTATGAATTTTTTAAAGGAGTTCAAATCCATAATTCAAAATTTTATTTTTAAAATAAAATTTTATATATGATAAATAAAAATAATAAAATTTTATTATATTAAATATTAAAATTTAAAATTTTATTAAAAGTATTTCCGCAATTTTTTTTTATAAAATTTTAAATTTTAATATTTAAATAATAAAAATATTACCACCCACCCTAACTTAAAAATATTTAAATAATAAGCGTGTTTGAGTATCCAATTTAACACATTTTTTATGGGAATTGTTATTATATATTAGCACAAATGTCTTATATTCAATACATGTGAGAAAAAAGGTGCATTTAAGGTGTTTATTGTGTTTTAGGTGGAAAAATGATCAAAAGTGCAAAGTTGGAGAAAAGGTGTAACTTGTGCAAGAATTCTAAAAAGCACACGTCCAACTTGTATAATTTTTCTGTATTCGTGTGGAGCTCTAAACTGAAAGTGTGATATACCGTTGGAAAGTCACAGAAGAGAGGATCGTTTTAGCATGAGAAATATCTCAATCGGAGTCCAAACGAGAAATTTATGATCAAAATAGTGACGTCGCGCAAGCTGTTTCGACTCAGCACGACTGTACCATTTTGCATGACTTGTTACACCTTTAAATGTTGGAGTTTTATAGGTTCTTTATATGTGGATAGAAAACCAAGGAAAAGAGGATCGTGTGAGCACAATAATCACTCAAATCGTAGTTTGAATGTAGAAGTTATGTGCGAAATGGTGAGACTGCGCAACGCTGCTCGACCAGAACACTTTGGTTGAGCGGGGACACGCAAATCTATTTTTTTTGGGTTTTACACTCCCAGTGCGTGCATATGTGTATTTTTCAAGAAAAAGCTCATCCAAGGTCCATAAGGAGAGCTTACAAGTATAAAAAGGAAGTACCGCACAATCATCCTATACCCCACAAGGGGGGATCACCCCCCAACTATCATCCACATCCTTTCCTCTATCCATCCATCACTTTGAAGATTCGTCTGCTGAATCAAGAGGAGAACCAAGAGGAGGATTCAAGACGGAGAAGGACGTAACGATGCCACATCTAGGGTTTTTATCGTTTCCTAATTTATCTTGTATTTTCAGACATATGGGTAAGATTTATCCAACCCCCATCATTGTTCTTCGTAACATCATGGGCTAGAACCGTTTTGGTAGATATAAGGTTTTGAAGGTTCTTATGAATTAATTAAATTTTCGTGTGCATACTCCGTACTAGTGATTTCAAAATCGGACCGGCCGGTTCAACCGATTAAACTGGAAACTGGAGCCAGAGCCGGTCCGAAACAACCCTATAATCGTTTTCTTAATTGGACCAGAAAGAACCGGTCAAAATTGAAAAACCAGTATAACTAGTGAAATTGGAAAACCGTCGGTTTTGTTTCTAAATCAAACTGAATTCCAAACATTTCCAATTCTATGTTGTTCAAAACGATTGAAATTTCAAAATACATTACTTATAATTATACATACTACATACATACATTCTTAACCCAATCTAATAATACAAAGAAGATATAGAAACGCCATTTCTTCTAGAAGCCGGATCAAACCATCGCCTTTTTCGTTTAATCTCCACAGCAAACGTGATATATCACCTAAGGAAATTGATGTTCAAACTATGATGTAAAATCAAGGAAGAGAATGGGTATTTTTTTTATTGAGAGATAGAAAAGGAGGGGAAAGGGGTGAGATATAGGAGCACTAATGAATTAAGATTGAAGAGTGAGAGAAAGAGAATGACGCAGAATAGAGAGAGAGGCGCACATGACACTGGACAAGGATCAAATAGGGTTTACTACTGACCTTTAAGTTTAAGATTATATTTTGGTGCAATGGGCTTTACTCATGCGCTTGAAAAAAATACAAAAAAATTAAGTTGGCTGAGCATGAATTATATTTTGTTAGATAACATTAGTTTTTTTATATTTCTTATTTTAAAATTATAATTAAAAATAAGTGATTTTCAGTTTTCCAGTTGAATTGCCGGTTCGACCGGTCAGACAGGTTGAACCTCGAACCAGTAGAGACTCGGTTCAAGCTTCAGTCCGATTATGATAACACTGCTCCGTACAACACTACTTGTGAAATTATTTTATATAAGACTATGCTTTCTTAATCCATATTCAGAGTCATTTTGTGCATCATTAACTGTTGAATAGAGTCTGAATGTTCATCTTGATTATTGATTGAGTGCGTTCACTGCTGAACAAGATTCCATGTTATGATTCTAAGTGAGGGGACTCCGAAGCTTCATTAGAACTGTTAATATGAATGTTTATTATTGAATTGAATTTGGGTTAGTAAGCAGGATAAAAAGGTTAATTTTATAATACATATAAAGGGAGATCATATCGGGTTAGAGTACCAATTGGGGAAATAATTGATACTGATAGTACCTAGAAAGAGGTGTGAAATTATATCTCTTGCTCTAAGGTTATTCACACATGTTACACGCATATTTACTTGAGCCTATAGAGCAGATTTGCATGGCTTAGTGATGCGTCTATATTCCACAAGACAAAGTCGGATAGTGATACACGAAAGAAAAATTAATGAGTGAAATTGGATTACCCTAGTGCTACCTATTCTCCTACTTAATTCACTTTCATATTTTCCTAGTTTCTTATTTATTTTATTTGCTATTTTAAATAATTGTTTAGTAGTTGATAATTAAAATTCGAACTTTGATTACATTATCTTAATTAATTTAGTAAATAATTAAATTGATAATACGTCGTCCTTTAGGTTCGATATTTAATTTGGTCACTTGCTTAAGGTGCAATTGATATCCTTAATACTTGGGGAATAATTTTATGTGCAAAGAAAACGCGCATCACTGATGTGTCATCCTTAGAGCATCTTATGGCTGAGTTGTCAAATTCATATGCACTGTAGTATTTTAATTAATTATTTGACATTTTAGTTTATTGTGTAATTTCTTTTTCGGTGCCTTTATTAAGATAACAGGATATCTTAAGGACTTTATTGAAATTTTAACTTTCTTCTCAACGAAACTTCAGAACCCTATTCTATGTGCTGATGAAAATCTCACGCTGAATGCATAGATGGCGGCTCTATCTCTTCCACTCATCCATGTTTAAACTTTAAACCCTAAAAATAATTTTGACAATTCTCTAATTCTTCGATTTTATGTGTTGCCGATCAAGAACTTTTATATATCATCGACGAAGGTAAACATTCTCTATCTTCTTGGATTGTGAGAATCCGTATTTTCTTCTTTTTTTTCTCTTTCGGTCTAATAATTTTATCAGTTCAGGTCTTGCAGTTGCAGTAGTAGGCATCTCATGATCTGAACCCCTTTCACAGTATGTTCTTTACCATTTTTTAATTTAGCATGTCGTTCCTTTTGGTCTACTTCTTTTTCGATGTTGGCTGCTTCTTCTCAATGTCATGCGACAACCTTAATTGAATCCTTACCTAGATTTGAACGTGATAGTAGAAAATCTATTTCATAGAGAATTTGTGGTATTTGAGCATTTGTTTATGTTTCTATAGCTTAAGAACCTATTTAATTTTTAATATGATCTTCATCAAGAATAATATTGGACATAATACTCCATAGAGGATGCTGAAATACCACATACGGAATATAGATCAGCATTGTCTTCATATGGAGCATGAACGAGATTCCATGAATTCTAAGATTCACTTTTATTAATTATCTGATCTCTTATGTATGCAACTCGAATACTCTGCCCAGTCATGGGTTGATATATTTAGCTTGGAAATAAGAATTTTACAAAAATAACTGAGCTGTTTGGTTTGATCTTTTCTTCTTTCTTCTTTTCATATGTTTATAGGATCTCTTAATTTATAGTAAGAAGGTTTCATATATTGGTCAATTATTTATTTAAAGTATGAAATTTTTTTGTCAGGGCTACAGATGTCACTCATGTGAAATATCATCAAAATTACATGTTCATTGCTACACTTATCAACATGGCAGCCTTACCAATTCTTTAAAAAAAACTTCAAGAATTCCTTTTTCCTGGTGAAAGGAAAAGAAAATTTTAGATGTGGCGTTGTTGCCTACGATGTCCAAGAACCAATGGTTTTCCTCCAGCCACAAAAAGAGTTGTAATGTCCGAAGTTGCATGGGGTTTATCTTTTGGAAAATTTCTGGAACTCAGCTTTTCAAACCAAAAGTAGGGTAGCAAGCTGTGGTCATTCCCTACATAAAGATTGTCTTCAGTTTATGGGTACACGTTTTTCTTCTAACATTATGAATTCCCATAAATGATTTCATCAACGACTGAATTTTTTTTGTTATCATGTAAATTATATACATATGATAATAATTAATATTTCACTTTTTGGATTCTCGATGCGGCTTCTTTCATCTTTTGAAATCTCGATGTAATTTTCATTATATAACATAAACTCAAGGACCTAATAGCTATTTTAGCCCAAAAATCAAATGCTTACTTTAAGCAATTTCAAGTTAGTTACAAGAGAAAAAGGTTTAAGTAATCAAATGCTTTCTCATATTTCTATTTTTATCTTTTTCTAAATTTAAGGGTAAGACTGACTATCGGGCAAGGATTTGCTTGATCAATCAGGACAAGAACAAAGACAACACTCCAGTGGTTTCTTTTAAGGGAAGAGGTAGGAGACTGGATGTATTGTTTATCTTATGAGAGGGTTCAACTGCTTGATCGTATAACAGAGAAGAAGTTGTTTGGATTTTGATTAGTGTTGTAATCTTTTCACCCATGTTTGTTGCAGTATAATAGAGTTGTGAAGTATATGGGTTTGGAAATACTAAATCCAATTATTGCTTGGTTGGATGGATTATCCAATGGGTATATGTAAAGCATGGATGCATGTGACTTTGTTAAAAGGTTGTTACAACGGAAGTATGACAATTAGTTAAAAGGAATGCATGTGAAGTAGGTGACGTGGAGCTTGAATAAGATGAGTGGTGGAGATCATTTGAGAGGTTATTGTCCAGCATGCATTAATTTGTAAAAGCTGGCAGTTATCAAGGAAGACTTTTGGCATCTAGTTGAGCCTACAAACACCCTATATGATCATCAATAAAAGGGGCCAAATTTCATTATGATTTCAAATTAAGTTTAGCCATGTGTCGATGCAAATAGATAGTTTCTTCTCCATTGTAAATTCTTCTTCAATAAAGCTCTTTCTTTTCCCGTGGACGTAGGTGATTAACAAGCACCGAACCACATAAAACTCATTGCATTCTACTCATTTTACACATACAATCACACAACCGTTAAATCAATCCGAGAGAGAGAGAGAGATAGTTGAGTGTTTCTTGTGAGTTGCAGTCGATATTGGAAGCTTATTTTCTGACAATTGGCGGCGTCTTGTGGGAAACAAAAAGATCAAGATGAATACCACAAGGTTGGATGTTAAAAAGCTCACGGAGAAGATAGATTTCAACCTTTGGAAGTAGAAGATGAAGGCAGTCCTGATGCAGCAAGGCTTGATGGATGCATTGAAACCTCCTCCACCAGTAAAGGTAAAAATAATCAAAGATCCTCAAGCTGCAATGGGTGGAGTAAGGGGTCCATTTGATGATCAGGTACTCCAAAAGGTATACTCTACAATTATCTTGTGTTTGGGTGATAAAACATTAAAGGAGGTTGCAAAGGAAACAACTGCTATTGGAGTATGGAATAAATTGGAATCCCTGTTTATGGCAAAATCAACTGCTAATAGATTACATTTGAAGTAAAGATTACATGCCTTGAAGATGACTGATGAAAGGCTTCTGATGGATCAAGCTGATGAGTTCTGCAAGATAATAGATGATCTTGAGAATGTGGATTTCAAGCTCACCAGTGAAGATAAGGCAATCATGCTGTTATCAGCCCTACCAAGATCCCAAAGGCATTTCAAAGATACTCTTCTTTATGGGGGAAAGATGTTGCTCAAATGGAAGATGTGATATCAGCACTGAGATCAAAAGATCTAAAGATAGGAGTTGATAACATTGATAAATCAGGTGGAGACAACAAGAAAAGAAATAAAGGGGGAGCTACAGATATATGACAAGAAAAAGAAGTATAGTTTAAATAAATAAGATGATGAAGATAGTGATTCACAAGAAGAATCTGAGGTAAGAAAATATTTCTATTTTCATGAACCGGGTCATTTCAAGATGAATTGTCCAAAGTTGAAGGCATCAAAGGCAAGGAAGGCCAATAATTCCAATAATGATCACAAGAACCAAGTAAATCAAGTCATGGATAGGAAAGAAGTTGCTGATAATCCTGATGGTTGTGGATATATTTACACTGAGGTTTTATCGGTTACGTTATCTAGAAACTTAAATGAATGGATTCTAGATTCGGGAAGTACTTATCATGTGACATCAAGGAGTGATTGGTTCTATGAGTTTGAGGAAAATGAAGGATCAGTTCGTCTCGGAAACGATCAGATTTGCAGCATAAAAGGTAAAGGATCAGTGATGATAGAGTTGTCCAATGGTGCTGTAAAATTATCTAATGTGACGTATGTGCCTAAACTACGGAGAAATCTTATTTCTCTTAGAATTCTTGAGTCCTTCAGTTACGATTTTAAGTCTTAAGGTAGGGTTCTTACTGTTTCAAAGAGTGAGAGTGTAAAACTTCAAGGTTTAAGGAGAGATGGCTTGTATTTTTTAAATGGCAAGACAGTAAAGGGGCTGCATGATCAAGTGAAGCACAATTCACTTGATGATGGTAATATTTCAAAGCTTGAAGTTGAAGATAGTCCTACGAAAGATAAACGGGCTGATCATGTTCAAGGTGGAGGTCTAGAGTCGAAAGGGGTGCTTACTGATGCTGCAACACTTACGGTGGAGCATGCTAAGGAAGTGAGGAAGGTCGATCAGATTGCACATACTTTGTCTAATGATGAACTAACACTTGAGGTGGAGGTTCTTCATGTTGAAAGTTGTAGAAAGGACATCAAATTCAAGTGTAGAAGGTTTTATGCTATTGTGAAATCATATACAATCAAGTGGAGAAAAATGACTTGCAACAATAAGAAGGAAGGAAGCTCTAGCAAAGTTAAGTCTATTGCTAAGTTTGAGCCAAACTTAAACTTAGTAAGTGTTTGTTAAGATTTTTCAAGGTTGGATGGGTTGCTATTCTCTTTCAAACAGTGGACAATGTTTCTGATCCTTAAAATTAGAAAATGGTATAAAGGTTGCTGCTCTATGAAGAGCAGTGTGGGAGAGCAAGTAGAGTATTCATGTTGGATTCAGTCTTTAGGTGGAGATTGTGAAGTATATAGGTTTGGAAATACTAAATCCAACTGTTGCATGGTTAGATGGATTATCCAACGGTTATATATGACGCATGGATGCATGTGACTTTGTTAAAAGACTGTTACAATAGAAGTATGACAATTGGTTAAAAGGAATGCATGTGAAGTAGGTGACGTGGAGTTTGAATAAGATGAGTGGTGGAGATCATTTGAGAGGTTATTGTCCAGCATGCATTAAGTTGTATAGCAGCTAGTTGAGCCTACAACCACCCTATCTGATCATCAATAAAAGGGGCCAAGTTTCATTGTGATTTTAGATCAAGTTTAGTCATGTGTAGATGCAGATAGATAGTTTCTTCTCCATTGTAAATTCTTCTTCAATAAAACTCTTCCTCTCCCTGTGGACGTAGGTGGTTAACAAGCACCAAATCATGTAAAACTCATTGCATTCTACTCGTTTTACACATACAATCACACACCCGTTAAATTAATCCGAGAGAAAGAGATAGTTGAGTGTTTCTTGTGAGTAACATTCGATCTCGGAAGCTTGTTTTCTGATAGGAGTAATTCATATGGACCTCATCATTTTATAAAAGTACACAAGGTGTATGCGTGCACTTGAATCTATTACAAGTCAGAAACTTCAAGCTAGGGTTGGTGCATTAGTTTTTTCTTTTCTATTTTGGGTTTATAATAACAGTGCATTGGAGATGCAAACATAATTCATAATTGGACAGTGATGGTCTTGAGGAGGGATGAACAGAGCGACTGCCCTGGGCCCCAAAGATACGGGGCCCACAAAATATATATATATATATACTTGATATAATTATTATATTTTAATAAAATACATAATTTATATTAGGTTATTAGAGTTTTCATAAAATTTGGCTTATCAATTTATTGTACTTGAAAAAGGCCCATATATTTAAATATTAAAAGGCATGAATTTGATAAAGAAAAGAAATAATTTAGCTATTCGTGAAAGAAAAGAAAGAATTATTGACGGAAATAATGAAAAGTTTTTAGTTAAAAAATATATATAGCAACGAGAGCCTATTCTTTTTGTTCATCCCAAGCCTAAAAAATGTCAGAACCAGCACTGTAATTGGAACAAGACAATAAATGTGCTCCTTATTTCTTTTGTATTTAATTGTTTGATAATTATCCGTATATTTTCCTAAGGGCATGCTATTTGTACCCCTGATTTTAATAAATAAATCTCAATTATTAAATAAACCCCATATATACATATATTACTAAACGTAGCCCCATTTTAGACCATTTTGCCTTTAATTAAAGGCAAATCCATTAAACATTTTAATTGGGGACCACTCTTTCTCCCTTCCAATCGTACACAATAATGCGATGGCCGGACCTTATCCAGATTGATTCTTGGCCAGTAAATGACGATCAGAGGGAGCCCGTTTACCAGTCATTTTGTCTGCATGGTCCAGGAACGTTCGATTCATCATGTATGATTTGATCTGCCAATATCGACAGCGCTGCCAACGCCGCAAATTCATGACGAATTTCCATCGACTGGTTCTACACCGCCGACAGGTACTTTGGCTATATCACCACCGACAACCACACAGACGGCCGGCCTTTCTTCCATTCCAAAATCATTCAAGGAAGTTGTTCATGGGTGTTCCTCCCAGCACTCCCTCAACGTCGCCAGCTACAACGTGACACGGCTGAAGAATTGACCTTATAAGGATTGAAAAAAGGAGCCCATTTAAGTGCTCTGATTTGATCTACCGAGATGGACAGCACCGCCAATGCCACAAATTCGTGACGAATTTCGCCAACGGGTTCTGCACCTTCATCGCTGATTTCTCAACTGCCGACCGTAAATACTTCTACAATCTCAAAACACGATGTTTTATCAATGGTGGATTCTTGAGTTGGATTCCTTACTGAAATTATCCTCAAAATCCTCATACTGATCGAATACGATTGAGTCAAATCCAAAATGTTCAATTTATTGACGAACAAACAGTACAAGATACAGAAAATCTTGAAGAAAGACAGTCCGGCTTAGTCATCCATGGATAAAGATATCACCGACCCACTTATTCTTCCAAATCTTATTGGAAAAGATATAGAAAATTGGATAAGAATTCTTAATTTATAATATGTAGGGGTATTTTAGTATTAACAAATATAAATATTTTAATATATAAATTTGTGGGGTTTATTTAGTAGAATTCGCTACAAATCGTTCCAGTTTATTTTCCTTCTCCCTCAAAAACGCAATATCCATTTTTCCTAACTCCACTTATTCATTTTTCCAATGATTGATACTAAGCCCATATGTTGAATTGGACAGAGAAAAAGAAAATCCCAATTTTAAAAGCCCAATAAGAGCCCACAAAAAAATACTTCTACTATTACACAAATCAAATTCAAGGCTCCTCGATACGAGCGAAAACTATCCATACTATACTCCTTGATATGAGTATAAACTGTCCACACATCAAATCATATCTCCTTGAGAAGAGACAAAACTCTCTACATGTTTGATACTCTTTGATATGAGTATAAAATATCTACACATCAAATAAAATCTCCTTAGGAAGAGAATAAAATCTCTACACATAAAGCTCCTCGGCACGAGCGAAAACTGTTCACACAATACTGCTCGACACGAGTGAAAAATAACCACACAAGCCTCCTTGACACGAGTATAAACTGTCTACAAGTTCAAATTCAAGACTCATTGACACGAGTATAAAATATCAACAAATTCAAGTTCAACGCTCCATAACGCACGAGCCTAAACTGCATGTTACTCCTGGCCCGCATTAGTATAAAAGGTGTATGGCACCCCCCATTCCAAATCATGTTCCTTGAACTACGTTATGACTTGATCCCCTTCAAAGATGTACGTAGGCAGCTTAGTACTCTGCTAAGTTCAGTCATAATTCAGGCTATTCATATCAAGTTGGTGAGACAAGCAATAAAATTCAATCATGTTGATCAAGAATGGAGTATCGCAATTTGTTCACTTCAACATAAATGCATCCGTGAACAAAATGCGAGGGGGCATTTGTAGGCACTTGAATTTTATTGTCTATTAAAGAAAAATATGTGGCAAATTAATGCAATAATTATCAATTAATTATTTATTTATTATGGAATTTGAATAAATAAATTCCTAAAATAAATGAGTAAATAATTATTAATTGGGTCAGATCCAATCAAATAAGTCTGACTTAATGTCTAAGCAAGTTAGAGGCCTAAGCTCGCAAAATTAGGTCAAATCAAGCAATGATCAATCAAACTGTGTTATATATGGAAAGACCCAAGCCCGCAGAATCAGGTCAAATCAGTCCTGGACCAATCAAATTGCGAGTTATTTATGGGGCTTCCTTACCCTTCACCTACATAAGGAGCCCTCTTCCATTCATTCCAAACACACATTCAAAGACCAGAAGACACAAATGTTCTGAAGAGATTGAAACACGAGCAACGCTCCTCAAGATCTTCAAGCATCTTCAAGTCAAGAACGATAAACGATTTGGGATTAAGGTGCGTAGCCCCCTAAATCAAGCGTTCTTCATACACTAAGTTATTCGGTGTTCTTTGTGCCAAGAACAGTATACGAATCGGGATAAGGTGTTAAGCCCCCAAATCAAGTGTTCTTCGGACCAAGTACGTTTAATCCAAACAAAGGCTCGACGCCTCTGGGTTAATGTTATAGAATCCCAAATCCGAGTTCGAGCAAGCTTCAACTGAAGATCCAACTCAACACACACAGTCAGCGCGATCAGCGTAGACAACCAGTCAAAGTCAAAGTTGAAATTAGTTCGAGAGAAGAATCAGAGGATAGATAGAGATTGTTTCTTAAATTCTCAAGTTCAATCTGTTTGAATTATTTTTGTACCCAATTTGTATTTATTCATCATAAATACAAAATTTGTTGTTACAATACTCGTATCTCTTTCCTCTGCAAATTCCACGTAGTTTTCTACTCGTACCCGTCAAATTTAAAATAAATCATTAAATTACATTCTAAACTCTTTTATTAATACTTGCAAGTTAAGATTAACAATAAAAAAATATACTGAAATTTAATCAGTTGAATGAAGACTGTATTTTAGCGGGTGAGGGCTAAGTTTCTTTTAGGAGTTTTAGGATTTTGAAAGTTCAAATCATGTCAGCTTTCTTTATTGAAGAGATTTTTAAGACTTTTATGATCACGTTCTTAATTCTTGTTTCGATTATAAATGCATTCAGTTAGCTCTTGTTATTTATTAGAATTGTAATGTATTCATAATTATAATGTTATATGTGGTAATTGAAGGGCTTTAATCTACATAATTTTTAATTATTAGACATTCAATTAAGGATATACGATTATTTTGATAAGAAAACCCTATAATCAATTCTTTTAGTACTTATAGAGAATCGATATTTCATTAACCTTTTATGAAATTTTGCATGAATCACCTAAAATTTGTATAAGAGGTTGTGGTATTTAGGTTTAATTCTTTATTACTATAAAGGTAAGTATAGTGCTCTATACTTAATTGAAAAGTATCTAAAAAGGGAATATAAGTTATTTTCTAATTTGATCCTAAGATTTTCTTTTTCTTATAATTGATAAATCTCGCTTGATCAAAGTAGTTTTAACATGCTTGAATGATCATTCCTATAAATATTTGCATGAATATAAATTGTGAGTCTAGGGAGTTAATTGACATGAATGAATTAGATTACCTTAATACTACTTGTCTTATATCTTGAAATACTTGATTGTTTTCTTATCATTATTTTATTTTAATTATTTATTATTTTCAAACTAATAGTTTAATAATAAATCCGGAACTTGTGGATTGTCTTAGATAAAAAAAAGTCATAGTTGCAATTTATTTGTTACTCTGGTATTATCCTGTGAGTTTAATTTTTAATTTGGTTACACTTGATAGATATTATGATACATCCCTTAATACATAAGGGTGAAATATCTTTTAGTGGAAAAAGAGTGAACAATGACATCTCATGTGACATATCCTTATAAATTGACACGTGATAGGGTGGAGAAATTCAATCCCCCTACCCCTAGGGTTTATACGTTGACTTACGGTATAGTTTCTCTCTTTTCTCCTACTTATCACTCATCTAACTGAGTGATACAGGAGATATCACATCAAAATATTATAATACATCAAGACCTATAAACAATATCGTCCCATAAATTTTTAAACTCATATGATTTAGTGCGTATTCATAACAAATCCACGAAGTATTTCTTGTAACAAGTTCACATAATTAATTGTCTTCTCCCCATAAGTTTACTTCATATTAGAGACTGTTTGGTTCAATAAAATTTATGAGAGACTCTCTTGTGAGACGGGTTATTGGTGAGACGGTTGTGAGACGGGTCAACCCATTATTAAAGTATGCTAATTGTATAGATAAAGTATACTTATTTATAGTTAAAGTATATCAATAATAAATCACATTATAACACGTTAATATTATATTTTAATGTATAATCTAGCATACATTAGAAAACATACTTTAACAATCATTAAATATACTTTATCTATATAATTGACATACTTTAATGCGTCTCACAAACTGTCTCATATAACTAACGTCTCACAAGAAACTTTGTCAAAATTTATATGTCGGTTAATAAAGCTAGTAAATGTTATAAATAAAGAATAAGCATGATATTTTCCTTAATTCCTTATTCGTTTCATGAAATATTAAACTTAGCTCCTTTGTAATTTATTAGAACATTGCTTTTAATTAACGGATTCAAAAATAAATTAAGCCTGTATAAGTGCTATTAGTGTGTAACGTCTCTTATTTTTAATAAAATTTAAGACTCATTAACTTAAATATGAAGCAAACACTCTCTTATAATTTAATGAGAAGGACTAGTGTACAACCAGTCCTATGGATTAATTGGTGCAACCAGATCCAAATCAGTACCATAATTAAATTTCGCGGATCAAGCTGCTGTAAAATCAATTCCCTGCTACCAAATCAATTAATTACTAAAATCACATGAATCAAAAAAGAAGTCCCCTTCTTCTCTCTCCCCCATCCCTTATTCTCTCTCCCCAAGTGCTGAAACCTCTCTTCTTTATCCCATCGCTCCCCACCATTTTTCTCTCTTCCCCACCCCTTCTTCTCTCTCCCAAGTATTGAAGTCCTTTCTCTCTTCATTAAAGACTTGCATTCTCCGGCAGATGCGCGTTCAACAAGGCAGCAGTACGTGATGGTGGCAACCTCGAAGATTGTGGTGAATCTGAAATGAGCGCCATTGCTGTGATAGATCTATAGGATCTATCCCCTATTGTCTCAGGTTCTCAGATTCAACTTTTAGGCATTGATTAAGGATTTGGGTTAACTTCGTGATTTGAATAACTTGTTGTAGATGGATAGATTGGAGAGATATTTAGTGAAAACTCAAGTTTGTTTTTTTTTTACTTTTTTATTTCAACTTTTTGGTCATTTTTGGTTGGATGAAATGGATGTTTTACTGTGTATATACAAGCAGGGTGGTTCACTTATTACTCTCAACCATGAAGATGTGTATTCAGCCATGGATAACTTGCTTCTACAATTGGAGTACTTTGCAAATGTAGTGATAAAGGTCGAACCATTAGCTACTGGTAGATTGTTGGTTTAGAAAGAGTAATTAAATTCATTGAAAAAGAGTAACTTAATTAATGTAAATCAACAACAAAATTTTTAAAATTTATTTTTAAAAAATTTGAGTAATCCAATTCATTACAAAAAGTAACCCAATTTATTAAAAGGTGTAACTTAATTAATGAGAAAGAATAACGACGTAAATCAACAATAAAATTTTTAAATTTTATTTTTTAGAAAATTAGAGCAATCCAATTCATTGTAAAAAGTAATCCAATTAATAAAAAAGAGTAACTTACAACAAAATTTTCAAAATTTATTTTTAAAAATTAGAGTAATATAATTCATTATAAAAAGTAACCCAATTAATAGACTAGAGTAATCTACAACAAAAATTTCAAAATATATTTTTAAAAAATTAGAGTAATCCAATTCATATAAAAAGTAACTCAATTAATAAAAAAAATACCCTAAAAAATTCAAAAAAATTATTTTTAAAAAATTAGAGTAATAAAAAGAGCAACCTAAGTAAGAAGCTCCAAGATGGAAAGGGAAGCTAAAGCAGAATTAGAGAGTGGGTGGGGACCACCAAGATAAAAAAAATAAGCAGCAGGAGGAAGAAAGGCGTGAGTAGGCTGCTTCATTTAGTTTTCTCTGCTTTGAAAACAAACCAGAGTACACCCATTTCAAGTTATAAGATCTTGACTTTTTCCCATCTTTATCTTCCTCAAACTTCATTTAGTCACAGTACACCCCATTTCAATTTATTGTTCTTAAAAGTGCCAAATGACAACAAAAAAAAGAAAGAAAAAAGTGAAAAAGAGTTTGGGTCAGATCTGCTTATGCCAATAATCACACAACTGAGCCCAGCCACAATACTTTTCTTCACCGATAATGCTGGAGCTCGCTGTTGATGGCCGCCGCCATGTTCCATCTGCTTCCGCCAAAGACACGACTGCCCTCCTCAGTTCATCGCCGATCTACCTGCCATCAACCACAAACGTCGAGCCACTGAGTTTCGTCTGCCGCCGCCAAAGACACGGATGTCTAATCTCGTTGAGGAATCATGATGTGCCGTCTAGCTTCATCAGCCTTATTGAAATCTCCGTCGATTTCTCAAGAATGAGAGAGATAAAGTTTGGGTCATGAGGGAGAGAGAAATAAGTGATATGATGGACAGCAGTGGGCATGTCGAAGCTTCTCCATTTCTCCTTATCTCCATCAACCATTCAACAAATTACAAAATTAGCTTGCGTTTGACCATGGCAGAAGAGAGAGAAAATATAGAAAGAGAAAGAGGGGGAGAAGAGAGAAGTGGAAAAAAGAAGAGTGATGGAGAGAGGGAAATCAGGTTGCTTTTGACCATGACAGAAGAGAGAGAAAGAGGAAAAGGAGAGAGAAGGGGAAAAAAGAAGGGTGATGGAGAGAGGGAAAACACTCACCCACATAGTAATGTGAAATTGGCTGGTCCAATTAACCAGAAAAAGAAAAATGGGCTAAATGGACCCGGTTGTACTATTTTTTAGGAAAAAGACGGGTCTATTGAAGTCTTTGCCTAATTTAATATATACTTCCTCCGTCCCGGACTTATTTGCACTGAAACTTTAGATACGGAGTTAAAGAAAAGTTAGTTTTGATAAATTTTATTAACTTTTTAGGGGTATTGTAGTAGTTTTAGGTAATAAATAAATTATGAAGTATTTTATGTATTTTAGGTGGGAGTGTTATTTTTGAAATTAGAATAACTTTTGAGATTGTTAGTTATGAATTTTTCTTTTTTTGAATAACGAAGATAAATATGAGACGAACGAAAATAAAAAGTTTAAACATAAGTGTGGAATAGACAGAGTAATATTTTTAGAGTTTAATATATTTAAAAGTAAAAGGATTAATTACGTTAATATACGCCACATTCCGTGACCTCGTCGATAAAAAGTGTTAGAAATTTAATTAATATTATTATTATTATTTATTTATTTATATTTAAATTATTGATCTATATATGCACGCACTGTGTTATTGTTACGTCTAGAAACATTAATTTATAATCAAAACTATTACTGAATGAATATGTTGCCATTTACTTCATTTTGATGAATATTTCCTTCATCTTGTTGCTCATTTTCTCATTACGATCAATATTTCCTTAGTTTCGATGCATATTTACTTAGTTTTAATTTTAAATTTAAATTTATATAATTTTATAATTTAATCACAAAATTTTCTATTAATAAAATATATAACTATGTTAATTAATAAAAATATCACATGTTACATATTTAAAATATAATATAAATAAATTTAAATTTAAATATTATAAATATAAAAAAATTCATGACTAAATTTATTTTAAAAAAATCATGATTAAATTGAAAAAATATAAATAGATTGTGTATTTAATTGATAAAAGGATACTTCATGATTAAATTGAGAGAAAATGGAAAGGTCGTGTGTTTTTTTGATGAAAAAAAAGTGCGGCTCTGTTGCCACCTGAAACTTTTCTAAGAACACCTAAATTTTAAAAATTATAATAGTAAAATTCCTATTATGCCTCACCTTTAAATTTATACACACTAACTCCAATCAATCATTTTATTTAGTCCACTCAAAACAATCACTAAACCCATCCAAAATTATTTTTTCATATACCAAACATTAAACCCTAAAAACACATACTATGAAGAAAATTTAGAAAACAATAAAAAAGAAGAAAAAAAAATCCAAAACGAGTGCAAAATTGAGTGCATCAATTCGGTACCGAAGACATCAAAAGACAAACTAAAACTCATGATGTGAGAAACTCAAAAGCATATGTACAACCATCATCATCATAAGTTATAAGCTTTTTACTGCAAAAAGTGTCGTTCTATGCGTCAATCCTAACTATCTCATGTATTTTGATTAATAAAATCCATCAATAATATCGTTCAAACTTCTATGTTTAATTGCAATCATCTCTCTGTCGGACACTTGGGCAGCGCGCAGACTTCTCCACCACAATGCGAGACAAATGAAATTTTGGATTTTAGATTTTAATAAGAGAATTAATTATATTTATACGAAAAGATTAAGCCGGATTTTTAATTAACACCAACATCTAATTTTTTCTTGTTTTCTTATATTGTTCTTGTTCTTCATTTTCATTTTAATATTTCTCCAGGTGTGTTCTAAGTATTCAAGGTTTAATATAGTATATGGAGTAATAATTTTGGATGAGTATATTAATGGTCTTGGGTGTATTTAGTAAAATAAATTAATATAAGTTATTGTGGGTGTAAATTTAAAAGTGGGGTATAATAGGATATTTACTATTATTTTTTTAGGGATTCGGGTGCCCTTAGCAATGATTCGGGTGACAATAGTGCTGCCAAAAAAAAATTATGATTAAATTGAGAAAATAGGAAAAGATGATGTATTTTAATGTAATCCACGAAAGTAAAATTATCTTTCCAACTAAAGATTACTTACAACATGATTCACGAAAGACTAGCACTACCAAATTTAGTTTTTACAAGATTGCTAAACATGGGAATTGGATGGGCATAAAATAGATTGATTTGTCATGTTTCAAGACTTCCCCACTTGAAAACTTTTGAACTCAAGACTCGTCCCAACATATTTAACTCAACACTCGTCCCATCATATTTTTAGACCCACCATGTTAAGTCAACTTTTGGTTTTTTTTTTTAATTAATTAATTTAATAAATAGTTAATTGTCTCAACCTAAATGCTTATTGTCTCAACCTAAATGCTTACTGCTCAAATTGGAAGTTCTAACACTTAATTAATCTTATGAATCAACGCAAGAACCTCACTTATGCACTCACGTGAACTCTCTATCGATTGAAAAACTTATGATCACACACACACTTTGAATATAAACTGAAGAATAGCAAAGCAAATATAGTGGTTTGTCTTATGAAGCCTACGTCCACTCTTAAAGACGTTTGAATCTTATTGATCTAATGAATACAACTTGGAGGAGATAAAACAATGAACCCTATCTAATGCATGCTCACATTTATATTGAATGATGATCAGCTGTATGTCATAGGTTGTTAGTTAGTTATAATAGACTAACTCCCTCAGCTCTCCTTTCCTTTCCAACTGATCACCTTACAATTGTTTGATCATGCAAGCAATCTAATGGTTCATCCTTGTGCCAGCTCATCAATCCGTACTTCATTTTTGATCAACTAGCTCCACCAATCTCCACCTTCCACGTATGAACTGCTATCACACGTTCCAAAACTACCATGCATGTGTCTATAACTTCTAACAATTCTCCACCTTATAGACACTGTATTAACTTAGCAAGATTCAAACATCCCACCCTGCTGTTTTATGGACACTGTATTCCCCTTCTCTTCTTCTTATTGCATACTGAACAAGCTCTTACACAACTCAAACTTGAGAGTTGGAAGAGCTTTTGTCAGTGCATCAGCTGGATTCTCTGTTATACTTATTTTCTTCACTACAACAGATCCCTTCTCAATCACATCCCTTATAAAGTATAACCTCACATCAATGTGCTTAGTTCTTTCATGATACCCCTGATGTTTGGATAGATGAAATGCACTTTGATTATCACAAAATACTTCAAATACTTCTTGCTGAATCCCAAATTCCTTTAAGATTCCTATCAACCAAATACCTTCTTTGATTGCTTATGTTAGTGCCACTCTGTGGTGGATAATGCTACCACATGTTGATGTGTAACTTTCCAATTAATAGTAGTACCAAACATGTTAAACACATAACCTGTTAATGAATTTCTTGAATGAAGATTTGCAGCATAGTCTGCATCAACATATCCAACAATAGCTTGATTCCAATCTGTCATTCTCTAAAATTTTAAACCAACTGATGTTGTCCCTTTAATGTACCTCAAAGCCCATTTTACTGTCTCCCAATGCATCAGTCCTGGTTTGCTCATAAACCTACTGATCAGACTCATCACATATGCTAGGTCTGGTCTATAACACACCATTGAATACATAAGACTCCCAATAGCACTTGCATATGGTATCTTATCCATTTTTGCTCTCTCCACATTTGTATTAGGACTATCTTGTATGGACAGTCTTAATCCTTGTTTTGTAGACACTGAAACTGACTTTGCACTAATCCATATTATATCTCTTCAGAACTTTAATCAAGTAAGATTCCTGATTCAAGCTTAAAGTACCTGCTTATCTATCTCTCTCGATCTGCACACCTAGTATATTACTTGCTTCTCCAAGATCCTTCATTTCAAACTCCATTCTCAGTATTTTCTTTACTGCATTTATCCCTGTAATATCTCCACATGCAATCAAAATATCATCTACATACAGCAGCAAGTAGATGAAATTCCCTTCTTCATTCTTTATATAAACATGCACAACTGTCATGCAAGCTCCTTTCAAAACCATTTGATATTATGTATTCATCAAATCTCAAGTACCACTGCCTAGGACTTTGTTTAAGTCCATACAGAGACTTGACTAACTTGCATGCCTTATTTTCTGATCTGTCAACATCCGTACCTTCAGGTACTTGCATGTATATATCTTCTTGAAGGTTCCCATGTAGAAATGCAGTAGTTACATCAATCTGATGCAACTCAAGATCAAACTGAGTTACTATAGCAAGCAAAATCCTAATGGAACAGTTCTTAACAACTGGTGAAAAGATCTCATTATAATCCACACCCTCCTTCTGTGAAAAACCTCTTGCAACTAGTCTTGCCTTGTATCTAACTCCACCTTCTTTGCTTGTTATTGGTTTCCTTTTGTAAAGCCACTTACACCCAACAAGCTTCTAATCTGCTGGCTTCTCAACAAGTATCCAAGTCTTGTTCTTCTTCAAGGATAGCAATTCCTCTTCCATAGCAACTATCCACTTATCACTTTCTGTACCTGAAATTGCTTCAGAATATGATCTTGGCTCATACATCTCAACATTTGTTGCTACAAACAATGCATAGGATACAACATCAGCTTCTATATATCTAACAGGAGCTCTTATCTGCCTCCTTAATCTATCCCTTACTAATTGATAGTTGCTCAAAGTTTTTCTTTCAGCTGATGTTTGACCCTCTTCTGGTGTTGGTGTATTCTGATTCCTTACTTGTTGTTTCTTATCTGTATCAAGCTCCACCTCAAGCTCAACATGATCTGTATCAGAAAATACACCAGTTGCCCTCTCAACTAAAGACATCTTCTTCTCATTAAAACTAACATCCCTACTAATAAGAAACTTATTAACTTCATAACACCACAACTTATAACCTTTTATCTCTTTTGGATATCCAACAAGCATACATTTAATGGCCCTTGGATACAACTTATCTTGTTTCTGGTGTGCATAAGCTTGACACCCTATAACTCTTAGATGATCATAACTAGGGAGCTTTCCAGGCCACACTTCTTCTGGAGTTTTAAACTTAAATGCTGATGAACATAGGTTAATGAGATAGGCTGATGTTGTTACTAGCTCACCCCAAAACCCCTTAGAGAATCCTCCACTATTTAGCAAGCATCTCACTCTTTCAAGCAATGTTTGATTCATCATCTCAGCAACACCATTTTATTGTGGTGTACCAGGAACTGTCCTATGCCTTTTAATACCTTTATCTTGACAATAGATATTGAATTCTTGTGACACAAATTCTAGTCCATTGTCAATCCTCAAACATTTTAGCTTACACTCAGACTGATTTTAACTTCAGTAAGTCATATCTTAAATGCTACCAATGCCTCATCCTTTGATCTTAAATCCTAACCCATAGCTTCCTTGAGTAATCATCAATGAAAGATATAAAATATCTTCCACCTCCCATAGTTGTAATCCTTGAAGGCCACCATAAATCTGAGTGTATATACTCCAACTTTGACTTAGTGTTGTGCTCTGCAGAACCAAACTTACTCCTTTTTAACTTGTCAAGTATGCATGCCTCACACTGATCTAACATAACAAATGAACTAAGATTCAGTAAACCTTGCCTAGCTAATTCTTGTAGCCACATTTCACTTACATGAGCAAGCCTCCCATGCCATAAATGTGCATAATCCTTTTCTTGTGAAGCATTGATCTGCCCAGTAATGACAGATCCCTCAAGAAAATAAAGATCATTCTTCTTGATTCCTTTTATTACTACTGAACTTCCTTTCAAGACAGTGAGAGCTCCATTCTTAAGCCTGCTTTCATATCCTTGTGTATCTAACATACCAAGAGAGATCAAATTTCTTCTTAAGCTAGGCACATATCTCACTTTAGTCAGTAGTTCAACAGATCCGTCAACACATTTTCATTTTAATGGAACCTATTCCTTCAATACTACCTGCTTGACCATTTCCTAAAAGGACTTATCCCTCATTACATTCAGTTTGAATCAAGAAACCAAGTTGAAAACTAAACATTGAAAGCCTAATCTATGAATGAAGAAACAAAACGAGAACACGAGGATTTTTTGAGTGGTTCGATTTACTAACGAGCCTACATCCACTATGGAGAAAAACCCTTTATTGTTACATTATGTATGAGGAAGATTACAATAAAGAATAAGCTATCAACAGCTTATATACTAATCTGCAGCACATATTAGAACTTATGAGACTAATTTGCTGGTGCAAATTTGAGCCTTCAGTTGGTGTATCAAACGGTTGCCAAACTGAGTGAAACTGATCCTAACTAATAGCTGATGTGTCAAGCTTTCCAGCCATATGCTCAACCGCTCCTAACTCATCTGTTTAGCCACCAAACAAACTCCTCAAACTTTCCTGCTCACCTTATGCACCAGTTGTATCCTTATTTGCCTTTTCTTGATTATTATACCAACTGATGCATCTGTTTCTTCTATACATCATGTCCATATGTAATCTAAGACTTCTGCAAACTTACCTATGATTGAATAAGGTTTATTCTTCACAAATCTCCACCTAAACCTTAATCAAACCATAGCAAACCTCTTCTCCATTACACTACTCCACCTTGAGTAGCAACCTATAAACATTGCTCCACCTTGAGCAACACCTTTTACCATTGCTCAACCTTGAGCAATACCTGCAACGTATCAATATTGACTTGCCGCCAAGCCACAATAAGTTCGAACTAATTTCCTAATGAAAGTGTCATTACTTCGAAGTCGATTCTAACTCACTAGGATTACCCGATGCTTTCTCCCATTTGCTCGTAGTTACCACGTCACTCTTAACCTATGTAACGCCATCGAGTCCAAGTCACCACATCTCCTAGCTACCCCGTTGAATCACTACTTCACCCCGAACACCATTCACTTACCGAAAAATCCTTTCCTTACAAACTTATTGAGCTGACTTTCTTATCTTTGTGAAAATACAATGCTGTTGAAGCATGATTTCACCCCATGGAAACCCATGTCCTGACTCCACTTTCAGGGGAGTCCCATGCTGCCAATGTTCATGATTTACCCGCTAGAAATTCCACAAACCCAGTGAAAATCCAGCCTCCGCTTCCATGAACAATGCTGCATACCTTTTAAATAATGTACTGGCACATTACCTTGCATCAATCATCTGTAGTGAACCAATGCCCACTACTTCAAGCCATTTCTGACACACTATCTCAACCTGAGATCCTAACCGCATAGCTGTCACACATATGCAAAGTTCAACACTCAATTCCTCTATCGGAATCAAGAACACCGCTGTTGTATAAGTACATCATCACACCATTGAGAATCTGATCTATCATTTGCCCAACGAGCGATCATCTCCTTTCACCAATGTAGAGAGCTGTTGTTTCTCCTCTGTGAAAAACCTTGATGGAAAAGATTCTCTCAACCATGTCTTGCTTCACCCGAGATCAATGACTGCCGTACTAGATTGCCATTACTGAGGTATTGAAACCAAAATAGCCATTCCAGTATAATATTTCTTACTCTTATAATTTCCTATCTGCCATCCATTTTCCAAAATTCTGTCGCCAGCTGGATCAGACATCACCATCTCCACCGGAGACCCACTGCTTATCGCCGGACATTCAATTTCGAGCGCTGCCCAATTCCGATGCCGCTGCTCTCTTCACTGAGAGCCGCCTAACTAGAGAAATTATTCGCCTCTGCCGTCAGAAGTCGCAAATTTCCGCTGAGCCTAATGATTCCTGCTGTCTCATTGGCATCCTTTGTCTTCACTGATGGAGTTGTCGCTCTGTCCACTTCTGATCAATGCCCAGAAATTAACCCATGGAGTCTCTCTTCGCCGAAACTTATGTTAGGAATAATATATGTATAATCTTTATATCCCACATCGGTTAGACTTAGATAAGAGTCCTTCTTGTAATTGTATATATTTGTATCTCTCATTAATGGTAATGTGATTCACTCTTTAATCTCTTTATGGTATCAAAGCAATATTTTTTGGCCTACGCCAAATAAGATCCTGCTAGCCCACAAAATCTTTCAACAGCCCACCTATCTAGCCCACAAAATCTTTCCACAGCCCACCTGCTAGCCCACAAAATATTTCCACAGCCCACAATTCCATCCAAAATCCCCTTCAATAGCCAAAGTCAATTCCATCCAATCTCAAATCTATACAGATCTGAGAATCTCTCTTAAAACAATTCCTTAATCTCAGTCCTAATTTTATTCAATCAGCCACCATAAATCCCGCCTACATCAATGTTCCATAAATCAATTTGCTCATCTCATTCCTGATTTTATTCATCCACCACCATGTCCACTTCTTCTACCTCCGATCAATCTACTATTGGCGCTATTTCTTCTGCCACTGGAATCACGCCAGTATCTGCTACTAGTGAGTCTTCCCCAATACTTGTTGCTTTTAATACTGCCTCTTAAGTGCTGTTGAAACTGACGTTGCTCAACTATGTTGCTTGAAGTTTTCAACTCTGAATCTTATTATCCAGGTACGATTTATCTTGCTTCGTCGATGGCTCTTACCCATGCCCATCGTCAAAGATTTCTGTTGATGGTAAGGAAACTTCGAACCCTATGTACACATATTTGGTTTGCCAAGATCAACTTATTCTCAGTGCTCTTGTTGGATCGATCAGTCCATCATTAATCTCCTTTATTGCCAAAGCTAGAACATCATACGAGGCATGGCAGATTCTGTCAAACATGTATGGGAAATCCTCCAGGGGGCGTATCCTTGCTCTGAAGAATAAGTTGCTTAGTCCATTAAAAGGTAACCGAACTATTACTGATTTCATGCTTGAAATTAAAGGCATTGTTGATGAACTATCTTTGTTGGGAGTTGTCACTGATACGGACGACCTTGTACTTAAAATTCTTCATGGTCTGGATGATTCTTATAATGATCTAAGTAATGCAATACAAGCTCGTGAGACACCTGTTTCTTTTGAGGAACTACACGATAAATTGCTTGGCATGGAAGCCCAACTTGCTACTCGCCAATCTGCCTAATCTGCTATGCCTGCAACTGCGTTCACTGCCTAAAAAAATTCACGCCGACCTCCTTTTTCTGCTGATACTGCTGGACGTAACAACCTGCATTTCGGCCAGTAACGTCCACCTATGGGCTCTACAAATCAGTCTCGTCCTGGATACCAAGGACGTTGTCAATATTGTGGAATCACAGGCCACTCTGCTCGTCGTTGCCCTAAAATATCGGCTCTCATGAACTCTCAATCACGCCGTCAATCTGCTCAACCCATCTATGGCATGCCATCTGCTCATACCGCCACTTCTAAACCACCAAACTCTGGATGGATTATTGACTCTGGTGCTTCTCACCACATTACCACAGACCTTGCCAACCTCTCAATTCATGGATCATGTTCTTGTTGGTAATGGTTCCACTCTCCCCATCACACATACAGGCAGTCTACACTCTTTCATTATTCCTAAACTCACTTTCCACAATACCCTAGTTGTTCATCATATTTCTCGCAACTTGTTATCTGTGTCTCAACTTTGCAGCCAAAATAACATCATTATTTCCTTCTCTTTTGATGCCTTTCAGGTGAAGGACAGTTGTACGGGAGACGTTCTGCTTTAGGGCCCTCGGGTTAATGGTCTCTATCTATGGCCTGCCTCATCCATGCCTTTTGCCATCACTGCAATTCCACAATCTACTACACTCTGGCATGCCCGACTGGGTCACCTATCCTTGAAAATCCTACATCATACTTTATCCAGTCATCACGTACGTTCGTTGAACTCTTCAGGTTTTAGTTTTGAGTCCTGTAAATGCATTAAGAGTAATAAATTACCATTTGCTGAATCTACCTTAATTTCTTCTGCACCTCTTGAACTTATATACTCTGATGTGTGGACCTCTCATGTTTTATCCATTGATGGCTACAAATATTATGTGTTGTTTGTTGATCATTTCACAAAGTATATGTGGCTATATCCGCTTAAACATAAATCTAATGTTCTCACAACTTTTCAGGCCTTTAAATCCCTGGTTGAAAAGCACTTCTCCACTCCAATCAAAGCATTATACTCTGATAATGGGGGTGAGTACCTTGCCCTTAGATCATTTCTAAGCTCTAACGGTATCACCCATCTCACTACTCCCCCTCATACTCCTGAACACAATGGTCTCTCTGAATGACGTCATAGGCACATTGTTGATACTGCTTTGGCTCTTCTCCATCATGCATCTATGACCCTTTCATACTGGCCATAGGCTATCTCTACAGCCATTTATATCATCAACCGCCTTCCCAAAGCCAACCTCAATATGCCCTCTTCCTATGAAAAATTATTCCACAAGCCACCCAATCTCTCCAAATTACGTGTTTTTGGGTGTCAATGCTTCTCCTGGCTCTGACCTTATGTTTCTCACAAACTATCTCCTCGGTCAAAATCTTGTGTCTTTGTCGGATACTCTCTTACTCAGAGTGCCTACCTTTGCCTTGATACTGAATTAAACTGTATCTATACATCACGCCATGTTGATTTTGTGGAGCATATATTTCCTTTCTACCAATCACCCACTACGTCTATGCAATCTTCAGTTAGACTACTAGAGATATTTCTGCTCTTACTACCTTTCCATCTCCTCCACCAATCCTGGCCTCCTCACCAGCACTTGATCCAACACCATCACCCTTGCGGTCCCCAACGACATCTCCAAGGCACTCTCCTACACCTCCAGCATCTCCTCAACCCACTCGCCATTCCATGATCACTCGGGCATGTAACAATATTATTAAACCTAACCCGAGGTACTGTCTTTACTCCTATATTTCTTCTCCTGTTGAGCCAACTTTTGTTTCACAGGCAATAAAAGATCCTCAGTGGCGTGATGCTATGTCTGTCGAGTTCAATGCATTACTCACCAATGGAACATGAGAACTTATTCCTCCTGATGATTCTGAGAATATAGTTGACTGCAAATGGGTGTTTCGGATTAAGCGTTATCTGGATGGTTCTGTTGAACGATATAAAGCTCGACTAGTGGCTAAGGACTTTCATCAGCGGGTAGGGATTGATTTTTTTGAGACCTTTAACCCCGTTTTTAAACTTACAACCATTCGTGTTGTTCTCAGCATTGCTATCTCTCGAAGGTGGCCACTTCGCTAATTTGATGTAAATAATGCTTTTCTTCAAGGCACTCTTCCTGAAACTGTCTTTATGTCTCAGCCACCTGGGTTCACTGATCCTAACCAGCCTACATATGTTTGCAGGCTTCGAAAGTCTATTTATGGCCTTAAACAGGCCCCTTGTACCTAGTATAATGCACTGTGCTCCTTTCTTACATCTGTAGGTTTCTGTTGCAGCCGGTCAGATGAATCATTATTTGTCTACAGTCGTCAAGGTGTCATTGTGTATTTTCTAGTTTATGTGGATGACATTATCCTTACGGGCAGTGATGATAAATTTCTCACACAGTTCATCTTTGACCTAGCCAATCGATTTTCGGTGAAGGATCCCGGACCTCTTTCCTACTTTTTAGGAATTGAGGTCCATCGATCTTTCTCCGGCTGTCAGCTTTCTCAGCACAAATACATTACAAATATTTTGGCTCATCACAATATGCTAAATGCCAAACCAGTCCAAACCCCTTTAGCATCTGGTGCACGTTTCTCTCTTCGGGATGGCATTCCTCCTGCAGATCCTACTATTTTCAGACAAGTGCTTGGAAGCCTACTATATCTTTTACTGACTAGGCCTGACATTGTCTTTGCAGTGAATAAGCTCTCTCAATTCATGCATGCCCCTACTGAACTGCATTGGATAGCTGTCAAATGCCTACTTCGCTATCTAAATGGAACCTGCAATCATGCTTTACACATTTGTCGATACTCTCCACTTTCTATACATTATTTTACTGATGCAGACTGGGCTGGTGATTCAGATAATCGAACCTGCACAAAGGCATTTATTATTTTTCTGGGCTCTAATCCTATCTCGTGGTAGTCCCGTAAATAGAAAACTGTTGCATGATCTTCTACCGAGATGGAATACAGAACAGTTGCCTCTGCTGCGGCTGAGTTACAGTGGATTCATTCCCTTCTCTCTGAATTATATGTCTCGCTTTCTATGACTCCTACTATCTATTGTGACAATATTGGTGCCACATATCTTTCATCAAATCCAGTTTTCCATTCAAGAATGAAACATATCTCCATTGACTTTCACTTCGTGCGAGACCTTGTGAAGACTTCTCAACTTCGTGTCTCTCACGTCTCCTCCACTGATTAGCTCGCTGATGCTCTCACAAAGGGGCTATCTCGACCGCGTCTTCAGCTCCTGCTTTCCAAGATTGGTGTGCTTAATCACCCTCTATCTTGAGGGGGCGTGTTAGGAATAATATGTGTATAATCTTTATATCCCACATCGGTTAGTCTTAGATAAGAGTCCTTGTAATTGTATATATTTGCATCTCTCATTAATGGTAATGTGATTCACTCTTTATCTCTTTAACTTAATCCTCCGCCGGAGTACCATCGCCATTGGGGTACTATCCAATCACGCGCGATCTTCAAACATGGAATTCCGCCGATACCACCTTCAAATTCGCGTTGTTGGATTTGCAACTTTATCGCAAACTTGATTCCGTCGCCGCTGGACCACCGGAAGATTGCTTCTACCAAGAACTGTCATATTGTCTCCAAGAAATTCCAGTTCGCCTTTGACCTGCTGCCACAAGAGATTTGATCTCCTACTTTCCAGCGCAAATAGTTATAGAACCGCCTGATTCCTTGGAATCACCTCGACCCACCGCCGAAGGCTTCCTTCTCTCTCTTCTCTAAACTGCCGTCCAAATAACGACTCTGAATCCCTCTTGCTGATCTGCAAGAATCGCTTCCTTTCTTGCATCTCATCATTTTCTTCATCTTCATACCGCGATCAGATTTCATATCCTCTGAAACCCGCTTTCAAATTCATGGAAATACCATCTTGATCTTCAATCTCCATCTTCTTCCTTGGTCTGCCCTTCTTCCCACAGACGTTGCCACTTCTTATAAATCAACGCAAGAACCTCACTTATGCATTCACGTGAACTCTCTATCGATTGAAAAACTTATGATCACACACACACTTTGAATATAAAACTTCTATCTTATGATCTAATGAACCCTATCTAATGCATGCTCACGTTTATATTGAATGATGATCAGCTGTACACCATAGGTTGTTAGTTAGTTATAACAGACTAACTCCCTCAGCTCTCCTTTCCCTTTCAACTGATCACCTTACAACCGTTTGATCATGCAAGCAATCCAGTGGTTCATCCTTGTGCCAGCTCATCAATCCTTACTTCATGTTTGATCAACTAGCTCCACCAATCTCCACCTTCCACGTATGAAATGCTATCACACGCCCCAAAACTACCATGCATGTGTCTATACCTTCTAACAATTAAAATATTAATTCATTAACCAGTCTTAATGTGTTAGATTAATTAATATTATAATAATCCTTCCATTTAGAAGAAATTCGATCACATTTACTATTTTATGTCGTTTAAGAAAATAAATTATCTTTTTCTTTACTAATTTTATTGATTTTTGAAAGTATTTTAGTATTTTGAATTGAAAAATAAAATGTAAAGTATTGTTATGTATGTTAGGTAATAGTGACAATTTTGAAATAAAAATAACTTTTGAGGTTATTGGATAAATGTGTTATTTTATTTTAAATAATGTGAAGGATAGTGTAGGACAAACAAATGAATAAAGTAAGAACGATTTAACGGGACGAAGCATAATAATAAACTATGAGAAAGTCTTGCATTCACCCGAGAACACAGAGCGAAGCATAATAATAAGCTTGGGCAAAATCTTGCATGCACCCAAACACACATAACGAAACATAAATAAGTTAGGGCAAAGTTTTGCATGCACCCGAACACACAGATTTAGGTTCGTGCGCTCAAATTCAATTTTATGTCCTTTACTGTTGAATGTTACTCTTTAATATAAAAAAATTATACCCTAATTTAATATATATATATATATATATATATATATATATATATATATATTCAAACTTTATTACTGTTCATATATCAATCGACATTTTTAATGAAAAAAATAATATTCTCATTAATTAAATTATGGTTATT
Source organism: Pogostemon cablin (assembly GCA_023678885.1). Classification (NCBI taxonomy): domain Eukaryota; kingdom Viridiplantae; phylum Streptophyta; class Magnoliopsida; order Lamiales; family Lamiaceae; genus Pogostemon; species Pogostemon cablin. The sequence goes on along the minus strand of CM042969.1, from coordinate 15,738,796 downwards.
CTGTAGTGCATCGGGTACACCGGTGCACCTATGATTTTAAGGTATGATTTATAGGGTAGTTATTTAGGGAGTAATAATAATTATTTTTTAAACTTTTAATTATTTTATTTGATCAAAGGTAGTTATTAATCTAATTTTTAATCTAATGAATTCTATTATTTAGGTGCTACATAGTAGACTTCTAGTATGACTCTTAAATTATATTTTTATAACAAAATGTTTCTATATCATTGACGGCTTCGCGACCAATTCAATAATTAACGACTCGATTGGTATGATTGAATGGAATAACGAAGGAATGGAATGAATTTATGAAATAGAGATGAGAAAGGAATAATTATTACAATGATTGGTATGGTTTAGGAATTACTCAAGAAATAGAAAGATATATTTTTTAATTTGTTCTAATCTCATTAACAATATTTTATATTATTAAATTAATTTATATAAAATTATTAAATTAATTAAAATGTTAATGAAGATTTTATATATTAATAATAATTATACAAAAATTAATTTTTTTAGTATTATCAAAATATAAATAAAACATCTATGTATTAAAAAATAATTAAAATCTCGATGAAAATTTTATATATTTTAATAATTATGTAATTAAAAAAATTAAACTAAATATAAATATAATTTTAATATTATTAAAATATAAATAAAATTTTTTATATATTAAATTTATCAACTTACGAAAAGAATTATAATTTATATTTTATTACACACACACACACACACACACACACACAGATATATATATATATATATATATATATATATATATATATATATATATATATATATATATATATATATATATATATATATATATATATATATATATATATATATATATATATATCCAATTTAATTAATAATATTTTTTTAATAAATAATTTAGTCATTTTTATTTTGAATAAATATTAAATTAATTTTAAATTTTTATTATATTTTTTAAGAATTTAATTTAATTTATATTTTTTAATGAGATGAACATATAATTTTTTTATTTAAATTTTAAATAAATAATTTAATATTTTATTTTTTTATTGAATAATTTAATACCAATAATTTTAATTAATATTACATTTTAAGCAGAAAATATTAATTTATTTATAATTTTGGTAATTACATAATTTAATTTAATATGATAAAAATTAAAAAATATTATTTACATCTTTTTATATTTCTTAGTTACATAAATTTGAAAAGATAAAATAAAAAGTTCATTTCAAATGGTGTTGTAATGGGTAATACCATGGGGGTGGGATGAATCACCATTCCCATGTTTGAGGGAATGGTGATTCCAAATGAAATTGAGATTCTCATTCCTTGAATATACCAATCGTGATATTTGAAATGAAAATAGGAATAGTGATTCCATTTCTAATCGATTCCAACCTACCAATCGATGAACAAATCCGAGGTAAAACAAACATTAATTTTTCTTGAGGCCTATCCTTATCAAATTTGGGTCATAAAGTTTATTCGGCCCATTAAATTCACGTCTTATTAAATTTTTTGGAGTAACGATCTAGGCAACATTTATATTTTAGAGTGCTTGTTATTGGGTCTCAAAATACAATGAATGTAATACACGTTCGTCTAATGGGCCTATCATGTTAGGGAACATTAGTATCCTATAATAATTAACACTATGAAACATCAACAACTTATTTTATGCAATTACAACGTCAACATTTGCCTAATACTTAATTACTACGTGATATCTGCTTAACATTCAAGAGACATGTCACATCTAGAGTCCAAAAAACTACCAAAAAATTCGGTATGCCACGTAAAAAAAATTTATAACTTTTTTATTAAAAATGTTATTATTTTTTATTAATATATTATTATGATATAGTTCATTGATCAATTTACATTAATTTTGTGTATTACTATTTATTAAGGATATTATATAATTTCTTGGTTGATATAACATTCATGAGTTTCTTATCGGTTGAAATAACATTCATGAGAACATAAGTCTTTACTATAAATCTATACTACAAGTTTATTACCTAATAAATCAAGAGATTTTTGGTATAATATTGACTTTTGTGATGTAAATCGAGAGTTTTTGCCAAAAGAGATTAGAGATTTTGGTATCGTATCTTTACTTATCTAAATGAAGGTTTTCTCCTCCAAGATGCCATCTCCTCCTTGATCCACGGCTGATGTGGCAGCATGTAATCTCTTTTAAGCTTTGTGTTGTTTCTCCTTCTTTTTATTTACCTAAAATAAAATAATTCTTTTTTAAAAGTTTTTCTGATCTTTCCCCTTCTTTTAATTTAATTAAAGAATACGGGCATTACATAACGCCAATCTTAATTTTATTTTGGCGCCGGATATATACACTCTTATTTTTACTGCATACACCCTTTCTCTAATACACACTATATAAACAAATAAATTATGTAATTTTAAATACACCCATGTCAAAAAGAAAATATACCCTCTAACCACTTGACATATTTAAATATTACCTAATACCTAATACCACCAATTCTCACTCATCTCATACCCCCACCCCTGCTAACCCAATACATTCAATCCAAAAGAAAGAGAAACGACAAGAAATAATGCACCCTCCACTCCAAATTGAAGCAATCAGTGTTTGGTGAACAAGAGATAAGATGGCAGGCCAATTGAAGAAACATTGCAATTGATGACATAAATCTGTTTAAACTAATTATATGTGTGTGGGTTATGGTTTGCATTAGGGGTATGCACGGATATTGGATTTAACCGAAATCGAATCGAATTAATCCCGAATCGAAAAAATCATTGACTTTTTGATCTTTTTCCGAATCGAACCGATTTTTCTTTTGGTATGGACTTGGATTTTTTTCATTTTCCCGTACCGAACATTTGATATAATCGAACCGAACCGTACCGAAAAACCGAATTGAAATTATGCATTAAAATTATATATAATATATTTATCTTATTATTTATAGTTTATACTTTATAAGTCATGAATTAATTAATTTTAATTTATTAATTAGGATTACATTATATTATTTCTTTCTTTTCTTTTTGTTTAGAGGAATATTTTCTTCGTTTTTTAGGTATATAAACCTTATCTTTTTTACTAGTTTTACTAGTTGAAGGATTATCAATACCAAATTGTTGACAAAATTCACCTAATTGCTTTCGCTCATTAAGGCTTTGCCTTTTAATTTGTTGATTTAGCTTTATTTCATTACATAAAGCTAATCCTTCCTGTTTACAAGTGTCTATAAGAGACCCATATGTATACTGATTGTAATCAATAGAGATATTATCTCTTTTTAACGTTTTACGCACTCTTTCAGCAAATAAGCTGGGAAGACCATCAATAAATTTTTATTTCCAATTAATGCTATTACATTCTGGAAGTTCCATAACTCTGCTCAAAAAAGTGTCTTTATACCATCTGAAATCAGACAGAGTTCTACATCTCATAGTCTGTAACAATGTACGAATAATATCACTATTGTCACTGAATCAACCAGTAAAATGTTCAATGATGTTGACTGCAAGTGTATAAACTGCATTTTCAACAGTTACATTATCACTTGCCTGTTTGACAGTATTAAGAATACTATTACGATCATTAAGAGATAAATAATTATCCCACCAGCCTTTAAGCTGTCCAGTAAAAACAGCAACAATCATAGAAGCAATAGTCTTGTCTGTATTATTGCTGTTTTTACATATAGTAGAATACATCAACATACGATGTACACCATCAATATTCCATTCGTAAATTTTATTACCAGAATAACTTATATCAATAGTATCAGTATACTCCTCATGTAAAACATCCATAGGAGTGGGTCTGGAATAATAAAATTTATTCTGGATAGGCTTATCTGCCCATTTAGTATTAAGCTTATTAATCTGATTTTCAAAAACCTCTTTAAAATCAGATTTATTAATTAAATCATAAAATAATTCTTTATCAAGAGTTTTTATACTAAGTTTATCAAACTTTTCTTGCAACAATTTTTCTAATTCAAAAAGAGGTTGCATTTTGAAATTTGAAATAATTGGAGGAGGTTGAAAGCTCGGTGTAGCTTCTTTTTTATTTTCTATAATTACTTCAGATTGAATATTAAAGCTTGTAGAAGCCTTATTCTGATCTGTAATAATTATAGGTTTCTTTTCTTCTTTTTTTAAAAAAGAAAATGAATAGATATTGCAAATTATGTGGTAAACCTGGTCATACTAAGGAATACTGTTGGACTAAAAAGAGAATAAATTCTCTTGAAATTCCTGATGATATTAAAGCAATTATATTGCAATCTCTTGAAGAAAAAACATAATAATTAACTAAAATTAATTATAATATAATTACAAATAATAATTTAAAATTATATCTAATTCTCAAAATATTTATTTGTTACTGTATATTAAAAAAAATATTTCATAAAGTGAAATGAATTTCTAAAAAAATAGGAAATAAATAAAATAATATGTTCAAAATTCAAATTATTATTTAAGAGAACATAATAAATAAAAGTAAATGGTATCTCTAAAGTGTAAATTCAATTGTACACTTAATAAATAATTATTATAGTTTATATTTATTTAATGAAGATAAAATGCAAAATTTAAATGATAATCCATATTTGTGTTTAAAATATTATTAGATGGACTTCAATTGAAATAAACATTAAATTTAAAGTTAAATGTTTAAAGAAAAAATTTAAAATTATTAAGTTTCTTTATCTTAGTACTATTATTTTTTAAGGAACACATGAGGTCGTCTTATGTAAGACTATTTACATTTTTTAAATAATTATCAATCTTTATTAAATATATTTTACTTTTCATTAAAAGTTTATCATTCTTTATTTATAATATGAATTGTTTATGAAATAATGCAATGCATCACTCTCGTTTTTCATCAATTCGAGTATAAATTTTTATTCAAATATTATCTCTTCTTATATATCTCATGAAAGTGAAATTCTAAATGTGAATTGTGAAGCAGTATTACAGAAGTCTTTTTTTACTTTTTAAAGTATTATTACCTTTTATTAATATATATATATATATATATATATATATATATATATATATATAATGCTACTCTTAATTAATTTATTTAGAAGCAACATATATAATTATAATATGTTGTTACTCATACATTTGTGATTTTTTTTAAAACTAATTAAATATTAAATATATGACAGTAAATTTTTTATTTTAATTAAATATGAAATAAATTTTTAAAAATTATAAAATTATAGATTCATATTTCCACATATTTTTATTAAAAAAATTATGCAATACTTGATGAGAAAATTAAAGATTCATCAAAATCTATTTTTCTAAGTATTTATGTGTGTAAAAATTCATTTATCATGAGAAATTCGATCTGATCCGCTCCGATCAGTCAAAATCCATTTTCTCGAAAATCTGTTCTGAATCGAATCGAAGTTTAGTACAGATTCAATATTGGATTTTTTATTTATGGATTCAATATCGAATTTTTTTTAAAAAAATCCATACCGAAAATTTGGAACGAATTTTTTAAAATCCGTACCGAATCCCGATCCGCATACCCCTAGTTTGCATTAATCAATTTTTTGTTGTAAAATTCTCAAAGATTTAGGGAGTGGGGTTTAATATTGAAGTTATATTGTCTAAATTTTGTATGAACACATAAAGTATGTTATTATGAAGCTAAATAGGATGGTTTAGATATTGGATTCATCATGATTTAGCGTGGAACTAGGAGAATCAGGCCTGAGATGTTCAACCCTGGTTAGATGCAAGGATTGTCTCTATTCGGCTGGTGTTGGACGGTAGTTATTAGATTGTTCATCCAGCACTGCTCGAATAATCTAAGAAATTCCGCAGGCATTGGACGACGACATGAGCTTTGAGCATCCAACGCTGGATGAACGATCTACCTACTCTTGGCTGGTATTGGTTGAACGTTTTATCTTTTGGCGTCCATCACCTGCCGATTAGTACTACATATAGGGTACTTTTTTGGTGTAATTACATGTGATAATTTATTTTATTTTTCTAGATACGTAGGTGCATTGGAACCGAAACAAACTTGAATATGTGGAATAGGGCCCATCTACTGAAGAAATAGGCTACTGTGAAGAAGAAGATGAAGAGGAGGCCGAGGAAGAGTCTAAGTATATATGTAGAAACTATTATCGTATTCTGAACTTGTTCTTGTGTATTCATTCATGTCTATGTTGAAACAATTTCCGTATCTATAATCTTTGAAAATGTACTTAACATGGTGTCGGGTCCGTCTCCATTCCAATGACATATGTCGTCACTTTGCCTTGTTCGTTCGACGTAGAATGAAATATATCCCATTGTTCGTTCAGGGACAAGTGAAAAATAGAGATTTTATCGTCCAACGCTGGATGAAAATTTGAGGTTTTGTCATCCAACGTCGGACGAAAACATGGGAGTCGTTCAACCAACATCCGTCGAACAGTGTTTGAAATTTCGTTCGTCGTGGATCGAACAATCTAACAACTCTCGTTCCTGGTTTGCCGTGAAAATCCTAACTGCTACTTAATCCAACTGCTTAAAAACAACATCTAAATTGATCAAAACGGCCTCTTTGCTGCTGCTTCTTCGACATTATACACTTTCGTTGGTTTTTTTCATGCGATTGGGCTAGAGGTTTTCACAGTCTTTCTAAGAAAATTGAGGGGATGAATGAGTGCAGGGTTTGTGTATGAATGTTATGTTTCTTTCTTTCTTTCTTTTTTTCATTTTTTTTGTGTGGGTGTATTAGGTGTAATTTTTATGAATTAAGAGTGTGTGTGAGGGAGTAGTTATATTCATTAAGGGTATAATAGACTTTATACTCATTGGTATTTTTGTAAATATAATAAAATGGGTGTATGAGGGAAAAAATGATGTGTATATATACAGCGCCTTTTATTTTTCCCTTTCCTACATCAAACTTCATGAAGGCCTTCAATTACAACACCAAATGCCACCGGGAATTTTGGCCGGAATCTTTGCCGCCGCCCATTCTTCAGATGTAACCACCGCTGCTTCTCTCTCTATCACCAGGTTTTCGTCTTTTCTATCTATTCTCACGTTTTCATTCACAAATTTCCTTATTTGTCAATTCTAAAGTTGAAGCAAATCCCAATTACTGGAATTCCTCTAATTCTTTTCTTCAAATAATAGACGCCGGTTTTAAGGATTATGTTTCAATGGAATGGGAGCCCATTCCCAGCGAATCCCACTTCGATTGGATCGTCGCTGAGGCTGAATTACTCGGTAAGCCAATCGTAGTGTTATGGTTAGATTTTAACGAGGTTAAGAATGATTTCTTTATTTCTCATTTGCGAGGTCATTTCTAGCCGGTATTCTTCTAATTTTTATTATTTTATTGTATTTAATAATGGGTGTTGTGTTGATTTTTGCAGTTTTTGTATAATAGAAAGGCCTGAGATAGTCCCGAATTTCGTGAAGATGGAGTGGTAGGAAATTCAGGTCAAAATTAAGAGTCGGAGAAATAAAGTTTTTTCGAAATGGAAGAGGTTAGTGTTCAACAGAGGATTGGATAATTGTTGTTTCCTAATTTTGGCCATTATTTGAGAGATTGTTTTTCCTTTAATTATTCTCTTCAATTAACAAATTAGATTAGATTCAATGATTCATCAACGTTTAAGTTAAGTTTGTATGCAATCGTAAGAGGCGCTAAGTTTAATCGTATTAACATTGAAATAGTCTTTGCCTCTCATTGATTTATGCAGATTCATCAGGTTCATGCAGGTTCTTTAAGTTTACAGGGTTTGTTTCTCATGGGATTCCTTGCAAAGGATATGAGAAGATTCGTTTCTCATAGGATTTCTCATTTGCGAGGTAATTTCTACCTATATCTCTTGAAGCCTAACACTATCTATTGACTCACTGAAATTTTACAATTAAAAAAAAAAAGCCTAGGAGCAAGAATATTGTGTTAGAATAGGACAATGTGATCATCAAACAAAAGAATATATATTAGTAACCATCCACCAATGTAAACCAAGTTTACCTTGATAGAAACATTTCCAACTCCATTTTTTCGTGCATTATGATCAAGTACTGACCACATTAGTCTCATTGATTTTCCATTTAATGTGAATTGATTTTTCATCTCCTTTGCACAAATGACTACACAAAACAAATTATAAAAGAAGATATCATTGGTTTTCTCCTAATGAGTTGTCAACTGTACAAGATTTCATTGCTGAGTTGTCAACTTCACATAATTTCAATGTTGATTTGTTATTTTTCGGGATTTTCTAAATTTTTTTTGCAGGGATTTTGCTGAGGTGTCAGCTCCACGGGATTTCAACGCTAGCTTGTGTCATTTGTTGGGATTCTCTGATTTTTTGCCATTTATTTTAACGCCACAAAGATCTCGGTGTTTGGCGTTACGAATGGAGTTACTCCTCTCCGATTTGCATTACAAATGGAGTTATGGTCAATCAATTCTCTCTCCGTCTACTCGGTGAGTTTTCCATTTATATTTTTATATAAATGAACTAATGAAGTTATGGTCCACGTCGCCTCACACTCCATCTGGGAACAGTGACACCGCTTCCTATCCATCTCTCGCCACCCGCTGCTGTCTCCATTAGGGTTTTAAGATTCAGATTTGGGTAAGCGTTCATCTTTTCCTGATAGATTTACCAAAAAAGTTCTTTCTAATCTTATTCTTCAAGACCCATAATTCATAATTTATGCAGAAATTTCCGTGCAAAGTTTATTCAAATTAGAGAGTTAACAGAAATGAAGATGACTAAGAATTCACCAATTACTTTGTCTGACATCTACTCTGAGAACGACCATAAGTTATTTCTTTTTTTTAATCGGATTCTTACTTTACTACTTTTAATTTTTTGGAATTATTAGCGCTTTGCCTCTTTCTCTAAATAACACAATTTGGTGATAACAATGAAATCAACAAGAATAAATTTGGCCCGATTTTATCATGCTCTTTGAGATACAGGTACCTGCATCCACAGTCGATGTATCTTGCAGAACATCTTATTTGAGTTGCAGAACACCTTGCTTGAGTTTGCAAGAGTTATAAAGGTGAAATAACAGGTAAGTTGTTTTTTTTTCTTGGGTATGTTCTTTTAATTTTTTAGCAATTCATCAAAGATATTAATACTATTTTTTTAGGTTTTAGAATTTTCTTATTATAATTATTTATTATTTATTTGGTTGCAGAAGAAAGTACACATAGTATGTTTGATGAGGTGATTGTTTGCCCACTTTGCAATATGCCAACAAGAATACATTTATACACATGAGGTGTTTGTTGAGTTGTATATTGATATATTGTTGTATATTGATCTTCTGTTTTATTGTTTCTTGCTAAATTTTGATTTTTAACCTATAACTTTTGGTGTCTAAGAAAGGATAATAATTTGCATGATGCAGCTCGCTTGATGTTAGTAATTCCGTGTTACATGAATTTTCTAAAATTTATTACAACTGCTGCTAGCGTATATACTTAAAATTGCAGGACGTTAGCAAATATTATCTGCTGAGATAAATAATGTGGGGTAAAATCAGTGAAGTTTTATCTTAAAATCCTAGATGCACTTGATGGTCAATTGCGTCCGAAATGATTTCTTTCGTCACCTTGCTCCTTGAGCTTTCCTCAATGTTGTATCTTTGTTAGTTAATTTCTTAATTGTTAATATCATTACTATAACTGGGATAAAGATGTGCACTTTCATATTCTCTATATGATCATCTATCTTATATTTGTGATCACTGAGCCGGTACTAAACAATCTCTTATGCATTTTGGCAGATTACCTATTGATTTATAAATATATATTCAAAATTGAATATTGTACATGCAAGATTTTGAATGTATTTTACTATTGAGCTGGAGTCCTAAACAATTGAGTTTAGCAACACATTATAGTTCTTTATTTGAAAGATAAATGATTATTAGAATTGTGTTTAGAAGTCTTCATTTGGCCATTTCTATCATTGTTCAATCTCATAATATTTAGTTGCTCAGTTAATAAATATAAAGTGATTAATAGCTTCATATTTTTCAGAGGTTGATCTTTTTATAATTTTTAAGTATCGATTGTCTATTTACTTTAAAACTTTCCATAATTAATTGATGATTAAAAAAACCTTATGTTTGATTTATATATTATTTCAGGATTTGTATATCTAATTCCGCTACTTAGTGTGTTTTCTCGTCCATTCTCATAGCTTAAAGTTGTTAGCATTTGTTGTTTTACTTCATCAATGCTTTATAGGTTGACCAAGTAGATGGACCAGCCATACTTCTGATGGTCTGACTTCTGTGGTGTTTAGGTTCAAAATTCAATTGCTTTATGATTGCTCACAATGTTCTTGATTTACTTCTTAACACCAATATGCTAATTATCAATTATCATCCATATTAGAGAAGGCATGCATTGTGGATTTTAATATCTCCTTTGTGAAGCATTAAGGATTTACAACCTTCTTTGCATTTGTTCGTTCCAGTCCAGCAATCATGACAACTTACCTGATGAAAAATGAACGACTATCACAAGGAGGTTTGGATCGTGATACTAGTGAGTTTGTTTAAAGTCATACTGCACATTCAGTTATAACTCCCAAGTGTTGGGAAAAAGCATTCATTCTCAAGTGAAGGAAAACAAAATATATCGAGAAAAGAAAAAAATAAGAACAACACAAGGAATTTACGTGAAAACTCCAAACCGGAGAAAAAACCACGGACCCAAGAAAATACTTACTATATGAAAAATATTACAATACAGAAGCTTCTCTCTCCCGAACCTAAAACTACCACACTATTACAAATCTTTAACTAATTCCCAACTTTTCTCCCAACTCTCAAATAGAGAATACAAGAAAGGAATAAAATAATCACGTATAAATATTATAGTGTCTTTTTTTTGGTGTGTCTAACATCAGAATAAAAGCCTCCTTAAATAGCAATTAAGAATCCTCTTTTCTGATCTCTCATCCAATGTGGGACAAGCAGAATACCTTATTTTATATTGACAAATCCAATAATCTCCGCCTTGCCATAATAAAATCAGACTCATTGTCTTTATCGACAATCAATTCTCAATCTCCCGATAATCATCATACTCCACCATATGAGTAGACCCACTTAGAATAATCTATTCTAAGAATTTCCTTGCGGCAACATATCGAAAAATACCTGCTGAAATTTTATGGTGCAACTTCCAGCTCTTGGCCTCCCTGGAAGTCCATCCGTCATCGATATATTTTTTCACCACACACATTCATGCCAAGTCAATGTGTGCAAAATTGTGGCCCAGCTAACATTACTACACCCCTTTTCCATGACAACTGGGCATGTCATGAGGGTGTTTATTTTCTCCTCAGAGAAAATCCTCCACAACATTAGCATTAGACTCGGAGTTATTTGCCGTAACAACTCCACCTCGATCAGCTCCACCTCCACGTGGACAAAATCGCTTTGTATGCCCAGGTTCTCCGCACTTCTAACAAACCACATTCTTGGAGTCCCTCTTTCTTCCTCCATTGCCACTCGCCAACATTACTGAATTTTTCGAAGTGCGCCCTACACTCATCAGCCTCCTTTCCTCAGAAAGAAGTTTACCTGTGACTTCAGCAAAATTTAAAGTTTCCTTACCATACATCAGAATCGGCTTCATGTGCTCATAGGAACGTTTCAGAGACAAGATAAGCCTCAATGCCTTATCCTCATCTTCAATCTTCACTCCAATTGCCTCTAGTTCAGAGATGACGCCATTAAGAGTACTTAGATGATCTGAGATTTGTGTACCTTCTTCCATTCGAAGCATGTGAAATTTCTCTTTCAGGTACAACCGATTTGAGATACCATTTGCCTGGTATAGTTCCTCAAGCTTTTTCCATAGCTCCTTCACATTTGAAATTCCATGCACGTTAGCAAGGACGTTCTTAGCCAAAGATAAGCGTATTGTGCTTGCAGCCCGCAAATCCAAATCCTCCCAATCTTCATCACTCTTTTCAACACTATTCCAGAGTCTTTACTGGAACTTTCTGTGTCATCCGTTGAACCTGACTTTCCTTTCAGAGCCTTGTATAACCTAGATTGTATCAGCACATCTTTCACTTGTACTTGCCACAACCCAAAATTAATTCTACCATTAAATTTCTCGACATCAAACTTAATTGAAGACATATTTTACCTACCCTAGCCTAATGAATAACTGTCTCTTAAAAATTCTTTTTCTGATCTGGAATATTAGACTACACTGCAACCACAGAGCATACTAAGAATTTTTAAAAGTGTCCGAAATGGGCTCTGATACCACTTATTGGGAAAAAGCATTCATTCTCAAGGGAAGGAAAATAAAATATATCGAGAAAAGAAAAGAATAAGAACAACACAAGGAATTTACGTGGAAACTCCAAATCGGAGAAAAAACTATGGACCCGAGAAAATAATTACTATATGAAAAATATTACAATCACACAGAAGCTACTCTCTCCCGACCCCAAAACTACCACACTATTATAAATCTTTAACTAATTCCCAAATTTTCTCCCAACTCTCAAATAGAGAATACAAGAAAGGAATAAAATAATCACGTATAAAGATTATAGTGTCTTTTTTTGTGTGTTTAAAATCAGAATAAAAGCCTCCTTAAATAGCAATTAAGAATCCTCTTTTCTGATCTCTCATCCGATGTGGGATAAGCAGAATACCTTATTTTATATTGACAAATACAACACCAAGATCATTTATATTATGTACTCATTATTCTATTATTAATCATTTTCCAATCTTTTGGCAATTATTAGATGCTATTGAGTCCTTGAAACAGAGCTGTTAATCTGTTTACACTCATTTTTATTGCTATAGAACCACAGATAAATATTTTGTTCTTTTCAATTATACATACTATAAATGAATTGATTATTTTTAACATAATCCACTGTACTCGATGTGCTGATAGGCGAGTTTAATGAAGGTATCACAACGACGAATAAACTTCAATGATCCCTTTGCTAAGGAAGTAAGTAGATTAGAATGTTGTTTTCTTTTGCTTCATGTTATGTACTCTATCCCTTGTCCGCACCCTTCATTAGTTTGGTAAAAGATTATTTGGATTCATTAATTTTTTTATGCACAAAATATGAGTTATAATGTCTATGTTTGGAAAAAAAATATATCCTAATAATGGAGGTGAACTGTAGCGAAATCAATTGGAATTTAAATAAATGGTTGACTTGATTGAAATATGAACTACTCTGATATTCATTTCTACATGTTACAAAAAATGTGTTACATAACTTTTGAGACTGTTACTATTAAAAGATGCAGCATGTTGACTAACCTTGGGCTGAGAGGTGATATATTGGTTTGATTGAGAATTGATCTCATAACCACGAGCTGTCATATGTGAATCACAAACTTGGATAAGGACAACAATTGAATGTCTTAAGGTTTTTGTTTCTATTGTTGGATCCCAACACCCATAAAATTGTCATTCATGATTTTGCAGCTCAAAAGCAAAGTGCAATACTTCTGTTGTGAAAGAAGCTCAAATTGTATCCATGTAGTTTAGATGATATATATTTAGGATACCAGTGTCTCTATGGACCCTTTAAAATTGGTATTTTCATATATTTGGATTGTATATTTATTTTTTTATTTGGCGAGAATGTTTATATAATCAGGGATAAAAAAAAAATTTGCCCCATAAGTTTGGCCATGTAAAATTTTTGCCCCAAAAGAGATAACATTTGGGCATTTGTCCCACTATCTTCATAATTACGCCAATGTTGTCCCGTTTTCGCCGGAATTTGATATTTTCGCCGGAATTGATCACGTGCATGTCACGTGATCATCGAATCTGGCATTTCTCGATGGAAAAAAAATATTTTTTGTCCCGTAAGTTTGGTCATGTACAATTTTTGCCCCAAAAAAGATAAGATTTGGGTATTTGTCCCAATATCTTATAATTACGCCAATGTTGTCCCGTTTCTTCCGAAATTTGATATTTTCATTAGAATCGATCACATGCGTGTCATGTGATTATCGGATTTGGTATTTTTCGGTGAATTTATTGACCTGGCGACACAGTCGCATCCACATCAATAACAATAATAATAATATTTTATTGAAAATTTAATTAAAAAAATACCCTCCATCAATGCACTCAATTCTCACGTGCCCTCCACGTACTTCCACCATCTTCGTAAACTCCCTCTTTTTGTCAATTAGAGGATCTCTCGTGTACCCTCTCACCACCATGGGCAGCAACCGTTGGATCTTCTGCTCGCGCCACCCTAGACACGTCACCAAGCTCCCCATCATCATCTACTTTCACGGCGGAGGATTCGTATTCTTGAGCGCCATGATTAGCCATAATATAGTGGGTATGACCAATTAAAGAAATTATCAAACCACAGGGAGGAAGGTACTAGAGTTTAAGCGATCTCAAGTTTATCGTGATTTTATAAGGACGACGGAAGAGAGGATATGATGCAAATGAATGCAATTATGCTAAAGCAAGAAATAAAGATAAAATGAATGCAAAGATAAGATGGGTTCCAAATGATGCAAGGATGAGATTAACAACAATCATGGCATAGATGATTAAGTAATTATGCAATTAATTCTAATCTCTCATGGACAATGTATAGAAGCGATCACTAATTCCACCTAAACTCTCTCTCGAGATGGATAGGATGTAGGCCCTCAACAAGGCTCCCAAACGCACATAGGATCGAGACAATAGCAAACACCTCCCACTAGGTACTAATTACTCTATGAGTTCCCTAATTAGGTACTAAATCATAAGCAATATTCCCTTTTAAGGTACTATGAATTCACTAATTGTTTGGGTCTCCTCATTTAATCAACCAATCTCTCGATTAAGCTAATCAAATATTCTATCAAAGGGTTCTAACTCTAGAAGGATATCTCTATCTCATTCTAAATTAATGCCCATGAAGTGTATGATGAAATGATTCAATGAACTATCCTAAACACATAATTGATTTCTCAATCTAATCACATGCCCATGACAATTAATCACACAAATCATCATATACATCAAGCAATCAACAATCAATGATAGAAATAACACAAAGCCCATTCAAGATTAAAATCAATTTGCAGAAAAATTAAATTATCCAACACCAATTATGGAGCTAATCTCACAAAGGAGATTAGCCTCTCATATCCATAAGAAAATTAACATAGACATTAAGATCCTTACAAAATATGATCAATCTATAAAGAAATGCACAAAAATTAGAATTAGATTCTCCCTTTGAAGTGCTTCAATGGAGATCTCCTTCTTCTTCTTGTGATCTCACTCTCCCTTGCTTCCTTGATCACTTGGATGGTGGATTTGATGGAGGAGATCAAGTGTAGATGGGTGGATGAAGATGGATGAAGATAAAGGTGAAAAATGGAGGAAATGGTGTGTGATGTGTGTGGGGAGGCTGGAATTTCGGATCTCCTCTCAATTGTTGAATAAAGGGGTATTTATACCCCTTGGGAAGCTTCTAGAAGGATTTCAGCAATTTTCTGCGTTTTTGCACCAACATGGCTCGAGCTCCTCCGCATGCCCCGTGTTCTAACACAGCGCACGAGTCGTGTTCCGCACTCGGCCACAGGGGTGGCCGTGTTGTGTAATCTGGTGTCCTAACACGGCTTTATGGACAGGTCCGTGCACGGTGCACTGGCCGTGTGTCTGTACTGGGCACGGGTCGTGTTCTGCACTCGGCCACAGGCGTGGCCGAGTTGGTATTTCGGGTTTCAGCGCACGGCCATTCTGACAGGGTCGTGCGCTGCACACGGCCCGTGTTCTTGCTGCCCTGCTTTCTCTTTCACTATTTTGGCTCGTTCTTCCTCGTTTCAACTCTGAATTGAGATCCGCTTTTTCCTACGTCTTCCTTATCATATCTAGCATCCAATAAAAAGTAGGTTTAAGCTCATTCACACACATTTCAATAAAAATACAAAACACAACCAAATAACACATAAAATACGGATAAAAATATACGAAAACTCACATAAAAAGATACTAAAATCTAGGTGAAAATATCACTCATCACACCCCCAAACTTAAAGTGTTGTGCGTCCCCGCACAACGAAACTGATAAACCAAGGAGAGTGATTTTCACCTAGGAAAAGACTAAACGAACATAAGTAACAACACATCAATAATAATAAGAATCACAATTTATGCTAAGTCATCCTACAACATTAGATTCATGACATGAAGAATTAACAAGTTCAATCACAAGAGAATATTAGTGTAATATAGTCTCTTTTTGGTCCAAGCCTCACAATGGATATCGATGTCTCTCAACAGTCTTTTGAAATAAGATAAATCACACTCATTAATCGATTGGCTCGACTCGCTATAAGCTTGCTCGTGGACTACATTCACAAACTACCAAAGTTTAAATTAATGATCAAAAAGGTCTTTAATTTGGATGTAATGATAGGCTCTTTGGTAAGGTAGGAAGAATATAGGTAATAGTGACTAAACAAGTGTAAGTAATCGAAGAGATGATCAACTTCCTCAACTTCTCCACTTTTCTTTCTTCCTTTCTTGTCTTTGGTACTCACAAGCTCTACTCATCAACTTTCCTTGGATTTATTGAGCTTCTTATGATTCATGCTTCCTTCTTTGAATTTTAAGTACTTGAGCATATTATTGTTGCTTTGCTCATATTTCTTGTTTTGAGGTTGCATGTGCATTCCTCATTTTGCTCTTTTTATCCTTTTTCTTATTTATTTACCATTTACTTTTCTTCTTTTTCTTCCTCATCAAACCTTTCTAGCCACCATCTCCTCAATCACCCACACAAAGGGTATATATATAAGGTTTAAGAGGGTAATCAAGGCTTGTAATGTGCTATATTCACAATAAAAAGGCTTATAGGCTCAAAGTGGTTAACTAGGGATGATGTTCATGGTAGGAAAATATATGGCAATGACTATGAATAACAAGGATGGCCTAAGATCATTTCACTAATCTCCACAATCGGGCTCGTTCCTATAGTCCTTGAGCAAGTTCTAGCTTATCAAACTCAATCGATCCACTCATGAAGGAAAAAAATATGTATGCACGGTTGAGGCTCAAATGCTCACAAGCTTATGCATTGGACCTTAAGAAACTTATTACACCACATTCATCTCAAAATTGAACAAGTTAAGTAAAACATGTCACAATTCGAAAATGTAGAGATTCTTAATCATAACTTGTCATCACTTACTACCACAATATATCACCACTCATATTCAAAAATGACTCGCAACCTCCCTAAACAAACCACCAAACATACCAAGACAAAAATAAGAAAACTCACAAAACATAAAATAAAGACTCAACAAACAAAAAAATAACCAAAAACACATAACATGCAAAAATAAAAATCACCATCATTAACAATAAAGCACACATTCTATATCATCCATGATCAATTAAGCTCACAAGTATCCCCATCTTTGATTGAAAATGAAATCCTAAATTACGGAAGTAAACATCCCAAAACATAACACATGAAGTAGCATGCTATCACATCACTCCAAATCAACATAAGTTTATGCTAAGCAAATAGAAGAGATGAGATGTAAAGCGAACTCCCTTAGAAAGGCATTTGGTAGTGGAAATGGTTGGCACGGGCTTCCGGATTGAATGCAAAATGAATCTCGACTTGATCTCCGAGCTCAATTCGTGCTTCCACTACACTTAATTCATGCTCAACAAAACTATTAGCTCAACACTCTCATAAAAATATGGACTATCATGCACTTCAATCACCACCAATCATACCAAAATTAATCCCAAACTCATGAAAAAAATTTTAAAATTAGCCCAAAACTACGAAAAGTATATGCTTTCAAAACAAAGTACGTCACACCACACCATATCCCCCAAACTTAAATTGAAACAAGAGTTTCAAGGTAAGTTTGCAAAAAGTGGTGTGACTTACTATCACACTTCAAATCAAGCACTCTTCGTGTCTTCAATACGCGTATTCCTCACAACATGCCAAAAATGCAAGAAATAGCAAATCCACAATCCTTATTGAAAGCATTAAATAAAGCAATAAAGATAATAATGGGTTGCCTCCCATCGAGCGCTAAGTTTAACGTCTTCAAGCCGGACGATAGTCTTTAGCTCATGGTGGTCTTGAATAGTCCTTAGGCACTATCATAGGTTTCTTCTTGAAGTAGTGCCTTGTGCTCTCCCGTTCAACCACTAGAACGGTTCCCTTCTTGTTAAATAACTCAAGTAATTGGTCTCCGAAGGCGTTCTTCACAAGGAATGGCCCTTTCCACTTGTTCCACTTTTTCCATGGGGCTTTATATGCATTTTGAACTTCAACCATATCCCCTGGTAAGAATTCGGGCATTGACAAGTGCTGGTGCCCTCTTGCAACCTTTTTCCTAAAATCACCAAACAAATTTTTATCAATGAAATCATGGAAATTCTTAAGAGAATTTGAAATTTCAATAGAATGAGAAGGTTTTGGCTTGTGGGGAGTAGAATCCATGATCTTAGTTTTCGGAGGTTTCTTTTCTTCCATAATGGCATGAATCTCTTTTTGATTTTGAATCTTGACTTTCTCTACCATCTCTTCAAGAGACTCGACAAATCTATCGAATTCCCCCTTCAACTCTTCTTTCAACTCTTTAGCTTTCACCCACTTAGACATCCTTTCTCTTCTTTCCTTTATAACCTCATCAACCCCCAAACTAGTCTCGTTCCGATCCTTAATGACCATGCATTCACTTTTTGTTCCGGAGGTAGAAGGCTTGTTGTTCTCTTCTTGAAGTTTCTCCACGGTGGACACTATTTGACTTACTTGGTGCTCCAATGAATCCAATTTAACATTGAATGCTACCATTGTATTCATCATCATTTCACACAAGTTTCCGATTCTATCAATCCACGCTTGATTAGACTTACTATCCTTCTCCATGCGCTCCATAATCTTTTCGATCAACTCATCTCTAAGCTTCTCTCTATAGTCAAGTTGGGCGGAATAAGAGGTGTTGGAGTCTTGAAAATCTCCCCATAGTTGTGGTTGATTTCCATCTTGATTTCTAGAAAAATTTCCTTGAAAACCATCTTCCACACCTTGAGGGTATACTTGATGATGCATTTGATGAGGAACTCCAAAATTCTCGTAACCTTGTTGTTGGAATTACATATCTTGTACTCTGTAATCCGGTTGCAAATTAGGTTCACCATTTGGCATTTGAAATCTTTGAAAATTTCCTTGTGTGTTCATAGCGGAATGAACACTTCTATTCACCATATCTCGAAGAATATCCATGTAGCTCATATTTTTGGGGTTGCTCTCCTTCTTCTTCCTTCTCAAGGTATGCACCTATAAAAGAAAGAAAAATTAGAACAAAATTTTCCAAAGCAAATATAAGATGCAAAAATAAAAAATATGTCCTTATTAAGACCACTCTAAACAATCCTTCGTCAAACTACTAGCGACTGTTACCTCCCCAGCAACAGCACCATTTGATTAGCCATAATATAGTGGGTATGACCAATTAAAGAAATTTTAGAACCACAGGGAGGAAGGTACTAGAGTTTAAGCGATCTCAAGTTTATCTTGATTTTATAAGGACGACGGAAGAGAGGATATGATGCAAATGAATGCAATTATGCTAAAGCAAGAAATAAAGATAAAATGAATGCAAAGATAAGATGGGTTCCAAATGATGCAAGGATGAGATTAACAACAATCATGGCATAGATGATTAAGTAATTATGCAATTAATTCTAATCTCTCATGGACAAGGTATAGAAGCGATCACTAATTCCACCTAAACTCTCTCTCGAGATGGATAGGATGTAGGCCCTCAACAAGGCTCCCAAACGCACATAGGATCGAGACAATAGCAAACACCTCCCACTAGGTACTAATTACTCTATGAGTTCCCTAATTAGGTACTAAATCATAAGCAATATTCCCTTTTAAGGTACTATGAATTCACTAATTGTTTGGGTCTCCTCATTTAATCAACCAACCTCTCGATTAAGCTAATCAAATGTTCTATCAAAGGGTTCTAACTCTAGAAGGATATCTCTATCTCATTCTAAATTAATGCACATAAAGTGTATGATGAAATGATTCAATGAACTATCCTAAACACATAATTGATTTATCAATCTAATCACATGCCCATGACAATTAATCACACAAATCATCATATACATCAAGCAATCAACAATCAATGATAGAAATAACACAAAGCCCATTCAAGATTAAAATCAATTTGCATAAAAACTAAATTATCCAACACCAATCATGGAGCTAATCTCACAAAGGAGATTAGCCTCTCATATCCATAAGAAAATTAACATAGACATTAAGATCCTTACAAAACATGATCAATCTATAAAGAAATGCACAAAAATTAGAATTAGATTTCCCCTTTGAAGTGCTTCAATGGAGATCTCCTTCTTCTTCTTGTGATCTCACTCTCCCTTGCTTCCTTGATCACTTGGATGGTGGATTTGATGGAGGAGATCAAGTGTAGATGGGTGGATGAAGATGGATGAAGATAAAGATGAAAAATGGAGGAAATGGTGTGTGATGTGTGTGGGGAGGCTGGAATTTCGGATCTCCTCTCAATTGTTGAATAAAGGGGTATTTATACCCCTTGGGAAGCTTCTAGAAGGATTTCAGTAATTTTTTGCGTTTTTGCACCAACACGGCTCGAGCTCCGCCGCACGCCCCGTGTTCTAACACAGCGCACGAGTCGTGTTCCGCACTCGTCCACAGGGGTGGCCGTGTTGTGTAATCTGGTGTCCTAACACGGCTTTATAGACAGGTCCGTGCGCGGTGCACGGGCCGTGTGTCTGTACTAGGCACGGGTCGTGTTCTGCACTCGGCCACAGGTGTGGCCGAGTTGGTATTTCGGGTGTCAGCGCACGGCCATTCTGACAGGGTCGTGCGCTGCACACGGCCCGTGTTCTTGCTGCCCTACTTCCTCTTTCACTGTTTTGGCTCGTTCTTCCTCGTTTCAACTCCGAATTGATATCCGCTTTTTCCTACGTCTTCCTTATCATATCTAGCATCCAATAAAAAGTGAAAATCATAGGTTTAAGCTCATTCACACACATTTCAATAAAAACACAAAACACAACCAAATAACACATAAAATACGGATAAAAATATACAAAAACTCACATAAAAAAATACTAAAATTTAGGTGAAAATATCACTCATCACGCCACGACTCCATATTATTTCACGAGTCATGCAACCGTATGGTTGCTCACGTTCCTTCCCTCATCTAGAGCTGTCAGAATGGATTGGTGGGTCGATTTATCCTAAACCCATCATAACCCACTCTTATGCCGACTCAAATGGGTTGGGTCACTCGCGGATCAGGTCACTTGTGGGTTGGGGTGGGTCACTGGTGGATCGACCCACAAGTTGGTCCAATTATTTTATTTTTTTATTAGCATTTTTTTAAAGATATTTCACTTACCATCCACTCTACCCCCACCCACCCACCCACCCAAAAAAAAGTTTTTATTATTTTAATATTAAATTTTAATATTTAAATAATAAAAATTATTACCACAATACCTTACCCCCACCCACCTACCCCACACCACCTCACCCCCTACCCCTTCTCAAATTTTTTTAAATTATAATTTTAGATTTTAATATTTTAATAATAAAAATATTACCACCTTACCCCACCCATCCCCCACCCTACCCCACACCCACCTACCCCCTTCCCAAAATTTTTTTTATAATAATTTAAATTATAATATTCAATAATAAAAATATTACCACAACAGCCTACTCTCACCCACCTACCCCACCCCACCCCACCCACCCACTCCCTTCCCAAAATTTTTTTTTATAAAAATTTAGATTTAAATTAATATTAAAAATTTTTTGGAGAGTGGGCGGGAGGTGGGAGGAGGGTGAGTGGGTGGGTGAGGGTAGGAGTAGGCTGTGTGATAACATTTTTATTATTTTAATATTAATTAAAATCTCTTTTATAAAAAAAAAATTTGGGGTGGGGTGGGGTTGGTGGACGGGGGGTGGGTGGGGCAAGGTTTAAAATATCGATATCGATAAAAATATCAGTACCTCAAATTTATGAATATGTCGAATATCGATATCTATATCGGTAAAAATTAAAAAAATCACGGAAACTTGATAAAAAAAGAGAAAATTAATTATTTAACTTTACAATATATTTTAACTAATTTTAATATTTAAATAAAATTTAAATGATAAGTAAATCAATTACAACATAATATGGTATCAGCTCATACAATACTTAATAACTAATATCAAAATAATAATTTATGATACTCAAATGTAAAACATGTATGTCATTTTGATCTAAACAATATTGGTATCAGCTCATCGAATTAGAAAAATTCTGAATATAGTTCTGAATGAGCCAATAGTATTATTATGTACCAATAAAATATTCCCTCTGACACGATCCGATTGAATATACCAAAATAATTGTATTTATAATTAGTGTATACTATCACACTGTGTACGTGAAAGGAAACTCCTCATTTACTTAGCAATAATAATTTTAATGAAGAGTAATAATAAGTGATAATTAATAAAATAAAATAAAACAATCTTAATAATTTCATGCAAATGTTGCTCTATTTTTTTAAATTGATCAAATTAATGAAAAAAATTGTATTTAGTTGGAAACAGTAAAATAAAAAATTATTAAATTTTTTAAAAAATATGGATAATTTTTCGATATATCCTCGATATTTAATCGATATTTTAGCGATATTTCCTCAATATATCTCGATATCTGAAAAAATTTGAACAGTGACAAACATATATTGATATTGTTACCGATATTTCTCGATATTCCCTATTATATCCTCGACATTGAGAAGATATACTCCCTCTGTCCCAGCTTAAGAGGGTTATTTTTCCATTTTGGTCGTCCCACCCAAAGAGTCTCATTTTCTTTTTTACACACATGAAACCCACACATCCCCTCTAATACAATTAAAATATAGGATCCACTCTCCCACTAAGACAACTACGCACTACACATTAAATAATAATACTCCTTAATCTACGTGCAAAAAAGCAAATGACCGTATTACGTCGGGACGGAGGAAGTATCTTTTTTTCCTCAATATCGATATCGGTACTCTCCAAATACGGATATATCGTGAAAATATCGTGCATATTTCCTGAAATTTTAAACCTTGGATGGGGGTAGGGGTAGGATGTGTGATAATATTTTTATTATTTTAATATTAAAATCTAAATTTTTATAAAAAAAAAAATTTTGGGGTGGGTGGGGGTGGTGGCGGAGGGGTGGGTGGCAGTAGGGGTAGGATGGGTGATAATATTTTTATTATTTTTAAAATTAAAATCTAAATTTTTTATTAAAACTTTTTTTTGGTGAGGGGTGGGTGGGTGGGGATAGATAGGAATGGGTGGCAGATTATTGGGTTAGGGTGGGTTAACCCACGACCCACTGTGTAGTGGGCTTAAATGGGGTGGGTTGCTTTTGGGGTGGGTCATTTTCGGTTTGGTCATTTTTGGTGCAGGATACAGACGGGTTTTTATGGGTTGGGACAGGTTGACCCATTGGGTTCAACCCAAATTGACAGCTCTACCCTCATGGTTTCTATCGAGTAATACCTAGCTTTGGAGAATCGTCTTCTGGAGGCGTACGACGACCTCATGGACAAAGTGCAATGGGCTTAAACCTAAGCACTCACCGGTCGTGATGCCAACCCTTTGATCAAAGAATTCACTGAATTCTCTAGGGTTTTCCTAATGTAAAGCAGCGTCACCGGCAACATGGCCTACCATGTGGGGATGCGTGCCTTGATATTGATCTCCAGATCACAATTAGAATCGCGAGGCTGATAATGAACCATCCGTTCTTCAGTGGGGTGCGAAGGACTGAATCGGAGCTAAAAAAAGGCCAACGACCCCATCCTGCTCTGCATGGCTCCGATATCATGTGGTTTCTTGCTCCGTCGGAGGGTACGTATCGAGGCCATGTATACTATGATCCCTTCATTGGTGGTAGGCCCTTGGAGGAGAAGATCCGACAGTTGCCGCCCATGGTGGTGAGAGGGTACATAGGAGATCCCTGATTGACAAGAATAGTGAGTTTACGTAGATGGTGGAAGCACATGGAGGGCACGTTGAGAACAGAGTTCATCGATATTGGGGGTATTTTTTAAATTAAATTACCAATAAAATATTATTATTATTAATGTGGATGCCACTGTGTCGCTAGGTCAGGAAATTCATCGAGAAATGTCAAATCCGATAATCACATGACATGGATGTGATCGATTCTAGTGAAAATATCAAATTCTGGGAAAAATTGGGCAACATTGGCGCAACTATAAAAATATTAGGATAAATGCCCAAATCTTATCTTTTTTGGGTAAAAATTGTACATGGCCAAACTTACGGGGTAAAAAAATATTTTATCCCGCCGGAAAATATCAAATCCGATGATCACGTGACATGCACGTGATCGATTCCGGCGAAAATAGGGCAATATTGGCCCAATTATGAAGATAGCGGGATAAATGCCCAAATATTATCTTTTTTGGAGTAAAAATTATACATGACCAAACTTATGGGGAAAAAATATATTTTATCCCTATATAATCATTTCACTCTAGAAGTAGAAAATTAGAGTTGACATGATTATAGAATGCTAACTTTACTAATTTATAATATAATATCACAAGTGAAGGATTTGTGATATATTGATTTTCTCTCTGTCCCATTTTTTGCTGCTTAATTTCTTGATATTATTCTAGCCTGGAAGATTTCTTATAGCTTTCCTGTATTTAGTTCAAAGTAAATAATATAACTTTAATCTGGTTAGTAATGTAACGTCATAAGTGGAAAGTGTCAACTCATAAAGCCTATGCATTGAAAATTTTCTTGACTAATTTGATTTCATATTATCCTGTAACCAATATAACATCAATCTGGTAAGTAATGTCTTGGTATCAGTGGAAAGTGTTAATTCATAAACGTTATACATTGAATTTTTAATTGACTAATAATTTAAAATTTTTTGTATTCCATTGTATCTCACAAGTGAATTAGCATATACGTAGTACAATATTATATTAATAGGCAAAGATTTGTATAAAGTCGTCTTACATAAGCCCTAATCATTAAATAGAAAATGATTTCTAATCAATGAAAAGTGATAATTGTGTCATGAACTATTTCATTAATAATTTAAGGAGTTTTTTCAATATAAGAAAAACTCCATAATTTAAATATACTCCATAATTTAAAGTTGCAATTTAACATTACAAAATTAATAAATATTACCGTTATTATTTAATAAATAAATAAAAACACAATATAAAATGTGATTTTATGTTAAGTTTTTAGTAATATTGAATAAGATTACAATATATAAGAAAATGATACTTTTTGCTACAGATTTTATTTATTCTAAATAAAGAAAACATAAAATGAATACATTTTTTCAACATAATTTATAATATTTTAGTTTATTAAAAAATAACAACTCAAAGAACCTGCGCAGCACGTTGGTTTCATGCTAGTTGTATGATATTTCACGGTAAGGTAGGTGGGATTGTGTTTGGATAGGAAGATTTGATAAGTGATTTATAAATCTAAGATTTCAAATAAATAGATTTCAAATTATGAATTTGATTTTGATATTTTTTTAGTTGTTTTGAATGTATTTTTAAATCCTTACTTCAAACTCTATCATTTGAAATTCTTTTGTTCGGTAATAAATATATTAATTTTAAACCTAACTATCCAGCCAACCCCCAATCCACCCCTATTACCCCTTCCGGCCTTTCATACCATATATATCTTCTCCCAACCCTTCAATTCCACTCCTTCCTCCGGCCACCCCCTCCCCACCTTGCCCACTTCTTAAAATTTTTTTAATTTTTTTTATAAAATATTAGATTTTAATATTTAACATAATAAAATTTTATTATTTTTATTTATTATAAATATTTTTTTTTAATTTTAAAAATAATTGTTGAATTATGGATTTGAAAATCCTTTCAAAAATTAATTCATCCAAAGAATGTAATTAAAATGAATTGATTTAAAATCCACTCATTTTCAAATCCACTCATTTTCAAATCTATTAAATTCAAAATAATTCAATCCAAACACAACCTGAATAAGATGACATTTAGATATTGGCAAAGAATTGTGTGAGACCGTCTCACGTAAGAGCTTACGTGGGACGGATAAAAAGTTATAACTTTTATAATAAAAAATAATAACACTATTTCATGAACAATTATTGTATAAATAAAAAGTAATAACATTTAATATCGGAAATGATAACTATTAAAAAAACGTAAAATAATCTCACCATAACACGGTCTCACACAAGATAAGATATTTTGTTGCAACATCAAAATAATTTGATACTCACTCTATCTCCTTATTTTATTTTATTTTTTTTATATACATAGGTTATGGATTATATTATTTTAGACAAAGACGTGTGTAAGATTGTCTTATGAAGAAAGTTCTATGAGACGAATAAAAGGTGTTAGTATTTGGATTAAAAGGGATACTTGAATAAGTCATAATATAAATAAAAATAATAACATTTTAATTCGGGTAAGTCTTGTGTGAGACCATCTCACGTAACCCCTGGCGTGAGACAGATAAAAAGTGATAACATCAATAACGAAAAGTGATATTCAATCGATAATATGTGATAATGGTGCAGTGAACTATTTATAAAAAGTGATAATATTTTATAATGAAAGTGATAATGATGTTATCACTTTTTATCTGTCTCACGTAAAAGTTTACGTGATGCGGTCTCACACAAGTCTTTGGCATTTAATTCGTAGTATAAATAAAGAGTAATAACATTTTTATAAACAAATGGACTCACGTGAAAGATCTCACGCATGTTTTGCCCAGTATTTTACATTCTTTGTCATTTAATTCATAGTATAAATAAAGAGTAATAACATTTTTATAAGCAAATGGACTCACGTGAAAGGTCTCACACATGTTTTGTCCAGTATTTTAATGTATAGTGGATATTAATAGTGTTGTGTGTAGGCCTCATTGAGAGATATTAATTATTTTGTACCTAAATACGAAAATAGATATTTTGTTTTGTAACAAATTAAAATAATAAAATGTATATATTTTAATGGGACGGTGAAAGTATATAAATAAAGGCTAATTATAGTGTGCACTCTAAGATATGGTGCACCCATATATAAATATAAACAAAAACATATACAATTATGAGCAAAAATGTATACAATTTAATTGTTAGTTTTTTTTAATAAAAAATTGAGTGTAAAAAAATATACAATTATTAAAAAACATGTATACACTATTGAATAAAATGTTATACACATGTGGATGTTAGTTTTTTAATGAAAAATTTAGTGTGAAAAAAGTATACAATTATTACAAAATACGTATACAAAATAGAATAACATGTATACAAAATAGAATAAAAAGTCATACACATATGGGTGCACCCTTTCACCCGGGTGCACCCAATATACACTCATAAATAAATTCTTTGGTACACCGCAAGAAAAATCTGAATCTTTTGATTTATATTTTCTTTTGAGAATATAGATTTTTATATCTCGTCAATATGCTATTCATCCTCCGGTACACATTACATATAACACTAGCTAGGCAAATTGAAATAAGAAATAGAATCTATATTCTAAAAGAAAAACACAAACTCTAAAGAGAAAGATTTCAGAATTTATAACATACTATACTAGTTTTGAGGCCGTACGGGTTGATAATTTTTTCAATATATTTTTTTTTATTATGTGAAATTTTATATTAAAATTTAATTTATTTATTAAATTTATTATACATTATAATACTCTCTTCGGCCAATGAAAAGGTAACCATTTACTTTTTACGCGTAGATTAAGGAGTATTATTGTACTCCCTTAGACCAATGCAAAGGTAACCGTTTGCTTTTTACGCGATTGAGAAGTATTATTATTAAATATGTAGTGGATAGTTGAAGTATGTACATTACTTATTTACCCTTCCTTTAAAATCTATTTTTATTTAGTTGGAGTTATGGCATGTAACTTTTAGAGTTTGAGAGATAGTAATGGTAGGGAAATAAAAATTGATACTTTTGAATCAGACGCAAAAAATAGTAAAACGAATATCTTTGGATTGGCCGGAGAGTATTAAGTTTTGTAAATTTTACATTATTAAAATTTTCATTATAAAACTTTTTCATGTAATTTATTAAATTTTCAAAAGTTTTATATTATTATACAATTCTTTAAAGTTATCTTCAATTATTACGGTGATATATTTGGCCCGATACTAATAGCATACTAAAAAGTACATTTGTACTCTACAATTATCAACTTATTCACATTAAATTAAATTTAATAAATTATAAAAACAAAAAAAATATTCTAATTTAATAGCAAGATATAAATTGAAATTGTGTTTACACTATTTGAAATTAATAAATTTTTAATAAATAAATTTGAATCTTATATTTATTAAGAACTAAAAATATTACTTTATCATAAATGTAGATTTTATTCCATTATTAATATTTACTAAGAATAAAGATATAATTTATTAAAATGTTATATTTTACCATAAAATATATTCATCGATTCAAAATAAAATTGAAAAAAAATGCTAAATCAAATAAACATGATTACATGAAAAATTTACACACATTTGTATTGTCTTTCATATTTGAATGACTACATCATCATCCATTTTAGGATTATTCATATCTTATTTTAACTCTTTTTAAGAGTCACTTTTCAAACTCATCCATATCCACGTTCTCAAACTATTGCAAATAAAATAATATTCAAATCATCTAAATGTTTTAAACATAATTTAAGCATTGTGAGATTTATAGCATATTCTTTTTTCAAATTGTACCAAATTCGATTTGTTTATTAAACTTTACCCAATTATACATTTTCCCCTTATAAATTTCATTACAACTTGTGTTAGAATATAATAATTTGAAAGTCATCTCATCATTTTTGTTCCTCTATAAGAAAAGGCAAAAAAATGCATTATCGAATCAGTGTTGAGCCCATGTGATGACATATTAATTAATTAATATTATATTTAAATATCAAATTTGTATTTTAATTTTATTTTATGAAAATTTATATTTAAAATTTTAATTAATTTATTAATTTTATATATGGTCACATTTATTATATAATAATTCCTCCGTTTCATCGAATCCTTCACATTTTTATCATTTGTTTATCCTACAAAACTCTTTACACCCTAAATAAGAAAACAATACCTACATCTAACAACTTCAAAAAACACTTAATTTTAAAATTGTTACTCTCACCTAATGCACATAACATTAATTTATATTTTATTTGATAGTACTTAAAAACTAAAATACCCTAAGAAATAAAATAAATTAGTTAAATAATAAAATTTCTTAAATAACATAGAAAAGTAAATATCAACAGCTTTATATAACCGATGGAGTATTAATTTTTCACGTAATTTATATTATATACAGTTATTTTTACTTATTTTTAATTTTTAATAGTTGAGTTTGTTTCATGTGAATCGGATTTACAGCGTAAATCATGTGTGGTTCCCTATAAATTCTTGTAAATCTTCTAGTCCACTTAAATACTCTGACTAAACATATGATATAATTGGATTGTAAAAGAAATTTTAGGATTTACACCGTAAATTTTATTCAAATGAGTGTTTGCCATAATAATTATATATGTTCAACAATAACACATATTCAAAATTAGTTAGACGTTCATTAGTTAGAATTGAGCGCAAGAAATGCAATTCCAAGTTATTTAATGAAATAATATTTCTATGTAATAATTTTAATTTATACTCAATTAAATGGGAGTAATATTAACTTTTTAGCAAATATTTTTATAAATCAAGTTCATACATGCATTAACTTTTAGTATATGAAAAATTATTCTTTAGCCGGATGAAATATTACTCCTTCTATCCTAACACAGTTTTCACACTTCCTTTATAAATTATAAAGGGGGTGTGAAAGCTCTGCTGGGGGCGGAGGGAGTACTTTTTTTTAAAAAAAAATTACTCTTAAAATTCTGATATGTTATGATTTTTTATAATTTTATAAAGATGAGATATTTTCTTTATTCAAAACACTAATTTTACAAAAATATAATAAGTTAAATTCTGCTTTCCAAATATAATAAGTTGGATGTAAATATTCAATCATAATTTATGAAAAATAATTTAATGAGATTAAATATCTAAATCATAATTATTGATTTACCATATTATTGTTATTGATCACTAATAATAGACAGTAAATATGGAAAAATATGGTAAATTAGTGCAAGTAAAGAATAGTATTAATATACTATAAATTTATGTGTAAATGCAAGGTAACTGAAGTGTAAATTGAGAATTTTAAATATTATTGTGAATGAATAGTAAATCAATGATTGATATATATAATTGTGTTATACCATATAATTAGATAAAATTTTATGGATTTATTATATACTCTATTTCCGTAAAATTGTCAAATAAATGTAAATTTGATTAAAAAAAATTAATAATTCAACCCATAGATCTAATTAAAAATTAATAATTCAACATGATTATTGAAAATTAATAATTGACACTATGATTGAAATTAATTAAAAATATAGACAATTTATTAAGGGAGGATTACTACTAGGTACACAAAAAAACCCTAAATTACTATGAGATACAAACATACAAAAGTATTACTACTAGGTACAAAAATATATAGTGATATTCCAATATTACCCCTATTAATGTGCTGCACATAAATATTGTGTGCAGCAAAAGTTCATGTGCAGCAAAGTGTGTGCAGCAAAAAAAGTGTGTGCAGGAAAAAAAAAGTGTGCAGCAAAAAAATGTGGTGGTCCGGCGGCGGCGGTCCGGCAGCTTTTCCGGCGGCGGCAGTTTTTCCGGCGATCAGTTTTTTTTTTTCTTTTTTTTTTGGACGAACAGTTTTTCCGGCGACCGGCTGCCGGAGCTCCAGAGGCGGCGGCGCGGCAGCTTTCCGGCGACCAGTTTTTTTTTTTTTTTTTTTTTTTTTTTTTTTTTTTTTCTGACGAACAGATTTTCCGGCGACCGGCCGCCGGAGCTCCGCCGGCGGCGGCGGTCCGGCAGCGGCAGCGGTGGTCCGGTGGTGGGTGGAGGTTGGGGTTAGTGTTTTAAAGGTATATGGGTTTAGGGGTATATTTGGTATTTTACTTTAATATTTTGTATTAAATAATAATTATTTTAAATCAATGTATCTAGTAATAATTAGGGGTACAAAGTGTGTACCTATCAGTAATTATTTCATTTAATAATTAATTAATTATTAATTAATGGTGATTGAAAATTACTTTAAAATTGGAATGAATCCCCATCAGTAGTAATTTACCATGAATAATTAGATTCAAAATGCAAATTAATAATTGATAACACATATGGAAAGCATTATTATTGGAATACAAATTATAGAGTAAGAATTGTCATAAATTATTATAAGTGCATAAATGCTCAATTAATGAGCTAAATAATCAAAAGAAAATTAAAAAAAAATCCTAAATTACAAATCTTATACCAACCTATAATCTAGCAAGTTCTTTTGCAGTATTACAACTCTGAAATAATATAAATGCTAATACGCAAGGTAAATAAAATTATCAATGTACTTCGAATCGATTTATCAACTCCACTGTACTTGTGCTTATGTAGCGCCGCAACTCCATGCACTCTAATGTATCCCATTCTTCTCTTTCTCTTCGACGAAAGACTTGATTCAATTAAGCAACTGCAAAAAATACCTAAAACAAATTGATTGGGGAGAACAATAATACAGAAACTCACATAATCACAAACATGGAAGCGTGAACACAGAAAACAAATGATTTCATTCCTAAATAAATCAATCCAATGGATTTCACTTGAGTAGCAGAGGGAGGAGAGTGATCGAAAATCAAAGAAATCCCGCTAGATCTAAGATATCGATCGATGTTCTTGATATTGCGGAAGGCTTCAATGTCAATTGGCAAGTCGTATTTCTTCACCACCTCTAGCTAACGAAACTACACTCACCAGCGGAATCAAAGCTACAATACAAACAAAAAATTCAAAAAAAATGAAAAAGAAATTACATAACTCAGTAAATAAAAGAAGCAAAATGTGAAGTAAAGAACACATTCTTTCAAACCAAGAAGACTGGAATATGAGATTGCTACAAAGGACCATTCAGGGCCCAGGAGATATCATATATACAATAATAACAAACAGATCACATGGGGAATCAAGCTAAATATTTTATGTGGCCATGTTTCAGTGACACAAAGGAACTGGTGACAGAGAGGGTGCCAATGACATTTTATGATTGAATTTAATTGCACAAAAATTTAAACTGCATTAAAAACACATATACAGCAAACAATAATCACCTCACAGAAAGAAGCCATTCCATCTCTATTTTCCACATTGATTTCTTCTCAATAGGCAATGGTTCCAATCTCCACAATTGTCCAAACACAGTAGCTACATGTTAAGGTAGCAGAAAACCAACAACACGTCACAATATTAATTTTCCCAAACTTCAAACAAAATCAAACAAAAAAATTCTAAAAATGAGAAGAAGATAAGCATTTACCACAGAGATTGGTGATGGCATTTGAAATAGTGAGTGCAGGGCAAACTCCTTTACCACTTCCAGACATGTCTTCACCAAGCAACAACTTAGCAAACCTCTCTTTCATCTTCTCCAACTCTACTCAATTCAGTCAAAAATATAACAACTTCAATTTAAAGTGTTCAATTGCAAATTATCACACCAGCAACAAAGAAAAGCAGAAAAGGAAAAAAAGCAGGGCTGCATTTCACATTTTCCCCTAAAATTTATAAATAAAGTAAACGTTAATTTGAAAAGAATTAATTAAAAAACTAAGTATTTACCTGAATTTTTTGAATCCTGCTTCATTATCTTAGACCCATTATCAACATTCAAAAGGGGATCAATCTTGTTTTCTAGACCAAACCACAACAGTCTGCTCCTCTGAGCAGTTTCCCTCTCAGTCTGCCCCTCTGTAGAATGCAACTCCAAGACTTTGAAATCTTTCTTGGCCAGCAGTATCCCAAATCTACCAACCCCAATTCAAGTTCAACCACTCAGTAACTTAACTAAAACAATTATTATAACTCCAATAAATGCAATTTCATAACACAACTTATTATCATAATTTTCCCAAATCTAGAGGATTTCCCCAAATCTGATGAGAAAACTATGACCGTACGACTGCACGCGAAGGTCTGAAACCGGATTTCCCCAAATCTGATGAGAAAAAAATAAAATAAAGTAAGAATAAAATTACACCCAATTGATGAACCCCCACGAATCGAAACACGCTTCGCCATAATCGGCGATCCCAATACAGATCGAGATTGAAACTTACTCCAATTGAAGAATAACCCTCCACGACTGAAAACTTGCTTCACCATAACTGGCCATTCCAACCCCAATCGAGAACGAAATCACGTTCGCCATGGTCACCGATTGATCTCAAAACCCCCCAATATACGAACGGCGTAAGCAACTTTGGGGGTGTGATAGATTGGAAGAGAGGAACAGTAGAACTAAAGAAAGAGAAAAATAACGATTTTGAATTTTTAGTGTGGCGATAGATAAGAGAGAGCGTCAAACTCAAGAAAAAAAAAGAATGGCAAACGTAAAATATGGAAGAAAAATAACGTAAAAAATAAATAGAAAAAAATGAAAAAAAATAAAGGACGGTGCTTGAAAAAATATGACTGTGCCATGTCATCACGTGAGAAAATTACACACCCCACGTCAGCAGAAGCAAACTGCCATTTAGTTGTCTTTAGATTATTGTTCATTTAAGTATATAACAGGAGATATGTAACCTAAAAATATTATAATGAGTATTATTATTATTTTTTTTATAATGTATATCGTTTCTCATTCAATGATACAGTAAATGTCATAACGTTTTGTTCTAGAACATTTCTTGCCAAACATGGGCCAAATTCCTGTATGACAAAAATGGGTGCCACTCAAGTCAACTCTACTAATTATTAGGTGAACAGAAATATTTAACCGTCTGTTTTGAATTTTAATAATTTAGGTTTATATTTTCAAAATCTTCATCTATATTCTAAAAATTACCTTTATATACTCACTTCCCGTGTTAATGTTTACGTTTGCTTTTTGCATGTGTAAGAGAAATAATATTTAATATAAAATAGGTAGTTCTATTAGTGTTGTGTGTGGGCCCTATATGAAATACTTCATCCTTCCACCGAATAGGTGGACATTTTGCCATTTTGAGCGTCCGTACCAAAGGTCTACATTTCCTTTTTAAATACATGAGACCCACACATATCACTAATACAATAAATATATGGGACACATGCACCCACTAATACAACTACCAATTACACATTAAATAATAATACTCCTTAATCCACGTGCAAAAAGTAAATGTTCACTTTCGGGGCGAACAGAGGGAGTAATTAATTGTTTTGTATGGACCCAACTTAATAAAGAAGAAAATATAAACCTTAATCTAGAATAAACCAAAATAGAAAACGTAAATATTAATGCGGGATGGAAGGAATATATACTTTCAAATCATACTATTAATTTTGAAAGCATCCACATTTCAAACTGATGAAGGTTCATCAAATAATTGATAAAATAAATAAAGCAATTACATGTAAAAAATTAGAATGAACGAATGTTATCTTTCAATCTCCTTCGATCTCTTGCCCATCTTTAATTTCACGTTTGTTTCTTCTAGATTTTCAGTGCCATTCTAAAAATAGACTTGCATAGAGGATTTTTATCATAGTTCCTCAGATGCTCAAGTCATCTCATCTCCGAATATCAATCATTTTCATTATGGATAATCCAAATATTAAATAATAATAATCATAATAACTCCTGAAAGATAAACTCTAATAATATAGATACTCGATCCTCTTTCTGGGTAGTTAATGGAAATAAATTAATAATATATTTATCCAAATCACATATATCATCTTTGTAATGCTCTTTCTCTCTATTTTTTAATTTCTTGTATATATTCTTTTACATTTATAATTACCCACTATTTTATTTTATACTCAACACTCAGCTATTTCAAAAAGATTAAATCAATCAATCCAACTAAAACTCAAAACTGACATAAACGTCTATCATTCTTCATGGTTAATTTATTAACTCTAAACAAACCTCAAACAAACATACTTCAAATATATATATATATATATATATATATATATATATATATATATATATATATATATATATATATATATATATATATAAAAGATTTAAAATATTCTGAAATATCCTCTATATTTCCACGATATATCCATTTTTGGAGAGTACCGATATAGATATTAGAGAAAAAGATATTTCTTTTCTGATATAGAGGAAATATCGGGAAATATCGAAAAATATCGATGGAAATATCAATATCGATTTGCCACAGTTCAATCTTTTCTAGATGTCGAGATATATCGAGGAAATATCGATTAAATATCGAAGATATATCGAAAATATCGAAAAATTATCCGTAATTTTAAGAAATTTTAATAATTTTTTATGTTACTTTTATTTATCAATTAAATACATTTTTTTGGTCATTAATTTGTTCAATTTAAAAAAATAAAATAAAAAATGGAGCAGTACTTGCGTGAAATCATCTCATATTGAGACTGTTTTACGTTTTCTTAATTAACTATCTTTTTTTATATTAAAATAGTTATCACTTTTCGTTAAAAATATTATAACTAGTAAATATGAAGGGTTCACGTAAACAGTATACTCTGATTAAAAATACAATTATTTTGGCACAGTTGGATAAGATAGAACAATATACTACTAACACATTCAGAACAAGGTTAAAAAATTTATATAATTCGATTAATTGGTACCAATATTATTTAGATCAAGACAACATGACATGTTTTACATTTGAACCTCATAGATCATCATTTTGATATTAGTTATTATGTGTTAAACAATTAATAATAATTATTGTATGATTTCAGACTATTTAAATAGGTTGTTATTGGTCTACTTATCATTTTGATTATAAATTGTATTTATATGTTAAAATTAGTTATAATATATTGCAAAATTAAATAATCAATTTTCATCTTTTTTCTCACAAATTTCCATAATTTTTAAAAATTTTACCGTTATCGATATATCCATCGATATATCCGTAAATTTGAGATACTGATATTTTTACCGATATCGATATTTTAAACCTTGTATATATATATATTTGTTTTGAATTTTGACCGTATAAATTTTATTTTATGTCAAATCAATATATAAGAGATTTATGATGATATGTGTCAGTGTTTTTAAAATCGGACCGGACTGACCGGTTCGA
Source organism: Pogostemon cablin (assembly GCA_023678885.1). Classification (NCBI taxonomy): domain Eukaryota; kingdom Viridiplantae; phylum Streptophyta; class Magnoliopsida; order Lamiales; family Lamiaceae; genus Pogostemon; species Pogostemon cablin. The sequence goes on along the minus strand of CM042969.1, from coordinate 15,702,348 downwards.
TCGGGAACCGGAGCTTGATTCGGTCCAAACTACCCTACAAAACCGTTTATGCAATTGAACCGGGGGGAAACCGGTTTGAACTGGGAAAAATCGGAGTAACTAGGGGTGAGCAGAAATCCGATAAAACTGAATTTTTGAACCGAACCGATGAATTTCGATTAATTTGGCTCGATTTTCTTCATTAAATTTCAGTTTTGGTTTTTAAAATATAGGAAAATCGGTATTCGATTTCGATTCGATTTAGGGGATAAAAAACCGAGTAAACCGAAAAAACTGATATTTTTATTAAAAATAAATAAATATTATATATTTTAATATAATAGATTAACCCTCTTCCCGTAACCTAATACCCTTCATTTTGGGAACCCTATAATAGAAGCAGGCAAGCAGCGGCGCCTCCAGGCTCCAACTCCATAGTCCACCCTCCATTCTTCATTTTTCACGATCCTGTGGAATGGCACCACAATCCCCAATCCAGCGATTGCGCTCTCAGATCGGCGCTGCCGAACCCAGTGGCTGTTGGTCCGGCTCCTCCACTATGCGTCGGTCCATCGTCACCAGTTTTACTTTCGTAAGAAGCTATCTACTCTTCTCATGTTCCCTTCGGATTGCATATCCATCTCCATCTTCATAGCTTGATGGTTGTTATCATGATTCAGGTTCAGGAATTTAAAAAGGGGAGGCTTCAAAACTTGTACTGGAAAAGAGATGGTTGTGCAGCAAGTTTTCAGGCACAGATAAGCACGAATCAGTTTTCAACTCGTGCAGCAAGTTTTTCACCCCACGCTCAGATTTGATTGCTTTGCCATAGGTAACACCTCTTTTTCTTGATGCTCTTTTTTGGTCTTACATTTCACTTCCACTGCATCAGACTTCTTACTGTGCTTTGGATTGAACGGATTGATTATAAATTGTTTGTGTGCTGGACTTTGTCGATATCGCGATAGATTGAAATTTGGTTGGTCCCCTTTTAATTTCTGTCCTTGAATGAACTTTCAATTAGTGGGAGTTTTTCAATGAATTTTGTGAGTTGATTGAAATTATTTGCATTTTCTGACTATAATTTTTTTAAAACAGAGATGCCTAATCAAGGAAACACACATGGAGGTAACACTCAATCAGTTCCTTCTTCAAGTTCAAATAAACCTAAGGCAAAGAAAAAAAACCAATGGTAAAAAGATCACCTGCTTGGGATCATTTCGAGGAGTTCGTAAGTGAAGAAAATGAGATGAAGGCTCGATGCCTCCATTGTAAGAGGGAGTTCCATAGCGATTCTAGAAGAAATGGTACCACATCTCTTCTCTCTCATATGACTGTATGCCCAAATATTCCTGGTAGTGTAGGAACGACACAATTATTGTTAAATTTGCAACCAAACTCGGGGGAGGGAAGCACTTTGAGTACTTGGAAATTTGACAAAAATGAAGCTAGGAAAGCTTTAGCTCTTATGATAATTGTTGATGAGTTGCCTTTCAAATTTGTTGAAAATGAGGGGGTTTAGAAATTACAATGCAGTGACTTGTGGACCTAACTTTCAGTTGCCTTCTAGATGGACTGTGTCACGTGATTGCTTTCAATTTTATGTGGATGAAAAGAACTTATTGAAAGCATTACTGAAATCTTCTAACTAAAGGGTTTGTCTTACCACAGACACATGGTCATCTATGCAAAGAATTAACTATATGTGTTTGATAGCCCACTTTATTGATAGTGATTGAAAGTTTCATAAAAAGATTTTAAATTTTTTCACGTTTACTAGTCACAAAGGTAAAGATATTGGTTGAGAAATTGAAAAGTGCTTAAATGAATGGGAGATTGATAGAGTTTTTACGATTACTGTTGATAATGCCTCTTCCAATGATGCTGCAATGGATTACTTGAAAGAGCAAATGAGTGATTGGAAGAGTAGCATTCTTAAATGTCAGTACATTCATATGAGATGCATAGCTCACATAATCAATTTGGTGGTTGTTGATGGGTTGAAAGAAATTGGGACTTCTATTAAAAAAGTTAAAAATGATGTGCGTTATATAAGGCAGTCTCCTGCTCGTTTGAGAATATTTAAAGAATGTGTTGAACAAGAAAAATTAAAAGTAAGAGCTTGTTGTGTCTAGATGTTCCTACGAGGTGGAACTCAACTTATTTGATGTTGGAGTCGGCTCAAAATTTTGAAAAGGCATTTAGTAGATATGATTTGCAAGATTTAAACTTTAAGATTGAGCTTGACACTGATATTGGTGTGCCCACTAAGGATGACTGGCAAAATGCTAGAAGGATGTTGGCTTTCTTGCAAGTGTTCTATGATCTTACTGTTAGGATATCAGGTTCTAAATATGTCACATCCAACTTGTTTTTTCATGAAATCTATATGGTTCATTGTTTGTTGAAAGAGTGGACTAGTGGTGATGATATAAATCTACGTACTATGGCACAAAGAATGAAGGTGAAGTATGATAAGTATTGGGGAGATCCAAAAAAAATGAATAAAGTTATATTTGTTGCTGTGATTCTTTATCCTCGTTATAAGTTTGATTAGGTACAATTCGCACTTTCAAATATGTACGAGGGTGATTTGGGTTTGTCAATGGGAAGTGAAGTGAAAGCCCTATTATTTTCTTTGTATGAGGAGTATAAAAAGGAAATAATGCCAGACAATCTAAATGGGGAAGTTGGTACAGTTGAACAAAGCAGTGAGATGGATATAGATGATCCAACTATGAAGGTGAGAATATTGGTGCAAAATGAATATAAAAAATTCAAATCTGGGGCGAAGGGTGTGAGAAGTAGCAAGTCTGAGGTGGATAAGTATCTTAATGAAGAAAGTGAAGAAGATGTAGCAAAATTTGACATTCTTGCATGGTGGAAAGTGAACACTCCTAGATTTCCTATCTTATCACAGATAGCCCGTGATATTTTTGCTATCCCCATTTCAACTGTTGCTTCTGAATCTGCATTTAGCAGTGGAGGACGTGTACTTGATGCATTTAGGAGTTCATTGACTCCTAAAATAGTGCAATCTCTTATATGTGCTCAAGATTGGCTTCGTAAATCCTCTTCTCCTGTCAATGTTGAAGAAAATTTGCATGACATTGAGGATCTTGAAAAAGGTAGTAAACATGTGTTTAAGTTTTCAATTTTATTAATCATTTTTATATCTTCTTCGCTTTGTACATGTTATTTGTTAATTTTTTTTTTGTAGGTTTACAGGGTGTGGCTTTTGAACCTTCTACTGATCCTTAATGATGGAGGCACAACCCAAAGTTTAATTACACTGTCGGAAGGTAAATACTATCATACTAATGTAATTCTATTTTATTTCTTTCTTTATTTTTATTGTATTTTTTATGATGTTATCTTGATTGCAGTTATCTATGGTGGTGAAGGGAAGGATAACTTTTCACTGAGAAGTTTTCAGTTGCAGATTTGCTATATGTTGGTTGGAATGATCTATCTTATAGTATATTTTTAAATTTGAGTTTGTTGTCTTAAATGTTGAATCTTGGTTTTGCTGTAATTTTGATTCTCTTAAGGCTATTCATATTGATTTGGTTATTGGTGTATGTTATTTTATTTTATTGTGGGATTGAATTGATGAAATAGGATTTTGTGACTTATTATGAGTATTGTTAGCAGGATTGTTGTTAGATTGATAGATTTAGTTGTTTTGCAATTGGATATTAATACTATTCTACCCATAAAAAATGTTTATTTAGCAGGTGTATTGAAAAATTTAAAAAAACCAAAAAAATAAAAAAAACCGAAATAATAATTTCGATTCGGCCGGTTCGATAACTTTAAACCTCTGTTTGGTTTTGGTAAATGGAAATAGAAATTCGGTTTGTTCGGTTCGGCCCAAAAATATACAAAAACCGATTAAACCGACTGAATACTCATCACTAGGAGTAATCGGTGAATCGGCCAAACCGAAAACTGTCCTGTTATTGAATTAAACTATCAAATCCCACTATAATCCAGCCATCAGCCGCCAACCACCGTCATTCCAGGCTTCCAGCCACCACCACCTACTCTGCTGGAGCTTCTTCATCGTGAAGAACGCAAAACCCTCCCCAGATGTAAAAATCAAAAGGTAGGACTTGGGTTTGGAATGGTGCTTCAACGAGGAAAACTGAAGTAGAGATTGAATGGGGGCGGCATCCGGCGGCATCAACGAGGAGATTTGCAGCAGATTGTGATGGTTGAAAAAGAGAATATGAGGAGAGAGAGATTGAAAAGGAGAGGCAGAGTGGATGGGCGGTGGTAGGTGGAGATGTGTACGTGTTTTTAAGAAATTTACTTATTTAAATTGACTTAACAATATTTTTTTTAAAAATAAAAAATCAACAATATAACTAAAAATTGCTTAGTGGGCCTTAAGTAAAGGGCCAAGTTTCTAAGGTGATTTCAGAACACTATTGGGCCTCATTAAATTCAAATAATATTGTAAAGTCATATATAAATAAAAATAAAATAATGAAATAATATTGAAAATATATAATTTTTGTTTTTCCGGTTGAACCGCCGGTTGGACCGGTTGAACCGCGAACCGTTGAGGACACCGGTTCGTTCTCCGGTCCAGTTATAACAGCACTGATATGTGTAAAAGTATGTATATTAATTGATGTGAGAGTTGAGATGAGAAAGATGAGAATGAGAGAGTGAATATTAATTGAGAAGAAAAAATATATAAAAGATGAGTAGTTTGAGATTAATATGGTTTATAGGTGGTTCGGATTATTTGTGTCATTTTGGTGTACTATCTTCTGTGCCACAAGTTGGATAAATGACACATAGGAGACAGAGGTAAATTATACTCTAAAAGGAAAAGTTTAAACCCTAAAGACAATGTTTGGAAAACTTTCTCCTCTTATGTGTTAATCATTTAACGTGTGGCACAGAAATGATGTACAAAAGTAGTACAAAAAATCAAGTGTGATTTATAAGTATATATAAGGGTGATTTAAAAACTACTTGTGTTTTGAAAATTTTTCAAGACAGAGAAGAAACAGCTAATTACTAACTAACTTTTATATATATATATATATATATATATATATATATATATATATATATATATATATATATATATATATATATTCCTATGAAGTGATCAGGTATTGTATTGTGTGGGTAATGAATCAAAAATGTGGAGAGAAGAAGAAGAGCCAGCCAGTCCACATGCAAAAGTGATGCAACAAAAGGGATTTAACATCTGCACCCTCTACTCATTGGTTATACTTCTACAATCGACCCCAACTTATTCAAGAAATCCATCCACCAAACTCTCCTTAATCACCCTCGTTTTTCCAGCATTCTAGTAAGTAGTTTAATTATGCATCTTTTTTTCTATTTTAATTCGACAAAAATGCACTTTTGGTCACGAACGAGGGGCTCGTTTCAGGAAATATTTCATAGTTTCAAATTGATCCCAAAAATTGCATTTTAGTCTTAAATCCTAGCAAATAGGACCAAAACGTAATTTTTTCAATCAAAAGCCAGTTGAATTGTGGTTCGAATTTTTTGTGCCATTTTAGTACATTTGCTACACCATTGGATAGATGACATGTAGGAAAGAGAGAGAAAGTATATCCTAAAAATGAAAGCTTAAACCTATAGGGCAAGAATTGGATTTATTTTCCCTCTTACATGTCAATCATATAACGTGTGATACAGAAAATTATGTAGAAGATCCCGTATGGTCGAATGGGATAAAAATGCAGATTACGAGACCTTCGTACGGGACCAATATATGCATGATTCCCATATGACAATATAAAAGACAGGGTGGGAAAATGCTCGTGGAAACGAACACCGAACGTAGACATCGACGAGCACGTGAGGGTTGTGTCAGATTTGGATCCGAACATGGAGTCGGGCAACAAATTCGTGGAGGAGTTCGCATCGGACATATCCAAGATTCCGATGGACTTGAGGAAGCCATTGTGGGAGATGTACATTCTGAATGTGAGAACACCGGACACAGAGGCGACGGTGGTATTCAAGATTCATCATTCCATGGGAGATGGGATATCTCTAATGGCTCTTCTCACCCTCACCCTTTACCTAAGCCATCATCAAGGCACAGTGTTGAAGATAGAGGGGTGATGAGGAGGTTATGGACTAAACTTAGGGTTGCTTCAAACACTTGTGTAGATGTTGCAAGGATGTTGGCCACCATTGGGTTCTTAAAAGATAGTGAGACACCCATAAAGGCTAAAGGAGGGGTTGTGCTTCCTTACAAGAGATTCGTGCATAGGATTGTTAATCTTAACTACGTTAAACTCATCAGAACAGCCATGAATGCGGTACTAATTTTACTTCCAACTCGAATTTCCTATTTCACGTTTTACGGGAATTTAAAACATAAATTGTTCGATATCTTTTTACTTTAGTCGCAAACGTCTCAAAATAAAACATTCATTTTCGTCCAAAATCCTTCAGCTTTGCTCCTATTTCGTCTTGAAACAATATATTTTCACCAATTTTGTCTCATGATTAGTAAAAGTATCGAATCAGTCTCATCCCATAAAATTTTAAAAATTGAATATTTCTAAGTAAAAAATACTCCCTCCGTCTCAAACTCGTTGTCTTAATTACTGTAGACATGAAGTTTAAAAAAAGTTACTTTTTGACTAACTTTATTGACTTTTTAGGGGTATTGTGGTATTTTTAGATAATAAATAAATTATAAAGTATGTTATGTGTGTTAGGTGGGAGTGATATTTTTGAAATTAAGATAAACTTTTGAGGTTATTGGTTGATGTGAAGTTTTCTTTTTTGGAATAAGACAATTAGTTTGGGACAGATAAAAATGGAAAGTAAGACAACGAGTTTGGGATGGAGGGAGTATTATTTTGAGTTAAATTCATTTTTGCCCTATAACTAAGCAAAACTTCGATTTTTGCCCTAAAAAAGATAAGTGATTCAATTTTGCCCTATAACTAACGAATTGTTTCAATTTTTGCCCATTTTCGCCAGAAAATGCAAATTTCGCCGGAATCCGCCATGTCATGCTTCAATTCCGATTAGTCAATCCGACGTGACAATTTTAACTTTTTTTGAGCCAATGAATCCGTCACATCATATTCCACCTATTTATTTTATTTTATTTTATTTCATATTCCACCATGGTTCTTCCCCGTTGCCTTTGAGGTGAGAGAAAGCCCGTTCATTGCTATTTTTCTTTCCACCCCCTTTTAAATCCCCCTCCGTCTCCGCCACCTCCCTCATCCCTCATTCGCCGCCTACCCTCCTCCACCCTATTTCTCTCTCTAACTCATCTAATTCTCAACACACACACTCACACAAAGAGAGAAAGAGACAATTATCAATTTATAAGATGCCGGAAACCTGCTAAGCTTCTCCTCCTCCGTCAAGCTCAAGTACGTTAAACTAGGATACCAATACCTAGTCAACCACATCCTCACCTTCCTCCTTATCCCCATCATTGCCGCCATCGCCATCGAAACTCTCCAATTGAGCCCCGACGAAATGCTCCACATCTGGAACTCCCTCCACCTCGACCTCCTCCACGTCCTCTGCTGCTCCTTTCTCATCGTCTTTATCGCCACCGTCTACTTCATGTCCAAACCCCGTTCCATCTACCTGGTCGACTACGCCTGCTATAAACCACCCGTCACCTGCTGCGTTCCTTTCTCCACTTTCACGGAACATTCTAGACTCATCCTCAAGGACAATCCCAAGAGCATCGATTTCCAAATGAGGATTCTAGAACGTTCCGGCCTCGGTGAAGAGACATGTCTCCTTCCAGCGATCCACTACATTGGCTCAAAGGTGGAATATGAAAAAATAAAATAAAATAAATAGGTGGAATATGATGTGGCAGATTTATTGGCTCAAAAAAGTTAAAATTGCCACGTCGAATTGACCAACCGGAATTGAAGCATGACATGGAGGATTTCGGCGAAATTTGCAGTTTCTGGCGAAAATAGGCAAAAATTGAAACAATTCTTTAGTTATAGGGCAAAATTGAACCACTTATCTTTTTAGGGCAAAAATCGAAGTTTTGCTTAATTACAGGGCAAAAAATGAATTTAACTATATTATTTTTATGAGAATTTAAAGGTTATGAGACTTTTCCTGAAAAAAAAAAGTTTTTTGAAATTATTTTGAATAAAATAAATTTGTGGGGACTATTTTGATTTTAAACTCTTTCATTGGTATACAATATAAATGACTATTACATTGATAGTACACTTGCAATTTTCACATATAACATCCACCTAAAAAGTCACACCGAATTTTCTGCGCCATTTTTGTACGTCGTCTTTTGTGCCACATGTTATATGATTGACACGTAAGAGGGGAAAGAAATCCAACCATTACTCCTACAGTTTAAGGCTTTTCTTTTAAGACATAGTTCCCCTCTCTCACCGTTATTTATACAAGATTGTGACTCAAAAAATAATATAAAAAATGGCAAATGAAATAAAAGTGAAACATCCGGTTAAGTGCTCTGGAATGTCATTGCCCACTTCAGTTACTTTGTACAAATTACGTCATGCTTGTAAGTAATTAGCTGGTTCAATAATGTTATTTGAAATTTTGAATTCACTGACAAGATGTTAAATATATTTTGAAGACCATTAACGACGTAATGGTGGGAGTCACACAAGCTGGCCCAAATCGTTATCTCAATGTAAGATATGGTGAGTTCAAACTATATAATTAAATATCTCTAATAAGGGAAACGTTTATGTGAGACAATTTTATGAGACGTGAAACAAGTGATAATAATATTCTAACAAAAAGTGATATTTGAATTAATAAAAGTAACAATAGTACAGTAAATTATTTCATTAACAAATTTTAATATAAATAAATAGTGATACTCTATTTTTAATAAAAAAAAATTGGAGTATAACTAACTTTGATAAAAGTGTCTATTATTAAAATGATCCCACGTGATACAATCTTACACAAATGTTAGCCTCTATAATTTGTGCAACATGTCTGTATATATTCTGTGTAATGAATGCGTTTGCAATAATATAAATTTGTGGTTGGTAATAGAGAAACAGAGCCAAAAGTCATTACCAAGGAAGCTACGCGTTAGATCAATTGTTCTATTCAACACAAGGCCATCTCCCATGATTGAGGTAAAATATACTTCCTCACTTTTAAGGGGTCCTTTTTATTTTTTTTTCCATAAATTAAGAAATATTATTATTTAAAGTATAGTGAATAGTTGTATTAGTGAATATGTTAACCCCATATTTTAATTATATTAGTGGGTGTTTGTGAGTCTCATATGTGTAAAAAAATAAATGAGACTATTTGGGGCGGACGCCCAAAATAAGAAAAAATGACTCTTTCAAGAAGACGGAGGGAGTATATTCTTGGCTAGCTAGCTGTTAGACTACTAATTAAATACTTCCTCCGTTCCTCTGAAAGAGGTGTATTTTGTCATTTTAATCTGTCTCGATGCAAGAGGTACAATTTTATTTTTAGTAAATGGAGCCTACACAGAATAATTAATATATCTCCATAGGACACACAAACAACACTAATATAATTATCTACTATACATTAAAATATTATTTATCTCTCCTCATTTACATTTATATAATATATGGGACCCACACACAACACTAATGCCCCCTTTCAATTGGACGGAGGTAGTATTAAATGACACTACATCCCAATCTATCTATTTTATCATTTTTGGCCATCCAGTCTTAATCTATTAATTTTTCCTTTGAGATATATGGGACTTACACACATTAATACAATTAAAATATGGGACCTACACACACTAATACAATTAAAATATGAGACCCACTGATTGAATAATTTATACTCACGAGCAAGAATACTCGATCGTTGTAGTAGTATATCCCAAGAAATAAAATTATTGAACCACAAAGGAGTTAGGTTTGGATTAGTAAAATACGTGAGCTCATGTTTATGTCACTTTTGTAAGGATGATTGGGATTTTGAGTTTGAAATTATCAACTAAAGCAAGTAGCAAGTAAATAAAATAGTATCTAAGAGAAATGACAAGTAATATGATTAACGAGAAAAGAGAATAGGTGCTAAAGTTCAAGTATGGAAAAACATGGGATTAGAAACATTCAAGCACATTCAATTCATATTATAATGCAAAGGGAATTCAACTCAATTGATGTAGATTAAAGGTGATCACGATTATATCCTAAGCTCCCTTTCGGGTTACAAAGGTTGTTGATCCACTTAGGACTCCAAAAAGCACTTAAGATCAAAGTCCAACATTAATCTCTTCCATCTAGGTACTAATTAATTCACAATTCTCCCTTCAAAGGTACTAAAAGGATTAACTCTCCCTTTTTGTGTACTAAAGCTAACGAATGGATTGGTTCCCCTCATCGAATTCAAATATCCTTTCGGTCAAACCTAAACTCGATGTCTACTCATGCCTTTCTAGTACTTAAGAGGGTCGTTTCCGTCTCACTCCAAGCAATATACACATAAACATTATAATAGCATTTAATTATCATAAATCATCCATTGATCAACAATCCATTAAACCAATAATCATTCATGAATAACAAACCATGTCATCATAACATCAAAACAATTAAAGCCCATGAATAGAAACCAACATCAATTAAGTCAAAAACCAATTTAATTCACATAATAATATAAACCTAATGTGCTCTTCATATTTCTAATCTCACTAGAGGGATTAGCCTAACATAATAATGGTAACAAAACACATGAATGATTCATTACACATATCCATAGTCTTAAATCCAAATGAAAAACAAAAGAGATGTAAATCTTCCCTAGCAATTCCTTGTAGAGAATCTTCAACACTCATTGATCTCCACCTCTAGCTCTTGAATTCTTGAGGTCTTCAACACCCACATGAAAGGGATGAATAATGGATGAAGATTGATGAAGATGATGGTGTAAAATAGAAGAAATGGTGTGTGATCTAGGTGTAGGAGTGAAACCCTTGTGTGGAATATCCAATCTCCTCTCAAATGTTGAACTTGAGGCTATTTATACCTTCTCCAAGTTGGACCACTAATTAAATATCAAATGGGCTTTTTACACACACTTACACACATTGGCAGGTAAAAATCTAGATTTTGGCCCAAAAAACATGCAACTCGAGTTGGCCTTACCCAACTCGAGTTGCAATACGAGTCGAGTTGGATGTGTGTAACTCGAGTTGAAGTAGCTCGACTCGTGTTGGCTACTCGTGCACCCGCCTGGTCGATCGTGTTGCGAGGTTCTAAAATTGAAAATCCCATGGAATGCAGCTCGATTCGAACTAGCAACTCGAGTTGCAGCTTGTAACTCGAGTTAGCTCACTGTACACTTTTTGGTCGCTGCCCTGCTCCTAGCTCGACTCGAGTTGCAAGTCGAGTTGGATCTTGCAACTTGAGTAAGCTCTCTGGACGAATTATGGACCCCAACTTGACTCGAGTTGGTAACTCGAGTTGGGTCTCTCAAGTCGTGTTAGGCTACTGGACAATTTTAGACATTTTCAGGCCCAACTCGAGTTGGCTTCAACTCGTGTTGACAACTCGAGTTGCACCTTGCAACTCGAGTTGGGTCCCGGCGGCCCCATTTCTTGCTCGTTTCAGCTCCCGTTTTATTTTTCATCTGTTTTCAACATATTTAGGCTCATTCACACACATTTCCATGAAACACATAACACAACCAAATAATACATAAAATATGGATAAAATAACACGAAAAGACATAAAAAATGCTAAAACCGAGGTGAAAATAGCGACGATCAACCCCAAACTTAAAGTGTTGCTCGTTCCCGAGCAACAGAAATGACAAAACAAGAGGAGTGATTTTCACCTAGGAAAAGACTAAATGAATATAAGCAATAACACATCGTTAGCAATAAAAACTACAAACTATGCTAAGTCATCCTACAACATTAAAATCATAACATGAAAAATTAACAAGTTCAATCAAAAGAAAATAAAGTGTAATATAGTCCCTTTTTGGTCCAAGCCTCACATAGGTTATCAATATCACTCAACACTCTTTAAAGTAGTAAAATAACACTCATCAATCGATTGGCTCGACTCGCTATAAGCTTGCTCGTGGACTACATTCACAAACTACCAAAGTTTCAATTAATGATCAAAAAGGTCTTTAATTAAGGATGTAATGATAGGCTCTTTGGTAAGGTAGGAAGTATATGTATAAGAGTGACTAATCATGCTTAAGTAATCGAAGATATGACCAATTTCCTCAACTTCTTCACTTTCCTTTCTTCCTTTCTTATCTTTACAAATTTCAAGCACTATTAATTCACTTTCCTTGTATTGAGCTTCTTTTGATGCATGCTTCCTTTCTTTGAATTTTGTTTACTTGAACATTTTGAAGTTGCTTTGCTCCTTCTCTTGCTTTGAGGTTGCATGTGCATTCTTATTTTTGCTCTTTTCATCCTTTTTCGTGCTTGTTTACCATGTCCTTTCTTCTTTTGCAAATCAATCAATCCTTTCTAGCTACCATCTCCTCAATCACTTACACAAAGGGTATATATAAGCTTAAGTGGGTAATTAAAGCTTGTAATGTGCTAAATTCATAAGAAATAGGCTTATGGGCTCAAAGTGCTTGACTAGAGATGATGTTTAAGATAGGGAAATATATGGTAATAACTTCAAATAACAAGGATGGCCTAAGATCATATCATTAACCTCCACTATTTAGGCTCGTTCCTATAGTCCTTGAGCAAGTTCTAGCTTATCAAAAATAATCGATCCACTCATGAAGAAATACCATGTATGCACGGTTGAGGCTCAAACTCTCACAAGCTTATGCATTGAACTTTAAGGAACTTATTACACAACATTCATCTCAAAATTGAACAAGTTAAGTAAAACATGTCACAATTTGAAAGTGTAGAGATTTTTAATCATAAATTGCCATCACTTATCACAACAACATGTCATCACTCCCATTCAAAAGTGACTCACAACATCCCAAAAACAAACCATCAAACATCCCAAGATAAAATTAAAGACACACACAAAATATAAAAAAATAAGGACTTAACAAACAAGACACAACAAAAACACATAACATGCAAAAATACAAATTACATCCATCCATAAGAAAATTAAGCACACATTCATATCATCCACAATCAATTAAGCTCACAATCATCCCCATCTTTGATTGAAAATTAAAATCCTAAATTACGAAAGTAAATCTCCCACAAACATAACAAATGAAGTATCATGCTAATCACAACAATCCAAATTAAAATCACTTCATGTCAAGCAATTAAAAGTTATAAGGTGTAGAGTACTCCCTCAATAGGCATTTGGTAGTGGAAAGCGTTAGCTCCGAGCTCTATTCATGTTTCCAATACCCTTCATTCATGCTCAAACACTCACAAACACCATTAGCTCAACAATGTCATTAAAATTATGGACTATCATGCACTTCAACACAACCAATCGGACCAAAATTCTATCCAAACTTATGAGAATTTTTTTTTTTAAATTGATCCAATTTTACAAGAATCATAATTCAAGTGGTGAGTCATACCACACACTCTCCCCCCAAACTTAAATCGAAGCAAGAGTTGAGAATTAAGTTTGCAAAAAGTCGTGGGACTTACCCTTGTAGTTTCCATCAATGATCTTCTAGTAGAGGAGCATATGCATCCAAATGAATCAAGTTATCTCCACCATGCACTAGCCCCCCAAACTTAACTCGAGACAAGAGTCGAGAATTAAGTTTGCAACAAGTAGTATGATATCCATACTCGAATCCATGAAGCACTTCTCTTTTCTTCAATGTGCATTTTTCTCTATGAGCACAATCCACCTACAAGCCAAAAATGCAAAACAACATCAAAACCACAATCTTTATTGAAAACACTAAATAAAGCAATAAAGATAATAATGGCATAATGGGTTACCTCCCATTAAGCGCTAAGTTTAACGTCTTCAAGCTAGACGGAGTGCAAGATCATGGAACCCAAGAGCGATCCTTCACTATTTATTCCCTCATCTTTATTTTGAGAAATTGTTTGGCTCTTTTCTTTTCCATCAACATGATTTCTCCATTCTTGCTCATAATCATCAAATCATCCAGAAGAATTGTGGATGGAAATACTTCGTCTCCATAAGGCCAATGAAATTCTCCTTTATCAACCTTCCATTCGATGTCCGAATCCTCATTCCTACAAATATCAAGCAAAGATAAGTTAAGATTAAAATCTTCAATATAATCATGAAAAAGAGAATTAGAAGATTTAAAAGAGTAAGAATTTTTAAATCCATGAAGATCATCCGAAGGTATGGTTGGAGGCTTGAGGTAAGAATCATCCTTCTTTCTTGCTTTGTTACATGAAAATATAATACTCTTCGTATTTGAAATCAAAGAAAGTTCTCCTCTTTTCACATCAATATGAGTCTTTTTCGTGGCTAAGAATGGTCTTTCCAAGATCATAGGTGTTTGATGATCAACTTTCATCTGCAAGACAACAAAATCCACCGAAAAAGTCAACTTCTTCACTTCGACCACTACATCCTCCACCACTCCTAAGGGCTTAATAGTTGATCCATCCGCCACTTGAAGGCATGTAGTGAAAGGCTTGAGCTCTCCAATATCCAATTCTTCAAAGAGAGAATGAGGCATAACATTCACACTAGCTCCCAAGTCACACAATGCATTAACAACCTTCTTTCCTTCAACTTCACAAGGGATAATGAACTTTCCCGGATCACCAACTTTCATAGAAGGCTCCTCATGTAATGATTCATTTTTTTCAACTAGCTTCGCTTTCTTTCTCTCCTCATATTTCTTCTTCAAAGTTTCAACAAACTTTTGAAATTCCTCCATCTTTTCTTTTTTAACAAATCTTTGAGGATAAGGGATTGGATACGGAGTAATTGGAATTCCCAATAATCACATTTATATTCTTCTTCTTTTTTCTTTTTCTCCTTAGCCTTTTTCCACTTAGGTACATTCTCTTCTTTCCATTTCTTCCTCTTTTCTTCTAACTCAATTTCTACTCTTTTTGCTTCTTCTTTCTCTTTATCCACCTTAAATCCACAAACCCTTCTTCAACCAATCTATCCTCTTTCACCTTTATGCACATGCAATGCTCTTTTGGATTTATTTCCGTAGTAGATGGAAATTTTCCTTGTTGGTATTGGGATCCCACGGAAGAAGCAATTTTCCCCATTTGATACTCAAAAGCTCTCATCCTATTGTCGGATTTTTTTTTATTTTCCTCCATTCTAGCCTCAAGCTTAGCCTCCCTCTTTTCCATTTGAGATTCAAGCTTAGCATCTCTCTTTTCCATATAAGTCCTTTTAGTATCTCTCTTTTCCATTTGATACTCAAAAGCTCTCATCCTATTGTCGGATTTCTTTTTATTTTCCTCCATTCTAGCCTCAAGCTTAGCCTCCCTCTTTTCCATTTGAGATTCAAGCTTAGCATCTCTCTTTTCCATATAAGTCCTTGTATCTTTCATGAATGCTAGCAATGTCTCTTCCAATGATGATTTACCTTCTCTATTGGACGGCTTAGCACTCGGATCCAATCCTTGAGGAAGTGCCACGGCGGCTTGAGTATTGTAGTAAGAAAGATTTTCATGCTTCCTCGGACCTTGATAATTTTCTCCACTAGATTGATTAAAATTATACCCCGAGCTTGCCCTTGATATCCTCCTTGAAAATTACCTTGGTTAGAAGGATAATTACCTTGAAAATTCCCTTGATGTTGGAAATTCCCTTGATAATTTCTCCTATCTAAATAGGCAACATCCTTTACACCTTGCATAACATTACTCTCATCATTCAAATTAGCACTTGTACTTCCCCCTTGACTCACTCCTTGAGTGATCAAATTCAATTGCTTTGTTAAAGCATGGATGCCCTCATTAAATTCTTTCATTCCTTCACTTTGAAACACATCACTCTTCACTTTATTAACACTTTCCATTTGAGCCACCTTTCCGAATGCATAACCTCCCATTACTCTCTTGGAAGGCCATTGATAAGCATTCATTGCAATATCTTCAAAATTTTCCATAACTTTCATAGCATCCACTCCAAATATAGACCCTCCGGATGAGGCATCTACATGCATCAGATTTTATTGACTCAACCCTTGATAAAAGAAAGCCACTTGTTGATTATCATGAAAATCATGTTGAGGACATTTTCGTAGCATCTCTTTGTAGTGTTCCCATATTTCATAAAAACTCTCATCCGAAAGTTGCCTAAATTGAGTAATAAGGCTTTTCATTTAAAGAGTCTTCGAAGGAGGAAAGTACTTGTTTAGGAATCTTTGCTCAAGATCTTCCCATGTATTACAACTTCCTAATGGAATTGTATTGTACCATGCTTTAGCCTTGTCTCTTAAAGAAAAAGAGAACAACCTCATTCGAATAGCATCTTCCAACACTCCATTCATCTTTACAGTATTTGCAACCTACAAGAAAGTAGCTAGATGAGCGTTCGGGTCTTCAAGAGGACCTCCCCCAAACTAATTTACTTTGATCATGTTGATCAATCCGGTCTTAATTTTAAAATTGTTGGCTTGAACTGGAGGAACCATATTGTGCACGGCTCTCGGTTGAAAGTAATCTCGAATTGCTCTAGGCCTTTGCCTCTCTTGAGGTATTTGCACATTTCCTTGCATAGCTTGGTTATTAAACATATTAACCATCTCTTGGACATTTCTACAAATATGTGGTTGTGCCTCTTGTTGTTGGAGTATCCTTTGAGCTTCTTGATTGACAAGCAATTGCATGTAGTCTTGGTTTTGAGCAATGAAATTCCTAAATATCTCCGCTTGATTTTCTTGCCCTCCTTCTTGTACCCCCCCTTTGATCTTGTAATGGATCTTGGGGCGGGTTATGATTAACATTATCTCCATGTTGATTCTCCATTTTTTTCCCTTTTCTAGCTTTACGTCTCTCTCATTTCCTTTGTCGTGCGGTCTTTTCTATCTCCAAATTCAAAGGAATAATCGATTGATTTTCCTTTGATCTTGTGATCATAAACACCTACAAAAATTCAAAGAGTGAGACCACAAACAAAAATAGTAAATAAAATAAAATAAAAAGTATCCTTATCAAGAACAACTAAAACAATAACACAGTCTTCCACTAATCCGTTAAACTTCCCGGCAACGGCACTAATTTCTTGATTGAATAATTTATACTCACGAGCAAGAATACTCAATCGTTGTAGTAATATATCCCAAGAAATAAAATTATCGAACCACAAAGGAGTTAGATTTGGATTAGTAAAATACGTGAGCTCATGTTTATGTCACTTTTGTAAGGATGATTGGGGTTTTAAGTTTGAAATTATCAACTAAAATAAGTAGCAAGTAAATAAAATAGCAACTAAGAGAAATGACAAGTAATATGATTAACGAGAAAAGAGAATAGATGCTAAAGTTCAAGTATGGAAAAACATGGGTTTAGAAACATTCAAGCACATTCAATTCATATTATCATGCAAAGAAAATTCAACTCAATTGATGTAGATTAAGGGTGATCACGATTATATCCTAATCTCTCCTTTTGGGTTACAAAGGTTGTTGATCCACTTAGGACTCCCAAAAGCACTTAAGATCAAAGCCCAACATTAACCTCTTCCATCTAGGTACTAATTAATTCTCAATTCTCCCTTCAAAGGTACTAAATAGGATTAACTCTCCATTTTGTGTACTAGAGCTAACGAATGGATTGGTTCCCCTCATCGAATTCAAATATCCTTTCGGTCAAACCCAAACTCGATGTCTACTTATGCCTTTCTAATACTTAAGAGGGTCGTTTCCGTCTCACTCCAAGCAATATACACATAAACATTATAATAGCACTTAATTATCATAAATCATCCATTGATCAACAATCCATTAAACCAATAATCATTCATGAATAACAAACCATGCCATCACAACATCAAAACAATTAAAGCCCATGAATAGAAACTAACATCAATTAAGTCAAAAACTAATTTAATCCAAATAATAATGTAAACCTAATGTGCTCTTCATATTCCTAATCCCACTAGAGGGATTAACCTAACATGATAATGGTAACAAAACACATGAATGATTCATTACACATATTCATAGTCTTAAATCCAAATGAAAACAAAAGAGATGTAAATCTTCCCTAGCAATTCCTTGTAGAGAATCTTCAACACTCATTGATCTCCACTTCTAGCTCTTGAATTCTTGAGGTCTTCAACACCCACATGAAAGGGATGAAGAATGGATGAAGATTGATGAAGATGATGGTGTAAAATGGAAGAAATGGTGTGTCATCTAGGTGTAGGAGTGAAACCCTTGTATGGAATATCCAATCTCCCCTCAAATGTTGAACTTGAGGCTATTTATACCCTCTCTAAGTTGGGCCACGAATTAAATATCAAATGAGCTTTTTACACACACTTACACACATTGGCAGGTGAAAATCCAGATTTTGGTTGAAAAACATGTAACTCGAGTTGGCCTTATCCAACTCGAGTTGCAACACGAGTTGAGTTGGATGTGTGTAACTCGAGTTGAAGGAGTTCGACTCGTGTTGGCTACTCGTGCACCCGCCTGTTCGATCGTGTTGCGAGACTCTGAAACTGAAAATCCCATGGAATGCAGCTCGACTCAAGCTAGCAACTCGAGTTGCAGCTTGTAAGTCGAGTTAGCTCACTGTACACTTTTTGGTCGCTGCCCTGCTCCTAGCTCGACTCGAGTTGCAAGTCGAGTTGGACCTTGCAACTCGAGTAAGCTCTCTGGATGAATTCTGGACCCCAACTCGACTCGAGTTGGTAACTCGAGTTAGGTCTCTCAAGTCGTGTTGAGCTATTGGATAATTTTGGACATTTTCAGGCCCAACTCGAGTTGGCTTCAACTCATGTTGACAACTCGAGTTGCACCTTGCAACTCGAGTTGGGTCTCGGCGGCCCCGTTTCTTGCTCATTTCAGCTCCTGTTCTATTTTCACTTATTTTCAACATATTTAGGCTCATTCATGAACTTGGTTTCAATTTTGGTTAAATTGATTGAGCAAGTATACTCTATCGTGTGTAGCACGTAAGCGACCAAGTGCAAAATTTATAAGATATCGAACCCAAGGGCGAAAGTGGGTAGCCGTGTTTGAGAAGTGCTTTACTCTTGTAGGACGAATCAAAGAAGGAGGGGGTTGCTTATACTATAAATTAACAACTAAGAAAGTAATTAAAGAGGAAACTGATCCAAAATGATTCCTCTCGTAATTTGTGGTCAAAACTTGCATTTATACCCCCATGGAAGCTTCTAGAATACGTGGAGCACTTAAAGCTGACTTTTGCACCAACTCGGGTCGAGTTGGTTTAGCTCGGGTCGAGTTCGGCAGCGCGTGCTGCGCAGTCTCACAAATACAGAAAAAATTATACAAATTGGACGTGCGTTTTCATCATTTAACGAAGCACGGGTCGTGCTCGGCACACGCCCTCGGCGTGGGCGTGTAGCTATTTCTGACGTTGGTGCACGTCCACAGTTACAGGCCCGTGTTTGGCACACGTTTCGAGCTTTCAACACCAACTCGACTCGAGTTCAGGACTCTGGTCGAGCTTGGTGTTGAGTCTAGGACTCTAGTCGAGCTCTGTGTCTAGTTGCGGACTCTGGTCGAGTTGGTGCAATTTTCAGTAATTTTGTTTCGCCTCGTTCTCTCTCGTTTTAACTCCGAATTGAGCTCTATTTTTTTCACATCTTTCTTTTCGTGTCTACAATCCATTTTTACTTGAAAATCACACAAAAATACCAATTATCTAAATATTTACAAATATCGTACAATTTAAGACATTTAATCATGAAAATCACACATTTATCA
Source organism: Pogostemon cablin (assembly GCA_023678885.1). NCBI lineage: Eukaryota > Viridiplantae > Streptophyta > Magnoliopsida > Lamiales > Lamiaceae > Pogostemon > Pogostemon cablin. The sequence continues at coordinate 15,682,530 of CM042969.1, read as the reverse complement.
TTTCAAAGCACACATCTCCATATCTTCATATAACACCACCAATGATATACAAAATGAATAAAAACACTCAAAAATATATAATAATGACACTAAAATCTAAGTAAAAACGACACCGATCAATTCACACATATTTTCATGAAACACATAACACAACCAAATAATATATAAAATACGGATAAAATAATACGAAAAGACATACAAAGAGACACTAAAATCTAGGTGAACATAGCGACGATCACCCACACATCCACTAATACAACTACTCACTACATATAAAATAATAGTTTTTAATTTACGCGTAAAAAATAAACGAATAGATTAACAATGAATGGAGAGGGAATATTTATTTCTATTCTTAAACTTTTAAATGAAAAGTATTAGAGCGATGATCAAATTTATATATAATTACAGGATTTAGGTGAGATGATGGAGCAGGGGAAGTGCAGTGAAATGTGGGGTAATAAGATAAGAGTGGGTGTAATCCCGTTTAGAATAAGGTTTGAGGGAGAGGAGGATACGTTGAGTTTTATCCGTCGAGCTAAACGCAACATGGATAGATTAAAACTCTCACTCGGACCCAAATATATTTTCCATGCCTACAGGCTTAGTGCTGCTGCTCTTTGGAACCAAGGTTAGTTGCTTACTTATTTTAGACTTGGAATTCTACGTTTATTATTATTATTATTATTATTATTATTATTATTATTATTATACTCCTTTCGTCCTGATCTATGTAAAGGGTCTTTGTTATTCATTTTGGGCGTCTCACCCAAAGAGTTTATTTTTCTTTTTTACACATATGGAACCCACATACACACACCAATACAATTAAAATATGGGGTCCCACACACCCACTAACACAACTACTCATTACACATTAAATAATAATACTGATTAGCCATAATATAGTGGGCATGACCAATTAAAGAAATTATCGAACCACAGGGAGGAAGGTACTAGAGTTTAAGCGATCTCAAGTTTATCGTGATTTTATAAGGACGACGGAAGAGAGGATAGGAGCAAATGAATGCAATTATGCTAAAGCAAGAAATAAAGATAAAATGTATGCAAAGATAAAAGGGTTCCAAATGATGCAAGGATGAGATTAACAATAATCATGGCATAGATAATTAAGTAATTATGCAATTAATTCTAATCTCTCATGGACAAGGTATAGAAGCGATCACTAATTCCACCTAAACTCTCTCTCGAGATGGATAGGATGTAGGCCCTCAACAAGGCTCCCAAACGCACATAGGATCGAGACAATAGCAAACACCTCCCACTAGGTACTAATTACTCTATGAGTTCCCTAACTAGGTACTAAATCATAAGCAATATTCCCTTTTAAGGTACTATGAATTCACTAATTGTTTGGGTCTCCTCATTTAATCAACCAACCTCTCGATTAAGCTAATCAAATGTTCTATCAAAGGGTTCTAAATCTAGAAGGATATCTCTATCTCATTCTAAATTAATGCACATGAAGTGTATGATGAAATGATTCAATGAACTATCCTAAACACATAATTGATTTCTCAATCTAATCACATGCCCATGACAATTAATCACACAAATCATCATATACATCAAGCAATCAACAATCAATGATAGAAATAACACAAAGCCCATTCAAGATTAAAATCAATTTGCATAAAAATTAAATTATCCAACACCAATCATGGAGCTAATCTCACAAAGGAGATTAGCCTCTCATAGCCATAAGAAAATTAACATAGATATTAAGATCCTTACAAAACATGATCAATCTATAAAGAAATGCACAAAAATTAGAATTAGATTCCCCCTTTGAAGTGCTTCAATGGAGATCTCCTTCTTCTTCTTGTGATCTCACTCTCCCTTGCTTCCTTGATCACTTGGATGGTGGATTTGATGGAGGGGATCAAGTGTAGATGGGTGGATGAAGAATGGATGAAGATGATGGTGGAAAATGGAAGAAATGGTGTGTGAGGTGTGTGTGGAAGGGGTGGAAATCGGATTTTTTTATAAAATATGAATGGAGGGGTATTTATACCCTTTTGGGCCTTCTAGAAGGATTCTGATTTTTTTCTGATCCAAGACACGACACGAGTCGTGTGGCGCAACACGGCCATGAGGTGCCCGTGTTGCGTGAACTGATGCTCCCGCACGGCCATCGCTTACAGGCCCGTGTTGGCTACACGGGTCGTGTGCTGCAACACGAGTCGAGCTCCGCAACACGGCCAAGTGGTGGTCGTGTTGGATGAATAGATGTTGCCGCACGACCATTCTGGACAGGCCCGTGTTAGCTACATGAGTCGTGTACTGCGACACGGCTCGTGCCACCGACACGGCCAGTCGTGTTGCTGCTGCCCTGATTCCTTCACTGTTTTGGCTCGTTCTCCCTCGTTTCAACTCCAAATTGAGTTCCGCTTTTTCCTACATCTTCCTTATCCTATTTAGCATCAAATAAAAAGTGAAAATAGTAGGTTTAAGCTCATTCACACACATTTCCATGAAAACACAAAACACAACCAAATAACACATAAAATACGGATAAAAATATACGAAAACACATATAAAAAGACACTAAAATCTAGGTGAAAATATCACTCATCACACCCCCAAACTTAAAGTGTTGTGCGTCCCCGCACAACGAAAATGATAAACCAAGGAGAGTGATTTTCACCTAGGAAAAGACTAAACGAACATAAGTAACAACACATCATTAGCAACAAGAATTACAAATTATGCTAAAGCATCCTACAACATTAAACTCATGACATGAGAAATTAACAAGTTCAATCAAAAGAGAATAAAGTGTAATATAGTCCCTTTTACGTCCAAGCCTCACAATGGATATTGATGTCTCTCAACACTCTTTTGAAATAGGGTAAATCACACTCATTAATCGATTGGCTCGACTCGCTATAAGCTTGCTCGCGGACTATATTCACAAACCACCAAAGTTTCAATCAATGATCAAAAAGGTCTTTAATTAGGATGTAATGATAGGCTCTTTGGTAGGGTAGGAAGATATGGATAATAGTGACTAAGCAAGTGTAAGTAATCGAAGAGATGGCCAATTTCTCCAACTTCTCCACTTTTCTTTCTTCCTTTCTCAACTTTGGTAATCACAAGCACTAATCATCAACATTCCTTTGGATTGAGCTTCTTATGATGCATGCTTCCTTTCTTTGAATTTTTATTTCCTTGAGCATCTTGTTGTTGCTTTACTCATTTTTCTTGTTTTGAGGTTGCATGTTCATTCTTTTTTATGCTCTTTTTCATCCTTTTCTTGCTTGTTTACCATTTTCTTTTTCTTTTTCTTCCTTATCAAACCTTTCTAGTTACCATCTCCTCAATCACCCACACAAATGGTATATATGTAAGGCTTAAGTGGGTAATCATGGCTTGTAATGTGCTATATTCACAATAAAAAGGCTTAAAGGCTCAAAATGGTTGACTAGGGATGATGTTCATGGTAGGAAAATATAAGGTAATGACTATAATAACAAGGATGGCCTTAGATCATGTCACTAATCTCCACAAATTGGGCTCGTTCCTATAGTCCTTGAGCAAATTCTAGCTTATCAAACACAACCAATCCACTCATGAAGAAAAATACCATGTATGCACGGTTGAGGCTCAAACGCTCACAAGCTTGTGCTCGGACCTTAAGAAACTTATTACACCACATCCATCTCAAAATTGAACAAGTTAAGTAAAACATGTCACAATTCGAAAGTGTAGAGATTCTTAATCATAACTTGTCATCACTTACTACCACAACATATCACCACTCATGTTCAAAAATGACTCACAACATCCCAAAACAAACCTCCAAACATACCAAGACAAAAATAAGAAAACACACAAAACATAAAATAAAGACTCAACAAACAATAAACAAAACAAAAACACATAACATGCAAGAATAAAAATCACTATCATTAAACAATGAAGCACACATTCAAATCATCCATAAACAATGTAAGCTCACAATCATCCCAACCTTTGATTGAAAAGAAAATCCTAACTAATGAAAATAAACATCCCAAAAAACATAACACATGAAGTAGCATGCTAATCACATCAATACAAATCAAATCAAATTATGCTAAGCACATAAAAGTGGTAGGGTGTAGAATGAACTCCCTCAATAAGCATTTGATAGTGGAAGTTGTTAGCTCCGAGCTCAATTCGTGCTTCCAATACCCTTCATACATGCTCAACAAAACCATTAGCTCAACAATTTCATTAAAAATATGGACTATCATGCACTTCAACACGACCAATCATACCAAAATCAAACCAAACTCATGAGAAAAATTTTAAAATTTTAGGTCAAAAATACGAAAAGTATATGCTTTCAAGACAAAGTATGTCACACCACGCCATATCCCCCCAAACTTAAATTGAAACAAGAGTTTCGAGGTAAGTTTGCAAAAAGTTGTGTGACTTACTATCACATTTCAAATCAAGCACTCTTCGTGTCTTCAATACGCGTATTCCTCACAAGCACAATCAACCTACATGCCAAAAATGCAAGAAATAACAAATCCACAATCCTTATTGAAAGCATTAAATAAAGCAATAAAGATAATGATGGGTTGCCTCCCATCGAGCGCTAAGTTTAACGTCTTCAAGCCGGACGATAGTCTTTAGCTCATGGTGGTCTTGAATAGTCCTTAGGCACTATCATAGGTTTCTTCTTGAAGTAGTGCCTTGTGCTCTCCCGTTCAACCACTAGAACGGTTCCCTTCTTGTTAAATAGCTCAAGCAATTGTTCTCCGAAGGCGTTCTTCACAAGAAATGGCCCTTTACACTTGTTCCACTTCTTCCATGGAGCTCTATGTGAATTTTGAACTTCAACCACATCCCCCGGTAAGAATTCGGGCATTGACAAGTGTTGGTGCCCTCTTGCAACCTTTTTCCTACAATCACCAAATAAATTTTTATCAATGAAATCATGGAAGTTCTTAAGAGAATTTGAAATTTCAATAGAATGAGAAGGTTTTGGCTTGTGGGGAGTAGAATCCATGATCTTAGTTTCCGGAGGTTTCCTTTCTTCCATAATAGCATGAATCTCTTTTTGATTTTGAATCTTGACTTTCTCTACCATCTCTTCAAGAGACTCGACAAATCTATCGAATTCCCCCTTCAACTCTTCTTTCAACTCTTTAGCTTTCACCCACTTAGGCATCCTTTCTCTTCTTTCCTTTATAACCTCATCAACCCCCAAACTAGTCTTGTTCCGATCCTTAATAGAGGAAGAAGGCTTGTTGTTCTCAACGGTGGATACAACTTGACTAACTTGGTGCTCAATGGAATCCAATCTAGCACCGAATGCTACTATTGCACTTGTCACCATGTCACACCAATTTCCGATTCGATCCATCCACATTTCATTAAACTTACTCTCCTTCTCTATGCGATCCATAACCATTTCAAACATCTTTTCTCCAAACATTGCTATGTGGTCACTTTGGGTGGAATAAGAGGTGTTGGAGTCTTGAAAATTTCCCCATAGATGTGGTTGATTTCCTTCTTGATGACTAGAAAAATTTCCTTGAAAAACATCTTCCACACCTTGAGGGTATACTTGATGATGCATTTGATGAGGAACTCCAAAATTCTCATAACCTTGTTGTTGGAATTGCATATCTTGTACTCCATAATCCGGTTGCAAATTAGGCTCCCAATTTGGCATTTGAAATCCTTGAAAATTTCCTTGTGTGTTCATAGTGGAATGAACACTTCTATTCACCATATCTCGAAGAGTATCCATGTAGCTCATATTTTTGGGGTTGCTCTCCTTCTTCTTCCTTCTCAAGGTATGCACCTATAAAAGAAAGAAAAATTAGAACAAAATTTTCCAAAGCAAATATAAGATGCAAAAAAAAATAAAAAATAAAATAATGTCCTTATTAAGACCACTCTAAACAATCCTTCGTCAAACTACTAGCGACCGTTACCTCCCCGGCAACGGCGCCATTTGATTAGCCATAATATAGTGGGCATGACCAATTAAAGAAATTATCGAACCACAGGGAGGAAGGTACTAGAGTTTAAGCGATCTCAAGTTTATCGTGATTTTATAAGGACGACGGAAGAGAGGATAGGAGCAAATGAATGCAATTATGCTAAAGCAAGAAATAAAGATAAAATGTATGCAAAGATAAAAGGGTTCCAAATGATGCAAGGATGAGATTAACAATAATCATGGCATAGATAATTAAGTAATTATGCAATTAATTCTAATCTCTCATGGACAAGGTATAGAAGCGATCACTAATTCCACCTAAACTCTCTCTCGAGATGGATAGGATGTAGGCCCTCAACAAGGCTCCCAAACGCACATAGGATCGAGACAATAGCAAACACCTCCCACTAGGTACTAATTACTCTATGAGTTCCCTAATTAGGTACTAAATCATAAGCAATATTCCCTTTTAAGGTACTATGAATTCACTAATTGTTTGGGTCTCCTCATTTAATCAACCAACCTCTCGATTAAGCTAATCAAATGTTCTATCAAAGGGTTCTAAATCTAGAAGGATATCTCTATCTCATTCTAAATTAATGCACATGAAGTGTATGATGAAATGATTCAATGAACTATCCTAAACACATAATTGATTTCTCAATCTAATCACATGCCCATGACAATTAATCACACAAATCATCATATACATCAAGCAATCAACAATCAATGATAGAAATAACACAAAGCCCATTCAAGATTAAAATCAATTTGCATAAAAATTAAATTATCCAACACCAATCATGGAGCTAATCTCACAAAGGAGATTAGCCTCTCATAGCCATAAGAAAATTAACATAGACATTAAGATCCTTACAAAACATGATCAATCTATAAAGAAATGCACAAAAATTAGAATTAGATTCCCCCTTTGAAGTGCTTCAATGGAGATCTCCTTCTTCTTCTTGTGATCTCACTCTCCCTTGCTTCCTTGATCACTTGGATGGTGGATTTGATGGAGGGGATCAAGTGTAGATGGGTGGATGAAGAATGGATGAAGATGATGGTGGAAAATGGAAGAAATGGTGTGTGAGGTGTGTGTGGAAGGGGTGGAAATCGGATTTTTTTATAAAATATGAATGGAGGGGTATTTATACCCTTTTGGGCCTTCTAGAAGGATTCTGATTTTTTTCTGATCCAAGACACGACACGAGTCGTGTGGCGCAACACGGCCATGAGGTGCCCGTGTTGCGTGAACTGATGCTCCCGCACGGCCATCGCTTACAGGCCCGTGTTGGCTACACGGGTCGTGTGCTGCAACACGAGTCGAGCTCCGCAACACGGCCAAGTGGTGGTCGTGTTGGATGAATAGATGTTGCCGCACGACCATTCTGGACAGGCCCGTGTTAGCTACATGAGTCGTGTACTGCGACACGGCTCGTGCCACCGACACGGCCAGTCGTGTTGCTGCTGCCCTGATTCCTTCACTGTTTTGGCTCGTTCTCCCTCGTTTCAACTCCAAATTGAGTTCCGCTTTTTCCTACATCTTCCTTATCCTATTTAGCATCAAATAAAAAGTGAAAATAGTAGGTTTAAGCTCATTCACACACATTTCCATGAAAACACAAAACACAACCAAATAACACATAAAATACGGATAAAAATATACGAAAACACATATAAAAAGACACTAAAATCTAGGTGAAAATATCACTCATCAAATACTCCTTAATTCACGTGCAAAAAGTAAAAGCATTCATTTTCATGGGACGAAGGGAATATAAATTTAAAGTTGAAAAGGCAAATCAAATTACAATTATACACTTCGAATTTGCATTGAACTTGAAGGATGATGATTATATTGGGAAAATTGCATTTTTAGTTATCATTTTTTATTCAATAAGTTATCATTTTTCATTAAAAATGTTACTCAATCATTTTTTTTCATTCGTGTTACAAATTATTCATGAAATAACTTACTGTATCATTATTATTTTTCATCAATTAGGTATTATTTTAATTTAAACATTACCGCTTTCTTATCTGTTTCACAAAACTCATTCACACGATATCACCAAATATTTAAAAATAAAATTGATTGGTAAACACTTTACAGGCAGCAGCGAATATCATGAAGGCACTTATCAAAAATACAACATTTAGTATTTCAAATATAGTGTCCATCACAAGAGATCAATTTATTTGGGCATCCCTTATCTTATTTACATGGCTCCTTCCGTTAATGGCCATCCTAAAGTAAGATCTACAATTTGATTTCAACTAATATTGTCAAAATATTTCATACACGTAGCAAGGTGCACCATAAACATATTTTTATAAATTTATATAATTATAAAAAAAATTATATACCAATAAATAAAAATGTATATACTTTGTTAATAAATTTTCTGTTAGCTTTTTCAATGAAAAATTGAATGTGAAAGAAAGTATTAAATAAAAATTTATGCACGTGTGAACCCGAGTGCACATGATATCAACTCAATAATATTTAAGAGTTGATATTCTGTTCACCCAAGTGTATGCTTGCAGTACCCATATGTATATACTCCTTCCGTCCATCCTTAATATATTCATTTTACTATTTTTGGTCATTCACTGTTAATGTATCAATTTTCTTTTCTAGAAATATGAGACCCACGCACATCACTAATACAATTAAAATATAAAACTCACTCTCCCCACTAATACAATTATCTACTACATATAAAATAATAATATTCTTTAATTCACATATAAAAACAAATTGATACATTAACAATAAACGAAAGGAGTAATTTTTAATTTAATAATGTATATATGTTCCTTAATAATTATATTTTATAAAAATAATACTTTTATATTCAATTTTTTTATTAAAAAACGAACATAAATTTACTAACAATGTGCATAATTTTTTATTCATAAGTATATAAATTTTTACTAATTAATAATGTATATACTTCGTGCACAGAATAAAAGTGGGTCCATTTCCCCTAATAAAATTTTAAAAGTTACTCCTCTCTCTTTATGTATACATGACACTCTTTTTTATCCGTTTGCACATTATAATATAAGAATAACTTACAATATCACCACCTTACAAATTACAATACTAAATACTACTCCCTCCATCCCAAAGACAAGTTCCCGTTATTGTAGATATGGAGTTTAAGAAAAAATTTCTTTTTGCTTTAGGGATAATTTGGTATTTTTAGGTAATAAATAAATTATAAAGTAAGTTATATGAGTTGTAAAAGGATGACAATTTTGAAATTAAAGTGTGTTGTGGGGTTATTGATTTGTGTATATTTCCTTATTTGTGGGTGTGAACTTGTTTATGGAATGGATAAAAATAGAAAGTGTGAATTTGTTTATGGGATGGAGGGAGTAAAAAATATCATTAACTTTTCACAATTGTTTTGATCAAATTAGAGTCAAACAAGTCATACATTTTATTTCATTCAATCACTCAAAATACCTCTCATTTTTCTTATATTATCACTCACGCCAAAAAGTTATATAATTTAAAAAAAAAATACATGCAAGTACAATCGGGACAGGAGAAGTATTATAAAATACACAATATCTCATTATTTAAATTAAAAAGTTGGGGCAGTAGGGAAAATGGACATCCAAAATTCACCCACTAATAGTAATATTATATTCCTTCCATCCTATAGAATTTGACATACTTTTCTTTTTGATTTGTCCAACTAAAGTTGATATATTTCTTTTTTAATATATGACACCCATACAAAAACAACCCATATATCACCTCTAATACAACTACCCACTATATATTAAATATTACTCCCTCCGTCCCAGGTAATGAGGGCGCCCTCTTAGCCTGGGACGGAGGGAGTATCCTCTCACTTCACTTTACATTAAATTATTATATTCCTTAATCTTCGTAAAAAAAAATGTGTCATCTTCTTCGAAATGGAGGGAGTACTTTTTAATCAACATGTAAAAACAAACAGATACACGTGGTATAAGATAACTGAGGGAGTATTGATTTTGGTTTATTTTCATAATGCAGTCATTGGTCGTCCATTACCAAAGCTACAGTGATAAACTCATTATTTCGATAGGTGCGGATGAAAAATTAATCCCAAATCCTCATCAACTATGTGATGATATTGTCACATCTCTTCTAAATGTTAAAGAAGTTCTAATTCAAAGAGGCCTTGTTTATGAAAATCATTTCTAGGCAGCGACGGAACCAGGATTTCATGTCAGGGCCCAAAATCGTATTGTAAAATAAAATATTATTTCATCCTACATAATCATTTACAATTATTAAAAATCAGTTCTAGGTAGTTTAGCTTAAAAAGTTATATGGAACGATCTCTGTATCATGTTTTTAGCTTGTTATGATTGGGATTAATGAATACGTGTTCTTAGCTTGTTATGATTGGAATTAATGAAGGAAATATATTGGGTTAACAGAACTAAGAACGATCTCATGTCCTCACTTTACTTTTTTCTTATAATTTATTATTTTACTAAACTTTGCTTTTCATATATATATATATATATATATATATATATATATATATATATATATATATATATATGTGTGTGCATTTATAATAGTTAATTATTTAAATTAAACATGGCAAAAGCTCCTGCGTCCCGGGGACATGGGGACACGGTCCGTGTCTCCATGTAAACACAACCCTTCTCCTCTCTATTCTACTTAAACCTATATATTGTTAGGGAGTTTAAATTGTAAAGGGGCACGAAAATTGCAAAGGGGCACAGATCTAAATCCGTGTATCCAGGTGCACAAGAGACTCACTAATTAAACATTGATTTTGGAGCTTTTCAAAATCAATTCTCTAATGAATGCCGACTTGAATTAATTCCCCGAGGTACTTAAAAATTGAGTTGATTTTCTATAAAAACTTAAAGAAAATTTATATTCCTATGGAATAATTGAATACTTCAACTTCATGGTCAAATATGATCATTTATTCCAATTTTATATTTCATCTATTTTATGTTAAACTTGTTCGTTGTACTGTCAATACCTGGCACATTGTATTGCTCAGACTTCATGAAACTTTGCAAGTCCCCATTGCTGGGTAGAGCCTCCTAACTTTGTGGATAACCTACTTGATATTTCTTGTTCTTGTGATTCTTAATAGATCCGCAATTGTTTTTTTTTTTTAAAATACATGTTATGTATCACAATTAAATATTTAAGTTATCTTTAAGCTTGTAATAAGAGTTTAATGATCAATTGTTATGGTAATATATTTTAATAAAAAAAATTTATTATGAAATACCAACCCATTGATATGATTAAATAACAACCCTTTGGACCAGGCTTTTACCCATCCCAAACAAATGTGTTTTAACCCATTGCATCCTCAATTCCACAGTTTTCTCACTGTAGTTCAAAATGTTTATCCACAAAAAGAACATATCTTATGAAACAGTTGTCGGGATTCCAGTCAAACAGAAACAGGGTTTAGTCGATTTGGTGGAAATTCTTCTGTCCTGTTTGCAAACAAGATTAAAACAGTAAAAATCACTATTTCTCAAAAGCTATGTTTCTTAGTTTTTTATTAAAAGAGTGATTCCAAACAAGAGGTGATGACTGCAAATTCATCTATCAGAAGCTACTTTTCTCTTCCTAGAGAAGCATCTCCTGGCTAGTGATAACTTGGACCTCACTGGAGCAATTTCGTCCTCACTCTCGTCTTCGCTATCCAACACAATCACAGCCTCAGCTGTATGTGAACTTTCAACCTCGTCCACTTGTTTGAAACCAGCATTACTTTCCCTAAAACAAACCTCATCAGAGATTGCATAATCTTTCAGCTTTAGAGACATTTTCGACTTGCCAGCTGCGCCAACTGCTTGTTCCCCTGTATCATTGCAACACATAACATTCTCTGAAACAACTGATGATATATTTGATACTGGACCCAAGTTTTCCTTTTCACTTTCACCGTTTCTATGATGGGAAGAAACTGGAACTTTTAAGGAGAGTTTCTTTCCTGTGGCTTTTAGTATACAAGGATTTCCAGTGTGTCTGGATGAATTATGATTAGATTCTTTCAGATTATGCTTCTTTGCATAATCATGACTTGAGACATTGTTGATGTCCTTGTCACCATTTGCCTCATTTCCTCTTGATCCCAGAGACTGCAGTGATAGCTTCCTGTGCTCGGTAATGGATTTGGATGCACGCGATCCTTCTATTTCAGACTGTGGCAATGGGTTAGTAGAAGATGTAGATGTAAAATCCCATTAGTTAAACACACGATAAACTTACTTGAGATGTGCTTTGACCCGCATGAGCCTGAGTCCCATGGCTTCCCCCAGCGCCTTTGGTTTCACCAGCTCTGGCATATTTTTCTGTCATGGATCTAGCATTGTGATCAAAAGCTTGTCTATTATATTTGTAATCTCTGCTCTGCACAATATTCAACAGATTTCACAATTAACTATACAAATTAGTGAAACTTTCTAGAGAAGTAGCTGCACACACCGCTTCATGCATAAGACCATCATCGGGGTTTGGTTCACTTAGTAGAAGTCCAATGCTCGTTAAGACAGTTGAAATGTTCAAAGATGGTTGCCACATGCCCTGCATGAATTATGAAACTGATCTTAGGCATTGAAAAGCTCATAGTTGCCAGTAATTAACTAGAATGCTATTCTTCTCATGACCATAGAGAAATTATATTTTATAAGCTGTAAAGTTGATAGCATATGTTATCCATTCTGGAGTAGACGATCATTATATCTGCCCACATTCTGCAGCTGCCTTCCAGAACTATATCATAAGTTTAACTTCTCACTTAAAACCCCAAATACTGTCATTTTTTTTCTTTGTCCCATTCATTAAACTAAGTTTCACCATCACACGGGCAAAAACAGGAATATAACAAATGTCTACAACCATAATAATTCAGGTTCCCAAAACTTCAGTAGGCTTCTAAGCCTGGAAGGAATATGCTGATAACTTAGGAAAGAAATAAGCATCATTCGGATTAGTTATATGTTATCAGCTAAAACCTAGAGTAACAAATTCAGAGATATGGAAAAAGCAGGATAAAGTACTGCGAGTGCAAAACTGGCACATCATATAACTGCTTCAGAAAATCATTATTCTGCAGTAAATGTCACAAATTGTGGAATTGATGGCTGACTTTTGTGAGTGCCACGGTGTCGTGCACAATCTGGATTAACAAGCATTAAAATAACACTGACATTTGAACTAAACACAGGCATGTGCAAGTGTGCATGTGGGAGTGCTTATCAAGGACAAGGCAACGAATGACCCTACAAAAAGTAGTAGCCATTCCAAAACAATTTCAAATGATGAAGATGATCATAAACAACAGAACCAACTTAGATGATCATGAATGAAAAGAACATCAACAATTTCATTGTCAAAGTAATAAGCAGTTCAATTTCTAAAAAATCATCACTATACAATTTGCACAAGAAGGTTCTCAAACAGTAGAATTTCTTTATACAGGATCAATTGGAAATTCACATACTCGATTGATACTAGGGTTCCAATCAATCAAGTCAAGCAGAATACAGCTTGTTTGAAATATTATCAAGGTACAAAGCATAAGTTTGAACTTGGTTGATAGACAATCTCAGTGGGGTTCGAGAAGTTTGATACTTATAATCGATTTTCTTATTGAGCTCAAGCTCAAGAGGAGCTTTAGACTTTATTCAAAAAATAAAAAAGTCTATTTGAGCTTTTTGCAACTTTTGTAACCACGCTCAAAGGAGCTTTTATCAAACGATTTCAAATTGAATATCAAGTTATGTAATTTGATTTACAACCCTGATTTCAAAATAACAAATGGGACTTCATTCCTTACTGACCGCTTGACTCAACTGAATAAGATGAAGGGGAAATATCACAGCGCTGGAGCATTACTCCAAGTCCAAGAGAATTGCAAAATAAATGGATTCACAGAAAAATTTCTCTATAACCGAGTGTATCAGAAATGGCCTCAGACAATTCTCCATATCAACTGAACCAATAGAGTTCTATATACTAACTTCAACAGTTCCATTTCATCCAGCCAAAATATCAACGAATTATACATCTAAAAGACAAGTAATGTACACTCCCTCAATGAGCTACACAGTTGTATTAAAGAAACAATAAACATGCAAACCTTAGGTGGGAGATTGAGGATATCCAAGCAAATACGGCCCCCATTGTCTATATTTGGATGGTATATAGGCGTCGCAAAAGTCACAGTTGGAGGCTGAAACGGGTACCTTCACGTAGCAAAAACAAAAACCCTTACACATTATCTGAAACAACAAATTTCCCTAATAAATACTTCAATTGAAAAGAGCTCAACGGCATAAAAACACACACACACACACACACTATCGGTAGAGGGGGATTCAATACCTTTCGGGTATTTGTATCTTGATTTTAAACACTCCATTAGCGTAGACGGTTCGTTCAGGTCCTTGAAGGACTTGAATCGAAATAAAATGTTATGCAAACAGTGTAATTTAATGGAGTATTAGGAAATGTGTAGAGATGGAGAGCATACGAGCGTCGATGGAGGTGAGAGAAGAGTCGTCGGAAAGAGTAGGAAAAGAGGCGCCAGGCGGTGGGTCGGTGAGAAGAAGCTTCAGTTCTTTCTGAATTCGAAGAATCAATCTAGCGCCTTGAGCCATGCTTCCTTTACTCAAATCTAAACCTACATTTCACTACTCCTTGATTTTATATGATTTCAATTCAATTTTGGGGATTTCTACTGCAAAAGGCGCCAACGGAAATTATTAGGGAAAATTCCAAATCTAGCCCTATTTGTAAATAAAATAGCAATACCAACAATGAAACTTTTCTAGCAATTCTAACAATTTGCCAGACATTAATGTCCTTATCCTTTTAAAATGTGATATTTGCCTCTTTATACACTTGTTTTGACTCGAATTTTCGATAGTTTTTTTTCATTTTAAAATAGACATAATCCATTACGACCATATCAGGCTCAGCATGCTTCCGTACATTAATTAAACAAGATTAATCTTGTGATTAACCAATTTAAAACAGTAACAGTACTCTTTTTATTTTTACCGCAAATTCACCTGATGAGGCTCATGAAAATAAGTCTTCTTGTTTCGTTTTCCTGGGTAAAACGATTGAAGGTCTGTAGGAAGTTGTTTCATAACAGGATATCCACTTCGATGTCATGAAAATACATCGGTGGAGTCTTCAATTTGTACCATGGGTTACGATCCGCTCCTCCAATTATAATCTCTGCTTGCTTGATTCCTCTTCTAAGAGTTAGCACGCTTTGTGAGAAATCTCTTCCTAATATAATTGAAAAATATTCGCCTGAGTCTTTAAGAAAGACTCATTCCTTTACTGTATAAATACTGGCTCTTGAATCAATATATGCCGCAAAATACTCCGCCTGATGCTCCTTATATATCATCCCTACGGTGATATATATTGAGAATGGACTCGTAGTCATGGGTAGATCAGAACATTTATAGTGAACTTTGTATCTTTTCCCTTTGACCATAAACTCC
Organism: Pogostemon cablin; assembly: GCA_023678885.1. Classification (NCBI taxonomy): domain Eukaryota; kingdom Viridiplantae; phylum Streptophyta; class Magnoliopsida; order Lamiales; family Lamiaceae; genus Pogostemon; species Pogostemon cablin. The sequence goes on along the minus strand of CM042969.1, from coordinate 15,667,025 downwards.
ATTCCCTCTTGTAATCTTTCCCAATATTTATGATCCTCGAGAAATTCCAGTCCCAATGATAGTTGTTCTGGTAATCTTCCTGCAACTCTTTCGATTATTAGCTCAAGATCACCAATTTTGAGGTGTCTTTGATATCTCCCAGTGGTCGGTTGTTGGAGGTAATATAAGACATCACAAGGAATATAGTTTTCTTTTTTGGTAATATCGAATATTACTTTGACTCCTCTCCATCCTTTTGGGCATTTCAATTCACCTTTTATTGTGAACTTTCTGGCTCCTAGATTACCTCCATGATTGGTTTCTTTCTCCATCTCTCACTGATCATTCTGTTATCTTGGAAAGAAATCCTTCTGTACTCGAATTTGAGGCTGTCTTGCCTATTCCAGACTGGTTTATCCTTGATCCGCAAATCCATATGGTGAATTGGCGGAAACTCTATTATTTCTGGCTTAGTTGCGCATACAACTCTCTCAAACACTTCCTGTATCTCAATACACTCCTTCATTTGGAATAAATCTGAATGATGAGTGTTGGATAGAGCATACGAGATAATGTAGGTAATGGAGTATGGCTCATTCCCTTCTTTCATCAAATCTTTATTCTTGAAATCTTGATGAAGGGTGAGCACTCTATTGAAATCTCGATCCGCCAGATTATAGGCAATCCTTAGGTAGATGTAGGATGCCACCTTTCCTGCGTACATGTTTCCTGAGATTCCTCCCAGGCATGCTTCTTTCGTATTATTGATCCTTTTATCAAAGATCGTAATATCGATTAGTGTATTAATATCCTCTTTGATGAGGATCCGAATAGCTCTGATATGGATCTAAGACATTATTCGAGCCACCTCTCTCTGAAGTTTATTGAGTTCTTTCTTGATCTCATCAATAGGAACTAGCTACATCTCCATTATATTTCTCGCGAGCTCCATATGGATAGCAATCTCCCCTTCGGTCACCTTATATATGATGTGTGCTTTCTATTTCTGAGACTGAAGAACCACTTCATTCGCCCTACCGTGAATACATCGTATAGATGGAGCCTTGGATCCTCCTCTATGATTCTCATGGTTGCTGTTCTAAGTGTGCGTTCTGTATGGTTATGATTTTTTTAATACTATTATAAGATTTTTCTGAATACCAACGGTTATTGTTCTAATGTGTGCGTTCTTTATGATTACAATTTTTTCTGAATACTATTATAAAATTTTTCTGAATACCGACGGTTGTTGTTCTAATGTGTGCATTCTTTATGAATATTGTATCTAGTAATAATATAGACAAATAAAATGTTTGTTTATAAGTAATGGACCTAACAAAATACTAATATATGATAGAGGATGACACTTCAATCAACAGAAGAGTCACACCTCATATAGCTAAAGAGCAACATTCAGTATAACTAAATCCTAAATAAAAATGAAAATTTTCAATAAATTAAAGAGCAACACTTTTGTATAAGAAGTAATACTTTGTATAACTAAAGAGTAATAGTTGTTACACCTAATAATCATTATAATATTTTGTATAACAACGGGTGATTAATTTGATGTGGTGGTGCTAAAAACAGGTGATTAATTAGATTAATTTTTATTTAATATTGATCTATTTAATCAACATGGTGATTTTTTTTCCTCTATCATTCTTGAAGAAATCTAAGCTAATGCACATTAATATATATATATATATATATATATATATATAAATATATATATATTTATATATATGGCTGATGAAGTTATTGGAATTGATTAATAAAGTGTAAAAAATATGTAAGATATATAGTTTATGAGTTGATCTCTTGTATCGCCAGGTGTACAAGGTGGATAAGGGTACAACATTTTGTTCTAAAGGGTACATCATTTTTGTTCTAAAGGTTACACTTTCATTAATTTTTTTTCAAAAAATAAAATGTACACGTCCTTATACTAAAAGGTATACCATTTAATACTAAAGAGTATTTGGGCTTACAGTGTCCCGAGGGCACACAAGTTTTAGCTATAATGTATTTTTACCATTAATATAAACGTATAAGAATACATGAGACACCTCAAAATGAAAAACGAATAAAAATATGTCAGATGGAGGGAATATTAAATATTTAAAATTTAAATTTGCAGTGTTAAACATTAATTTCGTTACTCCAAGCTATTATAAATTGTACATGGGTGAATTTTGTAAAATTTATTTACTTTTTTACACCTTATTCATTATTGCTAATCATTTTATTTTTTTCTCAAAATTATCAATTTATACTATTGTTTTTACATTATATATTAAAAAAATAATACTCCGTACCTCTTAATTTCATGCTCATATAAACGAGTAAAAATACTCAAACCGAGGAAGTATAGTAAAAGATTTTTTTATTTTTTTCACTGGTGTCGTATCCAAATTTTTTCTGATCAACGAAAAAAATGTGACATGCCTAAATATGATTATTTTTTATTTAATTTAATCGTTTTTATATATATAAAAAGTACTATAATAAATAATAAAATATATATTTATTCAAACTTTGCAAATATCAATGCAATCCAATTTAGTATGAAACATATATTTGATATACAGTAAATATATATTAAATTAAATAAAAAATTATTTAAACAAAAAAGGAAATATTTTATAATATCTCATATTTTAATCATATTCAATTCTAAACACACAAAAATTATTATTATTATATATATATATATATATATAATAATAATAATAATAATAATAAAAATAATTTTTGTGTGTTTAGAATTGAATATGATTAAAATATGAGATATTATAAAATATTTCCTTTATATATATATATATATATATATATATTATAAGAATCCAATAATTATTATTATTATTATCATCAATTTTTTATGTTTTATATATATATATAATTTATTATTATTATTATAAATTTTTTATTTTTCTTTATTAATAATATTCATTTATTCTAAACATAAAAAAAATCATTATTCTATATAAATTTTATAAGAATCTAATTATCATATTAGATCCACTATTTGGCTGCCTCCATCTCACAGCTAATTTGGATCAGAAAGTCTGTCAAATATCTTACAGGCTTGTTGCAAAGCCACATCAACATCAACATTTCAAAGTCTTACATTATAGAAATTGGGAGTGTTTGTCAAATACCCAATAGCGTTATAGAAATGGAAAGTGTTTATCAAATACTTAAAAGATTATATAAATTGGGAGGGTCGTGTTTGTCAAATACTAAGAGATAGGGTCGTGTTTGTCAAATACCTAAGAGATTATATAAATTAGGAGTGTTTGTCGTGTTTGTCAAATATCTATGAGGGGAGTGTTTGTCAAATACTTAAGAGGGGAGTGTTTGTCGTGTTTGTAAAATACCTAAGAGGGGAGTGTGTGTCGTGTTTGTCAAATACCTGAAGTGTTTGTCAAATACCTAAGAGGATTCTACGATAGTTGATCAAATACAATAACGAATGCAACTAGTTATCACCACACTTTAATTGAATGGATGGTCGAGATATATTGTTAATATATATAATAACTTTTAAAATTTATCTCTACATTATTTTATAAATATTTTATTTGATTATATATATAAATTATTTAAGCTTTTAATTATATCCACATATTTTCATTATATTATATATTTATACAACAGTTCTATTACAATCTTCTTTTACTTTATATATATTATATACACGGAGCATTTCATTACTTTTTAGTTCATTCTATTACAATCTTCTTTTACCTTATTTATACACTGACGATTTTATTACCTCGATTTCATTACCTTTTATTTTATGCTATTGTAAAATTCTGCCATCAATATCAATCATTTTATTTAAATAGTAATATAATTACTTTAAGTTATGATATTGATATTTTATTAGATTACTAAGTATATATATATACTAGTTTTTTTTCTGATGTCCTACACGCATTTATTAGTTTACATTATCATAAATTAATAAAACAAGTTTAAATAAATAATCATTTACCTTAGTTAAATTATTAATATATATATATATATATATATATATATATATATATATATATATATATATATATATATATATAAATGGATCCTTTACCAACCTATTTAAATTAATTTTTTTTAAATGAACTGAACAGTACTTACCACCTAATACATATGAGAAAGTGTTTTTTTTGTTGGTCTTATTTCTATGTAGTGCTGTTAGCAATGATCTGAAAATTGGACCGGGCCGGACCGGTCGGTTCAATCGGTTGGACCGGGAACCGGTCCGGAAGGGTTAGAAAATTATTTATGAAGTTGAACACGGTAGAATCGGGTTGGACCGGTCAAATCGAAAAAACTGGTTGAACCGGTTCAACCGGTTCCAATATTTTTTAATTTTATTTATTTATTTATTTTTACTTTTTTTTATTATTTTTTAACTTTTTTGATATCAAATGGGCCCACACACAGCATTAAGAGATTATTAATATATTCAAATGGGCCACACACAACATTAAGGAAAAACACAATGGATAACAATAATGTAATGATAAACATATAGATATGTCTTGTGTAAGATCGTCTCACGTGAGACCATTTTATACCTTTCAAATTATTTATCATTTTTGCTATAAAACGTTATCACTTTCGCTATAAAAGCTTGTCACTTTTCATTTATACTATACTATAAATTGTTAATGAAGTAATATTAACAATTTTCATTAATTGAGTATTGAGTATCACCTTTTTATTATAGAGGTTATCACTTTTTATCCGTCTCACATAGAGGTTGTCATTTTTTATCCGTCTCACATAAGCCCCTTACGTGGGATGGTCACACAAGTCTTTGCCTAAACAAATTTATATTGGGATTAATTTCTTGTGAAGCTTTCATAGCCTCCAAATATGTGGAAAACATAATTACAGAATGCTTTTAACTACTTTATGTATATTAACAAAAAATCCTAGCTACATACCAAAACAACAATGTAAAACATGAAATAGTGGATATTGTGACACTTATAATTCAACCAAATGGAATCTCTTACAGTATAAAACATGAAATAATATAGATAGTGACACTTATAATCCATCCAACTTCATGTCTGAGTTGTATTCTGTTGCCTTTGGAGCAACTGCAGCTTTTTATTAATAAGTGTGGGATCACTAATGGCATCTTTCCTTTTAGTGCATCATGAGGAATTTAGACTTAGACTCTGTCATCTTGCCATCACCACAGATGCTAACACTAATCACAATCTCTCCCAACCATGGAACTCTTAGTTTCATCCTCTCTCATGCCTTCATACCTCCACTTCTCCAACTCCTTCTCTTCTTCTTCAACTCTCTTCCTAAATCTCAAATGTCCCTCCTCAACACACCCCTTATCGTCTCGGAAACGTAACACACCATTTCTGGTGCCACCAACATCCTCTGTAAGCATAACATGCATACTAAGTTGTTTGTTGGGTTTAAATTTGAAGTCTTTTTATATGATCATTTGCACCCCAACAAGTTTTCTGGTTTAATGATTATGCACATGCTGATGACACTACCTATTTCACACTAATCAACAGTTCATCATAGCACACCAAGATAAACATAGTCATCAATGTGGTTTACACCAAAGCTCTAAAGCTGCTCCATTGCTGATTAAGGCTTATCAGTACAGAGATGTATTCTGGAGATTTCTAAGGCCACACATCATACATGGAACCATATTAGCATATGCGTGAGCAACTATTTAAATGTCTAAATTTTTATTCTTTGGAGACACTAAAAAAAACTATTTTTACCAACGGAATATTATGTTGGTAAAAATCTTAATTTCATTGTTAAATTGATTACTAACGGATTAACAATAAATTCATTGATAAATTTTTAGCAACGAAAATTCAATTCCGTTGTAAATTTATTTCTTTGGTAAGCTGTAGCTAATAATTTTGTTTGTTGTAAATTTATTTCTTTGATAATCCGTTACTAATAATTTTGTTAGCAATTATATAATGATTATGTTGGTATTTCGTTGGTGAATAGCAAAAGATTTTATTTCGTTGGTAAAAATGACATTTCTTTTCTAAAATAAAAATGTAATTTATTTTTGTTGGCAATCCATTGGTAATTTACCAATGGATTGAATGTTGTAAATTCTGTTGCAAATTTTTTTGGTAGTGAGATAACATCAAAGTTGACATAGTTTGCTATTTGGTTTACAGTTCTCTATTAGCCAGAGTTGTAATTGAGAATCCAGATACAATAAGGTGGTCATTATTGTTGAAAGCATTTTCTGGGGGTGTAGCACTCATCTGTGCAAATGGCAATATAGTGGGTATTAATCAGATATATGATGTTGGTATTGACAAGTAAGCCATCATGATATATGATTCCTGTTCATAGAGCTTATAACTTGGTTGCATTTGGTGACACTCCTTTGTATCAATCCAATTGTAGGGTAAAAAAGCCTCACTTCCCTATAGCTGCAGGAGATCTTTCGGAACGATCCACATGGTTCTTGGTGTTATTGCTTGCTGCTGCTGGTCTTCTTATAGTTGGGCTGACTTGTGGTCCTTTCGTTACTTCTCTCCTTTTTCTTTGAACGATCTACTCTGTTCCCCCGTTTCGAACGAAAAGATTTCTTGTTGTATCTTTTCTTATGATAGCCGGGGTATAGTTTTTTAAATGTATAGTGTTTCCATGTCCTTTTTAGCTACTGTAGAAGAATGTTTTCTCTCTGGTTTATAACATTTGAAAGAAATTCATCTTTTACTTTCAAGATAATGGATTGGTTTAGTAACATCTTCAGTTGATATTCATGTTTAGGTTTATCATCATATATCTTACTTAAGACTGAACCTTCAAGTCAAGTCTGTAACTTTTAGATGGAATTCAACAGAACACAGTTTGATTTAATACTAAGATAAATGACATATCTCAGCCTGTAGGGTGAGCTTGGCTCTATGGCTCAAATATGTTCACTTTCAGTAAAGTTGTTATAACTGCAAGTTGAGTGCTAACATGACAAATTCCATAACTCATGCATGGTACGGTGTTTCGTAGATATGAATGTTGAAGGAACTATTCTACAGGTTCGCGGTTTCCTCCTCAATTACGACGTCTATTATGCCACAAGAGCTACCCTCGGTCTAAGATTCGAATGGAGGTATATTGCTATAGAGTAATGCACATCCACAACATAGATTAAATCTTGAAACTGGTTCAACTGTTGAAGTGATCCCCCTATACTTGAGCTCAGTCTTCTTATGCCATATTTCTCAATATTGGTTTGTGCAATGACTTTAATAACTTGAACTGCAGCTCCCCAGTTGCATTCATCACCAAATTTGTAACATTATTTGCTCTTGTTATTGCCATAACTAAAGATCTACCAGACGTGGAGGGCGATCGCAAGTAAGTTTTACATCCAACTTCTTTGACATTGTTGGTGGTGCTAGTTTGTGCCTTTTCATTTTCTTGCTTCCATTACTACTAATTGAAACCCCATATTGCCTTAGATTGTATATTTCAGTGTCAATCTTTGTTTGTCTTAACACTTTTCTGCTATAAATTGATAGGTTTCAGATATCTACATTGGCAACAAAACTTGTTGGAGTCCGTTCAGTACGCCATAAATATATGATGTTCTAAAATATACTAAAAATATCATTCATATTTATCATATTTGCTAATTATACTGTGCACCCGGGTGCATCTTAAGATAGGGTGCACTCACTTTAAAAAACGTATACAAATATAAACAAAAATATATACAATTATGAATAAAAATAAAAATAATTTAATTTTTAGTTTTTTTAATGAAAAATTGAGTATAAAAAAAAGGCAAAAACTCCTGTGCACCCGGGCACAATGACCACATTCCGTACGCCTTTAGAATTTTGTGTTAAATTGTATATCCTTTAGTATACAGATGTGTACCCTCTATTTTCTAAAGAAAATTATTGTGTGTATCTGGGTGCAGCGCCTTTAGAATTTTGTGTTAAATTATATACCCTTTAATATAAAAGTGTATACCCTTTAGAACAAATGGTGTGCCTTTTATTAATTAAAGTGTATACCCTTTAGACCAAAACAATGTACCCTTACTCATAATTCTAAATTTCTAAAGGTGCACGGAATGTGTTCCCGTGCGCCCGAGCGCACGCAAGCCTCACTCTAAAAAAAAATACAATTATTAAATTAAATTTCAAATCATTAACTCAAACCCTACTCTCATTTGTGAAAAGTTTGTTATCCGTCAACGAAGAGCAGATCTAATAGGTATTGTCTGCTCACTTGATTAATCTTCATTACTATCTTTTTCTTGGTCATTTTTTTCTATTTCATCATCAAACTTTCCGGTCTGCAAATCCCCGTTTAACAATCTCGCAATTTAATTGCAGAATAATTGCACCGAACGTACATAGCTCTCTCTCACCAGGTTTTTCTCTTTAATTTCTTTGTATTCTCACGTTCCAGTCACAACATTCCTCATTTACACTCTTACTTTTCAAACCTTCATTATATGCTTTACGATTATAAGGTTTCGTACAGAATTGTGCACAAAAGAGAGAGTGAGAGATTGGAACAGCTAAGGAAGACGTTAAATGAATTCCCTTTCACGTCTACTCATCAAGTTACCGAAGTTCAGGGTTATTATCAAATTGTTTGTTAGGATTTCGGATGCTTACTCATCAAGCTAGCTACTTACGTTTGATTATGTATTGCTAATATTACTAATTAATTTTTGTCCTCTGAGCCTTATCGACGAATATAATTTTCTGTACAACTTCAGTGGATAAGATGAAGTTGCAGGATGTTCTTATAAGCAGAAGCTAGCAAGGAGACCTAGAGATGAGAAAATGTTGAAATTTCATACTACCTCTAGCAACTGATCAGGAGACTCTGTTGATCATGTGAATTCTTGATGAACTAGAATCAAAGATAAAACTGTCTGAGATTGAAAGGATTCAATAATTAGAATAAAGTTATCTCCTTCTTCACATAACTGTCGGAGATGAAAGACAATGTATTGGGTCTGAGGGTATCACTAGAGAAATGGTGACCCAGAATCAGATTCTCGAAGCTTCATTCAAGTCTTTGTCCAAAGATTATGAAGAACTAGCACCTGGAATGATAGACATGGATAAAAAAGTTTGTAGCATGCACAAAGTAATGTTGGAAGCGAAGGATTACAAACTTAAGAAAAGCATGCTGGAGGAGAACGTTCTTAGGCTGGAAGACTTTCTAATTGCGAGAGATGCATTTTGTCTTCAGGATGTGGAGATTAATAATGAACTTAGTCAAATTAAAGTAGAAAATAGTAAACTCTTAATGATGGTGAAATAAGAGAAGATTTAGAGAGAAGGGTGGTGTCTTTAGAACAGAAACTGAAGCAGAGATGACATTCTGAAGAATTTTATCGTAAACCCTTATCACAGTATTGTCTTAATGATCAGCTAGCTGCACTCACGTAGCCTTACTTTAAATTCTATCAGTCACTCTACATACATTTGTTTATGACATTTACATGTTAGTGAATTTCATTCCTACTGCTTGAACTGATAGTGTTTAAGAATGGTGTGTAAATCTTGATCCATCATGTGAGTTTGGAGTGTTGCTGTGAAGCTAAGGGTCTGAAGTACTTAATGGACGTGGTGCATGAGTTATACACGTGATGTTGAGTCGAATAGACCAGCTACAAGTCAACACACCAGCTTGTGATCACGTGGAGGATGCATCAGGTTGTTAGGTTGTTGAGGCGGTTACTTGGTTAGTTGTGAGCATGTGATCCCTTCAGTTGGTTAGCCAAGAAGCATGTGAGTTGTGATCATCCATTGGTGCACATGACAGTCAGTTATGAGGAGGGAGTCAATATATAAAGCTCACACACTACACCTGCAGAAGGAATCATCTTCATCAGTCTACATTTCTTCTTCATCCATTTGCAGCTGTTGTAAAGCTGATTCTGTAGTTTTCGAATCAGTTGTTCATCATGTATTACATCTGTCAATAAGAAAGTTATCTTTCCCTCAAAGTGGACGTAGATCAAGAAGATCGAACCACTATAATCCTCTTGTGCAATCTTCTTCATCTTGTTTTGGGGTTTCTTGCTGGTTTTTCATTGTGTGTGTGTGTTGATCAACTCTTCAACGTGAAAGCAACGAGTGTGACCTTCGTGTGTGATCAAGTATCTTGTTGAGAATCAAGATAACCTGTTAACATCACAACAAGTGGCGCCGTCGGTGGGAAACAAACCATCAAACGAAGCTGAACACAAGAAGATGAACACCACACGATTTGATATTGAGAAGCTTTATGACATTTACATGTTAGTGAATTTCATTCCTACTGCTTGAACTGATAGATTGTGATTGTCTTTGTAGGATGATCTCTCACAAGACTAAGCTAGGAGAGGCAGCACTTGCTCGCCTGAAGGTGTATGAGATGTTCCACCAACGTACGACAAAGTGACGAGGATGGTTATTCATGATGCCCTGAAGTGAATTTCAATACCAATACAAACTTGTTGAATCTTTAGTATATTAAGACTGGGAAAGGTTCTGTGAACATCCATTTAATTTGCGTAATTGACAGGTGGATTGTCGGACATACATTACACTTATCTTCTTTGCAATTATTCATATCTTTAAAAACTGATCAAAGGAAAAATAAGCTGATATTTGGTGCTCTCTTGCATGTTTGAGTAATTTTAATGCCTCCTTGCTCCAAATTGATTTTTCTCTTTACAGCCATATAAATTTTAAGTTAATTTTTGCCCCCAATTTTGAGTTATTTTTCTTGGTGATAGAAATAAAACGCAATGGAGAACATGATGGGTTTGAGGATTAAAATCCTGGGAGGGATAAACCTTGCTAAGAGAGATGGTTATAGCGACAATCCTTACGTTATTGTTCGGAAGGGAGAACAGGTTTGCTTTTTCTTCTTCCCTCTCAATTCCTCTCTCTATTAGAAATTTTAGCACTTTTTTTCTTCAATTGTACCGACGTTTTTTGTTTCATTGCTTGATGCGTAATTTACTTGGTTTTCCAGCGACAAAATAAAACATTTTTGTGTGAAGCTGAATCAAGTACCGCATTAACTGTTGTTTTTAATTAATCTTGGTAAATTTGATACCAAACAAGCATGGTGAGCCCAAAGATGGCCTTCTGTTCATTTTTTTTTTTGGGGGAGGGGGGGAATTGTGATTTTGCATCTACTCAATATCTGTTACACTTGAACACCTCATAATTAACGCGTTATGGAATTCACATAAAGAAAATAAAATAAGCTTCTGGTATTGGCTAGACAGTTGTATTGTTACACTAATAGCATGGTTTGAATCTTTCTTTGCTACAAGTTGACAATTTTTTATATAAAGTTCGAACTACTAAAGAAGGCGGTGGTGGCGATGATGGAGTACATAGGATCGTATATTGATGGATTTATTGAGATTAGAGTGAGAGAGATGGGAATAAGTGCTGGATACATGTACTACGGAGAGTATGAGAACTATACATGGAATGAGAAAGTTTTGTGGGCTACCTCAATTTTATGCTACTCATATTCTTTCTACTACTACAATATGCTTGATAGTCGTTTTTACTCATTTCAACCATCACAATTAATGATAGCATCCAGTTCTAAATTATTTAAATAGAGATGATGATGATTCTTCATAGATGATCATTCCGTACGTGGTAGAAAACTGAGATCGATCCATATAGTGGGTCCACTCTGCGGCGAATTGGGTGGAGCAACCACGGCGGTAGACGACGACCCAGACTCGCTATGTTCGGGCCCGTCGTCGACGCTATAATTTTTAGCCAACAATTCCTCTATCTTCTCCTAAATCTCTTTCTTCGACTCCAAAGGTGGTGCCATATGAGCAGATTCCGTTTTGGCATTTGGACCATGATCGCTTGTGTTGTCGTAAGCTCTCGCCGGCGATTCGACCTCCCCCGTTGTTCCAAAGTCGACGGTTTTTCCGCTGCCACTCGCCGTCGTGCTTTGTTCCGATTGAACAGACGACATTCTAACGACGACGGAAATACCGACTTTTTTTTACGTAGATTATATAAATATTAATGAGCATGCATATGTGTTGTTACATCCACATGGCAGTGAACTCTTTATATAAATTTACTATTGTATAAATATGGAATGTAATCGAGATCTTTTTTAATCTTTTAAGATCTATTCTAAATTAGACTCACTGCGTATATTCACCGTCATTTCACTATACATGATTGATTATTACACTACAAGCACTTGAGACGAGTTAAAAGTTTATTTTGTTCTATAATTATTTAAAACTTTAGATTTTATCCCAAAAAATATATTTGTATCGATTTTATTCCATAACTATGAGTTTTCTTTCAATTTTGCCCAATTTTTGCCGGATATTGGTCACCTGCGTTTAGGGGTGGGTAATATCGGTATACCGAAAATACCGATACCGTACCGATACCATACCAAAAATTTCGATATGAAAAAATTCATACCGATACCGATACCGAAATTTCGGTATACCAATTTTTCGGTATACCGAAATTTTGGTAAATTAAATCGGATACCAATACCGTACCGAAATTTACACCATACCGATTTTTCGGTAAATATCAATTAATACCGAAATGTTGACATACCGTTTCATACCGAAAATTCAACATACCGAAAAATACCGATTTACCAAAACCATACCGAAAAATAATATTTAATTTTAATCAAAATAATAAAATTAATATAAAATATTTCAAAATAATTAAATTTTCTAATCTCAAACATTATACTTATGTTGTTTTTAATTTATTCATGATTAAATAACAAATTTTTTATTATTATATTTTTATACTCCTATATTTTTATTTAGATGTGTATTATATTTTTATTTATTTTAATTAGAGCTTATTTTAAATTTTAAAAAATATATATGAATAAATGTAATACATAATAAAATAAAAATAATTTAAATATATTTATAATATAAAATATACTTAAATATTGTATTATGTATAATTAAATTTAAAAAAAAATTATATAAAATTTTTGGTATATCGGTATCGGTATACCGAAATACCGAAAATAATTTCGTTATACCGAAATACCGAAAATTTTAATATCCTATACCGATACCGTATCGAAATTATCGGTACGGCAACCATACCGTACCGAAAATTTCGGTATGTTGAATTTTCGATATTTTTCGGCATTTTTCGATACGGCGAGCGCGGTATACCGAGTTTTCGGTATTTTTCCCCACCCCTACCTGCGTTGCACGTGATTGATGAATTTGGGGGGTTCCGGCGGAAATCTAGGGTTACGGCGAAAATTGGGCAAAATTGAAAGAAAACTCATAGTTATGAGACAAAATCGATACAAATATCTTTTTTGGAACAAAATTTAAAGTTTAAAAAGTTATGGGACAAAAGAAAAACTTTTAACTCTTGGGTTAATTCCTACAAAAATTCACCAACTTAAGGTTTTTAAATCTATCACGATCTTTTATTTTTGTCAACTCAATACACGATCTACGTAATATTTTTAATTCTTTCACGAACTTTTATTTTTGTCAATTTAATACGCGATCTATTTATTATTTTCAATTCTATCACAACTTTTATTTTTCACTATTTGATGATACACCACTTATTTTATTTTTTCAATTCAATTCAATTAAATTCATTATTATTATTATTATTATTATTATTATTATCATTATTATTATTATTATTATTATAAAAGTAGAACCATGTAGTTATTAATTAATGGAATTAATATTCCATTCAATTTTTTTATTTTTATTTTTAAATTTAAATTAGTTACTAATTAATTTCTTTTGCCATAAAATTTTAATTTTCAATGAATAATTTTATTTATATTATATTTTTATTAGAGTTGTGGATTTACTATATAATAATAGTAATAAGTTCGAATAAAAGTAATAATAATAATATAATTATTTATTATGATTAAAAAATATTTTACATAAAGGTCGACCAACTAAGATAATTTTTTAATAAGAATGTTAATTTACTATAATAACGATACAGGAAAAAAATCTTATGAAATAAATGATCGACTTGTGTGTTTTAATTAATTTTTAAATAACTTTTATTATTAAAAATAATAATACTATTATAATAATAATAATAATAATAATAATAATAATAATAATTATGAATTTAATTGAATTGAAAATATAAAATAAGTGGGTTACGAAATTGCAAAAATAAAAGTTGTGATAGAATAAAAAATATTAAATAGATCGCGTATTGAATTGACAAAAATAAAAAAGTAAAATTGAAAATATTAAATAGATTGTGTATTGAATTGACAAAAATAAAATGTCGTGATAGATTTTAAAATTCCAAATAAGGTGGTGAATTTTTTAGGAATTAACCCAAGAGTTAAAAGTTATTTTTTGTCCAATAACTATTTAAAACTTTAGATTTTATCCCAAAAAAGATATTTGTATCGATTTTGTCCCATAACTATGAATTTTATTTCAATTTTCCCTGTTATTGCTGTTCTTAGATTTTAACTCGTCATTTGACTATACATGATTACAAATTAAATATGAACACTAATACAATCGTTTTAGGTCTATTCGTGAGTAAGGACTAAGGATGATTGGATGAATTTTTTTTTGTTTTGATTTTTTTTTAAAGGTTGAATATCAATTTTCTTATAAAAAGTACTCCTATCACTCTTTAAGTATTAAACTAGGTATAGTGCACCTCATCCTGAGGTGCTAGCTCGGAGGAAAATCAGCCCAATAACTTAATATTAGTAAATGTTAAAAATGTGTGAAACATTTTGACGGCCCATGTTATAATTTAAAATACTGACAACCCAAGTAGTAATTTAAATTATTGACGGTTATAATCGGTAGAAAAAAAATTCAGTGAAAATCTCAAATTGTTGAATCTATATTGCCATTATTTGTAATAGAGTTGAAGCTGGAGAAAATATTTGTAATAGAATTGAAGCTGGAGAAAATGTTTATGCATTCTTCATGACAAATTATTGTTTAATTTTTTTTTAATTCCAATTCAAAGAATAGTAGTCTTATGAGCAATCAATATGGTTTCTAAAATTAAGCTCTTACTTGATTGAATCTTTATCAACCATAACCGTTACCAGAACTATGTGATCTCATTCATTAAGGTAACAAGTGTATAAATTCAAATATACCAAACATTTAATATAAAATATAAACCTTTTTCCATATTCACAATTTTAACTAACTTCCCTCTTAACCTGTGAAAGAGCATGAAATCCAGTACACACCATTGTTGAACTCTGATAAATGTCGCAACAAAAATACATCTACACGTATATATGCAATTTTCCTTACTCTATCAGCTCTGGTCCTCTCTGCTTTTTCTTTTTACTAATTAGTGTGTTAATATTTCTCATGTTTTATCTTTTTACCAATTAGAATGTTCATATTTCTGTTGTTTTTCTCTCTCAATTTTTTTTCTGTCCGCTTTAAGGGTTTGAAAAAGCTCACCGTGTACACTTGCTTTATGGCCTCACTGCATATTAGATGTTTCACTACTTGAAAAATGCAAAGCACGGATTGTAATTTTATGTCCTGTAGCCACAAACAACACAAGCATAGCCACAAACAACACAAGCCTCTTGTCCAGCAGTAAGTGACCGAACACTTTATGTGCATTGCGAAATGAAACTGCTAATGCTAATATGCACAAAAAAGAGAGTGCTTACTATTTCAGTATTCTGCTGGAGTAGTCTAATGTAGCAAG
This sequence comes from Pogostemon cablin, assembly GCA_023678885.1. NCBI lineage: Eukaryota > Viridiplantae > Streptophyta > Magnoliopsida > Lamiales > Lamiaceae > Pogostemon > Pogostemon cablin. The sequence continues at coordinate 15,651,303 of CM042969.1, read as the reverse complement.
TGGATATCACATATCACATGGATAACATTCACAGCAAGAGTGAAGGGACGATGTCAAGGTTGATGTGCAAGAGTACATCAAAATCAGAATGAGCTTGAAAATATAATGTTATTGCATTAGTTGAATATGCTGCTGATGTACAAAAAAGTTTTATAAACTCTCATAATTCGACGCAATGACACCTTATTTGTCGAAGCAACAATTTCTATTTAATACATTTTACAAGCATAATGTTAAAATTCATAGGCAAAATATTTACCATACAAATGTAGTACATAAAAACGATGGAAAGCATAGCGGTCTATATTTATTTGTCAAATATGTAAGTTAGCAGGAGGCTTACACCTGCAAATTTATTCAATTGAGCAAATTGTAATATATCATTGATTCATAGTATTATGTCTGAATTCTGATTGGTTATTGTAAAAATCAAATAAAATGTAGCAATAATGAATGAGCTATACAACATAATCTCTTAAATTTCTTAATGTTTAAAATGTATAGGTGTTTACATAATAATGTAGTTACTTCTTTACGTAGCTAAATAAGCACACATACTGAATCTGATAGTGCAAATCAGCAATTACAGGATTTTTCATAAATTATAAAACACCACTCAAGATTACTTCTATATAATAACACATGAGGCAAATAGACAAGCACACGAAACACACAAGGGAATTCACTTTAATCTCGTTATATTAGCTAATCTATTCAGAAATGGAGGATGGTAGGAAACTAATAGTAAAACTGCCACCAAGTTGTAAGGCAACTCGGTGTCTCATGTATAATGACATGAAACATCAGCTAAAATTACGCCAGACATGCAGACAAAGTGACACAATGGATTCACCTATAACAATTATATATAAGGTAATGCGTTCAAAAACAGAACAGGATAGAGAACCCGATAGGCTAAAGCAATATTTCCACCAAGAATTGTAGCAACAACTACAACTCTCATGGACAATACTTGTGAAATATATTTTCCAGATGCTTCAAATAACTTTCTTGATAAGCCATTTAACAACCAAGAGTAGGTAGTGAGATTCGTAAACGTAACAGCTCAATTTCCATAAAGATAGGTCTTGCTTCTCATGCAAGGAGTGACCTCCACAGAATTTGAACAAGGATTACATTTTTAACCAGTAGCATAATTGCAATAGGTCTGACGCACACAAAAAAAAACAAGGTTTTTTGGCTCATTCGCGACAGGAGAATCTGAAAAGTTTCTCGATCAATCCAAATCTATATTCAGTGCCAAGAAAAAATTGCTTTAGTAAAATTATTAAGTATATAATAAATAATTCACTATAATAAAAATCAAACCAAAATAAAGTAATAAAATCAGTGCTTATCCAAAGAGTAAATGAAATAAGATCTAACCTTATAGGACACACACTCCGGTACTTATGAATAGTTGAACTTGGAAAACTTCAGTGGCCTAACCTCTGTTAAAAGAGAATTAAAATTATAGTGAACCTGAGCCCTTATCCATGTCACATTAAATAGAAAGGAAAAAAAAAGTGAATACAGTTCAAGAAGTTGACAAGAGTGAAACCAATAGGGATGGAGGCTCGTTTTCTTTTTTAAAAATGCTTACAAGATAAAGGAAAATCATAAATTCTAATATGTAATGCAAGCTAGTGTTTTCGTATTATTTCCACAGGATCGTAACCATATTAAAATGTACAAACTTTTTCGTAATTGTACTGAATTTTATCGAGCAAAAGCCTTTCCCAAAAAATTTATGTCACATGCTAACAATATTTTATAGATTGGTTCAATTTTCAATATGGATGCAGATTGTAATTACGTTATTAATCACCAAAGTTGGAAATGTCATAAGGAAAAGCTTCCAAACAGATAACAGAAGCATGCTTATGGATTGCATGCTGTTTTTCCACTGTTGGTCGATTCAATTATGATTAAGCTCTCAAATTTTAAATTGATTGGGGGAAACGAAAGAGCTCGTGTCAATAGCCAAAATTTGACAGCAATTAAATTTGAGTTGAGACAAAGTAAGAAAGGCAGGCACAGGAATAAGTATTGTAGTAATATTTGAAGGGGAGTGACAGAATTGATTAAAAAAATATTTTAATCCCCAAATCGGTAGTCTCTGAAGCACTAAATTGAAAGAAATCCAAATAAAAATCCACCACTTGAATAAATTACCTTTGAAGCAGACAAGGTTATAGGAATTCTTCATTTTAAGACGACAATGCTTTTCATGATTTAGTTATTCAAAGAACCATTACTACAAAGGTTTTTGTGGCTTACTAATTCAAAGAGATAAAACTTACGGAATATTTTGACGCCATAATTATTTGAAAAATATTAGTAAAAGAAAGAGTAATGCAATGTCTTCCGTATACTATAATAATTCCTTTATTTCTGCAGGTGTAGCCTACGAGGATTTAAAGTCAAAAAATGTCTCATTAGGTCAAGCACAATGGGCATGTTTCTCAGACAGATTTTGGCATGTCTTATGAGACTTCTTGCAAGCCATATTTATGTGTTCATTTACTACTGTAATCTTTTTGATTAATAACAAAACACGTGGTCGATTGATGTTTATTAGTCTATGGCAGAACCGTGAAAATATCAAATTCATTTTATTGGTAAAGAAGAATACATTGCTCCAAAAAGTAACTTCTGTTATTTTGATTTTGTAATTTTATTTCTATTTCTTTCTTGATTTTTTATCCCTGAAGTTTTTTTCCCATTATTGACATGCCAAACTACTTGAATCACTCTAATTTGCAATAGTGAAGTAGTCACTTTCTTCATGAGAATCCTAATGTTAGGTTGTCCAATGCCACTGCTTTAGTGTCTAAAAACGTACGTAGAGGTCTCACATGTCAGTTTGCGCTAGAAGTTTTAGTCAAATTCAATGACACTATAAAATATACTACACTGTTTTTTCCATGTCGAAGGTCACAGGAAAGGCTGAATGGGTAATTAGAAACGAGAATTGGAAAAAGGGATTTATTTGACAACGTATACCATCTATTGGAAATTTATTACTATAAATATAGAAACACAACTATAATATTGTGTCCTTCAAATAATAGAAGTTCAAGATTGTACTAAAAATTAAGAAATAGAAGAGTTACACCCAGTGGAGTCTGGAAGAGTACTAACCAAATCAGTTAATTCAGAATTTTAGAGTCCAATACTTGCTTAATTTCTTACATGAACAAAGCACAATAAATTTACACGTAAGTGCATGCAAAGTAGTCGGTGTGGTACTACTTGAAGCAAACACCCACAAAAGAACCTATTGAGCACAAAAAGATGATTGAAGTTTTGTTTTTACCTTGAAAACCAGCACAACTAATTGAAATAAGCAATCAAAAGGGGGTGTTGATAGAATACGGCAAAGGAAAATGAAATTAGAGTTTCTTTTCAAGTTGAGTAACAATGTCCACATATTATTACTCATCAACTAATCAAATTCTGTTTGGTCAGTATTCTACTATAATTGTACTAACAACCTTAAGGTCTTACTTCTATGAGCACCTAATCATTAAAGCTCTGGCAAAGTACACGATACAGTTTTGTACGGCAATTAATTCCTCACAATTAGAGATATGAGATATATCTTAAATGGTTATCAAACAGTTTTATCTATGTAGAGATTAACCTACAAAACATTAACTGTAAAAGAACAAAATTTTAAGTATTCAACGCGCATGAGCCAAGCAATTGAATCCAATAATATGTAAGTGGACAAAATATTAAATACATAAGCAATCAAGCATCGAATGACAACAGAACTGAAACAAGCATCATGTGACTACTAAGAATATCAGAGGTAGAAAGGATTTTGAGTTGCTATCAGTGTAGGCATTGCCGCATTGAAAAGACGGAAAACTAAACAAATGGGTCAATTCAATAATTAATAATTTCGAGCTCTTGTTGCATAATAATGTATTGAAATAGATTAATTAGGCCAAATAGAAAACCAACCCGTGTGTCTAACGAAATCTAGAACCTAGATTAAGTATAAGTCACAGACAGGCTGAAAATAAATGTACAGGGGAAAATGGCGGTTCACACAAGAAGGGAAACCCGCATGGGCGTCGAGATGTTGGTGCTTGAATCGTTTGGTTAATATAACCCATTAGGATACCATACGTTTCTATCATAGCGGAAGCAATAAAATATAGAAACGATTACCGTTCACCAGGGTATGTAGAAGATGAAGGATTCTCGCTGGCAGACTGTGCAGTCCCACGAGAATGGCCATAACTTCCTCGTCTAATGTCGGAATTTAATGATCTTTGTGCTCTGATAATCCTCTCTTCAACGGCTTTCCGTTAGTATATTGATCATCAAATTCTGAGTACTGTACCATTTTATATAAATTTCTCAAGGTGGCGGACAGCAGCAGCAGCAAACTACCTTCTGATCTTCTGTCGTATGTTCCAAGTCCGATCTACGAGACCTCCTCAATCTGCTCTCAACCCTCATCACACGTGAATAATGAATTAGATTAGGGTTCCAGATAAGTTGAGGTGACTTATATATATGGGCTACAACAGGGATCAGGAGGAGAAATTGGGTTAGGCCTCCATTGGGCTTAAGTATCCAAGCTTAGCCCAAAGCTTATACTTAAGTCCAATAATAATAATATATTCCACTAAAATATTATTACTGCAATGCCTTTTCAATCCCAAAATTACATTTTGGGCTCCTTCTTATTATGAGCCCGTTAGTCTCCCCATGTTTAAGATATACAATGTCCATTAACTAATTTAAGTTACTGACAACTCAATTAATTAATATCTCATCCAAGAGTAGTACCACTCAACCTCATTATCATGCCGGAATAAATTCCACCTGCAGGATTTACATGATAATCCTGATGAGCTCCTCAAGGGGACATCATCAACCTATGACGGACACGGATTCCTTCTACAATCAACAGCACACCATAGAGACAGCACTACTTCCCAACTCATCGAGTTTGTTGATTTAATTATATGTAAATCTCACCCATTGATGAATCAAAGAAATACATACTGTCCTACGTGTCGAGGTTATTGTATAGGGATTAAGAGCACGAACTTCTATAATAATTGAGATCAAGTTCTCCTATAAGTCAGTATAAGTCGAACGATCTCAAGCGGTCCTGCTCAATACACACAAGTGCACTAATGTGATTCTATAGCCAAGACAAACTAATACCAAACCACACTACAACCATCCCGATAGAGAGTCCCCGTCTATCTCGGTTGTGAGCATCTGTTTATACTTTATAAGAAAACCGATAATATGATCTTTCGCGTGTTGTCGCACAATATATTATCTACAGTATAAAGTAAGTGGACTATTGCATCGAACATATAAATAAATTATAAGATGCAATCATTTGATCATATGATTCTCATTTCAAATTAATTGTTATAACATTGTTCATACAAAAAGCTAGACTTTTAGTATACAATCCAACAATCTCCCATTTATACTAAAAGACTATGCTGTCATGTCTTCTGCCATACATCTGATTTCCACTCCCACTACACGACCATCAAAAGCTCTCGCCTTAAGGTCCTTGTAAATGGATTTACTAGGTTATCATCCGATGCAATCTAGGTGACAACAACCTTCCCCTCATCATACGATTTCTCGTAACAGGTGGTACTCGCGCTCCATGTGTTTAATTTCCTTATGGACTTGTGATTCCTTCAAATTTGCAACTGCACCATTATCATCAATATAAATTGTGATAACCTTGGGCAAACTTAGAATCACACCAAAGTTCATCATGAAGTTTCTAGAGTCATACAGATACTTTGGCTGCCTCAAGGGTCCAATTTATCATCTTTCCATGATGGAATCCGGAGTCTGAAATATATTTCTATATAACACTCCTCCATATTATGACTCTACTTCCTAAAATTAAACGCATAACCTTTGAGGTGGATTTACTGCCGTCCCTATCTGATTTGAAAAATCTGAATCTATGTAACCCATAAGAATCAGTTAATCTTTTCGGTAAGCCCACATATAGTTTCTAGTCATTTTCAGGTACATAAGTATATGTCTTACCACAGTTCATCATTCTTGTTCCGGATTACGTTGATACCTACTGTTCATGCCATCGACAAAACATATATTCAATCTCGTGCATAGCATTCCTTAGATTAAGCTTCCTCATTTGCCGAAGCATAAGGAACCGCTTTCATCTTCTTTATCTACTTTTGTGTCACAAGACACATTCACTTAGATAAATTCACATGCTAAACGAGTAAGGATCGTATCATTATATGAAACTTGAGATAAGAATAACATCCTTTCTTGTGATCCGTATTACCGTGATCAAAAGGATATTTTTGCTCTTCTTAAGTCCTTCATCTCATACCGCTTTATCAACCATACCCATACGCCCGACAATACTCTTTCATTGTCTCCAATGAGCAAGATACTATCTACGTATAGTACAAGAAATACCACCACGTTTCCATCACTCTTTTCAATATACAAGACCCATCCGATCATTGATTAGATCCATGTCACTGGATTACCTCATCAAAATGGATGTTTCATGATCTTGAAGCTTGCTTTAGTCCATGAATGGACACTTTTAAGCTTACTATCACAATGCTCTTAGCTCTTTGCAATGAATCACTCTGGTTGCTTCACATAGATGTTTCCCTTAAGACTTCCAATCAGGAAAGCTGTCTCGACATCTATTTGCTATCCCTCTTGTTTCATATGAGTTGCAACAAATAAAAGAGTCCCAATCAACTTAGGCATAGCTATCGGCGAACAAGTTTTCTCATAATCGAACTCTTTCTTTCTGAGTATACCTTTTCGCAACAAGTTTGCTTCCAAGGTTTTCACCTTATTCTATGATCCTCTTTTATTCTTGCATGCCCGCTTCCAATGGCTTTTACGCCATTTAGCGGTTCAACAAGCATCCAGACCTAATTTAAAATTCATCGATTCTATTTTAATATTCATGCACTTTGCTAGGATTTGGCATTTCTAACTTGTAGTGCTTCGTCGTATCTGTGGGTCCATTTCATGTTTGCTAGGGACCAAGTCTCACGACCCTCCCAAAACATGTATCAAACAAGTTGTCGAACATCCCTCTCACTACGACAAGGCATTACATGCAATTGTATATCAGACGTGACATGCGTTGCAGTTTACCTTGTGGTATATCCTCTTGCACAATTGGTACTAATACTTTGTGTTTTTCCCTCTCACTTCCTTTATAACAATTTGTACATGGGTTTATGATTTAATACATAGTCTTTTTCTAAAAATCTAGTATTTGTGTTAACAATCACCCTTCGATTTTTTGGACTAAATAAATCACCCTTCATTTTTTTAGGATATCCCACAAACAGACAAACATTCATACAAATTACTGTTTCTAGGGCATACTCATAAAATGAATTTAGTAATTCCAAATAATTCATCATCCATCTAATCATTTCCATAAGAGTGCTACATCTTCTATCCGCCACACCATTCAGCTGGGGTATGCCCGATGTAAACAATTTGAGATTTAATCTCAACCTCTGATTAATAGCTCCTAATTATCCTAAGAGGTTCTCGCCATACGATTAATCCGTAATGACTTGATATATTTTCCATGACGCTACACTGTACCAGCCTTGCAATTCTTGAATTAATCAAAGAACTTAGATATGCAGTGCATCAAATAAATATATCGGTATCTAGAATAATCATCGATTGATGAATATTCATAACCACCTCTCGTTCGAATAATCTTAGGATCGCTTAAATCAGAATGAACTAATTCCAGCATATATGTCTTTGGCTCTACTCCCCATTGCTTTGAAAAGCAATTAATCATTTTTACTTCCAAGTAAGACTCGCAAGTCCTATAGTTTCCATTTCAGATAAACCTTACGGTCCATCTGCTATCAACTTTTGAATCCTACTCAAGTAAAATAATCTAGTCTTAGACGCCAAATGCATGTTTAGTTCATCTCCGAAGGTTACTTTCTCTTACTAAGATCAGAAGATGCATTATTAATTACTATTTGTTGCATCTGTGGAATATACATAATTTAAGAGTATACAAATTGTCCATCAACGTACCATAACAGATTACAACTCTATCCTTCATTATAATGACTATGTCATTTAAATGAAATGGAGTATCCATCTATTAATGCATAGAAACCGAAATCAAATTCTTTCTATAAAAACGTACGTAAAGATAATTTCACAAAATCAAACGTCTACTCATGTCATTAGATAAATAAACAACTCCCACTGCAATAGCCACCACTCTTGTAGTTTTACCCATGTCTATAATAATCTTATCCTCACTTAGTAATAAATATTCAGTGATTCCAGTATCTACACACTTCGTGTCAGTAGATGACATTACTAATCATGTTTAAACAACTAGCAAGTAAGATTCTATCCTTGTTCACTCCTTTTATGAAATTGGATTTCTTTTACCACATGTTTTGTCAGAAGTTTCCTACCATATACAACCTCTTGTAATTTAGGAGAAACTTACTCAAAACATCTAGGCAATTATGAAGAATAAAATTGACTTAGGTTTTCCCTTCAACTTCTATTCCATGTAGTTCCAATTCATTCATCAAATTTAATCATGACCTACCGCCTTTTAAATTAATCAAGTATCCAAAGAGTTACATGAGACCATCATATTTCTATGAATCTCTCATCTCTTCACTAGAGACTTTAATAGGCATCATGAGACGTCCTTTGTGAGAACACACATGTATTTTCTTAAGCAGTAAAATTCAAAACCAAAATTCTTTTCTAATCATCTAATTTGGACAAGTAAATATAATTTATTTTAGTCAACCATAAGTGAAATAACACTATTTGAAATTCAGAGAATCATAAAAAAATATACCGATCAAATCTTCGAATTTATCCATTTATATTGGTTCTCTCAAAACAATATAAATTATAAATTCACCGACATCTCAAGCACCGTGAGTTTGCATGCCACGATAGTGTGGACGTTTACAAACCCGAACATTTACAAGAGAAGGTTTTACCCATTAATTTCATTTGTCAACCTAACTTTATGATAAAATAATTAATAGTCGGTTCCTCTTTAGCCATGTAAATAAAAGCAGTGACTCCGATGGGGAGGATACTTATTATTTACACCTAAGTGTACATCATTATTTGACCCCAAGTCCATTGCGCGAGCTTATGTGCCTTACAGATGGAGAAGTATACACGCGCTCGGATAACTTCCTACAGTCATCAATTATAAGTATGTACAGTGATCCGCACATGAACTCATCCGATAGGGAGTAAGGTCTATGCCAACACGTAAGTTCATGTGCATCACATTACAAATATAATTTTAAAGAAGCTTGTTCCAGCAATATCCATGAATAAACTCATCCGATGGGGAGGAAGGCACTAATGCCGACGCGCAAGTTTATTCACATTGCTAACAAACCAATAATGGAGGTCGCGGGAATTAATTACCAATCCCCTCTCCCACTTAGTTATTTAAAACCAAGGGTTTTTACATGTATATAATATTAAGAATAATATACGCAACCTAGCATGCTCATACTTCCAAATATATAACAATAATTGACCAATAAAACAATTATAGAAGTTATATATAAGGAAATAAATTGCAAAAAATAAGTTGACTTGATCAACACTCCAACATACATGCATATAATATACCAAATATAATACGCAATCTAGCATGCTTCTATTTAAGATAATAAATCATAGATAATCATGCATACATATATAACAATAATCAATTAATAAATCAATTATAACAGTTATATAACAGCGAATTCGATTGTTCGCCACCAATCACGAATGCGAACAACTGCGATGGGAATCGACCTCTCCGCAGCCTGCTCCACCACTCCGGCACCCTGCCCGATCATATTGTGAAGACTCACACATAATCTGATGCAGACCAGTCGAACTTGATGCAAACCCGCTCGAACCTAGTGCAGAGTCGATTGAACCTGATGCAGATCAATCGAACCTGATGTGACTCCGCTCGAACCTGGTGCAGCATTGATCGAACCTGATGCAGACCAATCGAACCTGATGTAAATCTGCTCGAACCTGGTGCAGCATCGATCGAACCTGATGCAGACCAATCGAACCTGATGCAAATCCGCTTGTTCAGGGTTCGCAACTGTAGGAACCTAAGAATTCAATCTCCACCGTCCAGAATCTACTCCAGTGAGTTTTGAACATGCTGTCTAAATTACAGGTCGATCCAACGGTTAGTTTCTGAGAAACGGCTCTATTCCCTCGACTGCGCAGAACAGAATTGCCCAAAAACTGCTTCTGTTTTCGACGTATTTCCGAAAACACAAAGCTCGAAATACGATCTTTACCGTTCAGAATGTACATCCACAAAATCTGAACTGGCTGACCAAAATTCAGCCTGATCCGACGGTTGAAACTCCGGTTATTGCCTCTGCAATATCACTGCGCTGGATTTTCTCTCAATTTCTTCCTTCCATGTGAAATTGACAAACAGTTTTCGTCGAATCCTCTCACACACAACCATCGACGAACAGATATGATATAGGGTATATTTCACATAGGGATATTCATGGTTTAGCAGTAAAACCAAAACCCTAAACATGTGATCCTAATTTCAAAAAACTAACCACATAAACCCTAGTCTAACGTGTCACGCTTCACCACGAAACCGAAGCTCTGATACCAATTATTGGTGCTTAGATCATTTGGTTAATGTAACCCATTAGGATACCATGCATTTCTATCATAGCGGAAGCAATAAAACATAGAAACGATTACCGTTCACCAGGGTATGTAGAAGATGAAGGATTCTCGCTGGCAGACTGTGCAGTCCCACGAGAATGGCCATAACGTTCTCGTCTGATGTCAGAATTAAATGATATTTATGCTCAAACGATCCACTCTTCAACGGCTTTCCGTCAATATATTGATCATTAAATTCTGAGAACTGTACGATTTTATATAAATTTCGTAAGGTGACATACAGCAGCAGCAAACTACCTTATGATCTTCTATCGTATGTCCCAAGTCCGATCTCGACGTCGTGTGGGCGACAATCTACGAGACCTCCTCAATCTACTCTCAACCCTCATCACACGTGAATAATGAATTAGATTAGGGTTCCAAATAAGTTGAGGTGACTTATATACATGGGCTACAGCAGGGACCAGGAGGAGAAATTGGGTTGGGCCTCCATTGGGCTTAAGTATCCAAGCTTAGCCCAAAGCTTATACTTAAGTCCAATAATAATAATATATTCCACTAAAATATTATTACTGCACTTCCTTTCCAATCCCAAAATTACGTTTTGGGGTCCTTCTTATTATGAGCCCGTTAGTCTCCCCATGTTTAAGATATATAATGTCCATTAATTAATTTAAGTTACTGACAACTCAATTAATTAATATCTCATCCAAGAGTAGTACCACTCAATCTCATTAATATGCCGGAATAAATTCCACCTGCAGGATTTACATGATAATCCTTATGAGCTCCTCAAGGGGACATCATCAACTTATGACGGATACGGATTCCTTCTACAATTAACATCACACCATAGAGACAGCACTACTTCCCAACTCATCGAGTTTGTTGATTTAATTACATGTAAATCTCACCCATTGATGAATCAAAGAAATACATACTGCCCTACGTGTCGAGGTTATTGTATAGGGATTAAGAGCACGAACTTCCATAATAACTGAGATCAAGTTCTTCTATAAGTCGGTATAAGTCGAACGATCTCAAGCGGTCCTGCTCAATACACATAAGTGCACTAATGTGATTCTATAGCCAAGACAAGCTAATACCAAACCACACTACAACCATCCCGATAGAGAGTCCCCGTCTATCTCGGTTGTGAGCATCTATTTATACTTTATAAGAAAACTGATAATATGATCTTCCGCGTGTTGTCGCACAACATATTATCTACAGTATAAAGTAAGTGGACTATTGCATGGAACATATAAATAAATTATAAGATGCAATCATTTGATCATATGATTCTCATTACAAATTAATTGTTATAACATTGTTCATACAAAAGCTAGACTTTTAGTATACAATCCAACACGAGATAGATAGCGAATACCTGAGCCAGTGAGAACGCGAAAAGACGACTGAATGGTAATTTCTGCAGACAGAGTTCGTGAATTTTGTACTTTAGGAAAATTCATGCTCATAATTTCTAGTGGACTGAAATTATTTACACAAATATGTTAATAAGCAGAGTGGAACAAGAGAGTGAGGAATACATAGCCATACCCATACTTGCAGTGGACATCGAAGATGCGTGTACAACATAGCCGAACAGTTTTGACGTGATACAGCGGAATACATCTCGAGCAGCAGATGATTCTCAGGAAAACTCTCAAGACTTCAATTGAAGCTTCGTAATATTCAATTTTGAAAAGAAACTGGGTAAAAGAAAATCATGTCCGGAGAGGCCACGTACACAAAACGTAAAGACAGAAGCCATCTAATTCTTACGCGTGGAAGAATGCTTACCTTTTACCGAGAGGAAACTGGTCAAGTTACCGGCCATTCCTATTTTATATATATAGTAGATATTTGCAATATATCAATTGAATTTAGAAACATCTCTACGTTTTTAATTAGATTAAACTTAAATTTAATCTCAACCATTAATTTAATTAAATAAAGAAAACTACTCACTATCATTTTTTAAGCCTTTAAATCCTAAAGTGTAGCAGTGTATCCTAGAATCACCCTTGAATTTAATATATATAAGAAACTCTCTTGTGAGATGATTTTTTTGTGAGACGGTTGTGAGACGGGTCGACTCATCACTAAAGTATGCTTATTATATAGATAAAGTATGTTTATTTGTAGTTAAAGTATGTCAATGATAAATTATTTTTTAACAACTTAAAATCATACTTCAATGCATAATTCAGCATACTTTAAAAAATATACTTTAACGATAATTAAATATACTTTGTATATATAATAGACATACTATAACACGTGTCACAATTCGTCTCACATAAATAACGTCTCACAAGAGAATTTATCAATATATATATTCAATTCAATATACATCTACTTTAGAAAAATAAAAATGAATGACAAATGTTCTTTTTTCTAAAAGGTATACACTTTAATTAATTAACAAGGGTACATCCTTTTCATTAACATATTTTTTTCAAAAAATAAAAGGTGCACATCATTAAATTTAATCTCAACCATTAATTAAATTAAATAATTAAATAAAGAAAACTACTCACTATCATTTTTTAAGCCTCTAAATCCTAAAGTGTAGCGGTGTATCTAGAATCATGATGAGCGTTTTCTCAACACACAATTTTAATCCCCAAGTATGAAGGATATCAATTGTAGTTTCGAAGGTGACAAAGTTAAATATCGAATCCACAGGACGGTTAAATATCACTTTAATTATTTTCTAGCAACTATGACTATGTTGAGAATTGTAATTTTGGTTTGTAAATTAAGTAATAATTGAAATAACAATTAAATAACAAGAATAAGAAAATAGTTGTGATCAAATAAGATGATAGGTAGTTCGTCAGGCCATCAAGTTTCCTTCGTTAATTCGTACTTTCGTGTGTCGATGTCCGACTCTGCCTTGTGGTTTATGGACGCATCGCTTGACCATACAAATCTATTCTATAGACACAATTAGATAAGCTTTTGACACGTGTAAATATCCTCAGAGCAAGACGTATACTTTACCTCCCTTTCTAGATACTATCATAATTAATTATTTCCCGTGCACTTAGTACTCTAACCCGATTTGATCTCCCTTTTTAGGTACTATAAAGTTATACTCTTTATCCTACTTGTTAACCTAAATTCAATTCAATTAACAAACATTCATATAAGACAGTTCTAATAAGACTTCGGAATCCCTTCACTTAGAATTATAACAATAAACCCTGCTCATTAGTGAACGTACTCAACCAATAACCATGTTATGCATTCAGACTCTACACAACGATTATTGATGCACAAAACAACTATGAGTATGGATTAAAAATATGCAATCTTATATAAACTAAACCACAAGTGGTGTTGTACGGAGTATACACACGAAATACAAATTTAACTCATGAAACCTTCATAACCTTAGAACTACCGAAGTGGCTCTAGCCCATGATTGATCTAGGAATAATCATGGTTAGATGGACCAATCTTACTTGAATCTCTAGCTACACCTCTGTCACCACCCTCCGGATGGATCACCAATCTCTTCTCTTCATTCCTCTTATGATTCACAATCTTAAGCTCTTCGTGCTTAGACGTATTCCTTGACTGCATGAGCCTCCTTTTATACTTGTAATCACGTCTCTAGGGCTTGAAATGGACTTTTCAAGTGATCCCACGCGTTTTGGCCTCGAAAATCTGGATAAGGTAAGTTTTCGCATTTTGGTTCGACCTCGTTAAACAGGTCGAACCACTGGCCAACAGGTCCAACCCCAGGTCGAACCCTGCTACTGGACACATTCTGCACTTGGTTCGACCTCTTGTACAGGTCGAACCACTCCCTCACAGATCGAACATCAGGTCGAACCACGCTACTGGATAATTTCCGCTCCTGGTTCGACCAACTGTCAGGTCGAACCCCAATGTCGTGGTCGAACCCATCTTCTCGAGAACTGGTTCGACCATGGTTCGACCTGATCAAATAGGTCGAACCCCTTGAGTCGTGGTCGAACCCTCCTTCTGCCGTTTCGCAATGCTGGTTCGACCTGTAAGAAAGGTCGAACCCTCCTCCAACGAGGTCAAACCCTACTCTTTCCTTGGCGGTTCGCGTGGTCTCGACTTCGTCTCTTCAATTCTTGGCACTTCCACTCCGTTTTTGCTATGAAAACCACTTAAATAGCTCCACTAACACCTGATTCATGCTAATTCACAATATATATAGGTTTTCCACCTATTTTCACCTCAAAACTCTCCAAAACTAGCACAAAACATGATGCCAAACTTGTGAATTTACACACTCATCAAACCCCCAAACTTACATGTTGCTCGTCCCGAGGCAACCAAATCAAACCACAGGAGTCGTGTATAATTCACTAAGATCAAGTACAACACATATCACACATGCAACTTCATTCAATCAAACAAGTATTAATTGCTTCATATATATCACTCATGCAAAACCAATCCAATCACATACCATTCGGAGTACTAAGTAATTTCACTCACAAGATAAGTATTTATTCTCTTTCACTCAAGTGCGTGAGGTACTATATAGGTTAACATAAACACTCATATCAATCCATATTCATGCGTAACCATAAGCTTGACAAAGGTCTCAAAAATCAATTTATAATCAACTCTTCACTAGGATCACAAAGGACTTGTTTTTGGGTTGTAATGTTGGCTCTTTGGAAAAAAGTAGGAAAATTTAGGATTTAGTGACTTAAGACACTAGTAGAGAGTTACCTTGGAGGTTCTCGAATTCTTCTTCTTACAGCAAGTTCTCCTCCAATGTCGTCTCTTGAACTTGTAAAATTCCTGAATTTTCCTTCTTTTCATGGCATCAACATCATCTTTTTAAACAATTTGGGTACCGGTTTTAGGCACTACCCTTCTCATATATAGGCCATCAGCTGCTAAGCTTCACACACCAAGTATAAAAACAATCGGGGTGCCAGTTTCCGGCACTACCCCCAAATAAGATTTAACCATATTCTATCTTCATTTTCTTTTTGCAACACTTACTCACCTCTACTCTCTCTACCAATGATTAGGTTAATCAAGGCTCAAGTAAAGGTTTGTAAGGTTATTCACTTCGGCTACCAAAGAAAAAGCTTTAACGGCTCAACGGGGCATCCAAAGGTTAATAAGATCATTAGGAAAGATAAATTTGGCTAAGTAGCTTAATCACGAAATAATAGCCTAAGATCATGTCCTAGCAATTTATCAATCATAAGTCTCACACAAGACTCCAAGCCAAGTTCTAGAATACGTTCATATGAATGATCCTCTCAAGAATAAAATAATCATGATCAAGCATGATTAAAAAGCTCAAATCCTCACTAGGTAATCCTAGTACTCCTCATAGCACATAATTAAGATCAATTCCACAAGAACTCAATATACTTATCAACTAAACATGCTTTTCATCAATAGAAATTAACACATGAACATATGAATGCAAAAAAATCAATAAGCTTATACCCAATCAATCATACAAGATATCACTTATACATTCCACTCACACATGAATCACACCCCAACCTAAAGATAAAAGGAAAAATAATGAAAATCAAGATGAATCAGATGAAACCAAAGAAAACCTGAAAAACTACTCCTCCAGAGCATCATCATCCTCATCATCATCATCCTCGTCATCAAGCCTCCTTTCCACAATTCGGTGTAAATCACCGATGTGCCTATCCAAGTAATCAACTCGATCACCCAACCTACCAACTTTCTCATTCAAGGCCGTATACCTCTCATTCAACGTAGCATAGTTAGCGTTGGCGAGTGCGAGCTGTCAGTTTGTCTCCTGCTGGCTAGCAACGATCGCGACCAGCTGCTCATGAATAAGGCGGAGCTGTTCCCGTGTATCATTCGGGACAGCCCGCTGCTGACGCGGTGCTGGCTCATGCTGATGTGCGTCGTGCTGCATCGGCATCTCTTCATCCTGCTGCTCCTCCTCGGGCTGCTCTTCCTCCTCAGGCTGCTGTGGTGGATGGAACTCTCCTTGATCAACAATCTGCTGTAACTCCGCCATCCTACCATTTGCACACATCTGCGATACAGTCCTCCAATCACCACCCGACCTTGCTTCCACGGATAAGGCGTTGTGTCCAAGAGAATCCATCAACTTGTTCCTCACCACCCAGATAGTTGTCAAGTTGCTCACGTCGAAAGGGAACATGAAATCGAAGGGCTTGAGTCCCCTCGTGAAGAACCAATCTCCATCTCGGAAATGGGCAAATCCTCCCTTCACGCATGTAAACATTGCCAAATCGGGCTCTCCTCTAACTAGTGTGATGCCGGTGAAATCCAAGTTATAATACTCAGCCACGATCATCAGTAACCCTCCAATATTCACCTTTTGAAACCCAATGGTCCTGAATCGATGTAGCTGTGCAATGAAATACGCTCCAACATTGAACTGCACCCTATTAAGCATACACCACAAAGCATAAAGCTCTCCTCTAGACACAACACTTCCCTCTGAGCGGGCGAACAACGTGTTGCTCAAGACACGATCCATGTATCTCAAAACTGGATTCTTTATCGAAGAAGCACGAGCCTGCCTCATCTTATAATCTCCAATCTCCCCTGTGATCTCTCTCCAAAACCTATTAGCGTTGAACGCATCATTCTCCAAACGAGAGATTCCCAAAGGTGTCTCAAACAGTTCATTAAAATCCTCAGACGTCCATCTCCTACTCACTCCACCAAGCTGAAACGTACACTGATACGGGTACCCAAGCGAGTCCTTCACCATCTCGAATGAGCAGACTACTTCCGCTGTAACATGGAAATACGTCAGCCTCTTTAACTCCATAAACCTCCGGATACCCACTTGATCGAACATCCAGAAAATATCATTCCCAATTATCATTATCCTCATCGCCTCATCATCTTGGTATCGAGTACGAGCTATCTTATCTGATACTTCTTCCCACTTTTCTTTAATCTCATCCCAGTTTTGCATTTGAATTTTAAAGTTTTTGGGTAAACGATCTTGTAGCCTCAACTTCCTTGTCACTGTGTCCACATTCGAAGGCCTGTCTTGCCTCTTCTTTGATCTTGCTTCATCCACCTTACCTTTCCCTTTACTTGATCCTTGTCCCTTTCCTGAAAACAACTATTTCAACACAACCAACAAGACAAAAACACAAGTATTTGACTAGCATATCCTCTACTCTACTCAAGACTTCAAGCTTCCATGCTTAATCAACCCAACTATCATCTCAACATCACTTGCTCAATTAACATGCTCAAAACATCATCAATCACACTCTCTTTAATCTTCAAATCATAAACAACAAGCATGCATTAACCAATTCAAGCCATTCAACAAAAATTTCAACAATTGAACTTCATGAACAGCTCAAACTATCAACAATTCAAACCTAATTAACATGCTCATTCCTCTAGATGCATCATATCCTTGATCAATCCACATAAAACTCAAGTTCTATCCATAATGAAGCAATCTCAAACCAATAAACATGAATTCATATGAATCAACTCAACAATATCAATTATCACCATGAATTACAACCAAAATCAACATCAATCAACTTACCCACTACACATTTCTTGCAATAAACTTCAATCCTAAGGTAATTGAGTTGAAAGAACGTACCTTTAGTCTTGCCCATGGTTAACAATCGATAATTTGCCCACGACACTAAAAAATGCGACTGAAGCCCTAATTCACGACGAAAATCGCCCAAATCCGCCCCCAATTCAAGAATTAAGAGTGTAATGTTGTGTAATCGGTGCAAAATCAAGTGTAATTGACGAATTTGTGCAAGGGTGTTAAGGTTCGGGGAAGGTTTGAGGTTTGGTGAACAAGAAAAATGATCGAACCCTTCTAAAAACACAACTTAAAATGCGTACCTGACTGGGTTCGATCTCGGGTTCGACCTGCGGAACAGGTCGAACCTTGAGTGATGAGGTCGAACCTACCTTCTGGACAAACTTACCTTTTGGGTTCGACCTAGGTTCGACCTTCTGAACAGGTCGAACCAATCTAGCGACAGGTCGAACCTACCTTCTGGACAACTACTCCTCGTGGTTCGACCTGGGTTCGACCTTCTGAACAGGTCAAACCATGAATGTCGTGGTCGAACCTATCACCTGAAAAATAGAGTGCTCTGAACGGACTGGTTCGACCTCAGGTTCGACCTTCTGATTAGGTCGAACCATAACGGCTCAGGTCGAACCACCATACTGTAAGATTTAAGTCACTGGGTTCGACCTTGGTTCGACCTGTTAGACAGGTCGAACCAAGAATGATCAGGTCGAACCACCTCACTAGATGATTTTCTGTGTCGGTTCGACTTTCTCTGCTCGGTTCGACCTCCTGGCACTGGTCGAATCTCTCATGGCTTTGGTCGAACCACCCTTTTAAGCTTTCAAACTGAGTGTTCTTCAATCCCTATACACTTCAAACTTCAATACGAATCATTAGGTACCAACTAGAGCACAAGTTCATCTAAAATTTGTTCAACAAAATATCATTCATGAGTAACTCCGTAAGAGAAAACACAACTAAAACCCACTAAGCATTAGGCAAGTTGTAAAAAATCGTCGCATCAAAATCGATTAAAATTTTAATATGGCGCAAAAACCAACTCCCCTAACAAACATCACAAAGAAAAGATTATACTATCGGTACTTATCAAGGTAAGTACATCACACCCCCCCAAACTTAGTAGAAACTATAGTTGAAACTAAGTTTGCAAAGAGATGTAATTGCCGATAAGTAAGCACTTCAAATATAAAAATTTCTTACTCACACGAATGAAATAAAACATTAAAACAGGAGGGAAAGCCCCCAACAGGCGCTCAAATTTAACGTCAGAGAGTCACAACGGTACCAAATCAGATCAAGGTATCCACAAAGATGACACAAACATCATCCGGCGACTTGTAATGCTTCAAGCGATGTCCATTCGCTGCAAAAATGTCTCCATCCTTGTCAATAAGCTCAAAACTCCCCCTCCTAAGACTCGATGAATCATGAACGGACCCGTCCACTTTGATTTCAACTTGCCTGCAAAAAGCTTTAAACGAGAGATAAAAAGTAATACCTCATCTCATTGCTTGAACTCCTTGTACGAGATCTTCGAATCATGCCACCTCTTAATCCTTTCCTTATAGATCTCTGAATTCTTGTACGCACGACTCCGAAACTCATCCAAAAGATTGATGTGAGTAATCCTCAACTCCTTCACATCCTTGAGAGTCAAGTTCAAGCTTCGCAAAGCCCAAAACGCTTTGTGTTGAATCTCTACAGGTAAGTGGCACGGCTTCCCATAGATAATCTGATACGGTGACATATCTAACACCGTCTTGTACGCGGTTGGAACCCCCACACGACATCATCAAGCTTCAAAGTCCAATCCTTTCTATTGGTTCCGACCACTTTCTCCAAAATCTGTTTGACTTGACGGTTAGAGACCTCCGCTTGCCCATTCGCTTGAGGATGATAGGGTGTAGTAACCCTATGCTTAACACCATACCCTTTAAGCACTTTCTCAAGAAATTTATTTACGAAATGCGTACATCCATCACTAACAAGTGCTCTAGGGACTCCAAAACGGACAAAGATATGCTTCTTCAAGAAAGATATAACAGTTTTTGAATCATTCAAGCGAGTAGGAATCGCTTCCACCCACTTAGAAACATAATCCACCGCAAGTAGAATGTAGAGAAATCCATTAGATGGGGGAAAAGGCCCCATAAAATCGATACCCCACACATCAAAAATTTCGACCACTATGCTTGGCTGAAGCGGCATCTCGTCTCTCCTACCGATGTTCCCCATGCGTTGACATCTATCGCAAGACGCCACATAGGTCTCACAATCCTTGAACAAAGTAGGCCAATAAAGAGCGGACTGAAGTACATTGGCTGCTGTCTTTTGAGCGCCGAAGTGCCCCCCGTTAGGTTGTGTATGGCAAAACTCGAGAACACTCTCCATCTCCATCTCGAGCACACACCTACGGATGATAGAATCCGTACAAATTTTGTACACAAACGGATCATACCATATGAAAGTCTCAACATCCCTTTTGAATTTAGCAAGTTGATATCGGTTGAGATCCCTTGGAATTTCTCCCACAACAATATAATTCACATAATCCGCATACCATGGATCAACTCCCTACGCAGCCACCACACACGCTCGCTCAGCCCCTTCAACAGACACGACCATGATCTTTTCATCCGGGAACATCTCCTCAATATACTCGAAAGAATTATCATAATGTTCCCTAGTCTCCAACCTCGAAAGATGATCCGCTAGCACATTATCAGAACCTTTCTTATCCCGGATCTCCATGTCAGACTCTTGAAGTAGAAGAATCCACCTTATTATCCTAGGCTTCGTCTCCTTCTTTTCCATCAAGTACCGAATCGCAGAATGCTCCGTGTACACAATAGTCTTCATGCCAACCAAATATTGACAAAACTTATCGAATGCGTACACAACAGCCAAAAACTCCTTTCAGTCACCGTGTAATTCTTTTGTGCCGCATCGAAAGTCTTACTTGCGTAGTAAATGGCGCAAAACTTCTTTTCCTTCAGCTGTCCAAGCACCACTCCAAGTGCTACATCACTTGCATCACACATTAGTACAAACGGTTGAGTCCAATTCGGTGTGATCAAGATAGGTGCAGAAATAAGCGCCTCCTTCAAAACTTGAAAAGCTGTTAGACAATCATCATCAAACACAAAAGGAACATCCTTTTCAAGTAAGCGAGATAAGGGCTTAGAGTATTTTGAGAAGTCTTTTATAAATCTCCTGTAAAAACCGGCGTGTCCAAGGAAGGACCGCACTCCTCTTTCATTGGTCGGTGATGGAAGCTTCTCAATCGCCACCACTTTAGCACGATCTACCTGCAACCCTTTAGCTGAGACATGATGCCCAAGAACAATCCCATCCTTCACCATGAAGTGGCACTTCTCCCAATTCAAGACAAGATTAGTCACTTGGCATCTCTTCAAAACAGTAGCTAGGTTAGACAAACAACTATCAAAGGAGAAACCAAAAATAGAAAAATCATCCATGAACACCTCCATGATCTTCTCTATCAACCCATCGAATATTGCCATCATGTATCTCTGAAAAGTAGCAGGCGCATTACATAACCCAAATGGCATTTTCCGAAAAGCAAAGGTCCCGTAGGGGCAAGTAAAAGTGGTCTTCTCTTGATCCTCGGGGGCAATTATAATTTGGTTGTACCGCGAGTATCCATCCAAGAAATAATAAAACTCATACCCTGCAAGACGATCTAACATTTAATCCATGAAAGGAAGAGAAAAATGATCCTTACACGTGTTCTCATTCAACTTCCTATAATCAACACATGTACGCCATCCCGTAGGAATCCTTGTGGCTATCGCTTCTCCATCCTCAGCTTTTACTACAGTCATACCCCCCTTTTTAGCAACTACATGCAATGGACTCACATGGGGACTATCACTAATAGGATATATGATTCCGGCATCCAACCACGTAAGGATTTGCTTCCTAATTACCTCTTGAATCGCGGGATTAACCCTCCGCTGATTTTGAACACTTGCCTTTGCCTCGTCTAACAATCTTATCCTATGCATACAATACGAAGGACTAATTCCTTTCAAATCCTCAAGAGACCAACCAATCACAGATTTATACTTCCTAAGAACGTTCAATAACTCCTCAAGTTGATCATCATCAAGAGAAGAAGATATAATTACCTGATATTTTTCATTGTCGCCAAGAAAGGCGTACTTCAAGTGTTCCGGCAAAAGTTTCAACTCCTCTTTCCTCACCTCCATCGGAGGGCTCTCGTTATCCAAAGGCAAGTACTTCCTAGTCCACTTGACTTCTTCCACATTAGATCTTCCCGATTCAAACCTGTCATCACCCAAAGCAAGTAAGTTTTCAAGAAAGTCAATACATACCTCGTTGGAGAGTCCGTCAAGCTCCGTAGTGGGATAAGTAAGAGATTCCATCAAACATGTCTCAAGAGGATCCTTTGACAGGATCAGAGACATGTCCTCCTTCACAATCTCCTCCACCACGTCAATACTATGACACTGCGATTCTATGGGCATCTTCAAAACTTTGTCTAAGTTGAAAATAACTTCTTCTTTGTCCATCTGCAATCTAAGCTCTCCTTTCTGAACATAAATCATAGCTCCAGCAGTAGCAAGGAAAGGTCTCCCCAAGATTAAAGGGATATTATCCTTATCTTCTTCCATCTCTAGCACAAGAAAGTCCACAGGAAAGACTAGCTTCTCCACTTTGACGAGAACTCTTCAATTATACCTTTTGGAAACGTCATCGACCTGTCCGCCAATTAGAGAACCACTGTTGTAGGGGTCAACTCCCCCAAACCAAGCCTCTGAAAGATTGACAAAGGCATCAAATTTATGCTCGCCCCTAGATCGCACAAAGCTCGCCGTGCCGGCCCCTTTCCGATTTCACATAGAATAGTGAAGCTCCCCGGATCCTTCATCTTTTGCGGTAGCTTTCTTTGGATGATTGAGCTGCAATTCTTAGATAAATTCACCGTTTCAATTCCGGTTAAGCTCCGCTTCTTCAACAATATGTCCTTTAGAAATCGGGCATAGTACGGCATCTCCATGATTGCCTCTAAGAAAGGAATGCTCAAGCTTATTTTGTTCATTATCTCTGAAAACTTCTTGAACTTCTCTTCCAATCCCTTCTTCACAAGCTTGTAAGGAAACGGCGGAGGTATCTTTGTTTTGGGAATCCCCCATTCATCATGATCAACCTTCTCCGCTTTCTCCTTTTCGGCTCTCAAATGCTTAGCTCTATCCCACTTTTTCTCAGCTATTATCTCAGTACTTTGTTCATTCCGAACCACTGGAGTAGCATCAACATCATCAAGAGTGTTCGGAGGGGCAACAGGCAATTTCTGGTGGGGTTCGACCAGGGTTCGACCAGTGGAACAGGTCGAACCATGTACGTACTGGTCGAACCTACCTTCTGGACAACGGTTCTCTTTTTGAATTTGAGGTTTGACCTGAGTTCGACCTGTGGAACAGGTCGAACCATGGGTACCTAGGTCGAATCGGCCTACTGTACTCCTTCCGCCATCCGGTTCGACCAAGGTTTGACCTGTTTGATAGATCGAACCATGACCATCGTGGTCGAACCATTGCTGTGACAAAACAGAGTGCTCCAAGTGGTGCGGTTCGACCTGGGTTCGACCTATTGGATAGGTCGAACCAAGATTGGTTTGGTCGAACTGGTGTTCTGGAAAAATAGAGTGCTCTGAGTTGTGGGGTTCGACCATGGTTCGACCTGTGGGATAAGTCGAACCATCTACAGTTTGGTCGAACCGATGCTGCAATCTCTCCTGATCGTGTCCAGTCTGTTGGTTCGACCTCCCCTGTATGGTTTGACCTTCAATGTTGGTCGAACCATGTTCGAACCTCGCCCTAGACATGTCCAAATTTGATTTCGGCCTCATAGGTCCCTCATACTGCGTTCCCGACCTTAATGTGATGGTGTTGCAGGACCTTGGATTCTCAATACTTTGAGACGGGAACTTCCCCTTCTCAAGAGTTTGAGTAAGCTTGTTAACACTTCCTGCCATCTCCCCCATCAGTAACGTAAGGTCCTTCACCTGCTTTGATATAACCTCATGGTTTGCATCGATTTTCTTTTCAAGTTTGGCCTCAAGGCGGTTAACTCTTTCATCATTCTTGGCCATATACCTGTTCACAGTATCCTCAAGACCCGGTTTCCCTTCTTCCACCTTAGCACCCGGTTCAACACCCATCGGAGGTTGAATCGCATTATTCGGATTGCTCCATGAGAACTCCGGCCTCCTAGGCTGTTGATAACCACCCGGGGGACCACGATTATTAAAGTTTCCTCGATAGTTCCCTTGCTAATTTTGGTTTCCTTGATCTGGATACCTAGTCCCTTGAATACTTTGACCCATGGTATAGTGTGCCTCTTCCAACTCCTCTTGGATTGGTCCCTCATTCTTTAACTCCTGTTGCATGATTGGTACGCGCTGAGATAATTCGCTGATTTGCTTCTGTTGGGATTCAAGTAGCTTGTTGATATTGGACAAGCTAGAGACGATCTCATCCTCTCTACTTATTTTCACCATTTCTTGTTCAACCTTAGCTACCTTACCAAGGACATAAGTACCTCTAACTCTATCAGTTGGCCAATCCCTCGAATTCATCGAAATATCTTCAAACAATTTCTCGGCCTCTATGGATGACTTTGTAAGTAATGCTCCATTAGAAGAAGCATCCAATAAAACTCGTGAATCACAGTCCAATCCATTGTAGAATATACTGATATATTGAGCTTTAGATAGCCCATGTTGAGGACACATCCTAAGCATGTCCTTGAATCTATCCCATGCTTCATGAAATTTTTCTCCTCCACCCATAGCGAATTGGTTAATGTCTTGCTTCATCTTAAACACCTTTGAAGGTGGCATATACCTCTCCAAGAACCTTAACTTCAGTTGCTCCCAAGTGGTGCACTCAGCTGAGTTGATAGTGTCGTACCAATCTCTCGCCTTTTCAGTAAGCGAGAATTTGAACAAAAGGATCTTCCTTGCATCTTCATGTTCTCCTGCGTCTTTTTGAGTACTTGCATAGCCCAAGAACTTGTTCAGATGCTGCTGCAGATCCTCGAAAGACCCTCCTGAAAAGGAGTTCCTTTCTATCATGCTAATAAGAGCGGGATGAAGATCGAACACTGAATTAGTTCCCCTTGCTCATAGAAGCCCAAAATTTCCAGCCCCATTGTTTCTGAAAACCTCTCGGATGGCTAGATTATCCGGATTCGCTGCCATGTTGACTGTCCTTACTCCCGAATTAACTTCAGTTGTAGCTTCAATCGTCTGCGAATTCTGCTCGTCAACTTCAACTCCAAAATTCAGAGCTTCAGTTGGATCAATAGTATTTGCCTTGCTCTTCTTCTTCTTCTTCTTTCTTGACGATGCTCCGATCTCAGGATTATAGGGTTCAAGTTCACCTTTCTTTGATCTAGTGAGCATGCACCTAAAAAGAACTAGAATTAAAACAACAAAACAAGAAAAATAACCTTAACAAACTAGAAATAACAAAAAGATATTTTAAGCCGTCCCCGGCAGCGGCGCCAAAAACTTGATGAGCGTTTTCTCAACACACAATTTTAATCCCCAAGTATGAAGGATATCAATTGTAGTTTCGAAGGTGACCAAGTTAAATATCGAATCCACAGGACGGTTAAATATCACTTTAGTTATTTTCTAGCAATTATGACTATGTTGAGAATTGTAATTTTGGTTTGTAAATTAAGTAATAATTGAAACAGCAATTAAATAACAAGAACAAGAAAATAGTTGTGATCAAATAAGATGATAGGTAGTTCGTCAGGCTATCCAATTTCCTTCGTTAATTTGTACTTTCGTGTGTCGATGTCCGACTCTGCCTTGTGGTTTATGGACGCATCGCTAGACCATACAAATCTATTCTATAGACATAAATAGATAAGCTTTTGACATGTGTAAATATCCTCAGAGCAAAACGTATACTTTACCTCCCTTTCTAGGTACTATCATAATCAATTATTTCCCGTGCACTTAGTACTCTAACCCGATTTGATCTCCCTTTTTAGGTACTATAAAGTTATACTCTTTATCCTACTTGTTAACCCGAATTCAATTCAATTAACAAACATTAATATAAGACAGTTCTAATAAGACTTCGGAATCCCTTCACTTAGAATTATAACAATAAACCCTGCTCATTAGTGAACGCACTCAACCAATAACCATGTTATGCATTCAGACTCTACACAACGATTATTGATGCACAAAACAACTATGAGTATGGATTAAAAACGTGCAATCTTATATAAACTAAACCACAAGTAGTGTTGTATGGAGTATACACACGAAATACAAATTTAACTCAAGTGACTCTAGCCCATGATTGATCTAGGAACAATCATGGTTAGATGGACCAATCTTACTTGAATCTCCAGCTACATCTCTGTCACCACCCTCCGGAAGGATCACCAATCTCTTCTCTTCACTCCTCTTATGATTCACGATCTTAAGCTCTTCGTGCTTGGACGTCTTCCTTGACTGCATGAGCCTCCTTTTATACTTGTAATCACATCTCTAGGGCTTGGAATGGGCTTTTCAAGTGATCCCACGCGTTTTGGCCTCCAAAATCCGGATAAGGTAAGTTTTCGCGTTTTGGTTCGACCTCGTCAAACAGATCGAACCACTGGCCAACAGGTAGAACCCCAGGTCGAACCCTGCTACTGGACACATTCTGCACTTGGTTCGACCTCTTGTACAGGTCGAACCACTCCCTCACAGGTCGAACCTCAGGTCGAACCATGCTACTGGACAATTTTCGCTCCTGGTTCGACCAACTGTCAGGTCGAACCCCAACGTCGTGGTCGAACCCATCTTCTCGTGAACTGGTTCGACCATGGTTCGGCCTGATCAAACAGGTCGAACCCCTTGAGTCGTGGTCGAACCCTCCTTCTGCTGTTTCGCAATGCTGGTTCGACCTGTAGGAAAGGTCGAACCCTCCTCCAACTAGGTCGAACCCTACTCTTTCCTTGGCGGTTCGCGTGGTCTCGACTTTGTCTCTTCGATTCTTGGCACTTCCACTCCATTTTTGCTATAAAAACCACTTAATTAGCTCCACTAACACTTGATTCATGCTAATTCACAATATATATAGGTTTTCCACCTATTTCCACCTCAAAACTCTCCAAAACTAGCACAAAACATGATGCAAAACTAGTGAATTTACACACTCATCAAATCACCCTGAATTTAATATATATATTCAGTATACATCTACTTTAAAAAGATAAAAATGAATGACAAATATTTTTTTGACGTGTCATTTAAGATATGATGATGATTGATGGAGTATAATGAAATGGATTAGAAATGAAATCAATATTTTTAATTTAATTCTCATGCATTCTCATTAATTGTGTATTCCTTAATATAAAAACAAATTGATTTGGTATTTGATTTGATCTTAATCATGGATCATATTGATTTTTTTTAATTAGCACTATAAATTTTTTAAATATAGAAGATATTTTTGACATATTCTACTAATTCAATTAATATACTAATTTTAAATTAATATATCGAGTAATATATATATATATATATATATATATATATATATATATATATATATATATATATATATATATATATATATATCAAATCTTAATTGCTATTTTATATAATTTTTTATCTTTTTTTTTACATCGTTGATTGCTTTCAATCACATTTTCTATTGGTATTTATAGATTAATCACAAAATATGGTTAGAGCCCTTATGTATCTTGAACTTATATTAAAATTCGGTTAATTGCAAAAAAAATCACGAACTTTCCACATATTGCAAATTAATCCTCACTTTTGAAAAATTGCAAAAAAAACCACCACCTTAAGTATTGTTGCAAAATAAACTCAATTTTTTACTAAAAAGTAGGGTTTTTTGGGTTTATTTTGCAACAATACTTAAAAGTGATTGTTCTTTTTGCAATTTCTCAAAAGTGATGATTAATTTGCAATAGATGTAAAGTTCGTAATTTTTTTTTGCAATTAACCCATATAAATTTTATAATATTTTCTGATATTTTTGGTAATAATCAATTAAGAGGAGATATATTCTCAATTTTTGTTATAGGCTAAACCCCTCTTAATGTCTTTTTAAGAAATAGCTAAAGTATCTCCTAATAATTCTTGATTATGCCAATCAATGCAAATAAATTTATTATATAAGGTATAACTATAAAAAGAGGAATAAGACGGGATACAAGAAAAACACCCGCCGTTACCATAGTAACATCATGTATAAGAGCCGAAATAGGAGTGGGCCCTCCATAGCATCGGGTAACCACACATGAAGAGGAAATTGTGTTCATTAATTCAATGATGATATCATTCTTCTTTTTTTATTTTTTGTTATCTTCTCTTTTTTTCTTTTCGATTTTTGTGTTTTCTTTATAATTTTTCTATTTTTATATTTTAATTTATTTTATTTTTTATACTTTTATTGAATCTTATATTTAGGTTCAATATTATGTGCATGTTTAATAATTTTCATATAAAGTATCATTCTTATTTTTTGGATTTTGTTGTTTTTTTTTTCTATACGATTTTTGTGTTTTCATTATAATCCTATAATCCTATTTTTATACTTTAATTTATTTTATCTTATTTTCAAATTCAATCATTTTCAATTGAGGTATCATTTTTTTTCGTTTATCTTATGATTTACTTTTTTTTTTCATTTTTTTCTTTCTTTATATTGTATACACCTTATTTTTATAGTTTTTTTAAATCTTATTGTTATTATTTTTATTTGATCTTATTTATAGCTTCAATCATTAAAAAAATCATCAGTGTTTGTAGTGATGAATTTGGATAATCCAGAATTAATTTCAGAATCGATTTTTGTGTTTTCTTTATTATAGTTTTATAAACCCTATTTTTATACTTTAATTTATTTTATCTTTTATACTTTTTTTTGATATATACTTATTTCAGATCCAATCATTCTCATTTGAGGTGTCGCTATTTCTTTTTATTATTTTAATTTTCGTTTATCTTATGATTTATTTTTTCTTTATTTTTTATATTTTCGTTATATTCTAAATAGCCTATTTTTATAATGTTTTAAAAATTTTATTATTCTTATTTTTATTTGACCTTATTAGCTGCTTCAATCATTAAAAAAGTTATTAATGTTTGGAGTGATGAATTTGGAAAATTTAAAATTAATTTCAAAAAATTTAAAATTAGAGATTTAAAGCATAGGTCAAATATATTTTTATTTAATCTTTAAAATTAATTTATAAAATCTATATTCGAAGTTTCGTATTTTATATATAATTTTTTATTCAATTTTATTTTTAATAAGATCGTCTCTATAAATATTATTTTAATTTAATATTTATGATTATTGTATGAAATCTTATATTTTCAAAGTTTTGTAATTTATTTTAATTTCTTATTCAATTTTATTTTTATTAGGGTCGTCTTCATAAATATTCTTTTAATATTTAAAATTTATTATATTAATTTCTTAATTAGATAATGTTTTAATTTATTTTAATAAAAAATATTAATTAATTTCTTAATAAATATAAAATTACGTTATGTTAAAAAAATTATATTTATATATTATATATAAATAATTAACAGTTTATATAAAATAGATAAATTTAAATAAATAAATAAATAAATTTTTATATATATTATATATTATGGCTAAAATAAAAAAATAAATAAAAAGTTTTAATATAATCCTTTCCGCAATGCATGGATGGATAATATCTAGCTTCTATAAAAAAGAAATATTACTCTTTGAAACAATGTCCAAAATGAAAAAAAATACTTTAAAGGTGGATAGAGTGAGTATAAATGATTGCATTTGTTTAAAATAAAGATTTAAAAATGACTTTTTTAAAAAAAAAATAGAAGTAGACTAAAAATGAATTTATCATATTTCTAAACCAAAAGCCAATTTTTCTTAGAGTATAATTGATTGCATTTGTTTAAAATAAAGATTTAAAAGTGATTTTTTTTATTAAAAAAAATAGAATCTAATCTAATCTAATCTAAAGTAATATAATAGCAAAGTGAAAAAGTCAAAATTGAACCAATTTTAATATACATCATTGATTGTAATTACTAATTCTTTTTTAATCTCATCCATTCATCACATTATTAAATCTCATCCATTCATCACAATTATAAGATTACCTTATTTAATTTAAGATGATACCTTATTTAAAATGATTTATATGTGTGCTGAATATTATTTTTTTATTTTAAGTTTCCATTTTATTATAATTTCCTTTACGATTTTTATTTATTTTTATACACGGGTACGAGTATTACGAAATAAGCAAGTATCTTACATAAGTATCATAATATTTTTTTAACGAAACGGTATATGAGTAGTTTATATTTAAATGGATATGAGTACGTAATAATTATTTTATTATTAAATTATTTTCTTCATTGTTAATAATTTTAAATCAATATTATTGGTCCTAACATCTTAATAATTTTAAATGGATATGTGTAATCAACAGGTATTGATATGATTCAAATTATAATATTTGATTTTTGACGATGTAACATATAACTAAATCATGTAAATAATTAATATATACTCCATCCGTCCCGCGTTAACGTTAATATTTTCCATTTTGGCTTATCCGAAGTTAAGGTTTACGTTTTCTTTCTATGCATGATGGACATAATATGAAATGATCAGAGTATAAATGAATAAAATAACAAATTGAAAACAATAAGATTTGAATAAAACTTACTTTGAATACTGGAGATATGAATTACAGAGGTAGGAATACAAGGATATGAAAATATATGAAAAGTTTACAATAGGAATGAGAAGGATCTAAGCTTAAGGATTTTTTTGGCTAAAACTATAGTTGGAGAATATATTTTCAGAGTAAAAAAAGGCTAGGAAGCTTGCACCATAGAGTCACTAAAAAGTCAAAGTGCAGAGTTGATTCTACTTCGTGAGCCATGTCAAGAACTCCTTGAAGTGAGCATTTTCTTGCTATTTTTCTGGTCAAAATAGTTATTAGATATAAGAATATAGTTGGAGAACATATTTTTAGAATATAAAAATGCTAGAAAGCTTGCACCATTGAGTCGCTAAAAAGTCAAAGTGGAGAGCTGATTCTGCTCCGTGAGCCAGGTCAAGAAGTCCTTGAAGTGAGCATTTACTTTCCATTTTTATGGCCAAATTAGTTATTAGACTTGCTAGTATTGTTGGATAACATGTTTTTAGAATATATAACTGCTACGAAGCTTGCACATACAGTCACTAAAAACTCATTGTGCAGAGTTGATTCTATTCCGTGAGCCAGATCAAGAACTCCTTGAAGTGAGCATTTTCTTGCCATTTTTATGGTCAAATTAGTTATTAGACATGAGAATATAGTTGGAGAACATGTCTTCAGAGTATAAAAATGCTAGGAAGCTTGCGCCATAGAGTCACTAAAAAGTCAAAGTGCAGAGTTGATTATACTCCGTGAGCAGTTTTCTTACCATTTTATGGTCAAATTAGTTATTAGACATGAGAATATTATTGGAAAACATATTTACAGAGTATAAAAATTCTAAGAAGCTTGCATAATAGAGTAACTTAAAAGTCAAAGTGCATAGCTGATTCTATTCCGTGAGCCAGGTCTAAAACTACTTAAAGTGAGCATTTTCTTGCCATTTTTATGGTCAAATTAGTTCTGAGACATGAGAATATTGTTGGAGAACATATTTTCAGAGTATCAAATGCTAGGAAGCTTGCGCCATAGAGTCACTAAAAAGTCAAAGTGCAGAGCTTATTATACTCCGTGAGCCAGAAGTCCTAAAATGCTAGGAAGCTTGTGCCATAGAGTCACTAAAAAATCAAAGTGCAGAGTTGATTCTACTCCGTGCACTATTTTCTTACAATTTTTATGGTCAAATTAGTTATTAGACATGAGAATATTATTGGAGAACATGTTTACAGAGTATAAAAATTCTAGGAAGCTTGCATAATAGAGTAACTAAAAAGTCAAAGTGCAGAGCTGATTCTATTCCGCTAGCCAGGTCTAAAACTACTTAAATTGAGCATTTCTTGCCATTGTTATGGTCAAATTAGTTCTGAGATATGAGAATATTGTTGGAGAATATATTTTCAGAGTATCAAAATGCTAGGAAGCTTGCGCCACAGAGTCACTAAAAAGTCAAAGTGCAGAGCTTATTCTACTCCGTGAGCCAAAAGTCCTTGAAGTGAGCATTTTATTTCCTTTTTATGGACAAATTAGTTATTAGTCTTGCTAATATTGTTGGATAATATGTTTTTAGAGTATATAACTGCTATGAAGCTTGTTCCATAGAGTGCAGAGCTGATTCTACAGTGTGAACCATGTCAAGACTTAGATCATTGAGTGTTGTAATTCAAATCTTATTGTTTTCAATTTGTTATTTCATTCATTTATACTCTGATCATTTCATATTATGTCCATCATACATACAATTATCCTGAATACGCCGATCTAATGGGTCGACCCGTCTTACAACCGTCTCATATAAAACCCATCTCACAATAGAGTAACTCATTCTAATAATGTCTGTTTTAGTGCAGCCATGTCAAACTCATTTGGATTTGGTGGGAACAATTTTGTTGCCATCTTCAAATCCTTCAAGCCATGAAATAAGCTCATCAACCAAGTTTTAATCATCTTTATGCTCATATAATTTGAATAGGGGATTGGCAACATTGGCTGCAACTCATGCATTTATCAAGCTCATGATAGAATACATTCTTCATCTAAAATAATTATATGATCATCTCCCTTGGGTTTATATTTTTGTATGCAATAAATATTTTTTTTAATAATATTATTATTATTATTATTATTATTATTTGAATATTTGGCATTTTTAGATAATAAAGAAATTTTAAAAATATATTATGTGCGGATATAATAAATTTAAAATTAAAGTATGTGTTGAGATTATTGAATTAAATTGAAATTTTATTTTTTAAAGTGCGAACAGAATGTGAGACAAATAAATAAAAAAAAGTGTGAATGATTTTATGTGACATACTGCATATGAAAAATTGCCGATTTTGAAATATGAAAATTCATTTTTAGTCTAATTCTAAAAATAAATAAATAAAAAAGTCAATTTTAAATCTTTATTTTAAACAAATGCAATCAATTATACTCTTTATGAAAAATTGCCTTTTGGTTTAGAAATATGACAAATTCGTTTTAACTCTAACTAGCGTTTTAACCCGTGTGATGCACGGGACAAGATTATTCTGATGTTATTTAAACCCGAAAGAAAAGTCTTATTTAAATGCGAAAATGAAGCCTAAATCATGCCTTTTAGATAAACCATTTCATCCTCTCATAATAATGAAACCTCTACTTCTCAGGTTACAAATATTATTAAAACATATACTTCTCACATAGCCTTTACCTCTCATACTTCAAACATTAATTGTTTGAACAAAGCCAAAAATATTTCATCAAAAATCTCATCCGAATCAGAACCTGATAATAATGAGATTAATAAAATTCGTTTTCAATCCGGAAAAAAAGCCTTTTATAATAATAGATATTTTCCTCCAGATATTCTATTCAAAGAAAGGGCACATTTCAAAAACAATGCCAAATATGATGGTCATTCAATACACGAATGGAACATTGATGACAAATCAGAATATGAAATACTTAATACTCTTCAAGAAATGAGAATGACTCGTATTGCTTATAAAGCCCAAGGACAAAAGGAAGAGAGTGCCACCGCTCTCATTGTTACTGGCTTCACTGGTCAGTTAAAAAACTGGTGGGATAACTCTCTTACTCTCAACGACAAATAGAATATTCTTCAACATACCATTGAGGTTGAAGAACCTGATGGTACTATTATTTCAAAAAATGATGCTTGTGATATGTTGATACTCACTATTGGCATGTATTTAATTGGTAATCCTAAAGAAGAACTTGATTCAACACAAGTTGTATTTGGTTTAAAGAATAAACATCTACAATCGTTTGACGTAATGAATTTTTAAAATATTAATTTTTAAATGATATTTATTTATACACGGGTACGAGTATTATGAAATAAGCATCTTACATAATTAATAAATATAATTATTTATTATGTTCAAAAAAATAATTTTAAATGAGTATGTGTAATCAACAAGTATTGATAAATGGGTTTGGGATGTGTATGAGTATCATATTATATTTTTTAATGAAATGGGTACGAATATGAGTATTTTATATTTAAATTGATACGAATATGTAACAACTAATTCATTATTAAATTATTTTCTTCATTATTAATAATTTTTTAATCTACACCTTTGGATTTGATTACTAATCATTATTGAATCTCATATATTCATCACAATTATGAATCTCATTCATTCATCACAATTATGATTTTAGATCTTGGCCATTGATTTTTTTTATCATAATGATATCTTATTTAAAATGATACCTTATTTAATTTTTGTCATAATAATATCATATTTAACTAATTTTAATTTTAAGATTTTAAATTTTCCTCTTATTTATTTGAGATTCTCCTTCGGTTAAGGAATATAATTCTTAATAATGACATTCCCAATAAAGACAAATCTCCTGTTATCATAGAACCTTTCAGCATTTCAAAGCTTTTTAACAAGGCTCCTCCCTCATCCTTAATTAAAACAGATAATAATATTAATGATCTTCAGCGAGAGATTAATACAAAAAAATCTTCTTTACTTGCTATGATTCAAACGAATATTTGCAATGGTCCTATTTATTTCAATTGTGCTCCTGATTTCTCTGTTGATATTACAGATCCTTTATTAATTGATTCATTAATTCTTGATATTCATTTAAAGAGTAATGAGTTCAAAAATCTTTGCAAAAATTTTGCTGTTATTTATCGTGTTTACTTTAGTGTTATGTCTTCACAGCTCAATCCAAATTTATTTTGCATCCTACTTCAAAAGAAGAAACTGTTATGCTTCAAATAGAAGCATGCAGTTCAAATTTCTTTGTTCCAAAAAGACTCAAGTAGAATGAAATAACCATTCCCACATAATTCATAATCAATAATTCTCAAATACCAAGAGGAATAGAAAGACACGAAGTCTCCGAAATAGAGGAAGATTCTGAAGGAAGAATACTTCTCAGATTCAACTCTTTGAGACAGAATGATGTTGTTCCCAACATCAGGATTCAAGAAATCAATTCTCGTTCCTCATTTTCTGATAACTCTGGTTATCAAAACCTCAAAGTCAATTTCAAAACTCCTATTCCTTCGTACCAGGAATCTATTAACCCAGGTTCCCCTACAGCTTCTCAGATGAAAAATTGTATTTCAATGATTTTTTTTGAAAACTTTTATCCAAATTTTAAATACCTTGATTATTGTTTCAATGATCCTGAAGAAAAGGATAGAAAAGATTGGTATTTAAAACTTGATGAAGAGTTTCGAAGAAAAATGGGTATTTTATGGAGAAATGATCTTTATCATAAATATAAATCAAATATAATGATTTTAAATTGGTTTGATGCTTATTGCAAAATAAACAATATTTCTGATAATGTTTATTCTTTAAACCAAATAAATGTTCAAAAAAGTATTTACAAAAAATGGGAACAATGGTGTCATTGTTTCTTCTGTTCATCCTCCTTTACAAAATATAAAAATTTCTTTGGAAAAAGAAAAAATCCCAGCTAACCTTTTTAGAACAGGGGAGGGAGATGTAGCTAAGGATATTAAAAAGGTTATTGAACAAAATAATTTTTCAAATCAGATTCTTCATACTATAGCAGAACAGGTGGATAACCTATCGGTGAAAATAGATTCAAAATCCTCTGATTCTAAATTTTCAAGTAGCACTTTCACTCCTCATTTCAATCCTAGAAGCCTTCCCACTAATATCGAGAAAATTTGCAGCTCCCTGCTAGTTCCAGTCTCATTGACAAAACTCAAAAAGACTTATTAAGACTTCATCCTCTCATAATAATGAAACCTCTACTTCTCAGGTTACAAACACTATTAAAATATATACTCCTCACATAGCCTCTACCTCTCATACTTCAAACATTAATTGTTTGAACAAAGCCAAAAATATTTCATAAAAAATCTCATCCGAATCAGAACTTGATAATAATGAGATTAATAAAATTTGTTTCCAATCCGGAACAAAAGCCTTTTATAATAATAGATATTCTCCTCCAGATATTCTATTCGAAGAAATGGCACATTTCAAAAATAATATCAAATATGATGGTCATTCAATACACGAATGAAACATTGATGGCAAATCAGAATATGAAATACATAATACTCTTCAAGAAATGGGCATGTCTCGTATTGCTTATAAAGCCCAAGGATAAAAGGAAGAGAGCGCCGCCGCTCTCATTGTTACTGGCTTCACTGGTTAGTTAAAAAACTGGTGGGATAACTCCATTACTCTCAATGACAAACAGAATATTCTTCAACATACCATTGAGGTTGAATAACCTGATGGTACTATTATTTCAAAAAATGATGCTTGTGACATGTTGATACTCACTATTGGCATGTATTTCATTGGTAATCCTAAAGAAGAACTTGATTCAACACAAGTTGTATTATCTAATATCAGATGTCCTACTTTATCTGATTATAGATGGTACAAAGATGTTTTCCTTACTCATATTTTAAAAAAAATGATTGCAACGCTTCTTTTTGGAAAGAAAGATTCATAGCTGGACTAACTAAACTTTTCGGTGAAAGAATTCATCAAAAGTTTAAGGAAGCAACTTGTCAAAGTGACATTCCTTTCGAAACTATTACATATGGTCAATTATTTTCTTCCACTAAAAAAGAAGGACTATCTTTGTGTTCAGAATTGAAAAATAATCTAAGTACGGATCTGAAAAGAATAGATACCGTAAGGAGATTGGTACATTCTGCGAAGCTTTTGGATTACAAAAGATTCAAGCTCCTTCCTCTAGATTCAAAAATAAAGCGAAGCAATTTCCTAAAAAACGCTATAAAAATGATTTCAAAGAAAAAATTTATATAAACCTAAATTTTCAAAAAGAAAGTCTTTTAAAAAGAATTTTGACAATTTTCAAATTACTTATTTCAAATGTCACAGAAAAGGCCATAAAGCTGTTGTCTGCCCTGTAAAAATGAAGATTAATGAAGTTTTTCATGATGATGAAGTTTTAAGAGATAAGATTTCTGCTCTTTTAATTTCTGATGATAATTCTCAAAAATATTACTCAAATGAATCTGATTCAAGTTCTGATTTAGAAGAAGTTTACACAAGCTCAGAATCTGAAATAGACAAGTCCTCTTGTCAATGATTCTGTCCATTAAACATAAATGTTATTTCAAAAGAGAAGACTGAACAAGAACTCTTGTTCGATCTTATCGACAAAGTTTCTGATCTAGAAGAAAAACACAAATATCTTCTTAGATTAAGTAATATAATTCTTAATAATGACATTCCCAATAAAGACAAATCTCCTGTTATCATATAACCTTTCAGCATTTCAAAGCTTTTTAACAAGGCTCCTTCCTCATCTTTAATCAAAACAGATATTAATATTAATGATCTTCTGTGAGAGATTAATACTCTAAAAGCTGAGATAAGCAATCTGCAAAGGAGATTGACGATCTTCATCTCAAAGATTTTGAATTAGAAACCAGATTATCTTTTTTCAAAAATATTTCTGAAAAAGATATTCCTGAAAGCTCTTCAAAAAATCAAGTGATCGATGCTATTCCAGATACTTCAAATAATAAAGCTATCCAAAGTATCGAACATATAGCTTTTCAAAAATGAAATTCTATCATAACTTTGGTCATAAGCGATTTCAAGATTAATGTTTCCTGTCTTATAGATAGTGGAGCTGATCAAATTGCATAAAAGAAGGTCTTATTCCTTCAATTTATTATGAAAAAACTAATGAAAGGCTTGTAGCTGCTAATGCTACTCCTCTTCATATTAAGTATAAACTTTCAAAAGCTTTTATTTGCAATGATGGTTATTATTTCAAAACTCCTTTCATTCTTGTCAAAAACTTGAGTCAAGATAATATTTTAGGAAATCCTTTTTTAACTACTATTTATCCTTTCAAGGTTGATGGTACTGGTATTACTACCAATATCATGGGAAAATATATTCATTTCAAATTTCTTCATCCTATCAAAGATAGAGAAGTCTCCCTTCTTCAAAATTATTAAAATTCTCAAATAAATGTTATTAAATCTAAAAAGTCTCATTTAAATTTTCTCAAAGAAGAAGTTTCTTATTTTCGTATTGAAGAAAATTTACTCAAAAAGGATATTCAAAACAAAATTTTAGATTTTGAAAATATCTTGAAAAAAGAAGTATGCTCTGACCTTCCCAATGCTTTCTGGGAAAGAAAGAAGCATATTATTTCTCTGCCTTATATTACTGGTTTCAATGAAAAGTCTATTATTACCAAAGCAAGACCTATTCAAATGAATCACGATCTTCTTAACATCTTTAAAGAAGAAATCAAATCCCTTCTTTTCAAAAATCTCATAAGGCCCTCTAAGTCTCCTTGGAGTTGCCCTGCCTTCTATGTTAATAATCAAGCAGAGAAGGAAAGAGGAGTCCCCAGACTCATCATTAATTACAAACCACTCAATGAGGTTCTTGAATGGATTAGATATCTTATTCCTAATAAAAGAGATTTAATCAAAAGATTATATAAAGCATGCATTTTTTCAAAATTCGATCTTAAGTCTGGCTTTTGGCAGATACAGATCAGAGAAGAAGACAAATACAAAACTGCTTTCACAGTTCCTTTTGGATATTACGAATGGAACGTAATGCCTTTTGGTCTAAAAAATGCTCCTTCTGAATTTCAAAATATTATGAATAATGTTTTCAATAATTATTCAAATTTCTCTATTGTTTACATAGATGATATTTTGATATTTTCTCAAAATATAGAACAACATTTCAAACATCTCAAAACTTTTCTTTATATTTGCAAAAAGAATGGATTAGTTATTTCTGCTCCAAAGATAAAGATTTTCCAAACAAAAGTTAGATTTTTGGGTTATGACATTTCAAAAGGAACCATAAAACCTATTTCAAGAGCTATAGAATTTGCTGATAAATTTCCTAATGAGATTAAAGAAAAAAATCAATTACAAAGATTTTTAGGTTGTTTAAATTATGTTTCTGATTTCTTTCTTAAACTTAGAATTAATTGTCAACCTCTTTTTCAAAGATTAAAAAAGAGTTCTGACCCTTGGTCAGATATTCATACTAATATTATTAAACATATTAAAGTTCAGGTTAAGTCACTTCCTTGTTTAGGAATACCTAAGCCTGAGGCATTCATGATAATTGAAACTGATGCTTTTGATAAAGGTTATGGAGGTATCCTTAAACAAAGAATTCAAAATGATCATACATCTCATGCATTCATTGAACAACTTGTTCGTTTTCATTCTGGCATTTGGACTGATTCTCAAAAGAATTATTCTACTATTAAAAAAGAAATACTTTCAATTATTTTATGCATTACCAAATTTCAAGATGATATTTTTAACAAAAAATTTCTTCTTAGAATAGATTGCAAGTCAGCAAAAGATGTTTTACAAAAAGATGTCAAAAATATTGTTTCAAAATAAATTTTTGCCAGATGGCAAGCTATACTTTCATGTTTTGATTTTGACATTAAATATATCAAAGGAGATAATAATTCATTACCTGATTTCCTAACCAGAGAATTTCTTCAAAATCCTGCAGAAAACCATGAGTAAACTCAGACCTCAGACTTCTCAGAATTATTCAAAATCCCTTGTTAACCATAATCAATTTCAAGCCCTTTCTGACTTCCCAAGTTCTTCAATCTCTTTATTTTCTCAGTTAGATAAATCATCTAGTCCAAATATTCCCAAGTGCTCACATTCAAAACCTTGTTCCACTAAACCCTTTGATAAAAATACAGCCATTACTAAGCCACCTACCACTCATATACAAGAAATTATCCCTATAAATCCACTTCAAAATCCAACCCCTATTAGATTTCATGATAATACTGTTAGTCTTATTCAAAATTGGAGCAACAAAGTATTTTGGCCTAACTATTATGATAGTGAAAATAACCCTATATAGCAATATTACAATATTCTGTATGGACAAATTGCAGAGAAGAAAGCTGAAGTCAATAGTAGATTTCAAAATAGTTACCTAAGAGCATGGGTGAAAATACTAGCTCATGGCAATTATACATTTGAAGAACAATTAGAAGAACTACGTCAAGGTCAAATTTAATATTTCAGGAAAGTTTAAAGAAACGTAGTAGAACGTCAAAGTTTTACTGAAATCAATGGAAGAATTCCTAAGCATCAATAATGGAAAAGAAGATCTAATCAAAGTCCAAGAGAAATCTTCAAACCCTATCACTTTACGTGGTGGTCACCAAAATGATGCTTCATCTCTATGCATCAATTCAAGAAATATTTCAAATGATGAAGAAAGAACTAGATTTATGAAAGAATATCTTCAATTCCGCAGATTAAAAAAGATGAATTCAGATACTGAAGACATTTCATCAGGCGACTCAAAATCAGACTTTGATCCTTTCGGTGGTCCTTATGATCAGGATCCATTTGATCTATGACTACCTTTGGATAATTCAAAAGAAAAGAAAAAGAAGTAATCAAAAGAAAAGAAAAAGAAAGAAAGAAAAAAGTGAAAATATGAAAAGAAAAGAAGAAAAAAGAAAAAAGAAAAAAAGAAAAAGAAAAGAAGAAAAATTTAAAATTTCTTTCAGCAGAAAGATTTATTAAAATGTTGAGTCAGAAGTTTCTCGGTGAAACGAGTACTCAATAATTTTGATAAATTCAAAACAGGCCAACCACCCTGGTCATCTATTCAAAAGCAGGTACCCAATTGTCAAAAGTTAATATTCAAATTTCAAAAGCAACTGTCATCTTTGTCAAAAATTGGACAAATTTGTCAAAAGCAGCCATCTACTATTAAAAAAAGCAGCAACCATTCACTGTAGCAAAGGTCACTATTCATATCGCTGTAGCAGCCAACAAGTCACTGTTCACATCACTGTAGCAGTCTCTATTCTAACCACTGATGAAGACGTTTCATCAACCGCACTCAGCATAAATTTAAATTCAAATGAGGATTCAAATGCAGAATTTGCCTATAAATAAGGCACTTCATTTCATTAAAAGGCATCGAAAGTTTTAGCGAAGAAAATCCTTAAGCTTAGATCCTTCTCATTCCTATTGTAACCTTTTCATATATTTTCATATCCTTTTATTCATAAATCTGTAATTCATATCTCCAGTATTCAAAGTAAGTTTTATTCAAATCTTATTGTTTTCAATTTGTTATTTCATTCATTTATACTCTGATCATTTCATATTATGTCCATCATGCATATAATTATCCTGAATACGCCGATCCATCCACTTGAGTCTTTTTGGAATAAAGAAATTTGAACTGCCTGCTTCTATTTGAAGTATAACAGTTTCTTTGTTTGAAGTAGGATGCAAAATGAATTTTGGATTGAGCTGTGAAGACATAACACGAAAGTAAACACGATAAATAACAGCAAAATTTTTGCAAAGATTTTTGAACTCATTACTCTGTAAATGAATATCAAGAATTAATGAATCAATTAATAAAGGATCTGTAATATCAACAGAGAAATCAAGAGCACAATTGAAATAAATAGGACCATTGCAAATATTCGTTTGAATCATAGCAAGTAAAGAAAATTTGTATTTTTTTAATCTGTTACCCCTAAGAGCGAGATAAACAGGAGCATCAATACCAATATGAACAAGTGGTTTAATAGCAACTTGAATTAAACCAAAATAAATATATCTGTAACCTTTTTCCAAAGACTTTTTAATAGATACTTTGGATAAAAGAGGTAAACTTTGAAATTCCTTTTGAATTGAAATAGTTTCTTCATGAGTTTTAACAGAAAAAGCTGTTTTGAAATCCAGAGTACCGATATGATACATAGTTTCAATTTGTTGTTCAAGTATAGTCCAATTTGAGTAATTATTATCCTGAATATGCAATTCATGAGATTGAACAATATTAGAGCTACTCGAACTGTGTTTCGAAAATAAATTTCTAAATCTTGACGCCATAAATAATATATTTAACAACAATAAGTATAATTACTTCGCTATAAGCATGAAAATATTACTTAATAAAAGTAAGTATATATTTGCTTTGCTATAAGTCTGGGAACACTACCGGGACCACCAATCACCAGGCTGACCAACGAATTCACGCTTACCAACAAACTATCCAAGTTCAGCAAATAATACTTATAGAATTAAGTAAATATTCAGAACCTAAGTTCAGCTATAAATACTTATTTACAAATATTTAGAAAATAAAATTTTGAAATTGTCTTTTCGTATCACAGCCAACAAGGCTTTGATACCATTCGGGGATGGATCGGTGTATTCAGGATAATTGTATGCATGATGGACATAATATAAAATGATCAGAGTATAAATGAATAAAATAACCATTCCCACATAATTCATAATCAATAATCCTCAAATACCAAGAGGAATAGAAAGACACGAAGTCTCCGAAATAGAGGAAGATTCTGAAGAAAGAATACTTCTCAGATTAAACTCTTTGAGATAGAATGATGTAGTTCCCAACATCAGGATTCAAGAAATCAATTCTCGTTCCTCCTTTTTTGATAACTCTGGTTATCAAAACCTCAAAGTCAATTTCAAAACTCCTATTCCTTCGTACCAGGAATCTATTAACCCAGGTTCCCCTACAGCTTCTCAAATGGAAAATTGTATTTCATTGATTTCTTTTGAAAACTTTTATCCAAATTTTAAATACCTTGATTATTGTTTCAATGATCCTAACAAAAAGGATAGAAAAGATTGGTATTTAAAACTTGATGAAGAGTTTCGAAGAAAAATGGGTATTTTATGGAGAAATGATCTTTATCATAAATATAAATCAAATATAATGATTTTAAATTGGTTTGATGCTTATTGCAAAATAAAAAATATTTCTGATAATGTTTATTCTTTAAACCAAATAAATGTTCAAAAAAGTACTTACAAAAAATGGGAAGTTGACAATGGTGTCATTGTTTCGTCTGTTCATCCTCCTTTACAAAATATAAAAATTTCTTTGGAAAAAGAAAAAATCCCAGCTACCCCTTTTAGAACAGGGGAGGGAGATGTAGCTAAGGATATTTAAAAGGTTATTGAACAAAATAATTTTCAATTCAGATTCTTCATACTATAGCAGAACAGGTGGATAACCTATCGGTGAAAATAGATTCAAAATCCTCTGATTTCAAATTTCCAAGTAGCACTTTCACTCCTCATTTCAATCCTAGAAGCCTTCCCACTAATATCGAGAAGAATTTGCAGCTCCCTGCTAGTTCCAGTCTCATTGACAAAATCTCAAAAAGACTTATTGAGACTTCATCCTCTCATAATAATAAAACCTCTACTTCTCAGGTTACAAACATTATTAAAACATACATTCCTTACATAGCCTCTACCTCTCATACTTCAAACATTAATTGTTTGAACAAAGCCAAAAATATTTCATCAAAAATCTCATCCTAATCAGAACCTGATAATAATGAGATTAATAAAATTCGTTTCCAATCTGGAACAAAAGGTTTTTATAATAATAGATATTCTATTTGAAGAAAGGGCACATTTCAAAAACAATGCCAAATATGATGGTCATTCAATACACGAATGGATCATTGATGGCAAATCAGAATATGAAATACTTAATACTCTTCAAGAAATAGGCATGACTCGTATTGCTTATAAAGCCCAAGGACAAAAGGAAGAGAGTGTCGTCGCTCTTATTGTTACTGGCTTCACTGGTCAGTTAAAAAACTGGTGGGATAACTCCCTTGCTCTCAATGACAAACATAATATTCTTCAACATACCATTGAGGTTGAAGAACCTGATGGTACTATTATTTCAAAAAACGATGCTTGTGACATGTTGATACTCACTATTGGAATGTATTTCATTGGTAATGCGAAAGAAGAACTTGATTCGACACAAGTTGTATTATCAAATATCAGATGTCCTACTTTATCTGATTATAGATGGTGCAAAGATGTTTTCCTTACTCATATTTTAAAAAGAAATGATTGCAACGCTTCTTTTTGGAAAGAAAGATTCATAGCTGGA
This sequence comes from Pogostemon cablin, assembly GCA_023678885.1. Taxonomy (NCBI): domain Eukaryota; kingdom Viridiplantae; phylum Streptophyta; class Magnoliopsida; order Lamiales; family Lamiaceae; genus Pogostemon; species Pogostemon cablin. Next base: position 15,606,816 of record CM042969.1, on the reverse strand, counting down.
CTTCCTAAACTTTTCAATGAAAGAAATCATCAAAAGCTTAAGGAAGCAACTGGTCAAAGTAACATTCCTTTCGAAACTATTACATATGGTCAATTATTTGCTTTCATTAAAAAGAAGGACTAGCTTTGTATTCAGAATTGAAAATACAATCTAAATACGGATCTGAAAAGAATAGATACTGTAAGGAGATTGGTACATTCTGTGAATCTTTTAGATTACAAAAGATTCAAGCTCCTTCCTCTAGATTCAAAAACAAAGCAAAGTATTTTCCTAAAAAATGCAATAAAAATGATTTCAAAGAAAAATTTTATAAAAAACCTAAATTTTCAAAAAGAAAGTCTTTTAAAAAGAATTTTGACAATTTTCAAATTACTTGTTTCAAATGTCACAGAAAAGGCCATAAAGCTGATGTCTGTCCTTTAAAAAAGAAGATTAATGAAGTTTTTCATGATGATGAAGTTTTAAGAGATAAGATTTCTGCTCTTTTAATTTCTGATGATAATTCTAAAAAATATTACTCAAATGAATCTGATTCAAGTTCTGATTTAGAAGAAGTTTACACAAGCTCAGAATCTGAAATAGACAAGTCCTCTTGTCAATGATTCTGTCCATTAAACATAAATGTTATTTCAAAAGAGAAGACTGAACAAGAACTCTTGTTCGATCTAATCGACAAAGTTTCTGATCTAGAAGAAAAAAACAAATATCTTCTTAGATTAAGGAATATAATTCTTAATAATGACATTCCCAATAAAGACAAATATCCTGTTATCATAGAACATTTCAGCATTTCAAAGCTTTTTAACAAGGCTCCTTCCTCATCTTTAATCAAAACAAATATTAATATTAATGATCTTCAGCGAGAGATTAATACTCTAAAAGCTGAGATAAGCAATCTGCATAAGGAGATTGACGATCTTCATCTCAAAGATTTTGAATTAGAAACCAGATTATCTATTTTCAAAAATGTTTCTGAAAAAGATATTCCTGAAAGCTCTTCAAAAAATCAAGTGATCGATGCTATTCCAGATACTTCAAATAATAAAGCTATCTAAAGTACCAAACATATAGCTTTTCAAAAATGGAATTCTATCATAACTTTGGTCATAAGTGATTTCAAGATCAATGTTTCCTGTCTTATAGATAGTGGAGCTGATCAAAATTGCATAAAAGAAGGTCTTATTCCTTCAATTTATTATGAAAAAACTAATGAAAGGCTTGTAGCTGCTAATGCTACTCCTCTTCATATTAAGTATAAACTTTCAAAAGCTTTTATTTGCAATGGTGGTTATTATTTCAAAACTCCTTTCATTCTTGTCAAAAACTTGAGTCAAGATATTATTTTAGGAAATCCTTTTTTAACTACTATTTATCCTTTCAAGGTTGATGGTACTGGTATTACTATCAATATCATGGGAAAAGATATTCATTTCAAATTTCTTCATCCTATCAAAGATAGAGAAGTCTCCCTTCTTCAAAATTATTAAAATTCTCAAATAAATGTTATTAAATCTAAAAAGTCTCATTTAAATTTTCTCAAAGAAGAAGTTTCTTATTTTCGTATTGAAGAAAATTTACTCAAAAAGGATATTCAAAACAAAATTTTAGATTTTGAAAATATCTTGAAAAAAGAAGTATGCTCTGACCTTCCCAATGCTTTCTGGGAAAGAAAGAAGCATATTATTTCTCTGCCTTATATTACTGGTTTCAATGAAAAGTCTATTATTACCAAAACAAGACCTATTCAAATGAATCATGATCTTCTTAACATCTTTAAAGAAGAAATCAATTCCATTCTTTCCAAAAAACTCATAAGGCCCTCTAAGTCTCCTTGGAGTTGCCCTGCCTTCTATGTTAATAATCAAGCTGAGAAGGAAAGAGGAGTCCCCAGACTCATCATTAATTACAAACCACTCAATGAGGTTCTCGAATGGATTAGATATCCTATTCCTAATAAAAGAGATTTAATCAAAAGATTATATAAAGCATGCATTTTTTCAAAATTCGATCTTAAATCTGGCTTTTGGCAGATACAGATCAGAGAAGAAGATAAATACAAAACTGCTTTCACAGTTCCTTTTGGACATTACGAATGGAACGTAATGCCTTTTGGTCTAAAAAATGCTCCTTCTGAATTTCAAAATATTATGAATGATGTTTTCAATAATTATTCAAATTTCTCTATTGTTTACATAGATGATATTTTGATATTTTCTCAAAATATAGAACAGCATTTCAAACATCTCAAAACTTTTCTTGATATTTACAAAAAGAATGGATTAGTTATTTCTGCTCCAAAGATAAAGATTTTCCAAACAAAAGTTAGATTTTTGGGTTATGACATTTCAAAAGGTACCATAAAACCTATTTTAAGAGCTATAGAATTTGCTGATAAATTTCCTAATGAGATTAAAGAAAAAAATCAATTACAAAGATTTTTAGGTTGTTTAAATTATGTTTCTGATTTCTTTCCTAAACTTAGAATTATTTGTCAACCTCTTTTTCAAAGATTAAAAAAGAGTCCTGACCCTTGGTCAGATATTCATACTAATATTGTTAAACAGATTAAAGTTCAGGTTAAGTCACTTACTTATTTAGGAATACCTAAACCTGAGGCATTCATGATAATTGAAACTGATGCTTCTGATAAAGGTTATGGAGGTATCCTTAAACAAAGAATTTAAAATGATCATACATCTCATGCATTCATTTAACAACTTGTTCATTTTCATTCTGGCATTTGGAATGATTCTCAAAAGAATTATTCTACTATTAAAAAGAAATACTTTCAATTGTTTTATGCATTACCAAATTTCAAGATGATATTTTCAACAAATTTTTTTTTCTTAGAATAGATTGCATGTCAGCAAAAGAAGTTTTACAAAAAGATGTAAAAAATATTGTTTCAAAATAAATTTTAGCCAGATGGCAAGCTATACTTTCATGTTTTGATTTTGACATTGAATATATCAAAGGAGATAATAATTCATTACCTGTTTTCCTAACCAGAGAATTTCTTCAAAATCCTACAGAAAACCATGAGTAAACTCAGACCTCAGACTTCTCAGAATTATTCAAAATCCCTTATTAACCATAATCAATTTCTAGTCCTTTCTGAATTTCCCAGCCTACGTTCTCTCAAAGGTTTTATGAACTTATTTTAATTGATTCTTGATCCATTGAGCTAGTTCATACTCCTGACCCTACCAATCCAGATCGTGTTTCGTATTCAAAATGCATTATCAAAAGAGTTTTTAAATTAGACGAATGGACTTTCCCATTCAATGAGAAATATTTATCTGTTCCTTTTAATCCCAGAGGATATAATTATCCTAACTATAAAATGGCCTGGTTCAGAACCTTTCTTTTTAGGCCATTTGATCATTCATGGTTCTTTACCTTCCATCTTGATTTCATAAAGAATCCATTTCCTATTTGGTTCTTAGAATGGTAGATTGATTTTTGGTCCTATCCTTTCCATTCTACCTCCTAAAGTTATGGAAGCATATTCCTACTACAGTTCAAAGACCTCAAAAACTCCTGTTGAAAAGTCTCATACAGAGATTTACTTTTTCTCTGAATTCACAATCCCCTGGATAATTTGTTGGAGCTTTGCCTTCAAGCAATTCTTTCCTATTCTTAATCCCCTCTCCATTGTTAGAGAATTCAAAATTAAATGGTGGTCAAATTACTCCACAAAATATTGCAACCTTGAAGTAGTCAAAACTTTCTTTGCCACTGGCGAAAAACCTCAATGGGAAAAACCAGCCAACAATGATTCATCAACCAGCAAGAATAAAAAGAAAATAAATACTAATGTCTGTTCTCTTTCTAAAGAACAGATTGAAATATTTCAGATGATGGAGAAAGATCCAGGTATTATTAAAGAATACCTCCAATTTTGCAGATTCAAAAAGATGAATTCAGATGCTGAAGACATTTCATCAGGTGACTCAAAATCAGACTTTGATCCTTTCGGTGGTCCTTGTGACCAGGATCCATTTGATCTATGACTACCTTTGGATAATTCAAAAGAAAAGAAAAAGAAGTATTCAAAAGAAAAGAAAAAGAAAGAAAGAAAAAAGAAAAAAGAGAAAAAAAAAGAAAAGAAGAAAAATTCAAAATTTCTTTCAGCAGAAAGATTTATTAAAATATTGAGTCAGAAGTTTCTCGGTGAAACGAGTACTCAATAATTTTGATAAATTCAAAACAGGCCAATCACCCTGGTCATCTATTCAAAAGTAGGTACCCAATTGTCAAAAGTTAGCATTCAAATTTCAAAAGCAACTGTCCTCTTTGTCAAAAATTGGACAAATTTGTCAAAAGCAGCCATCTACTATTCAAAAAAGCAGCAGCCATTCACTGTAGCAGCCGACAAGTTACTGTTCACATCACTGTAGTAGTCTCTATTCCAACTACTGATGAAGACGTTTCATCAACTGCACTCAGCGTAAATTCAAATGCTGATGAAATTTAAATTCAAATGAGGATTCAAATGCAGAATTTGCCTATAAATAAGGCACTTCATTTCATTCAAAGGCATCGAAAGTTTTAGCGAAGAAAATCCTTAAGCTTAGATCCTTCTAATTCCAATTGTAACCTTTTCATATATTTTCATATCCTTGTATTCCGACCTCTGTAATTCATATCTCCAGTATTCAAAGTAAGTTTTATTCAAATCTTATTATTTTCAACCATTCGTGGATGAATCGGCGTATTCAGGATTATTGTATGCATAATGGACATAATATGAAATGATCAGAGTATAAATGAATGAAATAACAAATTAAAAATAATAAGATTTGAATAAAACTTACTTTGAATACTGGAGATATGAATTACAGAGATAGGAATACAAGGATATGAAAATATATGAAAAGGTTACAATAGGAATGAGAAGGATCTAAGCTTAAGGATTTTCTTCGCTAAAACTTTCAATGTCTTTGAATGAAATGAAGTGCCTTATTTATAGGCAAATTCTGCATTTGAATCCTCATTTGAATTTGAATTTCATCAGTATTTGAATTTACGCTGAGTGCGGTTGATGAAACGTCTTCATAAGTAGTTGGAATAGAGACTGCTACAGTGATGTGAACAGTGACTTGTCGGCTGCTACAGTGATATGAATAGTGACTTGTCGGCTGCTACAGTGATATGAATAGTAGATGGCTGCTTTTGACAAATTTGTCCAATTTTTGACAAAGAGGACAGTTGTTTTTGAAATTTGAATGCTAACTTTTGACAATTGGATACCTGCTTTTGAATAGATGACCAGAATGGTTGGCCTGTTTTGAATTTATCAAAATTATTGAGTACTCGTTTCACCGAGAAACTTCTGTCTCAACATTTTAATAAATCTTTCTGCTGAAAGAAATTTTGAATTTTTCTTCTTTTCTTTTTCTCTTTTTTCTTCTTTTCTTTTTCATATTTTCTCTTTTTTCTTTCTTTCTTTTTCTTTTCTTTTGAATACTTCTTTTTCTTTTCTTTTGAATTATCCAAATGTAGTCATAGATCAAATGGATCCTGATCACAAGGACCACCGAAGGATCAAAGTCTAATTTTGAGTCACCTGATGAAATGTCTTCGGCATCTGAATTCATCTTTTTGAATCTGCGGAATTGAAGATATTCTTTCATAAAATCTAGTTCTTTCTTCATTATTTGAAATATTTCTTGAATTGATACCTAGAGATGAAGCATCATTTTGGTGACCACCACATAAAGTGATAGGGTTTGCAGATTTCTCTTGGACTTTGATTAGATCTTCTTTTCCATTGTTGATGCTTAGGAATTCTTCCATTGATTTCAGTAAAATTTTGACGGTCTACTATATTTCTTGAAACTTCCCTGAAACATGAAATTTGACCTTGACGTAGTTCTTCTAATTGTTCTTCAAATGTATAATTGCCACAAGCTAGTGTTTTCGCCCATGCTCTTAGGTAACTATTTTGAAATCTACTATTGACTTCAGCTTTCTTCTTTGCAATTTGTCTATACAGAATATTGTAATATTGTTGTGTAAGGCTATTTTCACTGTCATAATAGTTAGGCCAAAATACTTTGTTGCTCCAATTTTGAATAAGACTAACAGTATTATCATGAAATCTAATAGGGGTTGGATTTTGAAGTGGATTTATAGGGATACTTTCTTGTATATGAGTGGTAGGTGGCTTAGTACTGGCTGTATTTTTATCAAAGGGTTTAGTGGAACAAGATTTTGAATGTGAGCACTTGGGAATATTTGGACTAGATGATTTATCTAACTGAGAAAATGAAGAGATTGATGAACTTGGGAAGTCAGAAAGGGCTTGAAATTGATTATGGTTAACAAGGGATTTTGAACAATTCTAAGAAGTCTGAGATCTGAGTTTACTCATAGTTTTCTGCAGGATTTTGAAGAAATTCTCTGGTTAGGAAATCAGGTAATGAATTATTATCTCCTTTGATATATTCAATGTCAAAATCAAAACATGAAAGTATAGCTTGCCATCTGGCAAAAATTTGTTTTGAAACAATATTTTTGACATTTTTTTGTAAAACTTCTTTTGCTGACTTGCAATCTATTCTAAGAAGAAATTTTTTGTTGAAAATATCATCTTGAAATTTGGTAAAGCATAAAACAATTGAAATTATTTCTTTTTTAATAGTAGAATAATTCTTTTGAGAATCATTCCAAATGCCAGAATGAAAACGAACAAGTTGTTCAATGAATGCATGAGATGTATGATCATTTTGAATTCTTTGTTTAAGGATACCTCCATAACCTTTATCAGAAGCATCAGTTTCAATTATCATGAATGCCTCAGGTTTAGGTATTCCTAAACAAGGAAGTGACTTAACCTGAACTTTAATCTTTTTAACATTATTAGTATGAATATCTGACTAAGGGTCAGGACTCTTTTTTAATCTTTGAAAAAGAGGTTGACAAATAATTCTAAGTTTTGGAAAGAAATCAGAAACATAATTTAAACAATCTAAAAATCTTTGTAATTGATTTTTTTCTTTAATCTCATTAGAAAATTTATCAGCAAATTCTATAGCTCTTGAAATAGATTTCATGGTACCTTTTGAAATGTCATAACCCAAAAATCTAACTTTTGTTTGGAAAATCTTTATCTTTTGAGCAGAAATAACTAATCCATTCTTTTTGTAAATATAAAGAAAAGTTTTGAGATGTTTGAAATGTTGTTCTATATTTTGAGAAAATATCAAAATATCATCTATGTAAATAATAGAGAAATTTGAATAATTATTGAAAACATCATTCATAATATTTTGAAATTCAGAAGGAGCATTTTTTAGACCAAAAGGCATTACGTTCCATTCGTAATGTCCAAAAGAAACTGTGAAAGCAGTTTTGTATTTGTCTTCTTCTCTGATTTGTATCTGCCAAAAGCCAGATTTAAGATCGAATTTTGAAAAAATGCATGCTTTATATAATATTTTGATTAAATCTCTTTTATTAGGAATAGGATATCAAATCTATTCGAGAACCTCATTGAGTGGTTTGTAATTAATGACGAGTCTGGGGACTCCTCTTTCCTTCTCTGCTTGATTATTAACATAGAAGCCAGGGCAACTCCAAGGAGACTTAGAGGGCCTTATGAGTTTTTTGGAAAGAAGGGATTTGATTTCTTCTTTACAGATGTTAAGAAGATCGTGATTCATTTGAATAGGTCTTGCTTTGGTAATAATAGACTTTTCATTGAAACCAGTAATATAAGGTAGAGAAACAATATGCTTCTTTCTTTCCCAGAAAGCGTTGGAAAGGTCAGAGCATACTTCTTTTTTCAAGATATTTTCAAAATCTAAAATTTTTTTTTGAATATCCTTTTTGAGTAAATTTTCTTCAATACGAAAATAAGAAACTTCTTCTTTGAGGAAATTTAAATGAGACTTTTTAGACTTAATAACATTTATTTAAGAAATATAATAATTTTGAAGAAGGGAGACTTCTCTATCTTTGATAGGATGAAGAAATTTGAAATGAATATATTTTCCCATGATATTGGTAGTAATACCAGTACCATCAACCTTGAAAGGATAAATAGTAGTTAAAAAAGAATTTTCTAAAATAATATCTTGACTCAAGTTTTTGACAAGAATGAGAGGGGTTTTGAAACAATAACCATCATTGCAAATAAAAGCTTTTGAAAGTTTATACTTAATATGAAGAGGAGTAGCATTAGTAGCTACAAGCCTTTCATTAGTTTTTTCATAATAAATTGAAGGAATAAGACCTTCTTTTATGCAATTTGATCAGCTCCACTATCTATAAGACAGGAAACATTAATCTTGAAATCGCTTATGACCAAAGTTATGATAGAATTTCATTTTTGAAAAGCTATATGTTCGATACTTTGGATAGCTTTATTATTTGAAGTATCTGGAATAGCATCGATCACTTGATTTTTTGAAGAGCTTTCAGGAATATCTTTTTTAGAAACATTTTTGAAAATAGATAATCTGGTTTCTAATTCAAAATCTTTGAGATGAAGATCGTCAATCTCCTTTGCAGATTGCTTATCTCAGCTTTTAGAGTATTAATCTCTCGCTGAAGATCATTAATATTAATATCTGTTTTGATTAAGGATGAGGAAGGAGCCTTGTTAAAAAGCTTTGAAATGCTGAAAGGTTCTATGATAACTGGAGATTTGTCTTTATTGGGAATGTCATTATTAAGAATTATATTCCTTAATCTAAGAAGATATTTGTGTTTTTCTTCTAGATCAGGAACTTTGTCGATGAGATCGAACAAGAGTTCTTGTTCAGCCTTCTCTTTTGAAATAACATTTATGTTTAATGGACAGAATCCTTGACAAGAGGACTTGTCTATTTCAGATTCTGAGCTTGTGTAAACTTCTTCTAAATCAGAACTTGAATCAGATTCATTTGAGTAATATTTTTGAGAATTATCATCAGAAATTAAAAGAGCAGAAATCTTATCTCTTAAAACTTCATCATCATGAAAAACTTCATTAATCTTCTTTTTTAAAGGACAGACATCAGCTTTATGGCCTTTTCTGTGACATTTGAAACAAGTAATTTGAAAATTGTCAAAAAATTTTTTAAAAGACTTTCTTTTTGAAAATTTAGGTTTTTTATAAAATTTTTCTTTGAAATCATTTTTATAGCGTTTTTTAAGAAAATGTTTTGCTTTGTTTTTGAATCTAGAGGAAGGAGCTTGAATCTTTTGTAATCCAAAAGCTTCGCAAAGTGTACCAATCTCAAAAAATTTCTTCTTAGAATAGATTGCAAGTCAGCAAAAGAAGTTTTACAAAAAGATGTCAAAAATATTGTTTCAAAATAAATTTTTGCCAGATGGCAAGCTATACTTTCATGTTTTGATTTTGACATTGAATATATCAAAGGAGATAATAATTCATTACCTGATTTCCTAACTAGAGAATTTCTTCAAAATCCTGCAGAAAACCATGAGTAAACTCAGACCTCAAACTTCTCAGAATTATTCCAAATCCCTTGTTAACCATAATCAATTTCAAGCCCTTTCTGACTTCCCAAGTTTTTCAATCTCTTCATTTTCTTAGTTAGATAAATCATCTAGTCCAAATATTCCCAAGTGCTCATATTTAAAACCTTGTTCCACTAAACCCTTTGATAAAAATACAGCCATTACTAAGCCACCTACCACTCATATACAAGAAAGTATCCCTATAAATATTTTCTCAATTTTTGTTTTAGGCTAAACCCCTCTTAATGTCTTTTTAAGAAAGAGCTAAAGTATCTCCTAATAATTATTGATTATGCCAATCAATGCAAATAAATTTATTATATAAGGTATAACTATAAAAAGAGGAATTAGACGGGATACAAGAAAAACACCCGCCGTTACCATAGTAACATCATGTATAAGAGCCGAAATAGGAGTGGGCCCTCCATAGCATCGGGTAACCACACATGAAGAGGAAATTGTGTTCATTCATTCAATGATGATATCATTCTTCTTTTTTTATTTTTTGTTATCTTCTCTTTTTTTCTTTTCGATTTTTGTGTTTTCTTTATAATTCCCCTATTTTTATATTTTAATTTATTTTATTTTTTATACTTTTATTGAATCTTATTTTTAGGTTCAATATTATGTGCATGTTTAATAATTTTCATATAAAGTATCATTCTTATTTTTTGGATTTTGTTGTTTTTTTTTTCTATACAATTTTTGTGTTTTCATTATAATCCTATAACCCTATTTTTATAGTTTAATTTATTTTATCTTATTTTCAAATTCAATCATTTCCAATTGAGGTATCATTTTTTTTCGTTTATCTTATGATTTACTTTTTTTTTTTATTTTTTTGCTTTCTTTATTTGTATACACCCTATTTTTATAGTTTTTTTAATCTTATTGTTATTATTTTTATTTGATCTTATTTGTAGCTTCAATCATTAAAAAAAATAATTAGTGTTTGTAGTGATGAATTTGGATAATCCAGAATTAATTTTAGAATCGATTTTTGTGTTTTCTTTATAATAATTTTATAAACTCTATTTTTATACTTTAATTTATTTTATCTTTTATACTTTTATTTGATATATACTTATTTCAGATCCAATCATTCTCATTTGAGGTGTCACTATTTCTTTTTATTGTTTTAATTTTTGTTTATCTTATGATTTATGTTTTTTCTTTATTTTTTATATTTTCTTTATATTCTAAACAACCTATTTTTATAATATTTTAAAAAATTTTATTATTCTTATTTTTATTTGATCTTATTAGCTGCTTCAATCATTAAAAAAAGTTATTAGTGTTTGGAGTGATGAATTTGAAAAATCTAAAATTAATTTCAAAAAATTTAAAATTGGAGATTTAAAGCATAGGTCAAATATATTTTTTATTTAATCTTTAAAATTAATTTATGAAATCTATATTCGAAGTTTTGTATTTTATTTTAATTTTTTATTCAATTTTATTTTTAATAAGATCGTCTCTATAAATATTATTTTAATTTAATATTTATGATTATTGTATGAAATCTTATATTTTCAAAGTTTTGTAATTTATTTTAATTTCTTATTCAATCTTATTTTTACTAGGGTCGTCTTCATTAATATTCTTTTAATATTTAAAATTTATTATATTAATTTCTTAATTAGATAATGTTTCAATTTATTTTAATAACAAAATATTAATTAATTTCTTAATAAATATAAAATTAAGTTATGTTAAAAAAATTATATTTATATATTATATATAAATAATTAGCAGTTTATATAAAATAGATAAATTTAAATAAATAAATAAATTTTTATATATATTATATTATGGCTAAAATAAAAAAATAAATAAAAAGTTTTAATATAATCCTTTCCGCAATGCATGGATGGATAATATCTAGCTACTATAAAAAAGAAATATTACTCTTTGAAATAATGTCCAAAATGAAAAAAAAAAACTTTAAAGGAGATAGACTGAGTATAAATGATTGCATTTGTTTAAAATAAAGATTTAAAAGTGACTTTTTAAAAAAAAAATAGAAGTAGACTAAAAATGAATTTATCATATTTCTAAACCAAAAGCCAATTTTTCTTAGAGTATAATTGATTGCATTTGTTTAAAATAAAGATTTAAAAGTGATTTTTTTATTAAAAAAAATAGAATCTAATCTAATCTAATCTAAAGTAATATAATAGTAAAGTGAAAAAGTCAAAATTGAACCAATTTTTAATATACATCATTGATTTTAATTACTAATTTTTTTTAATCTCATCCATTTATCACATTATTAAATCTCATCCATTCATCACAATTATAAGATTAAAGTATTTAATTTAAGATGATACCTTATTTAAAATGATTTATATGTGTGCTGAATATTATTTTTTCATTTTAAGTTTCCATTTTATTAAAATTTTCTTTACGATTTTTTATTTATTTTTATACACGGGTACGAGTATTACGAAATAAGCAAGTATCTTACATAAGTATCATAATATTTTTTTAACGAAATGGTATATGAGTAGTTTATATTTAAATGGATATGAGTACGTAATAATTATTTTATTATTAAATTATTTTCTTCATTATTAATAATTTTAAATCAATATTATTGGTCCTAACATCTTAATAATTTTAAATGGATATGTGTAATCAACAAGTATTGATAAATGGGTTTGGGACGTGTATGAGTATCATAATATATTATTTTTTTATTTTAAATTCCATCTTATTAAAATTTTCTTTACGAATTTTTTGTTTATTTTTATACACGGGTACGAGTATTATGAAATAAGCAAGTATTCTACATAAGTATCATAATATTTTTTTTAATGAAACGGTATATGAGTAGTTTATATTTAAATGGATATGAGTACGTAATAATTAATTAATTATTAAATTATTTTCTTTATTATTAATTAATATTATTGGTCCTAACATCTTAATAATTTTAAATTGATATGTGTAATCAATGGTATTGATAAACGGGTTTGTGATGGGTATGAGTATCATAATATATTTTGAGTTAATATTAGGTGCAACCAGTTAAAATATTAATTTTTAAATGATATTTATTTTTATACACGGGTACGCGTATTACGAAATAAGTAAGTATCTTACATAACTAATAAAATAATTATTAATTATGTTAAGAAAAAAATAATTTTAAATGGGTATGTATAATCAACTAGTATTGATAAACGGGTTTGGGACGGGTATGAGTACCATAATACTCCCTCTGTCCCGCCCAAATATCACTGGTTGCTTTTTGTGCCTAGATTAAGAAGTATTATTATTTTATGTGTAGTGGATAATTGTATTAGTAGTGAGTGGTGGGCCACATGTGGTACCTTTTTACTAAAAGTGGGAAATGATAATATTTGAATGGGACGCTCAATATAGTAAAATGGTGACCTTTCGGTGGGAACGGAGGGAGTATATTTTATATATTAAGAAATATTAATCTATATATTTAATCAAAAATTGTAAATTTTTCTATCATATTTTTGTGGAAGAATTATATTATATTTATTTTATATTTAATTAGTAATAGTATAAGTTGATTTAAATTATTAATTTTAATCAATAAAAAAATACTTTAAGATATAATATTAAATGTGTATGAGTAATTTACGGGTATTGAGACTTTGGGACTGATACAAATATTGTAATGAATTTTTAAAATATTAATTTTTAAATGATATTTATTTATACACGGGTACGAGTATTATGAAATAAGCAAGTGTCTTACATAATTAATAAACATAATTATTTATTATGTTCAAAAAAATAATTTTAAATGAGTATGTGTAATCAACAAGTATTGATAAATGGGTTTTGGGATGGGTATGAGTATCATAATATATTTTTTTAATGAAATGGGTACGAATATGAGTATTTTATATTTAAATTGATACGAATATGTAACAATTAATTCATTATTAAATTATTTTCTTCATTATTAATAATTTTTTAATCTACACCTTTGGATTTGATTACTAATCATTATTGAATCTCATACATTCATCATAATTATGAATCTCATTCATTCATCACAATTATGATTTTAGATCTTGGCTATTGATTTTTTTTTATCATAATGATATCTTTTTTAAAATGATACCTTATTTAATTTTTGTCATAATAATATCATATTTAACTAATTTTAATTTTAAGATTTTAAATTTCCCTCTTATTTATTTGAGATTCTCCTTCGGATAGAGATAAAATGGTTTATCTAAAAGGCATGATTTAGACTTCATTTTTGCATTTAAATAAGATTTTTCTTTCGGGTTTAAATAACATCAGAATAGTCTTGTCCCGTGCATCACACGGGTTAAAACGCTAGTTAGAGTTAAAGCGAATTCGTCATATTTCTAAACCAAAAGGCAATTTTTCATAGAGAGTATAATTGATTGCATTTGTTTAAAATAAAGATTTAAAAGTGACTTTTTTATTTATTTATTTTTAGAATTAGACTAAAAATGAATTTGTCATATTTCAAAATCGACAATTTTTCATATGCAGTCTGTCACATAAAATCATTCACACTTTTTTTTATTTATTTGTCTCACATTCTGTTCGCACTTTAAAAAATAAAATTTCAATTTAATTCAATAATCACAACACATACTTTAATTTTAAATTTATTATATCCGCACATAATATATTTTTAAAATTTTTTTATTATCTAAAAATGCCAAATATCCAAATAATAATAATAATAATAATATTAAAATTATAAAAAAAAACATTTATTGCATACAAAAATATAAACCCAAGGGAGATGATCATATAATTATTTTAGATGAAGAATGTATTCTATCATGAGCTTGATAAATGCATGAGTTGCAGCCAATGTTGCCAATCCCCTATTCAAATTGTATGAGCATAAAGATGATTAAAACTTGGTTGATGAGCTTATTTCATGGCTTGAAGGATTTGAAGATGGCAACAGAATTGTTCCCACCAAATCCAAATGAGTTTGACATGGCTGCACCAAAACAGACATTATTAGAATGAGTTACTCTATTGTGAGATGGGTTTTATATGAGACGGTTGTAAGACAGGTAGACACATTATTAAAGTATGCTTATTATATAAGTAAAATATGCTTATTTGTAGTTAAAGTATGTTAATAATGAATTATATTATAATACTCTAAAATCATATTTTAATTCATCATTTATCATACTTTAGAAAACATACTTTAACAATCATTAAGCATACTTTATCTGTATAATAGACATACTTTAACACGTCTCACAAGAGAATTTGTCTATTAGAATTAAGGTTGTTAATTAATCAGATGTGGATTAATTAGAGCTATCAATTAGTGTACCGCTATTATATAAAGATTTCACTTTAAGTTTAAAACAAGACATTAATTATTAGAATGCAATATTAGTTAATTCATAAAGGTGCATCCCGTAAATCAATAGGTTTAAATTTTCTGTATCATTTAATTGACAAAATGTTACTAATGGTGTAATTTGTGTAATCATATTCAATTCATATATATATTTACTAATAAAAATATATACTCCCTTCATCCCAGACAAAAGTCCTCATATATTTTTACGCGTACATTAAGAATTATTATTATTTTATGTGTAGTGGTCAGTGAGTAGTTAGTTGTATTAGTAGTGAGTGGTGTGCCATATGTGGGACGGGGCCATTTTACTAAAAGGAAAAAATGAGAACATTTAAGTTAAACGCCAAATATAGTAAAATGGGGACCTTTCGGTGGGATGGAAGGAGTACTATATACTATAAATAAACACTTAGTTTGTTAGTGATTTTTTAAAAAATATTATGTTAGTTTTTAATATAAAGTTAATGGTACAATTAGAACTTTAAAATAATAATATATTTAATAAGAAAAACATACATTACTGAATTAAAACTAATATAGTTTGTTAAAAGAATGGGTGCCTAAATTAAGTTATATATGTGGCTCCATGTGCACGGAATATCAGTTGAGTATATATTTGGTTTCAATATAATAATTTTGACTTGAAAATTTTGACAAAAAATTATATGAATGAATTTTAGTTGAGGAAATAGTTACTCTTTATTCTTAAAACAAAATTGTCCCGCTACAATGCTTACGATTTGATGGCAATTATTTTTCAGAATTCAACGATTCACATTTTATGAAGTAGCACTACAAATCACAAGAAACGATCAACTAACCTGTGTTTAAAACTCATTTTAGAAGTTAGACAACTTAAAAATACACTAGTTAGGACAACTTAACTTCACATGACTTGATTAGCATCAAGACTTATATGTTTGTGATCAAGTGTTTTCTCTATGGATTAAAGTGTTTCAAATGTGTACAATTATGAAGAATCTGTTACTCCATATAGATTTCAAGGAGACATTTAATTAATTGACGTACGCAATTTTTGGAGTTGAATATTAAATTAAATCAAGTCTTAAAAAAATGGTTTATATTATTCTCACACCGTTTGATCACATATTTTTCACTGTGACACTACATTTTTAGGTGACTATTACATTCGCACTAAACTTTCAACAACATCAACTCCACTTAATTTATGTATCAATATTTTACGTTAGTCTCTTTTAAACCGGGTTTACATTATAAACTCTTGTAAATCCTGTGATCCCCTTAATTTAAAGAGTTGAATTCATGTTTTGCCCTAAAACTAAACAAAACTTCAATTTTTGCCCTAAAAAAGATAAGTGGTTCAATTTTGCCCTATAACTAATGAATTGTTTCAATTTTTGTCCAATTTTCTCCGAAAAATGCGAATTTCGCCGGAATCCGCCATGTCATACTTCAATTTGGGAATTTCTGATTGGTCAATTTGACGTGGCTATTTTAACTTTTTTTTTAGCCAATGAATCCGCCACATCATTTCCACCTATTTATCTATTACCGACGACAATCCTCTTCCTGCTAATACTACGTTGCCTGCCAACGCCAAGAAAGTGGCGCTCAAGGCTATTCCCGAGCGCCCTGCTGTCGCTGCCTCCGAATCGCTGTCTGCCTTCACGCTTCTCGTCGGACTGTGGGCACCGGCGATGTTGCTGTCGGAAGATGCGCCGCGGTCAGCTGTCGACATCGTTACGGTGCTGGATGTGAGTGGTAGTATGTCGGGGATGAAGATAGAACTGGTTAAGAGGGCTGTTAATTTCGTGATTGATAATTTGGATGGATCTGATCGCCTCTCTGTGGTGTCCTTCTCCGATGAAGCTCAAAGGTTGGTGCCTTTGATGAGGATGAGAGAGAATGGGCGTGAGGATGCCAAGAGGGCGGTGGATGCTTTACGTGCCTTCAGCGGAACCAACATCGTTCAGGGTTTGACGGGCCCAATTAATTGATTTTTCTTTTTTATTTTATATTTCTAATTTAATAAAATATTATGCATATTTGGAAACTAAAATAAATAAATAGGTGGATATTACGTGGAGGATTCGTTAGCTAAAAAAAGTCAAAATTTTCATGTCGGATTGACCAGCTGGAAATCCTCAAATTGAAGTATGACATGGCGTATTCCGGCGAAATTTGCATTTTCCGACGAAAATTGGGCAAAAAATGAATTTAACTCTAATTTAAATATCCTAACAATACATATGCATATAAGATTGAAGGAGGGACCACATGGTTTACACCATGAACCTGATTTACACAAGTGTTTGTGCTGCGGATTAATGCACGTTGCCGAAAGAATGATGCTGAATTATAAAAGAAAAGTAGTAACTCTGAGAAAATTCACATACCCACGTTTATTTGATGCCGTTTTTTTACATTTGGGACAGTGTCGATTGTGACATCGGGCTCCAACTCCTGTATATAACGTTTTAAAAATTACAGCATTTTAAATTTCATGGTATGTTAACTCCTACTAATATTTATATTAATTAATTAATTAATTACATATTGGTTGATTGTTGGATGTAACCAGCCAGTGTTGATTGCCTTAATGGTTGCTATTGCTTCCAGTACACCCGCAGCTCCAATTCCATGTCCAATTAATGACTAATTTAACCAACAAACACTTTAGATCAGTAACAATTAATCCTATAAACTATAACATAAAAGGTTTGTAGTTAAATTTCCAACCTTGGTGGCATTCATCTTCATCTCAGAAGTATCCTTGAACACCTTTTTTATGGCGTTAACTTCTGGCAAATCTCCAACAATGGTTGCTGTAGCATGAGCGTTCACGTAGTTTACCTCTTCTGGGGCGACTCGTGCGTCTTCCAAACCCTATATCATGCAAGACGAGACCCCTAACCCGCTCGGATGAGGATGAGTTATATGATGTGCATCGCACGTGATCGCGCCTCCGAGGTACTCTGCGTAGATCTTTGATCCTCTTCTCATTGCATGATCTAGGCTTTCCATGATCTAAAAGGCAAAAAGCTTTAGCAATGAAGCATCTAAACTGATCAAAAGATAGAGTAAAAATTAAAAGGAATATATCAAAATTTGTTTACCGAAACATTTATCAGTTTTGATCATTTTTTGTTTGATTTTGATCATATTTGTCAAAATTTTGGACAAAAATTGGACAAATTATGACATACAGGACCAAAGAAAAAAATAATAGATTTAAATTTGGACAAAAAGGACCATATAAAATGACCAAAACTGAAAATTGCAAAAAAAAAAAAGGCTAAAATTTTAATCGATCATATATTACTTAAAAGGATGAACTTTAATATTTTCTCAAAAATTAACTCTATCCCACAACTTTTTACTTAAAAAAAATATCAAAACGGTCCAAAAAAGTTTTAAAAGTGCAATTTAATTCTATGACTTCTAAAATTGTTTCAATTCAATTCAAATGTCATTGGAAATTGAAATTTTCGCCAAAATATCATACGCGGCGCCTAACAACAGCACGACATGAGTATGAATCTGACAAAAATTACAATTTCTGACGACATTTGGACTATATTGACTCAATTTGAATGTTATTAAGATTAAATAAAATTTTTTAACCTTTTTGGAACCATTTCGAATAAAGCAAAAAAAAAGTAAAAATGTTGTTGGACAATTGTAATTTTTAACTCAAAAAGATTATAAGATGTAAATGATCACGTACTAAAGCCCCCGCTCCTTCGCCTATAACAAAACCATCCCGGCTTTTATTCCACGGCCTCGATGCCTTTTCCGGTTGGTCATTTCTCTTAGACAAGGCGCCGCATGCCGCCAA
Source organism: Pogostemon cablin (assembly GCA_023678885.1). NCBI lineage: Eukaryota > Viridiplantae > Streptophyta > Magnoliopsida > Lamiales > Lamiaceae > Pogostemon > Pogostemon cablin. The sequence goes on along the minus strand of CM042969.1, from coordinate 15,588,166 downwards.
ACCTCCGACTCCGAGTGGGGTGATGGCAGCATCTGTCCCACCGGCTACCATCACATCAGCATCACCTCTTCTGATGTGATTTGCAGCAGCAAAGAAGCAATGGTTTGAAGTAGAACAAGCAGTTGAGATTGCGTAGTTGGGGCCCATGAAGCCAGTATCTATAGCCAATAGTGCAGACCCAAGATTGGCTATTATTGTTGGCATGAAAAAAGGAGACATTTTCTTACATAAGCCTCCATCTCCAAAACTTTTAGTAATGCCTCCAATGCCTGATCCCACCAGCACTCCCATTTTTGTCTTGTCCATCTGCCACACAAAATTTTTTATGCTTCCTATATGCATGAGCATTCAACAAAAAATAAATAAATAATCCAACAAACTGATCAAACAAACCTTAACACGACACCTCTTTGAAAGATACGAAACTAAATTGATTTTTCCTAACTTTGACTTGATCATTTCGAATAAAGTAAAAAGATATGATATGACCCGAATGTCATGTTAGACGTTCAGCCAGAAAGACTCAAAATTTTGGGTCACGTGATAGGCGCGTGCATAATTCCGATGATTTTATCAATTCCCGTTGAAAATTTATTAAAATTGACACAATTTTGAAAGGTATGAAATTAAATTGATTTTTTTTAATTTTATGGGATTATTTCCAAAGTAAGGTGCAGGGCTTTTTTGACAAATTCTTTTGTAGGACGGTATTCATATAAGACAATTTGTGAAACGTGCTAATATTGTCGTTTTATAGTTATTGTTAGATAAAGTATGCTTTTCAAAATTAAGGTATTTTAAATATAATTTATTAAAAATATATTTTAACTATCCATAAATATATTTTACTTACTCATTCCATCCTGTGTTAAAGTTTACGTTTTTTATTTTAATTTGTCTAAAGTTAAGGTTTATATTTCTTTTTCTATTAAGTTGGGCCCACACAAAATAATTAATTATTTCATATAGGGCTCACACAGCATTAATACAACTACCACTACACATTAAAATATTATATTTCTTAATTTATGTAAAAAAACAAACATAAACGTTTATTCAGGACGGACATACTATATAATAAACATATTAATTTATGTAAAAAAACAAACATATACGTTTATTCAGGACGGACAGACTATATAATAAACATACTTTTATAATATGCCAATTCGTCTCATAACCTATCTCACAATCACAAAATTTTAAACTTTAGTTGGGGTGTTCATACTCATTCCTTCATTTTTTGTGATTTTTGATGTTTGGCTGGTCATGTGCACTCCTAGTTTTTATGTGTTGAGAGTGAAATAGGTACTCACAGATTCAAGAACCTGTTCCCCAAGACTAGCATCTTCAAGGGCTCTCTTGGCAGAAACCAAGCTGTATCTCCAGCAATCGTCGATCAGAGGATCAATCTTCCGATCAATGTATCCATCGGAAGAGAAACCTCGGATCTGACCCGCAATCCTTACAGTGTAGTCGGAAGTGTCAAATCTGTCAATTGAAGTGATCCCACTCACCCCGTCCAACAATTTATCGTAGTATATATCGATATCATTACCAAATACAGAAACGATCCCCATTCCAGTTATGACTATCCTTTTCTTGGGATCAGCTTCTCTCTTGGGAGAAGAAGCTGTTATGGAGGCCATCGTCTTCATTTTTCCACATTTTTCTGTTAAACATGGATTATACTTGCTAATTAATCAATGAGCAAAAATAAGAAATTATCACATTTTATCCCTTAAATATATCAAAATCCGCATTTGATCCTTTAATGATTGTAATTTTTAATTTTATTTCTTTTTTGTTCAATCTTGATCATTTTTGTCCAATTTTGATGTTGTGGGACCAAAATTGGACAAAGAATAACTAAAATTGAAAATTATAATAATAGTTAAAAGACCGATTGCAAATTTTGTGATAATTTGACAAGATACCTAAAGAATCTAATGTGATTATTTGACTGGAAAAATCATAATTTTTCAGATTATGTTATAACTCCCACCGTATCATAAAAGGGGTGTGTACAAGTATATTATATTACATTAGATTTTTTAAAATAAAAAAAATATCAGTGATTATTAATATTACATTAATATTTTTTATATTTCATATGACCATTTTAATAAAAAAAAAATACTCCTTCCGTCCCAGGCTAAGAGGACCATTTTTCCATGTTGGTCGTCCTACCCAAAGAGTCTCCTTTCTTTTTTTGCACACATGGAACCCACACACACCCTCTAATACAATTAAAATATGGACCCACACTCCTACTAATACAACTACCCACTGCACATTACATAATAATACTCATTAATTTATGTGCAAAAAAACAAATGACCCTCTTACGCCGGGTTGGAGGGAGTACTTTAATTAATGAGTAATTATTAATATAGTCAGATCAAAAATTGAACTAGTAAAAATAACGGTTCGAGGTTCAACCGGTTTAATCGGTGTAATGAAGGTTCAACCCATTATAAAATAGGAGTATATATTAAAGGAACTAGGAGAGTAATATATACTCCCTCCATCCCACCGAAAGGTCCCCATTTTACTATATTAGGGATCCCATTCAAATGTCCTCATTTTCCACTTTCAGTAAAAAGATACCACATGTGGCCCACCACTCACTACTAATACAACTACACACTACACATAAAATAATAATACTCCTTAAACTATGCACAAAAAGCAACCGGTGATGTTTGGGCGGGACGGAGGGACTTTTGTAACACTTTTTAAATATGTAACACTATAACATAGCACTTTTATAAAAGTGATATTTTTAGGTAACATATAGGGAAACTATCAATTTTGGTCCTTTAGGATAGACCAAATCCAACTTCAATCCTCAGATTTGGTAATTTCTCAAAAGTGGTCCTCTGGTGTCTGATTTTAGCCCTTTTCGTTCACTTTTGGTCCTTAAAATTGCCGGAAAAAGAAACCAAAAAATGGATAAAAATGACCAAAAGTGGACTAAAAGGACTAATTTCGAACACCAAAGGACCACTTTTGATAAATTACCAATCTTTAGGACTGAAATTGGATTTGGCCTATCCTAGAGGACCAAAATTGATATTTACCCTAACATATACTATCTCCATCCGCTTGAAATGATCAATTTTTTCTATTTTGAGCGTCCGCTCCAATGAATCTCTTTTTTATTTTTTTACACGCATGGAACCCACATATACCCACTATTACAATTAAAATATGGGACACACTCCCACTAATACAACTAACCTCTACTCCCTCCGTCCTCTTTCAAGGGTTTAATTTTACCATTTACGGCGTCCGTACCCGAGGCTCTCGTTTCTATTTATGTACAATGAGGGACCCATTAATAATACTCCTACTAACCCTAAATTATTTATAAATTATCCATTTGCCCCTCCTCATATTAATAAGGTGGAGGGTTAAAAAGTTAAAATTTACACATTACCTACCCACTACACATTAAATAACAATACTCCTTAATCTCACTGCTCAAAAACAAATGATACCCTTGAAAACGGATGGTGGAAATATTCATTAAAATATGCTTATTGTATAGATAAAGTATGCTTATTTGTGGTTAAAGTATGTTAATAATAAATCATATTATAACACATTAAAATTATACTTTAATGCATAATCCAACATACACTTTAGAAAACATACTTTAACAATCATTGAATATATTTTATCTATACAATAAGCATACGTTAGTGATGGATCGATACATGTCACAAATCCCATTTCACATATAACTCGTCTCACGAGAGACTTTATCATTTCGTTTACATATATCACCTCACCTAACAAATTTAACATAATTTATCATTTATTTATTATAAAAGGAAATATAAAAAATACTCTCAAAAGAGACGAAAAAAAAAAGTGAAAATATTTTTGGGATAGAAGAAACATAACATGAAGTGAAATTATAATTATAACTTAAAATAAATCAAAGTATATGTGATAATGATAAAATAAACAATGAACCACTAAATTATACGTACAATTGATTAAAATAATAATAGCTGTAAATAAATTATATATCACAAGGATGACAATAAATAATGAACCACAAAGTTGTACGGACAACTAATTCTATGTAATACTTATCAAATTATTATATATCTACGAGAAAATATACAGATTTATTTAAGCAAAACGGATGAAGTATTATTTATCACTATCTATACATATATATAAATTAAAATTGAAATCTCTATACGATCCATGACTTATAAGCAATAATAAAATACGATTATTTTTACCACCAAATTACTTTGTTATGATTTTTACTTATGTCCATCACAATTAGTTAATTTCTCTCTTTGAAAACTCCTACATTGGACAAAACTTATTTTTATTAAAAATCATAATCACTTACATTTAATATTTTCATAATTAAATCATACATGTTCCCTCAAATCCCATGCTTATATATTTTAATTCTTCTTTGACAGTCGAATTTGATGGATAGAGAAAATGTCTTAGTTGAAAGGAATCAACTCCAATGAATTCAAAATGATATATACCTATAGTGGGAATGAGGAATGGCTTATATTGAAACAATGGAGTCCCACCAGTGATGAATTCTTTGCTCCTCTCCAAGGTCAAACTACAAGGGCATGCACAAATAATGCTCCACATTTTTTTTCTGTTTAATGCAAACAACAACAATATTACAACATAGAATGAATGTTATATTTATTTATGTGCGTGTTCTACATAGTATAAAGGGCATTAATTGTTTACTTCATAGGTGTGAAGCTAGTTAACTTAGAGATAACCTAAGAATTCAATATTTTAATGGCATCTTAATGTTATACTATCTAGCCTTGACATATACTTATACTAGCTATTTGCCTAGGCGACACCGAGCAGTCACTAGGCCAATATTTTCGATAAGAGGTTTGAAATAAAGGTGCGTTTCGAATTATCTATGTTATTTTGGTGTAATATTTTCTACGTCACATTGTTGAAAGAGAAGGGGAAAACTATACTCTTACAAAGAAAGCATAAATTCGAGAAAAGCAGTTAGATTCCCTTCTCTTATTAGTTTTAATAATCACAAACACTTGTGTAAAATGAGTTCACGGTGTAAACCCTGCGATCTCCCCTTTCAATTTTTTATGTCATATGTATTGCTAGAGTATATAAATTGAAAATTATACAATTTTTTTGATCGGACAAAGTTAGTTGTTAGTATAGTTAGTAGTTAGTTGATCACCAAGTCTCCATAAACCCTTATTTCTCCAAGCCTCCTTATAACTTCCCCCTATTCGTTCTCAAATGGAACCGAATTTGGGTCTCACACCTTAGTGAGGAATCTAGTAGTCAGGTGACCTAAGAGATCAGATGTGGATAGATGTACTTCACTCCACATAGATAAAATTACAAGCACATTACATAGTAAATGAATAAAATTATAAAGAGTTAGTGTCCTTGTCTCTAGGCGCACAGGATGTATAAGAGTACAACATTTTATTTTAAAGGGTATATACTTTAATTAATAAGGGTACATCATTTTGTTCTAAAAGTATACAGTTTCATTAAAAAAACTACATAATTTTGCATTTTTTAATTAAAAAATAGAATTTGATTTTGATACACCTATTGTCATGGAATAGCTGGTTATAGATATTGAAGAGGGGACAAAGAAGATTCTCAATTCTCGCTCGATTTAGAAAAATAAAAAATACTTCCTTCGTCTAAAGAATACTTGTATATTTTTTTTAGTTCGTCCCAAAAAAATATGCACATCCCAAAAATAGAAACAATACATAATATCAACACCCTTACAATACTATAATATTATTATAAAAATGGGACATTCTTTTTATACAATTTAGTCAAATCAACTATATCATACATTTTATTCAATTAAATTACCAAAATCCCTATATTTTCTAACATCATTACACCAAAAGTCATTTTTCTTAAACTTAGTGCAAATATTCTCGAAATGGAGGAAGTATATGCTTGCTTTGAACTTCAAGATGTATTAATTTATCATATTTGGGAACTATACTCATTATCTGCGAATTAATATTTGAAAGTTTAAAATTTATACTCCATACGTTCTACTAAAGTTTTGCATGAAGATCTGAAAAGTTTTACCAGACAGAAGTAATATATGTTATATGTGTGTGTTGTATTATGCAAGTATTATAAAAGAGTTGATATCCGGTGTAACCAGGTGCAAGGTTGCACCCATGTGTATAGCTTTTTATTTTATATTGTATACATATTTTTTAATAATTGTATACCTTTCTCACACTCAGTTTTTCATTAAAAAAACTAGCATCCATATGTGTATAACTTTTTATTCAATTATTGTATATATTTTTTTAATAATTATATATTTTTTTACACTCAATTTTTTATTAAAAAACTAACAAACAAAGTGTATACATTTTTGTTCATAATTGTATATATTTTTGTTCATAATTATATACGTTTTTAAAAGTGGGTGCACCATATCCTTGGGTGCACCCAGGTGCATAGTTGTATTAGCCTTAATAAAATACGTGTTGTGTTACTTGTGTATAAAGTTATTAATTTCATATTACTACTTTATTTTAATATATTTTGTTAATATATCTATCTATCTATAAAAATAAATATGAACTTTTATTTTTTTTTTCAATTTTTCTCCCTCATTTCAATTTTACTATATTTAAAAATCATTCAACTTCAATCTTAACCACTTATTTAATACTTTTGATCTCAGTCGTGACCTATTTATGTCAATGATAGATTTTTTATTTGTTAATTAACAATATAAATTTGGTAAATATTGAAGATATTTTTAAGAGAGATGATATTTAGTGCACCCGGGTGCAAGGGTGTACCCATATTGTTGGCGTTCGATCTTTTGGCTAACATAAACAGTTAGGGTTTCATGCGTTTCTAAATCAGGGGAAGGAAGAAGATAGAAACGTATTACCTTTTACCAGGGTATGTTAAAGATGAACAGCTGCATAAAATAATCTCTTGATCTTTTACTATATTCCCAAGTTCAATCTTGACGTCGTGTGGGCGACGATCTTCAAGATCCCCTCAATTTGCTTTCTCCCTTCTCTTTCACGTCAAAAATGGTGCACGGAATAGGGTTTCAGGAAGTTGAGATGACTTATATATGGGCTACAACAGGGACCAGGAAGAGAAATTAGAGTCGGGCCTCTATTGGGCTTAAGTATCCAAGTTTAGCCCAAAACTTATACTTAAGTCCAATAATAATAATATAGTCCACTAAAATATTATTACTGCACTGCCGCTCCAATCTCATAATTACTTATAGGCTCCTTATTATGAGTCCAACTGTCTCCCCATGTTTAAGATATACAATGTCCATTAATTAATTAAGTTACTGACAACTCCATTAATTAATATCTCATCCGAGAGTAGTACCACTCAACCTTGTTATCACGTTGAAATAAATCCGCTTGCAAGATTTACATGATAATCCTCATGAACTCCTCAAGGGGACATCATCACCTATTTAATAGGACACAGATTCCTTCTACAATCAACAACACACCATAGAGACAGCATTATTTCCCAACTCACCGAGTTTGTTGATTTAATAATTAAATATCACCCATTGATGAATCAAAGAGATATATACTGGCTTACGTGTCGAGGTTATTGTATAGAGATTAAGAGCATGAACATCCATAATAACTGAGATCAAGTTCTCCTATATAGTCAGTATAAATCGAACGATTTCATGCAGTCCTGCTCAATACACACAAAGCATACTAATTTAATTTTTTAGTCAGGACAAACTAATACCAAATCACACTACAACCATCCCGATAGATTATCCCTGTCTATTTCGATTGTGAGCATATATTTATACTTTATAAGGAAACTGATAATATGATCTTTCACGTGTTGTAACACAACATATTATCTACAGTATAATGTAAGTGGACTTTTGCACAAATATATAAATATTATAACTTGCAAAACATTTGATCATATGATTCTCAATTCAAATAAATTATTAAAACATTGTTCATACAAAAAGCTAGACTTTTAGTATACAATCTAACAATCTCCCACTTATAGTAAAAGATTACGCTGCCATATCTGCTTACACGTATCTAATCCCCATTCCTTCTACATCCCCATCGAACGCTTTCGCTGAAAGGCTCTTAGTAAAAGGATCATCTAGGTTATCCTCTGATACAATCTTAGCGACAATGACCTCCCCTCTTTTAACGATATCTCGTATCAGGTGGTACTTGCTCTCAATGTGTTTACTCGCCTTATGGGCTCGTGGTTCCTTCGAGTTTAGTACTGTACCACTGTTATCACAATGAACTGTGATCACTTTGGGCAAGCCAGGAATCACATCCAAGTCCATTAAGAAGATCCTAAGCCATACTGCTTCTTTAGCTGCCTTAGAGGCTGCTACATATTCAGCTTCCATGGTAGAGTCCACAATGCATTTCTACTTTACACTCCTCAATATTATGGCTCCTCTTCCAAGAGTAAACATATAATCCAAGGTGGATTTACTAGCATCCCTATCTGACTGAAAATCTGAATCAGTGTAACCCAAAGGCAATAAAGTATCTGCTCGGTAAATCAATATATAATCCCTAGTCCTTTGCAGGTACTTCAAAATATATTTTACAGCAGTCCAATGCCCTTGTCCTGGATTACTTTGATACATACTAACCATGCCCACGGCATAACAGATATTCGACCTCGTACATAACATTGCATACATGAGGCTTCCCACTGCCAAAGCATAAGGAACCAGCATCATTTCCTCTATTTTCTGTTGTGTCTTTGGACACAATTCCTTAGATAGAGGTATTCCATGTCTGAAAGGTAGGAAACCTTTCTTGGAATCTTGCATGCTAAAATGAGCCAGGATTGTATCAATATATGAAGTTTGAGATAAGCACAACATTCTTTTCTTGTGATCCCTTATTAATTTGATCCTTAGAATGTGCCCGGCTTCTCCTAAGTCCTTCATCTCAAACTGCTTGGATAGCCATACCCTTACGCCCAACAATATCTTTTAATTGTTTCCAATGAGAAGGATTTCATTCACATAGAGTACAAGAAATACCACTACATTTTCGTCACACTTCTAGTACACACATGATTCATCCATACATTGAATAAATCTATATGACTGGATTACTTCATCAAAATGGATGTTTCATGATCTTGAAACTTGTTTCTATCCATAAATGGACCTATTAAGCTTACATACAAGATGCTCTTCGCCCTTCGCAATGAATCCCTCTGGTTGTTTCATATAGATGTTTTTCTCAAGACTTCCATTCAGGAAAGCTGTCTTGACATCCATTTGCCATACCTCATAATCCATATGAGCAGCAATAGATAAAGAATCCGGATTGACTTAAGCTTGGCCACAGGCAAGAATGTTTCCTCATAATCGATTTATTCTTTCTGATTGTATCCTTTAACGACAAGCCTTGCTTTAAAGGTTTCCACCTTACCGTCAAATCCTCTTTTCCTTTTATAGACCCACTTGCATCCAATGGCTTTTACACCATTGGATGGTTCTACAAGCTCCCAGACTTGATTAGAATACATGAATTCTATTTCAGATTTCATTGCTTTTTGCCATGATTGAGCATATTTATCATGCAAAGTTTCATTGTAATTTCATGGGTCGATTTCATATTCACCAGGAACCAAATCGAATGACTCTCCCAATCCCATAAATATTTCCAGTTATCTTACAACCCTTCCACTACAACAAGGCTCCGCAGGCAATTATGTATCAGGTGTGACACGCAGTGCAGTGTCTTGCGGTATATCCTCTTATATAGTTGGTATAACATTTGGTGTTTCTCCTCTTACTTCTTCTAGAATATTTTTACTCATAGGTTTGTGGTTCATTACATAATCCTCTTCTAAAAATCTAGTGTTCTCTAACGATCATATTTCGGTCTCTTGGATTATAAAACAAACCACCTTTCGTACCTTTAGGATATCCTATAAACAAACAAACTTCAGCACGTGCTTCTACTTATCTGCATCCAGAGCACCCCAAATCCAAAAGCATTTCAGAACAAGCTTTCACCCGGTCCACAATTTGATGGGTGTGGAAGCTACCGATTTAGAAGTTACTAAGTTCAGGATGTAAGCTGTTGTTTCTAAGGTGTATCCCCAAAATGAATTTGATAATTCCAAATAACTCATCATTGATCTTACCATTTCCATAAGAGTCCTATTCCTTCTTTCCGCTACACCATTCTGTTGAGGTCTGCTCGGTGTAGACAATTGGGATTTAATCCCTTCATCTGATAAATAATTTCTAAACTCTCCCAAGAGGTATTCACCACAATGATCAGATCGTAGTGTCTTGATATATTTTCTAAGTTGCTTCTCCACATCAGCCTTGTATTCTTTGAGTTTATCAAAGCACTCAGACTTGCGGCGCATCAAATAAATGTATCTGTATCTAGAATAATCATTAAGGAAAGTGACGAAGTATTCATAGCCACCTTTTGCCTGGACAGACATAGGACCACATAAATCAAAATGAACCAATTCCAACAGATCATTGGCTCTATACCTCTTTGCCTTAAAAGGCCTTTTGGTCATTTTTCTTTCCAAGCAGGATTCGCAAGTTGGATAATTTTCCACTACTAACGAATCAGAGGCCCATCAGCTATCAACCTTTGAATCCTACTTAAGTTAATATGACCTAATCTTAGATTTCAAAGATATGTTTGGTTCATTTTCGAAGGTTTCTTTCTCTTATTAGTAGATGTATCATTCAATTCAATTTGTTGCACTGTGGGAGAAATTGGTTTAAGAGTATACAAATTATCTATCAATGCAGCATCACCAATAATAATTATATTTTTTTAAAACAACTTTGTCATTAAAAAAAATAGAAGATCCATCCATATATAATTTAGAAATCGAATTTAAATTCTTTCTAAAATGAGGTACACAAAGACAATTCCTCAAAACAAGAGTCTTATTCTTATTGGAAAATAAATAAACGTCTCGCACTGCAATAGTCGCTACTCTTGTAGCATTCCCCATGAGTATGGAAATCTCCCCATCACTAAGTTGTCGGGTTTAGTGGAACCCCGCAAAGAATTGTAGACATGATTAGTGGCTCCCGTATCTACACACCAAGTGTCTGAAGATACAACCGCTAAACACGATTCAACAACTAATATAAAAGACTTACCATTCTTGTTCCCCTTCAGAAGAGGTAGTCTGCCTTGTAATGTCCCTGCTGCTTTCATTTGAAGCACTTGCCTTTAGGCTTCTTGACCGCACCACCCTTTGCTTTCACTTGGTTCACAGGTGCTGAATTTTCTTACTTCCTCTAATTCCTATCGCCTCTCGGCCTAGGATAAGTAGGATTTTCAGCAACATGAACCTGAGGTGCACGATGAAATAGCCCTTCCGCCGCCACAAGTTCTATCAGAATCTCTGCCAATATGTACAAACATTTGTTCATACCTTAGTTCAGACAAAACTGCTCAAAACTCCTAGGCATGCTTTGGAGTATGATATCAACTTGGGTTTTTCCATCGATTTCAAATCCAATGACCTCCAACTCATTGAGTTGGCCCATCATGCTGAGGACATGTTCCCGTACGGGAGTGCCCTTAACCATTTTGGTGTTCATCAGTATAGCCATGCCCTCCAACCTAGCAGGATGACTCTAGTGCCCGAAGAGTTCTTTAAGATTCTGCATCATATCATATGCTGAGTTCATATCTTGATGCTGATGCTGAAGCACACTTGACAATGAAGCCAATATATAACACTTAGCCATCCTATCAGCTTTGACCCACCTATTATAAGCAGCTCTTTCCTCTTCAGTAGAGTCATTAGTAGGTTCCGCAGGACATTCCTCAGTGAGTACAAAGATATAATCTTCAGCAGTTAAAATAATATCCATGTTTCATTTCCAGTCAACATAATTTGTGCCAGTAAGTTTGTGTACTTTAAGTATAACAGAAAGTGATTGAGTGTCATTTGAAAATCCTGAGAATCATAAATAATAAACAGATCAAACACTTTGAATATATCAATTTATATTGATTCCCTCAAAACAATATAAAATAAAATTCACCAACATCTCAAGCACCGTGAATTTGCATGCCACGTTAGTAGGGATATATACAAATCCAAATATTTACAAGAGAATGTTTTATTCATTAATTTCATTTATCAATCTAACTTTATAACAAAATAATTAATAGTCGGCTCCTTTTTAGCCATGCAAATAACAGCAGTGACTCTGTTGGGGAGGATACTTATTATTTGCACCTAAGTGTACACCATTATTTGATCCCAAGTCTATTGCCCACCTTACAGTTGGAGAAGTACACATGCGCTCGGATAACTTTCTACATTCATCATAAAGAAGTCTGTACCAGTGATCCATGAATAAACTCATCCGTTGTGGAGGAAGGTCTATTGCCACCACGCAAGTTTACTCACATCACTTATAAACAAATAATGGAGGCCGCGGGAATTGTTTACCAATCCCCTCTCCCACTTAATTATTTAATACCAAAGATTTTTACATGCATATAATATACCAAATATAATACGCAACCTAGCATGCTTCTATTAATGGCAATAAATCAAATAGAACATGCATCCATATATATAACAATAATAGACAATTAAATTAATTAATGCAGTTATATAACACGAAATAAATACAAAAAAATATGAATTGCACAAACAAGCCCGACTTCCCGACAAATAACACCTGCACGACTCATGCAAAGAATCAGCATGAGTCGTGGCAGTCAATGCAGCCTCCGCCTGTGCTGGAGAATCTGCACATCTGCTCTATGATCTACGCATGCACGACTCGTGTAACGTAACAGCATGAGTCGTGCCGTCCCATGATGCCCTCATCCAGAAATGTCCGTCAGCGCCCGCCATCTTACATGCGCAAGAAGCATGATGTCATGTGTGCGCAGCACGATGCTGTGTGCTCCATCTTGTGCCAAAGCCATCGACTCGCTTGGCCACTGTAAAGACCCGACTGGCCAAATAGGATAGACACGTCCGGAACAACATAAAGACTCAATCGGAATCACCATCAGACGCGCACGGAACATCTAGTCAACTCGCTTGGAACCATGCTCTGTAAGTCCAATGCCGCCCACTGCAGCGCCGTCCTCCGCTGCAGGTTGCTTTCATTCGGCACCGTACAGCCACCGATCCCAGCATCGTCTAGTTGTGCCACCTGTCGGCCAGCAGCGCGTTTATCCAGCAATGCGTCTGTCTCCATCCTTTCACCAGTTGCGACTTCCTTAAGACCGTAGTTGGGTTTACATGTCAAGCCATCATCGTCCTGTTCACGCTTGCGCCATCGACTTTTCTTATGTAGCCTAGTTATGCCAAAGCACACCAATTTTTGTCACTTGCCACACACATCACCATCTAAGGCAATGATCACACAAATAGGGTTTACATAAAATAATACAGCAATCCCATAAACCTTAATTCTCAAGCTTTTCTATATGAAAATTAAATCACGTATAGCACATAAACCCTAGCCTAACGTGTCACGTTTAGCTACAAAACTGAAGCTCTGATACCAATTATTGACATTCGATCATTTGGCTAACATGAACCGCTAGGGTTCCATGCATTTCTAAATCAGCAGACGCAAGAAGATAGAAACATATTACCTTTCACCTGGGTATGTTGAAGATGAAAAGCTATGGAAAACAACCTCTTGATCTTCTGTTATATTTCAAGTCTAATCTTGACGTCGTGTGGGCAACGATCTTCAAGATCCTCTCAATCTGCTTTCTTCTTTCAATTTCACGTAAAAAACGGTGCACAGAATAGGGTTTTAGGAAGCTGAGATGACTTATATATGGGCTACAATAGGGACCATGAGGAGAAATTAGAGTCCGGCCTCCATTAGGCTTAAGTATCCAAGTTTAACCCAAAACTTATACTTAAGTCCAATAATAATAATATAGTCCACTAAAATATTATTACTGCACTACCGCTCCAATCCCATAATTACGTTATGCGCTCCTTCTTATTATGAGCCCGACAGTCTCCCCATGTTTAAGATATACAATGCCCATTAATTAATTAAGTTACTGATAACTCCATTAATTAATATCTCATCTAAGAGTAATACCACTAAACCTTGTTATCATGTCGGAAAAAATTCACTTGCAAGATTTACATGATAATCCTTATGAACTCCTCAAGGGGACAACATCAACCTATTTAATTGGACACGGATTCCTTCTACAATCAACAGTACACCATAGAGACATCACTATTTCCCAACTCACCGAGTTTGTTGATTTAATAATTAAATCTCATCCATTGATGAATCAAAGAGATATATACTAGCTTACGTGTTGAGGTTATTATCTAGTGATTAAGAGCACGAACATCTATAATAACTGAGAACAAGTTCTCCTATATAGTCAGTATAAATCGAACGATCTCATGCGGTCCTGCTCAATACACACAAAGCATATTAATGTGATTTTATAGTCAAGACAAACTAATACCAAATCACACTACAACCATCCCGATAGATTGTCCCAGTCTATCTCGATTGTGAGCATCTGTTTATACTTTATAAGGAAACCGATAATATGATCTTCCGCGTATTTTCGCACAACATATTATCTACAATATAAAGTAAGTGGACTTTTACATAAACATATAAATAAATTATAACTTGCAAAATGTTTGATCAAATGATTCTCATTTTAAATAAATTTGACATGACCCACCTTACACAACTTATAATTCAAATACTATTTAATATAAACATCATCATTATAAAAAAAACTGCATATAATTTTTTTTTTCACATAATATGTTTATAATCAACACCATCACACCAGTTATAATTTTTTTTTTCACATAATATGTTTATAATCAACACCATCACACCAGTTCAACATACGTAATTGATTTCTGACACCACTTCGAACTACCCAAACATGTGATAATACTTATTATATTACATAACCAAAACATCAGCGGAAACAAAGTAAACCCACGGCCTAGCTCAACAGGTCGTCATCTATGTACATCCGCGCAAAACCTTGAAGGAGCTCCACAGCTTGCACAGTCACATCGCAAACTCAATCATCAACAGGCTCATCTACAATGCATAAACTAGTGAGACAAATATCTTAGCAAGTAGAAATCATGCATGTCAGTGCATGAAAATGCATTTAGTTCTCTATCACCTATTTCCTAATTTTTTCTCTAATTGATCTCTTTTATTCTGAAAACTGTTCACGTTGCGGGATCCCCATGACACACTTATGATATGCACCCCAAATGAGCTCAATGGGGATGATTTTTCCGAACCTCGAAAATAGTGCCGAGAATGATTTTTCCAAACTCTGGCAAAGTAGTGGGGACGATTTTCCGAACCCCTAATAAAAATATCGGGAACGATTTTTCCGAACCCTGACAGAGATGCATATATAGTGGCCGCACACACCATTAGTATCTTATTAATTTTGAGGAAAATACTTTTCATGTTTATGCATGGTATGCACCCAAAACAATTAAATGTGCATCATAAACTATTTATAATATCAACATTTAATCACAATAAAGTAACAATTTAATTTCAATTCACACAAATCCACTTCTGAAATAACAACTTCACCTCAATCACATAGATCCATTTATAAAACAACCACTTCACCCTGGGATCACACGGATCCCTTCTTGGAATATCAACCTCGTCTTGGATCACACAGATCCTCATAAACAACATCTTCTCACATCATATAAATATATTTTCAACAGTTTCCAATCACACAGATGATATTGTTTCCAATCACATAGATCCACAACTTTATTACAAAATTATCACAAATAATTTATAAATAATATTGTTGAATATGAACCCTACTTTCCCCAAATCACATAAATCAATAGCTTGTATAACAAATTAATCTCGTATAATTCGTATCGTAATTAAACTAATTACAAATAATCCATAACATAATTATCACATATTAATTACAAATAATTCACAAACATAATATTTATGCATTGTAGTTGGACTTCTACTTATCTAGATTCCGACAGTAATATAAACCCCGTAAAGAACTGTAACTAATTCGCTCCGACCCGCACGTTCCGGCGCGCTCCCTCTTCTCTCTTCTTCCTCTCTCTCTCCTCTCTCCCTTTCTTCTCTCTCTCTCCTCTCTCTCCCTTTCTTCTCTCTCTCTTCTTTTCTTTTTTTTTCTTCTTTTGCTTTCAATTGCTGTTAACGTATATATATATATATATATATAGAGGGGTGGGGTGGAAGTCTATTATGACTATCCCACCGCCCCAACTTTATTATTATTATTATTATTATTATTTTATTATTATCCATTCTTAATTTACGTGCAATACTTAATAGCTAAGATATAATACATTTACAAATTAATACACATACGTGTATATTTTTTTACCCACTATTATTATTACGAGAACACGTGTGATACTTAATAATTAAGAAAAGTGTATTTATACTCATAAAATAATTTACTCATATATCCAAATTAATGCACGTAAATATTTATGCACACATATATTCACATATTATCACCATTTTATCAAGAATGTCTCAATTAAAATGTAACGATAAATAAAATGTAGAAACAATTGTCACATAATTGTCACATTATTATCACATAATTGCCACATAATTATCACATAATTATAAAATGCACATAACACAAATTAAATTATATTGACACGTGAGTAGTGAGAAGCTTGGGTATCACATCCTCCCCACCTTATAAAAATTTCGTCCTCGAAATTTACTTACCTGAAGAGGTCTGGATATTTAACCATCATCTTATCTTCTCTTTCCCAAGTAGCCTCCTCAACTAGTTGGTTCCTCCATAATACCTTTACTAATGATATTTCTTTATTTTTGAGCTTCTTCACTTCTCGCCACAAGATCTCAGCTGGTACTTTCTCATAACTCAAATCTTCTTTTAACTCAACTGGTTCCTGCCTGAGAACATGAGATGGATTTGGAACATACTTCCTCAATAAAGACACATGAAATATGTCATGTACTCTAGACATCGATGCTGGTAACTCCAACTTATAGGCAACGCTGCCAACTCTATTAATGATAGTGAATGGACCAACATATCTAGGACTGAGTTTTCCTTTCTTTCCAAACCGCATTATCCCCTTCATTGGAGATACTTTCAGAAATACCTGATCACCCACTTCAAATTCCAATTCTATCCTCCGTTTGTCTGCATAACTCTTTTGCCGATCTTGAGCAACTTTCATCTTCTCTCGTATACGGGTAACAGCTTCTGACATTTCACGAATCAAGTCTGGACCCAAAAGGTTCCTCTCTCCAACTTCATCCCAATGTACTGGAGATCTACACTTCCACCCGTACAATGCTTCATATGGAGCCATCCCGATAGTAGACTGATAACTATTATTGTACGAGAACTCTATCAAAGGTAAAAATTTACTCCACTGACCTTGAAAATCCAACACACACGCTCTGAGCATATCCTCCAAGATTTGTATTGTACGCTCTGATTGACCATCTGTCTGTGGATGGAATGCTGTGCTGAAAGATAATTGTGTCCCCAATGCCTTATGTAAACTCTTCCAGAAAGCAGACAAGAATCTCGTATCTCTGTCTGACACAATGGTAAGTGGTACTCCATGAAGTCTGACAATCTCTTGTATATATAGCTGGGCATAACGATCCATGGAATACGTAGAGCTAATAGGAAGAAAATGAGTTGACTTAGTCAATCGATCCACGATAACCCAAATGGTATCGTGACCTTTCACTGTCTTCGGTAGCCCGATAACAAAATCCATCGTGATATTCTTCCACTTCCACTCTGGAATAAATAAATGCTGCAAAGTTCCTGCTGGTCTCTGATGCTCGGCTTTGACTTGTTGACAAGTCAAACATTGCTCCACATATCGAGCAACATCTCTCTTCATCCCTGGCCAGCAATAATATGCCTTCAAATCTCTATACATCTTAGTAGCTCCTGGATGTACAGAGTACGATGTTGAATGAGCTTCTGCCATCACTTCTTTCCGAATGTCATCCACTTCAGGTAGACATAATCGACCTCCATAACGAATCACGCCATCATCTCCTAATTGGAAGTCAGAAGACTTTCCAGAGCTGATATCATTCTTTATCTTGTCAAGCAACTTATCCTCTTATTGGCTCTGTCGAATCTTATCCATCAAAGTTGGTCGAAGTGTCAGAGCTGCCATCCTTGCTTCCAATGATCCTTCCTGAATGATCTCCACACCCATCTTTTGCAAATCAAGCAACTCTGGTTTCTGATTTATAGTCATAGCAGCTACACTCTGTATTGCCTTTCGGCTCAATGCATCAGCAACCACATTGGCTTTTCCCGGATGATAATTGATAACACAGTCGTAATCCTTCACCAATTCCAACCATCTTCTTTGCCTCATATTCAACGCTTTTTGAGTGAAAAAGTACTTCAAACTCTTATGATCAGTATAGATTTCACAACGTTCCCCATACAGATAATGCCTCCAAATCTTGAGTGCAAACACCACTGCGGCTTACTCTAAATCATGAGTTGGGTAATTCTTCTCATACTCCCTTAACTGTCTGGATGCATACGCTATCACTTTCCCATTCTGCATCAATACACACCCAAGACCATTCTTTGAAGCATCACTGTAAACCTTGAAGTTTCCTGTCTCCGTAGGAATAGTTAAAATAGGTGCTGATGTTAATCGTCTCTTTAATTCTTGGAAACTTTGTTCACATTCCTCCATCCATGTGAACTTCACATTCTTCCTGGTCAACTATGTTAATGGTGAAGCAATCTTAAAAAATCCTTCAACAAACCTTCGATAATATCCTGCCAATCCAAGAAAGCTACGAACCTCAGTGGGATTTGAGGGTTGTGGCCAATCATGGATTGCTTTAACTTTACCTGGATCTACTGAAATTCCTTCTCCCGATACCACGTGTCCCAAGAAAACCACTCGGTCTAACCAAAACTCACACTTCTTGAACTTCGCATACAACTGCCTCTCCTTCAGAATCTCTAACACCTTTCTCAAGTGCAGTGCATGATCCTCCTTATTCTTAGAGTAAATCAGAATATCATCGATAAACACAATCATAAATTTATTGAGAAATTCCGAAAATACTCTATTCATCAAATCCATAAATGCTGCAGGAGCATTTGTTAATCCAAACGACATCACTAAGAACTCATAGTGCCCGTACCTTGTACTGAATGCAGTCTTAGGAATATCCTCATTCTTTATCTTCAACTAATGATACCCCGACCGCAAATCAATCTTCGAAAAGATAGCTGCACCCTGTAGTTGATCAAACATATCATCAATGCGAGGCAATGGATATTTATTCTTCACCGTAACTTTGTTGAGATCCCGATAATCAATGCACATCCTCAATGTGCCATCCTTCTTTCGAACAAACAGAACTGGTGCTCCCCAAGGAGAGAAACTAGGTTGGATGAATCCTTTGTCTAGCAGCTCTTGTAATTGTATCTTCAATTCCTTCAGTTCAGCTGGTGCCATTCTGTATGGCGCTTTAGATATAGGGGCCGTTCCTGGTTGTAGCTCAATAACAAACTTTATTTTCCGGTCTGGTGGCAAACCTAGAAGATCATCTGAAAATACCTCCAGATATTCCCGAACTACTGGCACATCACCGAGAATTGGACATTGCTGCCCCTCAACATTCATTACACTCACCAGATACCCCTCACAACCACTTTCCAACAACCGCTGTGCTTTTGCTGCTGATATCATTGGAAATCTAAAATTTTTCTTGATTCCAAAAAAAGTGAACGGTTCTCCTTTTATTGGTTGAAAAGTGATACTCTTCTTCTGACAATCTATTATAGCACCGTATTTTGACAGCCAATCCATGCCCAATATAATATCATAATCATTCATACTTAACACAATCAAATTAACGAGGAGTTGTCTTCCTTCAATAGGAATAACACAACCTCGAAGAAGTTGATTAGTTTGCTTTGACTCACCAGAAGGTATCATCACCTCATAATTAGCTTCTATCAAGTTAGGTGTTCCACCCAGCTTTCTCACATACTCAGTGGATACAAATGAATGTGTTGCTCCAGAATCAAATAGCACATATGTAGAAGTGCCAAAAATAGAGAATTTATCCGTGATAACTGAGGGATTCACGTCTGCCTCCTCTCGCGTCAAAGTATACACCCTAGCTGGAGCTCTTCCCTGCTGTGCCTGCTTCCCTTTCTTAGGACAAGTAGTAGTCACATGTCCTTTCTCCCCGCATATGTAACACGTTCTCGGAGGAATTTGACACTCCCCACCATGTGATCTAAGACAATTAGGACATATAGGTAGTGGCGGCGCCGGTGGCACCTTACCCTGATCGAATTTGGGATGCTTGTTGGGTTCTCCTCGTCTCTGTCCTTGCTCCACTTGAACATTTGAATTCGGCCTCTGAAATGGCATCGGCCTCTTATCAACTCTCCCAAACTGCTGCATTGGTTTCTGCTGAAATTGACATCTGATTGCCTGCGCTTGTCTGATCCTCATCTCCGCTTGCTCAGCAATTTGAGTCCTTTCTGCAACTTGTGAGTATGTTGCTCCATGCAGTCCCGCCATACTCACATCTCTGTAAAGTTCAGGCCTTAAGCCTTCCACAAATCTCTCCACTTTCAGTGCCTCCGTACTAACCATATGTTCAGTAAACCTCGACAACTGCTCAAACTTACGAAGGTAATCTGTGACTGACATGCCACCTTGCCTCAACTGTATGAACTCGTTCATCTTCATGGCTCTCACTGGTGCCGTAAAGTACTTGTTTCTGAAAAGTTCCTTGAACCTTTCCCATGTCATAATCGTGACATCCTCGATACTTTTAATAGTATCCCACCAGTGGCCTGCACTTCCTCATAACATGAAAGAAGAACATAGCACTCTATCCCCATCTGGAATTTTACTGTATTGAAACATATTTTCCACCGTGCGTAACCAATCCTCTGCATCTGTGGGGTCTGCTGCATCCTCAAATATTGGAGGGCTCAGCTTTCAAAACCTCTCACAAACCATTTTCACACGTTCTACTTGACGTCTATCTTGATTAGCATTACCCTCTGGTTGTCCATCCATATCTCTCTGCTGAATCAGTTGCTGTATCTGTTGGGACTGGCGCTCTACCAATTCCATCAGTCGAGTAATCACCGTATCACGATTATTCCCTTCAGGAGGTGCTGCTTGCTCAGCAGTCCTATCCCCTTCAGAACTCTCACCTGTAGCCCTTACCATATTGTCTACTAACTACGCTTTCTACACCCCATGGCCAATATAATTTATAAGACACATAATAATACAGAAAGCCGTGCTCCCAAAGAATGAGTTCATGTACATAGATAGTCTGCAGGACCCAAGCCGTGCTCTGATACCACTCTGACACGACCCACCTTACACAACTTATAATTCAAATACTATTTAACATCAACATCATCATTATAAAAAAAAAACTGCATATAATTTTTTTTTTCAATTAATATGTTTATAATCAACACCATCACACCAGTTCAACATACGTAACTGGTTTCTGACACCACTTCGAACTACCCAAACATGTGATAATACTTATTATATTACATAACCAAAACATCAGCGGAAACAAAGTAAACCCACGGCCTAGCCCAACATGTCGTCATCTATGTACATCCGCTCAAAACCCTGAAGGAGCTCCACAGCTTGCACAGTCACATCGCAAACTCAATCATCAACAGGCTCACCTACAATGCATAAACTAGTAAGACAAAAATCTCTGTAAGTAGAAATCATGCATGTCAGTGCATGAAAATGCATTTAGTTCTCTATCACCTATTTTCTAATTTTTTCTCTAATTTATCTCTTTTATTCTGAAAACTGTTCACGTTGCGGGATCCCCACGACACACTTGTGATATGCACCCCAAATGAGCTCAATGGGGATGATTTTTCGAAACCCCAAAAATAGTGCTGGGAACGATTTTTCCAAACTCTGGCAAAGTAGTGGGGACAATTTTTCCGAACCCCTAATAAAAATGTCGGGAACGATTTTTTCGAACCCTGATAGAGATGCATATATAGTGGCCGCACACACCATTAGTATCTTATTAATTTTGAGGAAAATACTTTTCATGTTTATGCATGGTATGCACCCAGAACAATTAAATGTACATCATAAACTATTTATAATATCAATATCAACATTTAATCACAATAAAGTAACAATTTAATTTCAATTCACACAAATCCACTTCTGAAATAACAACTTCACCTCAATCACATAGATCCATTTATAAAACAACCACTTCACCCTGGGATCACACGGATCCCTTCTTGGAATATCAACCTCGTCTTGGATCACACAGATACTCATAAACAACATCTTCTCACATCATATAGATATATTTTCAACAGTTTCCAATCACATAGATGATATTGTTTCCAATCACATAGATCCACAACTTTATCACAAAATTATCACAAATAATTTATAAATAATATTGTTGAATATGAACCCTAGTTTTCCCAAATCACATAAATCAACAGCTTGTATAACAAATTAATCTCGTATAATTCGTATCGTAATTAATCTAATTACAAATAATCCATAACATAATTATCACATATTAATTACAAATAATTCACAAACAGCATATTTATGCATTGTAGTTGGACTTCTACTTACCTGGATTCCGACAGTAATATAACCCCGTAAAGAACTGTAACTAATTCGCTCCGACCCGCACGTTCTGGCGCGCTCCCTCTTCTCTCTTCTTCCTCTCTCTCTCCTCTCACCCTATCATACGTTGAGGAAATTTCAAATCTGTAAGAACTCCACGTAAAAACTCCCAGTCTACAGAGTCGTACGCCTTCTTAATATCTACCTTAATCGCCATTCTCCTGTACTGACGATGCCTTGCCCACCCGTAATTCTTCACAATTTCCTAGGCCAGCATAAAAAGTAAATAAAATTAGGAATAATTAATGTACTACACATTAATTAAGATTATTACTATTACATGCATTTAACCTAAACTATTACTAATAGATAAAAAAATATAATGATATGTCTATTATATCCTTAATTTAATATTATAATAATAATAAAATCTCAATATTATCCATTCCTTTATTATCTTAAATAATTTTCATTATTCAAATATTTCACAATATATCATCAGTATGTGAGAGAGTGAAATATTTGCAGATTTGAGAGAGACCCGATGGAAAGCTTCAGCGATGCCCAAATCTTCAGAAATCACATTTCCGCAGAAATCCCCTTCTTTCTTGGCTTTATTGGGATTGTTGGGTGAGAGAAATTCATATGGCTCGACGGAGGTTACACAGGGGTATTTTAAGATACTTGAGTCATGTTCATATCTCATTCTGAATTCTTGTTTAAAGAAAAAATGGTGGGGTTTGTTTGTTAGATATATATGGATCTTGAAGATGATGGGGAGAATGTTGTAGGGAAACGGAAAGAAGGGAATGCGATTGAGAAAGTTGAATGTTGCAAGAAAATGGAAAGAATGGGATCGCATTGTTACATTCAGCCCGCTTCTTCAGTTTCAGTGTAGGTTTTTATTTAGTCTGCTGAGATGATGAGGGCGTGGAAAGATTCCTACGATAGTGAACAGTTATATACTAGTTGTGCAATAACATAATAGATTGTGCAGACATTTAAAGGAATGTGCAGCATAAATCATTATAATATAATAGATTGTGCAGACATTTAAAGGATTGTACATCTTAAATCACTACAATATAATGTACAAAAATATGACATGATTTAATTTATTTATAACAAATAACATGTTGAGACAATTATACTTTTGATAATTATACAGGAAATGTGATTCACATAATATTTATTTATAACAAATAACATGTTGACATAATTATACTTTTGATAATTATACAGGATATGTGATTCACATAATAACATCTAGTTAGGTTGGGCAACCTTACTCAAAGGTTGTGTAGAAATATAATCAGGGTATGCTTGGTACACTATATTATAGCTCCTCAATGATAATAAGAGGGTAATGAATCCCATTAACATTGCTTGTTTGATTTTATTTGGGCTCAATGGGAATAAAAATAAATTAATCACTCCCCTATATTCATTAACTATCCCCACCTAGTTATTCATTAACTCCTCAATCAAAAGATGGCTCCGTGAGTTCGTCTGCTACCATCAAACCAGATGAGAGTGAACGACTCTTCTCTTCAATGCTAACAAGATTTGAAGAGGTGACTCCAGATTTTGAAGAACACAACAAGGCATTATAATTTCTTCCTTTCTATTTAGAATAACTTGACATAATTCTCTACATTCCACTTTACCCAATTCTTGTATCGATCGTCCTCAAATAAACTTCTGATCAAATCTAGTAGCTTTTCCTGATCTTCGCCTCTAATATAGGCCCTATATTGATCTAATCTTGTATCGATCGTCTCTCTGAATCAAATAACCCCATTTCGGTAAACTGCTACCAAACCCCCTTCTTCAATTCCCATTTCGCCTCTAATAAAGGCCCTGCTTCAATTCATTGTTTATGCTTTGCAAGTATTTGTTGTATAATGGATGTATAATTCTTGGTAATAAATAGTATAACTATGCTGTAATTTTCTTTCAATAATGCTTAATCGATTGCTTCAATTATTGGAGGATTTGGTGGAAGTAGTCATAATTTAAGATGAAGGATGTATGCTAGTTTTATGGTTTGCCAATGACCGACATGGATAGAAAGAAAGGTAAGCTGGGTGTTAGAAATTAAGAGGTGTTGCAGCCAAGCTCTGAAATTACCCTTGGCCTTCATACTCCACAAAAGTCTTGTATGCATGATGTTAGATATAGGTAGATAGATAGAAAGAAAAGTAAGCTGGGTGTTTGATCTCTGTGTTTATGATATATTGGTGTGGGTAAGGCCTAAGAGGGTGTGTTGTATAGAGAAGCTTTACGTAGTCTATGGTTATGTTAGGTCTATGCTTCAAGTCGCACACTGACTTATTTAACTAAATAAGTGAAGTATATACTTATGATCCTGTTCTAAGAAAAAACCCTACTCCTCATTTCAATAAACCAACGTCCTTGAAATGCGGGTGTTATCTATGCTATGGATTAGTATATCTTCTAAAATATTTACTAGTCTACTACATATGTTTTTGTAACTTATTCCTATCTCTGCTTCCTTAACAAGAATGCCTACGTTTTAAGTATTTCTATCTATGATCAGTTTTGACAAGAATGCCTACATTTGAAGCTAATTACATCTATTTCAATAATGGTGAACTACTCTAACTATAATGTTAGAATACTGATATATTAAGTAGATAGAGTAGGTAGGGATGAGGTGAGATTTGAATTTAATGTAGCTTATAGAACAGTTTCGACCATCGTACTGAATGACATGTTCACTTGTGGATCTTTTTCTCTCTATGAACCTTCATTTTTACAGTCTGATGTGCTTCAATGTTCTAATTATCCAAACTATAAGTATAGTACTACATTTTCCATCGTGTGGATAATGTATAATCCTCACAGAACTTGAGATGTAGGAGATGTGAGTGATGCGAACATGTCCTTTAAATAAGGATTCTGTTGCTATTTATGTTTGTTTAATTTTTGCTTGCCTGATTGCCCTTGGGAAATTAAACTTTTATCCACAATATATGCATCATTATGTATTAATGGCGGCTCATATTTAATTTAAAATGGAGCTCCATTTTACAAAATGAGATTAGTGAGACAGGAGGTCTTTGTTTGCTCATATCAATTATCATCACAATAAAGCTTCCATTCAGTATGAAATATTTATTGAATACATAAATATTGAATTTAATTTGTGCTAGTTATTACGATGATGATATGGTGAATTAAGATTTTTCTCTTAATTGTAATTCAGAGAAGTTTAATTGTATATATACAGTTGTAAGTATATTTTGGTTTTGCAAATAGATGTCAATAGTGTCATTTTGATTGATGATACTCCATTTCTTATATGTTGGTCAATGGTGACCGCAATCATAGATAATATTCTTCTTTCAAAATTCCAACTCTGTGTATAAACTTTTTTTGACTTTTTGGATTGAGTGCAAGTATTTATTGAATCATTTTTATAAAAAATGTATTCCTTTATTGGGTTTGCCTAGTTGATGCATGATTGATTCCTGTTTGAATTTATAGTAGGATGGAGAAAGAACACTTGACTCCTGTAAACTTGAGAAAGATGATTTTCCATATGGAAGAGGGAAGAATAAACAACATTGGACAGAAGAGGAAAGTTGGTGTTAGTAAAATATTTACATGATATAGCAGTTGATCCCCTATGGAAAACAGATGGGAGTTTCAAGAACAACTATATGAATGAGATAAGAAAGATTATGATACAAAAGATATCCAATTGCACAAAAAATGTGAATAACATTGATTTTATAAATAAGTTTTTGAAGGGAAAATTCCATGCTATCAATGCTATGTGTAGGGGAAGTGGTTGTAGATGATGTTAACAAAAATATATCATGTGAACGCACATGGTATGCTGATTGGACCAAGGTACGTGAAATGATCATATTTGTTACTTAAACTTTGTATTTTGAATCTTATATTTGCGTTATTGATGAGAGTGGAAATTCATGTACTTTTGAGTCCGATTTGATACCTCTTTGAGTGTATAATTGATACTCTCTCCGTCCCATAATACTTTTTCCACTTTCCTCATTTGTTTGTCCCACAAAACCTTTCACCCCTAAAAAAAGGAAACACCACTTTATCCAACAACCTCAAAAGTTACTTTAATTTTAAATTTGCCACTCATTTTTCACACACATATCATTACTTTATAATTTTTAATTACCTAAAAATACTACAATACCCTCCAAAGTCAATAAAGTTGGTCAAAAAGTATAATTTTTCTTAAACAACGTGGAACAGTAAACGCGAAAAGTTTTTTGGGGGCGGAGGGAGTATTATTTATACAAATCTTAATCCTTTGAATTATTAATGACTAACAGGTGCTTTAGAGGTATTTTGTTGTGTTTTGATAGGAAAAAGGATCAAGAACGCAAAGTTGGAATGAAGGATGAATTGGTACTACTTGTAAGCAAACAGATGTCCAATTTCCATAATTTTTCTGTATCTGTGTGGAAGTCCAAATTGGTCATGTGATATACAATTTGAAATCTACGGAAGAGAAGATCATTTTGGCTCAAGAATCACTTCAATCAGAGATCAAACAAGGAAGTTATGATCAAAATGGTGACGTCGTGCAACAAGATTACATGGTTAGATTCCCTTTACCCATAACAGGTTGACAAATATAATTCTTATATAACACAAGAAACAAGCACAAATATGCATAAGACAATGACATATACATGCATGAGGACAGATCATATAAGGCAAAATATAAGTCTAAAATCAAAGCATTAATAAGGGAATAAGTATACTGCAGGTATCCAACCTATTCTAGATCATCAATTCAAATCAATTCAACCTTCAAAACCTAGCACTATCCAAGAAGTACTAGCCCATGGTGTTACAAGAAACACTCATGGTTAGATATGAAAACAATCCCATAGGTCTATAATTCAAAAGCTTAAAAGAAAGAATAAGAAAACCCTAGATGTGGCGTGATTCTCCGTTCTCTCCTCTGTAATTCTGAACCTTCTTGTTCTCCTTCTCAAATAAGCAACTGATGAGAGTGGAAATTTACATCTTTTCGGTCTCACAATACACTATTTTTGTTAGGATAAGGTCATATATTCATGTGGAATTGCGTGGTTTACGTATTTTTCATGATTATGGTGCTACTAAGGTGTTTTGTTGAGTTTTGAAGATTAAAATAGGCTAAAATAAAGCAAAACCGAAGACGAGCAAGAAACTAGTGGAAACGAGGCTTACTCCAGTTGCAAGGGTTAGCTCGACCTAGGAACTCGAGTCATGCTGGGTGCCGTAGGAGATCAGAATTGATCAGACGTGTAAACACGACTTGTCATGTGCAACACGACTTGCAGCTCGAGTCGTGTTATGCTTGAAGCAAGCCGTGCAACAAGTTGAGTGAGGTAGAGCAGCGACAAATTTTGTCCAAAGAACCAACACGAGTTGATAGGCAATAGCTCGACTTGCTAGCTCGACTCGTGTTGGTGTCCGTTGCCAAATCAGTTTCAGAGCATTGCAACTCGACTTGACAGGCGAAGATACAACTTGCTCACACGACTCATGCTGTGTCTACTCAAATTGCATTTCAAGGCAACTCGAGTCGTGTTGGCAACTCGAGTTGGGCATCCCAACTCGTGTTGCATTAGTTTGGGCCAAAAATTGGGATTTTCAATGTCCTGTGCGTGACAACGTGAAAAATAGCCTAAGAGGAGTCAGTTTTGGTAGCCCAAGATATAAAAGGGGGACTAGAACACCTGGAAGGAGAATGGATCACACACCATCAGAAGAGATCGTGAATTCCATTCACGCATCATCCACCCACATCCACTCACGTCAGAATTTATCCATCCATTCCATCGGTCCAGAGGAAGATTCAAGTGTGATTTTGAGAGCCAATCCAATCAGAGAGACGGAGGGAGAACGTAAACCACGTGACACTAAGGTTTCGTATTTTCTCTTATTCTTTTCAATTGTGAATTTCATTATAAATTTGTCAGCCATGAGTGTTGTGTGTAACCTCATGGGCTAAAAACCTTTTACAGTTATAAGGAGTGAGGTTAGGGTAGTTGATTTGGGAAACCTAGACAACTGTTGTGAATTCATGCTATCTTTACATTCTTATTTATTTGATTGATTTAGACCTTGTTTACATGTGTGTAACGTCTTTACAATATGCTATTGATGTTGCCCGTGATGCTTGGTATATTATGTTAGCTTGTGTGCATACATATTTAATATTGTCTATTTGCTAGGGATTATAGTAGTTTGCCCGTGAACACGATAATTCTAAGGGCTGGTAAATTGGATGCTTGATTATCTTAGTGGAACAATGCAATTAAAAAGTCAAGTAGGAAGTGAATAAGATTGAGTAGTAATTTTAGAAAATATATGTTAGTCAAACTAGCCATCCGGAGGTTCTTTGAGTTTGCTTTATTTGTATCTAGGAAGGAGGTTCAAAACTATTCACGCATCTTTTATTATAAATTGAACCATATTATTAACTTGAAATCAAATCATATTTGGTGGGTTAATAGTGCTTAGTGATGTATTTCCATTAAAATAGCATGAATGAATAGTGGGACGTCTAGGAGACCAAATCAATTGCGCTTTACCGGATACCTTAGAGCTTTATTTCTCTCTTAATTCACTCTCGAATAATTCTTTGCTTTATTTTTATATGTTCTTTGTTATTTCAATTTTTAGTTATTAATTTAAATCAAACTGTTGGAAATTGGTTATAATAATTCTAGTTGAATAGTAATTAATAGTAAAATAGATAATTGACTGTCTTAGTGGGAACGATATTTTTATTGGGGTACTTGCCTCTGCAATTGATATTCCTATAATTGGGGATTTATTGAAGTGTGCAAAATATGCCTAATAATTTTTTGGCGCCGTGCTGCCGGGGACAGTTCAATTATTTATTTGCTTTTATTACTTATTTAATTAGAATAGTTCCTTTGAGATTTAATTATCTTTACCTTGAGTTTTTCTTGAAGTTGCATGCAAACCAGGTCAAAGAAGGGAGCTCAAAATCTTGAATTTGGTCCGGAGGTTGAAGCGTCTGCAAGAAAGAGGAGAGGAGTAGCAAAGAATCTCAAAGCACCTCTTATGGCTGCTAAAGTACCACCGAAAAAGAAAGTGGTTACACCGGAGCCTAAAGCAGTTGTAGTGGAGGAAAAAGAGCAGGCAGAGAATCAGGCTATCCCATCAGAGACAGAATCTGAAACAGAAGAAATGGGAGAAAGACTACTACATGAGGATGACATAGTCATTCTGGAGACGTTCAAGTCTACCAACTTAGGAGGATCAGGCGTAGTTGGGGCCATTTAAGCTGATGAAGCTAATGACATAAGGCCAGCCCTGATCAACATGGTGGAGAAAAACCCCTACGCCAGAGGCATTTTCGATGAACCATACGGACATCTGAAGTGCTTTAACAGCTATATGGATACAGTGAAAGCCGCAGATGCTACTGTTGAGAGTAAAAAGAAGCGTATTTTAGTGTCCAATGTAACACCATTTTGATGAGAATTATTGTCATATATTAGCACAAGTATCTTATATTCAATATATGTGATAAAAAGGTACACTTGAGGTGTTTTGTTGTGTTTTAGGTGGAAAAAGGGATCAAAAGTGCAAAGTTGGCGAAAAGGTGCAAATTGTGCAAGAATGCTGAAAGACGCACATCCAACTTGTATAATTTTTCAGTGTTTGTGTAAAGCTCTGAATTGGAAGTGTCATATATGGTTGGAAAGCCACAGAAGAATGGGTCGTTTTGGTGTAAAGAACACCTCAATCGGAATCCAAACGACAAAGTTATGATCGAAATGGTGACGTCGCACAAGCTGTGTCGAACAGAATGGCTGTGCCACTTTCCGTGACTTTTTATACACTCAAATATTGGATTTTCTGTCGGTTTTTTATATTAATAGAAATCAAAGGAAGAGAGGATCACGTGAGCACAAAAATTACTCAAATCAAAGGTCGAATGTGGAAGTTATGCGCGAAACAGTGAGACTGCGCAAGCTTGCTCGACCATAGGAGATCCGTTCGACCAGAATCGTCTTGGTCAAACGGAAGAGGGAAACTCAAGTAAAATGAGCAAAAACTTACAGAGAGCTTGCTCGACCAGTTGCTCGATTTGGAGGCCTTGCTTGACCAAGAAGGTCAAGTCTAACAAAATATCACTGGTTCTATTTTTGGTAGTTTCGGGTTTCTTTTATCAAATTTGGCGTATGTCTCAAGTAAAAGCCCATCCAAGGCCTATAAGGAGAGCTTAAAAGTATAAAAGGGGGTGTAGATCACATCATTAATTATCATAAAATCGTATTGGATTGGAGAGAGCTACAAATCCATCCTACATCCCACAAGGGGGAATCAATCCCCAACCATCATCCACATCCTTTCCTCCATCCATCCATCACTTTGAAGATTCATTTGTGAAATCAAGAGGAGAACCAAGAGGATGATTCAAGACGGAGAAGGACGCGACGACTTCTGCATCTAGGGTTTATTCGTTTCCTAATTTATCTTGTATTTTCTAGATATCCGGGTAAGATCTATCCAACACCCATGATTGTTCTTCGTAACATCATGGGCTAGAGCCTTTTTGGTAGAACTAGAATTGTGAAGATTTTTACCAATTAATTAAACTTTCGTGTGTAAACTCCGTACAACACTACTTGTGTATTTATTTTATATATGATTGTGCCTTTTTAATTCATACTCACGGTCATTTTGTTCATCATTAACTGTTATGTAGAGTCTGAATACATATCTTGGTTATTGATTGAGTGCATTTACTGCTGAGCAGGATTCCATGTTATGATTCTAAGTGAGGGGACTCCGAAGCTTCAATAGAACTATCATATATGAATACTTATCAATTGAATTAAATTCGGTTATTAAGTAGGATAAAGAGGATAATTTTATAGTACCTATAAAGGGAGATCAGATCGGGTTAGAGTACCAATTGGCCAGGTAAATAATTGATACTGATAGTACCTAGAAAGGGGGTGGAATTATATCTCTTGCTCTGAGGTTATTCGCACGTGTTACACGCATGTTTACTTTTGTCTATAGAGTAGATATGCATGGTTTAGTGATGCATCCATATTCCACAAGGCAGAGTCGGACATCAACACACGAAAGGGAGATTAATGAGTGAAACTGGATTATCCTAGAGCTACCTATTTTCCTACTTGATCCACTTTCGTATTCTTCTAAGTGATTTTATTTTATTTATTATTTTAATTAATTGTTTATTAGTTAATAATTAAATCCTCAAACATTATTACATTGTCTTAATTAAATTAGTAAATAATTAAATTGATAATACGCCATCCTTTGGGTTCGATAATCACTTGGTCGTTTGCTTAAGCTGTAATTGATATCCTTAATACTTGGGGATTAATTTTGCGTGCAAAGAAATGCGCATCAAGTTCTTG
Source organism: Pogostemon cablin (assembly GCA_023678885.1). Taxonomy (NCBI): domain Eukaryota; kingdom Viridiplantae; phylum Streptophyta; class Magnoliopsida; order Lamiales; family Lamiaceae; genus Pogostemon; species Pogostemon cablin. The sequence goes on along the minus strand of CM042969.1, from coordinate 15,555,995 downwards.
GTGCTGTTGCTAGGGACGGCTATTATTATTGATTTTATTATTTCTAGTTGATTAAGACTTTTACCGTCGTGACTCTCCGACGTTAAACATGAGTGCCTGTTGGGGGCCTGTCCCTTCTGTTTTATTGCTTTATTTCTTTCGTGTGGGTGAGGAATTATTATATTTGAGGTGCTCACATTTCGGCAATTACATCTCTTTTCAAACTTAGTTTCAACTTACGTTTTTACTAGGTTTGGGGGGAGTGTGATGTTATTACCTCATTGTAGCACCAAGAGTATAATCTTTTTCTTATAATGTTTGCTAGGGGAGTTGATTTTTTGCGGTATGTTGAAACTTTAATCGGTTTTGATGTGTCAATTTTTTGCAATTTGCCTAGTGTTCAGTGGTGTGTCTAGTGTGTGGAGTTGATTAGATAGTCAATTGAGTCTTTCTTATAGTTCTCCTATATTATTATTTATGAATCCTGTGATGATGAGGTATGTTGAGCTTTGATGGTAGAAGTAGGTAAACTGAGGCTTTGATCTGACCGAGTTGAATAACTCGAGGAGCTCGTGAATGCATTGAAGGAAAAATCAGGTACCCTCATTTCCTTTTTCTAATTTTTATATGTGCTTTTAATTAGTATGGGTGGAAGGATTGAGTTTATGTTTTGCTGATCCATGTGAGCTTATATTGTTTTAAATTGTGCCTTAATTTCATATGCTCTTGAAATTGATGAAGGAAGTGTACTTGAGTTATATTGTGGTATGGAGTTCTATGTGTACTTGTGGGATATTGCTTACCATGAAAAGTGCTCTGTTACTTGTTAAAAACCCATGTGAGATTTTGAGCCTTGTTGATCATGTTATATAATCACTTGATATTTCTTTTTGGTGAGTATCGTTCTTGTGTGTGTATTCTAGAACTTACCTCTTGTCTTACTTGAAACTACATGTGTGTTAGATGATGGGAGATGATTTTAGGCCATCCTTGAATTTATGAGTCACTTTGCTAAATAATTTCCTACCAAATAATTTTATATCCGTAGTTAGTCCGTCGAGCCTAAAAATCTTATTTCTTTGGCAACCTACGAAGATAGCCACTTTGATATCCTATTTGAGCCTTAAATTCCTATATTTAGTGGTGAATTAAATGCTATCAAAGTGTGTGAAGTTGATTTTGATGGAGTTTGGAAGGAATAAAATATTTGGAGCTGTACAAGTGATTATGAGCTTAAAAATAAGTTGCTTAGGGATAGTGCCCAAAACTGGTACCCCGAGATGTTAAAGGTAGTACCCGAAACTGGTACCTCAAGAAAGGAAAAGAAAGAAAAGAAGAAAAAAATATTGAGCTTGAAGGAAAAGGAGAGAAAAGAAAATTAGAAGAGCATGAAGCTAGATATCCTTGAAGTGTAAAAATCTGCAGTACAAAAGATCTCCAGTTTTAATTCTCTACTAATTGAATTACTTTATCCATATGTTTCCTACCCTTACCAAAGAGCCAACATTACATCCTAATGAAAGTTCTTTTTTATCCCATTGTCGAATCATACTTTAAGTAGTGGAGAGTTTGAGACGTTTGGCAAGCTTATGGTTACGCATGCACTTGAATTGAATCTGAGCGTAAACACCTTATCCTATAAGTGTACATCTTTTACACTTGAGTGCGAGTGATATATACTTCCCGTGAGAACATGTCAATTGAGCATTTGAATTGGTAGTGATTGTCTTAACTTTTATGCTATGAATTGATTATTACATGTAATGAAATTTGCATGACCTAAGCTGAGGACAATTGTATTTTAAATATGATATGAGTCATAGTCCTTGTTTCCCCTCTAATTTTCTTACTCTCTCTCTTTATTTTTATTTTGTTGCCTCGGGATGAGTAATGGGTAAGTTTTGGGGTTTGTTGAGAGTGAAAATAAGCGTGTTTTAGTGTCCAATGTAACACCTTTTTGATGAGAATTGTTGCCATATATTAGCACAAGTATCTTATTTTCAATATATGTGAGAAAAAGGTGCACTTGAGGTGTTTTGTTATGTTTTAGGTGGAAAAATGGATCAAAAGTGCAAAGTTGGAGAAAAGGTGCAAATTGTGCAAGAATGCTGAAAGATGCACGTTCAACTTGTGTAATTTTTCTGTATTTGTGTGAAGCTCTGAATTGGAAGTGTCATATATTTGGAAAGCCAAAAAAGGGTGGGTCGTTTTGGTGTAAAGAACACCTCAATCGGAATCCAAACGAGAAAGTTATGATCGAAATGGTGACATCGCGCAAGCTGTGTCGAACAGAACGGCTGTCCCACTTTTCGTGACTTTTTGTACACTCAAATCTTGGAGTTTCTGTATGTTATTTATATTAATAGAAAGCCAAGGACGAGAGGATCACGTGAGCACAAGAATTACTCAAATCAAAGGTCAGATGTGGAAGTTATGCGCGAAATGGTGAGACTGTGCCAGCTTGCTCGACCAAAGGAGATCCGTTCGACCAGAATCGTCTTGGTCGAACGGAATAGGAAAACTTGAGCAAAATGACCAAAAACTTACAGAGAGCTTGCTCGACCAGTTGCTCGACTTGGAGGCCTTACTCGACCAAGAAGGTCAAGTCTAACAAAATATCGCTGGTTCTATTTTTGGTAGTTTCGAGTTTCTTTTACCAAATTTGACGTATGTCTCAAGTAAAAGCCCCTCCAAGGCCTATAAGGAGAGTTTACAAGCATAAAAGGGGGTGTAGATCACATCATTAATTATCATAGAATCGTATTAGATTGGAGAGAGCCACAAATCTATCCTACACCCCCAACCATCATCCACATCCTTTCCTCCATCCATCCATCACTTTGAAGATTCGTTTGTGGAATCAAGAAGAGAACCAAGAGGAGGATTAAAGACAGAAAAGGACGCGATGATTTCCACATCTAGGGTTTTATTCGTTTCCTAATTTATCTTGTATTTTTCAGACATCCGGATAAGATCTATCCAACACCCATGATTGTTCTTTGTAACATCATGGGCTAGAGCCTTTTTGGTAGAACTAGGGTTGTGAAGGTTTTACCAATTAATTAAACTTTCATATGTAAACTCCGTACAACACTACTTGTGGATTTATTTTATATACGATTGTGCCTTTCTAATTCATACTCACGGTCATTTTGTGTATCATTAACCGTTATGTAGAGTCTGAATACATATCTTGGTTATTGATTGAGTGCGTTCACTGTTGAGCAGGATTCCATGTTATGATTCTAAGTGAGGGGACTCCGAAACTTCATTAGAACTATCATATATGAATACTTATTAATTGAATTGAATTTGGGTTATTAAGTAAGATAAAGAGGATAATTTTATAGTACCTATAAAGGGAGATACAATTGATTTGGTCTTCGAGACATTCCACTGTTCATTCATGCTATTTTAATGGAAATACATCACTAAGCACTATTAACCCACCAAATATGATTTGATTTCAAGTTAATAATATGGTTCAATTTATAACAAAAGATGCGTGAATAGTTTTGAACATCCTTCCTAGATACTAATAAAGCAAACTCAAAGAACCTATGGATGGTCAGTTTGACTAACATATATTTTCTAAAAGTACTACTCAATCTTATTCACTTCCTACCTGACTTCTTAATTGTATTGTTCCACTAAGATAATCAAGCATCCAATTTACCAGCCCTTAGGATTATCGTATTCACGGGAAAACTACTATAATTCCTAGCAAATAGATAATATTAACTATGTATGCACACAAGCTAACACAATATACCAAGCAACACGGGCAACATCAATAGCATATTGTGAAGACGTTACACACATGTAAACAAGGTCTTAATCAATCAAATAAATAAGAATGTAAATATAGCATGAATTCACAACAGTTGTCTAGGGTTCCCAAATCAACTACTTTAACCTTCAATCCCTAGAACTGTAAAATGTTTTTAGCCCATGAGGTTACACACAATCCTCATGACTGACAAATTCATAAGAAAATTCACAAAAGAAGATATTAACAAAAAGAAACAAAACCCTAGTGTCACGTGGTTTACATTTTTCCCCGTCTCTTCGATTGGATTGACTTTCTCAACTGCACTTGAATCTTCTTCCGGACGGATGGGATGGATGGCGGGTAAAGGGTAGTGGTGAAAGGCAGATGTGACGAAGAATGGATGAGAGGCGTGTTCTGTTCTGTTTTTCTGTTCTCCTCTACGAAGTCACAAATATATTGTGCACGGTGGTGGGCTAATATCAACATGTGATTGGATTTAATAGAATTAAAGAAAATTCTTTTAATTAGAACATGGGTGTTGAAAGTAAAAATAAGCGTGTTTTAGTGTCTAATTTAACATATTTTTTATGAGAATTGTTGTCATATATTAGCACAAGTATCTTATATTCAATATATGTGAGAAAAGGGTGCACTTGAGGTGTTTTTTTCTGTTTTAGGTGGAAAAAGGATCAAAAGTGCCAAGTTGGAGAAAAGGTGCAATTTGTGCAATGATACTGAAAAACGCATGTCCAACTTGTGTAATTTTTCTGTGTTCATGTGGAGCTCTGAATTGGAAGTATGATATATGATTGGAAATCTACAGAAGAGAGGGTCATTTTGGCATAAAGAACACCCCAATCGGATTCCATACGAGAAGGTTATGATCAAAGTGGTGACGTCGCGCAAGCTGTGTCGAACTGAACGGCTGTGCCAATTTTAATGAGTTGTTATACATTCAAATATTTGAATTTCTGTGATTTGTTTATATGAATAGAAATCCAAGGAAGAGAGGATCACGTGAGAGCAAGAATTACTCGAATCAAAGGTCAGATGTGGAAGTTATGCGTGAAATGGTGAGACTGCGCAAACTTGCTCGACCAAAGGAGATCCATTTGACCAGAATTGTCTTGGTCGAACGGAAGAGGAAAACTCGAGCAAAATGACCAAAAACTTACAGAGAGCTTGCTTGACCAGTTGCTCGACTTGGAGGCCTTGCTCGACCAAGAAGGTCAAGTCTAACAAAATGTCGCTAGTTCTATTTTTGGTAGTTTCGGGTCTCTTTTACCAAATTTGGTGTATGTCTCAAGTAAAAGCCCATCCAATGCCTATAAGGAGAGCTCACAAGTATAAAAGGGGTGTAGATCATATCATAGAGATCATATTGGATTGGAGAGAGCCACAAATCCATCTTACACCCCACAAGGGGGAATCACCCCCCAACCATCATCCACATCCTTTCCTCCATCCATCCATCACTTTGAATATTCGTTTGTGGAATCAAGAGGAGAACCAAGAGGAGGATTCAAGACGGAGAAGGACGTGACGACTCCTGTATCTAGGGTTTTATTCATTTTCTAATTTATCTTGTATTTTTCGGACATCCGAGTAAGATCTATCCAACACCCATGATTGTTCTTCGTAACATCATGGGCTAGAGCCTTTTTGGTAGAACTAGGGTTGTGAAGGTTTTTATCAATTAATTGAACTTTCGTGTGTAAACTCCGTACAACACTACTTGTGGATTTATTTTATATATGACTGTGCCTTTTTAATTCATACTCACGGTCGTTTTGTGCATCATTAACTGTTATGTAGAGTCTGAATACATATCTTGGTTATTGATTGAGTGCGTTCACTGTTGAGCAGGATTACATGTTATAATTCTAAGTGAAGGGATTCTGAAGTCTTATTAGAACTATCATATATGAATACTTGTTAATTGAATTGAATTCGGGTTAATAAGTAGGATAAAGAGAGTAATTTTATAGTACTATAAAGGGAGATCATATCGGGTTAGAGTACCAATTGGCCAGGGAAATAATTGATACTGATAGTACCTAGAAAGGGGGTGGAATTATATCTCTTGCTCCGAGGTTATTCACATGTGTTACACGCATGTTTACTTGTATCTATAGAGTAGATATGCATGGTTTAGTGATGCGTCCATATTCCACAAGGCAGAGTCGGACATCAACACACGGAAGGAAAATTAATGAGTGAAACTGGATTATCATAGGGCTACCTATTCTCCTACTTGATCCACTTTCATATTCTTCGAGTGATATCTTATTTTATTTGTTATTTTAATTAATTATTTATTAGTTATTACATTAAAATCTTCAAACTGAATTGCCTTGTCTTAATTAATTTAGTAAATACTTAAATTAATAATACGCCGTCCTTTGGGTTAGATATTCACTTGGTCGCTTGCTTAGCTGCAACTGATATCCTTAATACTTGGGGATTAATTCTGCGTGCAAAGAAAACGCGCATCAATGGGTCCCGCCACTCAATTCATATTCATGAATTGATTTTAGCAGCATGAATAAACTATTCTTGAAATGCATCCATCGTGACCCATATTTGCAAATTTCCTTCTCATACTAATTCCTTGCATGAGTCACGGCCCCACCACCTAAATTTGAATGAGGTATTACATCATGGACTAATCATTTGGCAACTACATCACGGCTTCACGCTCTCAATTCTGCACTTTTCATATTTTATCAATTTCAATTCAAAAAAGGCTTAAAATCTCCAAAATCTCAACAATACCCATGAAGTAATAAAAATATAAAAAATACATAATAAACTCCACAAATAAGGTTAAAATTATGCATTAATCAAATGGAAACGGCCTATGAAAAGCACGAATTTTCTTGCTAATCAGCAACACTGATGAACTCTCCGGGATGAGTGCATGGGATGGTGAATCTTGATTTCGATATTATAGTAGGGAAATGGTAGGAAAAAGTACATAAGGCTGTGGAGAGTTATGGCTTATGAATCCCAAGTTTCTCTTTTATAGATGTGAAATTCACGAACTGGTTTTATAAAAGAGCAGAACAAAGTCTAGGCCTTAATCACGTAACTTATGTTGAACGCACGATGTACCTTCTTGTGCTTGTTGATTAGTTATATATAGTCGGGATGACAAATTAAAGAATTTATCAAACCATAGGGAGGAAGGTACTAGAGTTTAAGCGATCTCAAGTTTATCGTGATTTTATAAGGACGACGGAATAAAGAGGATATGATGCAAATAAATCAATTACGCTAATGCAAGAAATAAATGATAAAACGAATGAAAGATGAATGGGTTCCAAATGATGCAAGGATGAGATTAGCAATAATCATGACATAGATAATAAAAAAATCATGCAATCAATTCTAATCTCTCATGGACATGGCATAGAAGCGATCACTAATTCCATCTAAGCTCTCTCTCGAGATGGATAGGATGTATGCGCTCAATAAGGCTCCCAAAAGCACTTAGGATTGGTACCATAGAGAACACCTCCCACTAGGTACTAATTACTCTACGAGTTCCCTAATTAGGTACTAAATCATAGGCAATATTCCCTTTTAAGGTACTATGAATTCAATAATGGTTTGAGTCTCCTCACCTAATCAACCAACCTCTCGGTTAAGCAAATTAAATGTTCTATCAAGAGGTTCTAAATTTAGAAGGATATTTCTATCTCATTCTAAATTAATGCACATGAAGTGTATGATGAAATGATTCAATGAACTATCCTAAACACATAATTGATTTCTTAATCTAATAACATGCCCATGATAATTAATCACACATATCATCATATAAATCAAGCAATCAACAATCAATGATAAAAATAACACAAAGCCCATATTAAAACCAATTTGCATAAGAACTAAATTATCCAACACTAATCATGGAGTTAATCTCACAAAGGAGTTTAGCCTCTCATAGTCACAAGGAATTCAATATAGACATTAAAATCCTTGCAAACAATGATCAATCTATAAAGAAATGCACAAAAATTAGAATTATATTCCCCATTTGAAGTGCTTCAATGGAGATCTCCTTCTTCTTCTTGTGATCTCACTCTCCCTTACTTCCTTGATCACTTGGATGGTGGATTTGATGGAGGGGATCAAGTATGGATATGAAGAATGGATGAAGATAATGGTGTAAAATGGATAAAATGGTATGTGAGGTGTGTGTGCAGGGCAAAACAACGAAAATCTCATGAAATATTAAAGTATTGGGTATTTATACCCCTTGGGAAGCTTCTAGAAGGATTCTAATTTTTTTACAGATTTTTGCACCTACATGGCCCTAGTACGGTACACGGCCACAAGGTGGCCGTTTAGGTATTTCAGATGACGGAACTTGGCCTCGGTTTACAGGACCGTGTTCAGTACACGGCTCAAGTCATGTCTACGGTTTCTGGTCAACGATGAACTCCAGATAGTGCACTGCTAGAGTGCGGTACACGGCCACAGGGGTGGCAGTGTTGTGATTTCTTAAGACCGCACATGGCCAAATCTTACAGGCCCGTGCACGGTACACGGACCGTGCACGCTACATGCCTCGTGTACCCAACACGGCTGGCCGTGTTTGTGCTGCTTTGCTTCCTTCTTTTTCCCGACTCCGTTTTCGCTCTGTTTGTAACCTATTTTAACACGTATAAGTTCATTCTCACACACTTCCATAAAAACACAAAACACCACCAAAATATACACAAAATATGGATAAAAGAATACAAAAACACACATAAAAAGACACTAAATTCTAGGTGAAAATATCACTCATCACACCCCCAAACTTAAAGTGTTGTGCGTCCCCGAACAACGAAAATGATAAAACAAGGGGAATGATTTTCACCTAGGAAAAGACTAAACGAACATAAATAATAATACATCAATAGCAATAAGAACCATAATTTATGCTAAGTCATCCTATAACATTAAATTCATAACATGCAAAAAATATTAACAAGTTCAATCACAAGAGAATAATAGTGTAATATAGTCCCTTTTAGTCCAAACCTCACATAGGTTATAAATGTCACTCAACACTCTTTAAAGTGTTAAAACAACACTTATCGATTGATTGGCTTGACTCGCTATAAGCTTGCTCGTGGTCTACATTCACAAATCACCAAAGTTTCCATTAGTGATCAAAAAGGTCTTTTCATTTTGATGTTAATGATAGGCTCTTTGATAGGGTAGGAATAATATAGGTAAGAGTGACTAAACAAGTGTAAGTAATCGAAGAGATGGCCAATTTCTCTAACTTCTCCACTTTTCTTTCTTCCTTTCTTGTCTTTAATGTTCACAAGCACTAATCTTCAACTTTCCTTGGATTGAATTTCTTTCAATGCATGCTTCCTTCTTCGAACTTTTAAGTACTTGAGCATATTATTATTGCTTTGCTCATTTTCTTGTTTTAAGGTTGCATGTTCATTCTTGTTTTTGCTCTTTCCATCCTTTTTCTTACTTGTTTACCATTTTCTTTCTTCGTTTTTCTTTCTCATCAAAACTTTCTAGCTATCATCTCCTCAATCACCCACACAAAGGGTATATATATAAGGCTTTAAGTGGGTAATCATGACTTGTAATGTGCTAAATTCATAAGAAATAGACTTATAGACTCAAAGTGGTTGACTAGGGATGATGTTCATGGTAGGAAAATATATGGCAATGACTATAATAACAAGGATGGCCTTAGATCATATCACTAATCTCCACAAATTGGGCTCGTTCCTATAGTCCTTGAGCGAGTTCTAGCTTATCAAACACAATTGATCCACTCATGAAGAAAAACCATGTATGCACGGTTGAGGCTCAACTACTCACAAGTTTATGCATTGGGCCTTAAGGAACTTATTACACCACATTCATCTCAAAATTGAACAAGTTAAGTAAAACATGTAACAATTCGAAAGTGTAGAGATTCTTAATCATAACTTGTCATCACTCATCACCACAACATGTCATCGCTCACATTCAAAAATAACTTACGACATCCCAAAGCAAACCACCAAATACCCTTAAACAAGAAATGCAAATACACACAAAACAAATAAGAAAAGACTCACCAAACAAGAAACAACTAAAAATACATAACATGCAAAAATACAAAACCATCATAAAATAATGAAACACACATTCATAACATCCATATTCAAGTAAGATCACAAGCATCCCCATCTTTGATTGAAAAGAAAAATCCTAAATTACAAAAAGTAAACATCCCAAAAATATAACACATGAAGCAACATGCTAATCCATCAATCCAAATCAAAATCAATTAGAAGTGATAGGGTGTAGAGTTAACTCCCTCAATAGGCATTTGGTAGTGGAAGTTGTTAGCTCCAAGCTCCATGCATGCTTCCAATACCCTTTATTCATGCTCAAAAACTCAACTAATACCATTAGCTCAACAATTGTAATAACAATATGGACTATCATGCACTTCAACACCACCAATCATACCAAAATCCAACCGAACTCATGAGAAAATTTTTAAAATTGGGTCAAAAATACGAAAAGTATATGCTTTCAAGATAAAGTATGTCTCACCACGCCATATCCCCCCAAACTTAAATTGAAACAAGAGTTTTGAGTTAAGTTTGCAAAAAGTGGTGTGACATACTTACACATTTCAAATCAAACACTTTCCGTATCTTCAATACGCATTCTCCTCATGAGCACAATACACCTACAAGGCCAAAAATGCAAAACAAAATCAAATCCACAATCCTTATTGAAAACAAGAAATAAAGCAATAAAGATAATGATGGGTTGCCTCCCATCTAGTGCTAAGTTTAACGTCATCAAGTTGGATGAGATTATTGAGCTCATGGTGGTCTAGAATAATCCTTTGGCACTTGCATAGGTTTATTCTTGAAATAGTGCCTTGTGCTCTCCCGTTCAACCACTAGAATATTTCCTTTTCTTGTTGAATAATCAAGCAATTGTTCTCCAAAGTCGTTCTTCACAAGGAATGGCCCTTTCCACTTGTTTCATTTTTCCATGGGGCTTTATATGCATTTTGAACTTCAACCACATCCCCCGGTAAGAATTCGAGCATTGACAAGTGTTGATGCCCTCTTGCAACCTTTTTCCTACAATCACCAAACAAATTTTTATCAATAAAATCATGAAAGTTCTTAAGAGAATTTGAAATTTCAATGGAATGAGAATGTTTTGGCTTGTGGGGAGTAGAATCCATGATCTTAGTTTTCGGAGGCTTATTTTCTTCCATAAGGGAGTGAATCTCTTCTTGATTTTGAATCTTGACTTTCTCTACCATCTCTTCAAGAGACTCGACAAATCTATCGAATTCTCCCTTCAACTCTTTGGCTTTCACCCACTTAGGAACTCTTTCTCTCTTCTCCTTCATAACCTCATCAACCCCCAAACTAGCCTCTTTTTTATCCTTAATGACCATGCATTCACTTTTCATTCCGGAGGTAGAAGGCTTGTTGTTCTCTTCTTGAATTCTCTCCACGGTGGACACTATTTGACTTACTTGGTGCTCCAATGAATTCAACTTAGCATTGAATGCTACCATTGTATTCATCATCGTTTCACACAAGTTTCTAATTCTATCAATCCACACTTGATTAGACTTCCTCCCCTCTTCTAACCGATCCATAACCATTTCAAATAACTTTTCTCCAAGCATCGCTATGTGGTCATTTTGGGTGGAATAAAAGGTGTTGGAGTCTTGAAAATTTCCCCATAGTTGTGGTTGATATCCTTCTTGATTTCTAGAAAAATTTTCTTGAAAAACATCTTCTACACCTTGAGGGTATACTTGTTGATGCATTTGATGAGGGACTCTAAAATTCTCATAACTTTGTTGTTGGAATTGCATATCTTGTACTCCAAAATCCGGTTTCAAGTTTGGCTCACAATTTGGCATTTTAAAACCTTGAAAATTTCCTTGTGTATTCATAGTGGGATGAGCACTTCTATTCACCATATTTCAATGAATATCCATGTAGTTCATATTTTTGGGCTTGTTCTCCTTCTTCTTCCTTCTCAAGGTATGCAGCTACAAGAGAAAGAAAAATTTGAACAAAATTTTCTAAAATAAATATAAGATGCAAAAATAATAAATAAAATGTCCTTACTAAGACCACTCGAAACAATCCTTCATCAAACTACTAGCGACCGTTGCCTTCCCGGCAACGGCGCCATTTGATTTGTCATATATAGTAGGGATGACCAAGTAAAGAATTTATTGAACTACAGAGAGGAAGGTACTAGAGTTTAAGCGATCTCAAGTTTATCGTGATTTTATAAGGACAAAGGAATAGAGAGGATATGATGCAAATAAATGCAACTACACTAATTTAAGAATTAAATGATAAAACGAATGAAAGATGAATGGGTTCCAAATGATGCAAAGATGAGATTAGCAACAATCATGACATAGAAAATAAAGAAATCATGCAATCAATTCTAATCTCTCATGGACATGGCATAGAAGCGATCACTAATTCCATCTAAGCTCTCTCTCGAGATGGATAGGATGTAGGCCCTCAATAAGGCTCCCAAAAGTACTTAGGATCGATACCATAGCGAACACCTCCCACTAGGTACTAATTACTCTACGAGTTCCCTAATTAGGCACTAAATCATAGGCAATATTCCCTTTTAAGGTACTATGAATTCACTAATGGTTTGAGTTTCCTCACCTAATCAACCAACCTCTCGGTTAAGCAAATTAAATGTTCTATCAAAGGGTTCTAAATTTAGAAGGATATCACTATCTTATTCTAAATTAATGAACATGAAGTGTATGATGAAATGATTCAATGAACTATCCTAAACACATAATTGATTTCTCAATCTAATCACATGCCCATGACAATTAATCACACATATCATTATATAAATCAAGCAATCAACAATCAATGATAGAAATAACAAAAAGCCCATTCAAGATTAAAATCAATTTGCATAAGAACTAAATTATCCAACACCAATCATGAAGCTAATCTCACAAAGGAGATTAGCCTCTTATAGTCACAAGGAATTCAACATAGACATTAAAATCCTTACAAACCATGATCAATCGATAAAGAAATGCACAAAAATTAGAATTAGATTCCCCCTTTGAAGTGTTTCAATGAAGACCTCCTTCTTCTTCTTGTGATCTCACTCTCCCTTGCTTCCTTGATCACTTGGATGGTGGATTTGATGGAGGGAATCAAGTATGGATGGATGGATGAAGAATGGATGAAGATGATGGTGTAAAATGGAGAAAATGGTGTGTGAGGTGTGTGTGCAGGGCAAAACCACAAAAATCTCATGAAATATTGAAGTATTGGGTATTTATACCCCTTGGGAAGCTTCTAGAAGGATTCAGATTTTTCTACAGATTTTTGCACCTACACGGTACACGGCCACAGGGGTGGCCGTGTAGGTGTTTCAGATGACGGAACTCGGCCTCGGCTTACAGGACCGTGTTCGGTACATGGCTCGAGTCGTGTCTACATTTTCTGGTCAACGATGTACTCCAGACAGCGCACTGCTCGTGCGTGGTAAACGCCACAGGGTAGGCCGTGTTGTGATTTCTGATGACCACGCATGGCCAAATCTTACAGGCCCGTGCACGGTACATGGACCGTGTGCGCTACACGCCTCGTGTACCCAACACGGCTGGTCGTGTTTGTGTTGCTTTGCTTCCTTCTTTCTCCCGACTCTATTTTCTCTCTGTTTGTCACCTATTTTAACACGTATAAGTTCATTCTCACACATTTCCATAAAAAACACAAAATACCACCAAAATATACACAAAATACAGATAAAATAATATGAAAACACACAAAAAAAGACACTAAATTCTAGGTGAAAATTGTTGGTGTTCGATCATTTGGTTAACATGACCCATTAGGGTTCCATATATTTCTAACATGCAGCGGAAGCAAGTAAACAAGAAACGTATTACCTTTCACCAGGGTATGTTGAAGACGATGAATTCTCGCCACCAGCCTGCACAACCTCACCGTTTTGGGCATAACTCTCTCATCCGATATCGGATTTGAGTGATCTACGCGCCAAAACGATCCTCTCTTCCGTGGTTTTCGGTATATCACATGTCCTGTTCTGATATCTGTACGATATTTTTAAAATCTTAGAATGTGGCGGACAGCAGCAGCAAATAACCTTCCAGTCTTCTGCTGTATTCCCAAGTCCAATCTCGACGTCGTGTGAGCGACGATTTTAGAGATCTTCTCATTCTGTTGTTCCCTCAACCTCCTCACAGTGTTAGGCGTGATTAATCTCATAGATTAGGGTTTCCGGACTACTGAGATGACTTATATATGGGCTACAGCAGGGACCAGGAGGAGAAATTAGAGTTGGGCCTCCATTGGGCTTAAGTATCCAAGCTTAGCCCAAAGCTTATACTTAAGTGCAATAATAATAATATATACCACTAAAATATTATTACTGCACTACCGTTCTAATCCCATAATTACGTTATAGGCTCCTTCTTATTATGAGCCCATTAGTCTCCCCATGTTTAAGATATACAATGCCCATTAATTAATTAAGTTACTGACAACTCCATTAATTAATATCTCATCCGAGAGTAGTACCACTCAACCTCATTATCATGCCGGAATAAATCCACCTGCAGGGTTTATATGATAATCCTTATGAGCTCCTCAAGGGGACATCATCAACCTATGACGGACATGGATTCCTTCTACAATCAACAACACACCATGGAGACATCACTACTTCCCAAATCACTGAATTTGTTAATTTAATTTCATGTAAATCTCACCCATTGATGAATCAAAGAAATACATACTGCCCTGCGTGTCGAGGTTATTGTATAAGGATTAAGAGCACGAACATCCATAATAACAGAGATGAAGTTCTCCTATAAGTCAGTATAAGTCGAACAATCTCAATCGGTCCTGCTCAATACACGCAAAGTGCACTAATGTGATTCTATAGCCAAGATAAGCTAATACCAAACCACACTACAACCATCCCGATAGAGAGTCCCCATCTATCTCAGTTGTGAGCATCTGTTTGTACTTTATAAGGACACCGATAATATGATCTTCCGCGTGTTGTCGCACAATATATTATCTACAATATAAAGTAAGTGGACTATTGTATCATTCATATAAATAAATTATAAGACGTAATTATTTGATCATATGATTCTCATTTCAAATAAATTATTATAACATTTGTTCATACAAAAAAACTAGACTTTTAGTATATAATCCAACAAAAATATCACTCATCACTCGTGCAAACTCGTTGTTTGAGAGCACGATGACAACTTTCTTTCGTGCATTCCAATCATACATGATGACCAAAGGGCTGAATGTGCATCTTCACTGTTTGAATGCACGAGGACCTTTCTTGTGGTCGTGCATTTCTGCACAGCCTCACCGTTTTTATCATAACTTATTCAACCAAGCTCTAATTTAGATGATTTTTGTGCTAAAATGATCCTTTGTTCCGTGGCTTTCCAAACATATATCACATGGTCAGTTTTGACTTCTATAAGAACATAGAAAAATTATGCAAATTGAACATGCGTTTTCCAGCATTCTTCACGATTTCCCCCTTCATTCCAACCTTGCACTTTTAATCCTTTTTCCATCTAAAAACACGAAATAACACCTCAAAAGCACCAATATCTAAAATATATGATAATTAACCATTTAGTTCTAAAATACAAACATAAATTCCACAAAATGGTGCTAAATCGGATCCTAAAACATGCAGATTTTCACACTAAACAGGAAGTCTAGTGCTCTAGCCTTTAATACAATTTAGCATGAAGTACCTATAGAGGGAGAAAGAATTAATTCCTTATTGATCCTAGGATTTTCAGCTCATTATAAGTATTAGATCCTACCCGATCAAGGTGATTAGCTAGGCTTAGTGATCCTCTTATAAATGTATGCAGGTAATTAATTTGGGTCTAGATAAATTAGTCACATAGTTAAGCTGTTTGCTCGTGCATTACCAATTCTCCATTCTTGAACACTTAAATCGTATTCTCTTGTGTGATTTATTTTCTTTGCATTAGTTAATTATTTTATTTCAGTTTTTATTAATTAATTATTATTATCTCAAAAACCTCCGGATTTGTCTTGCATTTGAATTATAATATAGAATTATTTGTTAAGTTTATAACTATCTCGTGGGAATGATATTCACTTGGTCACATGCACTACAATCGATCCCATACACTTGACGGTGAAAGAAAATAGCGATCAAGTTCTCAGTGCAGCCTACCGAGGATAGTTCATAGATTTAAATTTAATTCTATAGTGATTTATTTTCTTGTAGGATGTTAAACTTTATTTTATTTGTGTTGATTTTGTCTTTTAGCATTCTTGACTTTCACCTTGAGCACAGGCAGAAGAGGCTAAGATGGAACAACAGGGGCAAATTACTATGAGAGAGCAGTATAAGCTGAGACATACTGCTAATGCTGGAATAGGAGGACCAAACATCACCGCAGACAGTTTTGAACTGCCGTATGGACTGATTAGGATGATGGAGAGACAACAGTTCAGTGGGAGACCACTAGAAAGTGCCAATGAACATCTGCATTTGTTTGATGAGTATGCTAGGACACAAAAGCAGCGAGGAGTTCCTGATGATTTAATTAGAATGAGGCTTTTCCCATTCTCACTGATGGGGAAAACCAAGGAGTGATATAAGAACTTGCCTGCGGGATGTTGTGCTACTTAGGAGGACTTAGCAAATAAGTTCCTCAACAAATGTTTTCCTCCAACTAAGAGCTTCTATGTGAAGAATATGATCACTCAGTTCAATCAAAGACCCTTGGAAAGTTTCTATGAGGCATGGGAGAGATTCAAGGAGCTATTGCGCTGCTGTCCCCAACATGGGTTTTCAAAGGATACTTACTTAGGCTTTTTCTATCAAGGTTTAAAGGGTGAATCAAGAGTGTTGGTAGACGCAACAATAGGTGGATCGATTTTGAAGAAGTCCTCGGATAAAGCTGAAGAGATCTTTGAGGAAATGGCAGCAAATACGTATGATTGGTCATTCGAAACAACTGATGGGGTGGACCAACTTTTGATCAGATGGCTCAAGTGGAACAACCGGTAAGCAAGGATGAGATGTAAGCTCAGAATGATCGACTAGATGAGTTGAGTAAGAAGATTGATCTTCTCACATAAGGAAATAACAAGAGAGAGAATGTAATGATGGTAAAAGAAGAAGAGCAGACAGTGGATGTCAACTATGCTATGGGTCAAAATTTCCAAGGAGAGTATAGAAATAGACAGAACTTTAGATCGAGTAACTTTCAAGAGAGGAGAAATGACCAATGGAATTATCAGAATTTCCAGCAGGTGATTTCCAAGGTGGTTCTAACTTCAACAATCAAAGAATGAATGAAAATCTATCTTAATCAAACCCGAATAGCGCAGTTGAGCCTCCTCTAGGTTTTTATCAAGTTCAAAAATCTACTGAAAGGAAAGCATCATTAAAGGATAAGATGGACATGATGCTCAAGCTGATGATGACCAATCAAGAGCAAGATGATTTGAGGCATAAAGTGTCGGAAAGAAGATTCAAAGAAATAGAATTTGCTATTAGTCAGTTGAATGCTGCAGTTTGTAAGTTACGGCAGCAAGGGAAAATTCCTTCACAATAAGAAATTAATCTGAGAGAGTTCTCTATGGCCATAACTTTGAGTGGTACACAGTATAACGGACCTACTGATCCCGTTCCTCTATACTGTGATACTGTGGACTCTGAGAAAGAGAGAGAATAACCTCCAATCATGAAAAATAAGTGGCAAAGAGCAAAAAGGGAAAGAAAAGAAAGAGAAGGGTAAAGAATACGAATGCGATTACTGGGGAATTCCTATTACTCCTTATCCTCTTCCTTTTCCACAAAGATTTGTCAAAGAAGAAAAGAAAGAAGAGTTCAAGCAGTACATTGAGTTTCTAAGATCAAAGTATGAGGTGATGAAGAAGAAAAAGTGTCTGAAAAGCCTTCTAAAAAGTTGAGTGATCCGGGGGAATTCATAATCCCTTGTGAGATTGAAGGGAAGAAGGAAACAAATGCACTATGTGATTTGGGATCTACTATAAACATCATGCCTCATGCCTTGTTTAAGGAACTTGAAGGAGGAGAACTGAAACCAACATCTAGGTAATTTCATGTTGCTAGTGGTGATGTAATAAAACCCTTAGGGTTTGTTGAAGATGTTGTGGTGAAAGTAGAGAAGATGGTATTCCAGACTAATTTTATGGTGATTGAAATAGTGGTGGACCCTACAGTTCCACTGATGAGTGTATAAATTCACAAGTTTGACATCATGTTTTGTGCTAGTTTTGGAGAGTTTTGAGGTGGAAATAGGCGGAAAACCTATATATATTGTGAATTAGCATGAATCAGGTGTTAGTGGAGCTATTTAAGTGGTTTTCGTAGCAAAATCGGAGTGGAAGTGCTAAGAATCAAAGAGACGAAGTCGAGACCACGCGAACTGCCAAAGAGAGAGGTGGTTCGACCTGTTGGAGGAGGGTTCGACCTCTCCTACAGGTCAAACCAGCATTGCAAAGTGTGCAGGAGGAAGGTTCGACCACTACTCAAATGGTTCGACCTGTTCATCAGGTCGAACCATGGTCGAACCAATTCGCGATAAGATGGGTTCGACCACAACATTGGGGTTCGACCTGACGGTTGGTCGAACTAGGAAGCAGAAATTATCCAGTGTTGGGGTTCGACCTGTGGTTCGACCAAGACCCGTGGGGTTCGACCTATACAAGAGGTCGAACCAAGTGCAGAGTACTTCCAGTAGGTGGGTTCGACCTGTGGTTCGACCTGCGGCCAGTGGTTCGACTTGTTTGACGAGGTCGAACCGACGTGCGGGAACTTACCTTATCCGGATTTTCGAGGCCAAAATGCATGGAATCACTTAAAAAGCCTATTCCAAGCCCTAGAGACGTGATTACAAGTATAAAAGGAGGCTCATGCAGTCAAGGGAATAATCACAAAAAGAAAGAAGAAAGGGATCATCATCAACAACACAATACAAGAGGAGAGTAGGAGAGCTGTGACAGAGGTTCAGCTGGAGATTCAAGTAAGATTGGTCCAACTAACCATGATTGTTCTTAGATCAATCATGGGCTAGAGCCACTTCGGTAGTTCTAGGGTTATGAAGGTTTCATGAGTTAATTTGTATTTCGTGTGTATACTCCGTACAACACTACTTGTGGTTTGTTTTATATAAGATTGCACGTTTTAATCCATACTCATAGTTGTTTTGTGCATCAATAATCATTGTGTAGAGTCTGAATGTATGACATGGTTATTGGTTGAGTGCGTTCACTAATGAGAAGAGTTTATTGTTATAATTCTAAGTGAAGGGATTCCGAGGTTTTATTAGAACCGTCTTATATGAATGTTTGTTAATTGGATTGAATTCAGGTTAACAAGTAGGATTAATAGTATAACTTTATAGTACTTAAAAAGGGAGATCAAATCGGGTTAGAGTACTAAGTGCACGGGAAATAATTGATTATGATAGTACCTAGAAAGGGAGGTAAAGTATATGTCTTGCTCTGAGGATACTCACACGTTCAAAAGCTTATCTATTTGTGTCTATAGAATAGATTTGTATAGTCTAGCGATGCGTCCATAAACCACAAGGCAGAGTCGAACATCGACACATAAAAATATGAATTAACGAATGAAACTGGATAGCTTGACGAACTACCTGTCATCTTATTTGATCACAACTACTATTTTCTTGTTCTTGTTATTTATTTGCTATTTTAATTATTACTTAGTTTACAAACCTACAATTATAATTTTCAACATAGTCATAATTGCTAGAAAATAATAAAAGTAATATTTATCCATCCCGTGGATTCGATATTTAACTTGGTCACCTTCGAAACTACAATTGATATCCTTCATACTTGGGGATTAAAGTTGTGTGTTGAGAAAACGCCCATTAAGTTTTTGGCGCCGTCGCTGGGGACGGCTTAAAATATCTTTTTGTTATTTCTAGTTTATTAGGGCTATTTTTTTTATTTTATTGTTTTAATTCTAGTTCTTTTTAGGTGCATGCTCACGAGATCAAAGAAAGGTGAACTTGAACCCTATAATCCTGAAATCGGAGCATCATCAAGAAAGAAGAAGAAAAAGAAGAATAAGGCAAAGAATATTGATCCAACTGAAGCTCTGAATTTTGGAGTTGAAGTTGACGAGCAGAATTCACAGACGATTGAAGTTACAACTGAAGTTAATTCGGGAGTAAGGACAGTCAACATGGCAGCGAATCCGGATAATCTAGCCATCCGAGAGGTTTTCAGAAACAATGGGGCTGGAAATATTGGGCTTCTAGGAGCGAGGGAAACTAATTCAGCTTTCGATCTTCATCCCGCTCTTATTAGCATGATATAAAGGAACTCCTTTTCAGGAGGGTCTTTCGAGGATCCGCAGCAGCATCTGAACAAGTTCTTGGGCTATGCAAGTATTCAAAAAGACGCAGGAGAACATGAAGATGCTAGGAAGATTCTTTTGTTCAAATTCTCGCTTACTTAAAATGAGAGAGATTGGTACGACACTATCAACGCAGCTGAGTGCACCACTTGGGAGCAACTGTAGTTAAGGTTCTTGGAGAGGTACATGCCACTTTCAAAGGTGTTTAAGATGAAGCAAGACATTAACCAATTTTCAATGTGTGGAGGTGAAAAATTTCATGAAGCATGGGATAGATTCAAGGACATGCTTAGGAAGTGTCCTCAACATGGGCTATCTAAAACTCAATATATCAGTATATTCCACAATGGATTGGACTGTGATTCACGAGTGTTATTGGATGCTTCTTCTAATGGAGCATTACTTACAAAGTCATCCGTAGAGGCCAAAAAGTTGTTTGACGATATTTCGATGAATTCGAGGGATTGGCCAACTGATAGAGTTAGAGGTACTTATGTCCTTGGGAAGGTAGCTAAGGTTGAACAAGCAATGGTGAAAACAAGTAGAGAGGATGAGATTGTCTCTAGCTTGTCCAATATCAACAAGCTACTTGAATCCCAACAGAAGCAAATCAGCGAATTATCTCCACGCGTACCAATCATGCAGCAGGAGTTTAAGAATGATGGACCAATCCAAGAGGAGTTGGAAGAGGCACACTATGCCATGGGTCAAAGTATTCAAGGGACTAGGTATCCAGATCAAGAAAACCGGAACTACTAAGGGAATTATCGAGGAAACTTTAATAATCGTGGTCCCCCGGGTGGTTATCAACAGCCTAGGAGGCCAGAGTTCTCATAGAGCAATCCAAATAATGCGATTCAACCTCCGATGGGTGTTGATCCGGGTGCTAAGGTGGAAGAAGGGAAATCGGGTCTTGAGGATACTGTGAACAGGTATATGGCCAAGAATGATGAAAGAGTGAACCGCCTTGAGGCCAAACTTGAAAAGAAAATCGATGCAAACCATGAGGTTATATCTAAGCAGGTGAAGGACCTTACGTTGCTGATGGGGGAGATGGCAGGAAGTGTTAACAAGCTTACTCAAACTCTTGAGAAGGGGAAGTTCCCGTCTCAAAGTATTGAGAATCCAAGGTCCTGCAACGCCATCACATTGAGGTCGGGAACGCAGTACGAGGGACCTATGAGGCCGGAATCAAATTTGGACATGTCTAGGGCCATGTTCGACCATGGTTCGACCAACATTGAAGGTCGAACCATACAGGAGAGGTCGAACCAATGCACTGGACATGATCATGAGGCATTGTAGCATCGGTTCGACCAAACTGCAGATGGTTCGACCTGGCATACAGGTCGAACCATGGTCGAACCCGACAACTCGGAGCACTCTATTTTTCCAGAACATCGGTTCGACCAAATCAATCATGGTTCGACCTGTCCAATAGGTCAAACCCAGGTCGAACCGCACAACTTGGAGCACTCTGTTTTGTCGTAGCAACAGTTTGACCACGACGGTCATGGTTCGACCTATCACACAGGTCAAACCTTGGTCGAACCGGAGGGCGGAAGGAGTACAGTAGGTCGGTTCGACCTAGGTGCCCGTGGTTCAACCTCCTCAACAGGTCGAACCCAGGTCAAACCTCAAATTCAAAAAGAGAGCCGTTGTCCAGAAGGTAGGTTCGACCAGTACGTGCCTGGTTCGACCTGTTCCACAGGTCGAACCCTGGACGAACCCCACCAGAAATTGCCTGTTGTTACTTCAAACACTCTCGATGATGTTGATGCTACTCCAGTGGTTCGGAATGAGCAAAGTACAGAGATAATAGCTGAGAAAAAGTGGGAGAGAGCCAAGCGATTGAGAGCCAAAAAGGAGAAAGCAGAGAAGGTTGATCGTGATGAATGGGGAATTCCCAAAACAAAGATACCTCCGTTGTTTCCTTACAAGCTTGTAAAGAAGGGATTAGAAGAGAAGTTCAAGAAGTTTTCAGAGATAATGAACAAAATAAGCTTGAGCATTCCTTTCTCAGAGGCAATCATGGAGATGATGTACTATGCCCGATTTCTTAAAGACATATTGTTGAAGAAGCGGAGCTTAACCAGAATTGAAACGGTGAATTTATCTGAGAATTGCAGCTCAATCATCCAAAGGAAGCTGCCGCAAAAGATGAAGGATCTGGGGAGCTTCACTATTCTATGTGAGATCGAAAAGGGGCCGGCATGGCGAGCTTTGTGCGATCTAGGGGCAAGCATCAATTTGATGCCTTTGTCCATCTTTCAGAGGCTTGGTTTGGGGGAGTTGACCCCTACAACAGTGGTTCTCCAATTGGCGGACAGGTCGATGACATTTCCAAAAGGTATAATTGAAGACGTTCTCGTCAAAGTGGAGAAGCTGGTCTTTCCTGTGGACTTTCTTATGCTAGAGATGGAAGAAGACAAGGATAATATCCCTTTAATCTTGGGGAGACCATTCCTTGCTACTGCTAGAGCTATGATTGATGTTCAGAAAGGAGAGCTTAGATTGCGAATGGACAAAGAAGAAGTTCTTTTCAACTTGGACAAAGCAATGAAGATGCCCATGGAGTCGCAGTGCTTTAGTATTGACGTGGTGGAGGAGATTGTGAAGGAGGATATGTCTCTGATCCTGTCAAAGGATCCTCTTGAGACATGTTTGATGGAGTCTCTTACTTATCCCACTACGGAGCTTGACGGACTCTCCAACGAGGTATATATTGAATTTCTTGAAAACTTACTTCTTTGGGTGATGACAGGTTTGAATTGGAAAGAACTAAGGTGGAAGAAGTCAAGTGGACTAGGAAGTACTTGCCTTTGGATAACGAGAGCTCTCAGATGGAAGTGAGGAAAGAGGAGTTGAAACTTTTGCCGGAACACTTAAAGTACGCCTTTCTTGGCGACAATGAAAAATATCCGATAATTGTATCTTCTTCTCTTGATGATGATCAACTTGAGGAGTTATTGAATGTTCTTAGGAAGTATAAATCTGCGATTGGTTGGTCTCTTGAGGATTTGAAAGGAATTAGTCCTTTGTATTGTATGCATAGGATAAGATTGTTAGACGAGGCCAAGACAAGTGTTCAGAATCAGTGGAGGGTTAATCCCATGATTCAAGAGGTGATTAGGAAGCAAATCCTTACGTGGTTGTATGTTGGAATCATATATCCTATTAGTGATAGTCCCCATGTGAGTCCATTGCATGTAGTTGCTAAAACGGGGGGTATGACTGTAGTAAAAGCTGCGGATGGAGAAGCGATAGCCACAAGGATTCCTACGGGATGGCGTACATGTGTAGATTATAGGAAGTTGAATGAGAACACGTGTAAGGATCATTTTTCTCTTCCTTTCATGGATCAAATGTTAGATCGTCTTGCAGGGTATGAGTTTTATTGTTTCTTGGATGGATACTCGGGGTATAACCAAATTATGATTGCCCCCGAGGATCAAGAAAAGACCACTTTTACTTGCCCCTACGGGACCTTTGCTTTTCGGAAAATGCCATTTGGGTTATGTAATGCGCCTGCTACTTTTCAGAGATGCATGATGGTAATATTCGATGGGTTGATAGAGAAGATCATGGAGGTGTTCATGGATGATTTTTCTGTTTTTGGTTCCTCCTTTGATATTTGTTTGTCTAACCTAGCTACTGTTTTGAAGAGATGCCAAGTGACTAATCTTGCCTTGAATTGGGAGAAGTGCCACTTCATGGTGAAGGATGGGATTGTTCTTGAACATCATGTTTCAGCCAAAGGATTGCAGGTAGATCGTGCTAAAGTGGTGGCAACTGAGAAGCTTCCACCACCGACCAATGAAAGAGGAGTGCGGTCCTTCCTTGGACACGCCGGTTTTTACAGGAGATTCATAAAAGACTTCTCAAAATACTCTAAGCCCTTATCTCACTTACTTGAAAAGGATGTTCCTTTTGTGTTTGATGAAGATTGTCTAACAGCTTTTCAAGTTTTGAAGGAGGCGCTTATTTCTGCACCTATCTTGATCACACCAGATTGGACTCAACCATTTGTACTAATATGTGATGCAAGTGATGTAGCACTTGGAGTAGTGCTTGGGCAGCTGAAGGAGAAAAAGTTTTGCGCCATTTACTACGCAAGTAAGACTTTCGATGCGGCACAAAAGAATTACACGGTGACTGAAAAGGAGTTTTTGGCGGTTGTGTACGCATTCGATAAGTTTCGTCAGTATTTGGTTGGCATGAAGACTATTGTGTACACGGATCATTCAGTGATTCGGTACTTGATGAAAAAGAAGGAGACGAAGCCTAGGATAATAAGGTGGATTCTTTTACTTCAAGAGTTTGACATGGAGATCCGGGATAAGAAAGGTTCTGATAATGTGTTGGCGGATCACCTTTCGAGGTTGGAGACTAGGGAACATTGTGATAATTCTTTCGATTATATTGAGGAAATGTTTCCGAATGAAAAGATCATGGCCGTGTTTGTTGAAGGGGCTGAGCGGGCGTGTGTGGTTGCTGCGCAGGGAGTTGATCCATGGTATGCGGATTATGTTAATTATATTGCTGTGGGAGAAATTCCAAGGGATCTCAACCGATATCAACTTGCTAAATTCAAGAGGGATATTGAGACCTTCTTATGGTATGATCCGTTTATGTACAAGATTTGCACGGATTCTATCATCCGTAGGTGTGTGCCCGAGATGGAGATGGAGAGTGTTCTTGAGTTTTGCCATGCACAACCTAACGGGGGGCACTTCGGCGCTCAAAAGACAGCAGCCAAGGTACTTCAGTCCACTCTTTATTGGCCTACGTTGTTCAAGGATTGTGGGACCTATATGGCATCTTGCGATAGATGTCAACGCATGGGGAACATCTGTAGGAGAGACGAGATGCCGCTTCAGCCGAGCATAGTAGTTGAGATTTTTGATGTGTGGGGTATCGATTTTATAAGGCCTTTTCCCCCATCTAATAGATTTCTCTACATTCTACTTGCGGTGGATTATGTTTCTAAGTGGGTGGAAGCGATTCCTACTCGCTTGAATGATTCAAAAACTGTTATATCTTTCTTGAAGAAGCATATCTTTGCCCATTTTGGAGTCCCCAGAGCACTTGTTAGTGATGGAGGTACGCATTTCTTAAATAAATTTCTTGAGAAGGTGCTTAAAGGGTATGGTGTTAAGCATAGCGTTACTACACCCTATCATCCTCAAGCAAATGGGCAAACGGAGGTCTCTAATCGTCAAGTCAAACAGATTCTGGAGAAGGTGGTCAGAACCAATAGAAAGGATTGGGCTTTGAAGCTCGATGATGTCGTGTGGGGGTTCCGGACCGCGTACAAGACGGTGTTAGATATGTCACCATATCAGATTGTCTATGGGAAGCCGTGCCACTTACGTGTAGAGATTCAACACAAAGCGTTTGGGCTTTTCAAAGCTTGAACTTGACTCTTAAGGATGTGAAGGAGTTGAGGATTACTCACATCAATCTTTTGGATGAGTTTCGGAGTCGTGCGTACAAGAATTCAGAGATCTACAAGGAAAGGATTAAGAGGTGGCATGATTCGAAGATCTCGTATAAGGAGTTCAAGCAAGGAGACGAGGTATTACTCTTTAACTCTCGTTTAAAGCTTTTTGTAGGCAAGTTGAAGTCAAAGTGGACGGGACCATTCATGATTCATCGAGTCTTAGAAGGGGGGAGTTTTGAGCTCATTGACAAGGATGGAGATATTTTTACGGCAAATGGACATCGCTTGAAGCATTATAGGTCACCGGATGATGTTTGTGTCATCTTTTTAGATACCTTGATCTGATTTGGTACCGTCATAACTCTCCGACGTTAAACATGAGCGCCTGTTGGGGGCTTTTCCTCCCGTTTTATTATTTTATTTCATTCGTGTGTGTAAGAAATTTTTATATTTGAAGTGCTTACTTATCGGCAATTACATCTCTTTGCAAACTTAGTTTCAACTATGGTTTCTACTAAGTATGGGGGGGTGTGATGTACTTACCTCAATAAGCACCGATAGTATAATCTTTTCTTTGTGATGTTTGTTAGGGGAGTTAGTTTTTGCGCCATATTTAAAATTTTAATCGATTTTGATGTGACGATTATTTACAACTTGCCTAATGTTTAGTGGGTTTTGGTTGTGTTTTCTTTTATGGAGTTACTCATGAATAATATTTTGTGGAACAATTTTTGATGAAGTTGTGCTCTAGTTGGTACCTAATGATTCGTATTGAAATTTGAAGTGTGTAGGGATTGAAGAACACTCAGTTTGGAAGCTTAGAAGGGTGGTTCGACCAAAGCCAGGGTAGGTTCGACCAGTGCCTGGAGGTCGAACCGAGCAGAGGAAGTCGAACCGATGCAGAAAATCATCCAGTGAGGTGGTTCGACCTGATCATTGTTGGTTCGACCTGTCTGAACAGGTCGAACCAAGGTTGAACCCAGTGCCTTAAAACTTATAATAGGGTGGTTCAGAGCACTCTATTTTTCAGGAGATAGGTTTGACCAAAACAAGAATGGTTCGACCTGTTCAGAAGGTCGAACCCAGGTCGAACCACGAGGAACAGTTGTCTAGAAGGTAGGTTCGACCTCGTCACAAGAGTGGTTCGACCTATTCAGAAGGTCGAACCTAGGTCGAACCAAAAGGTAAGTTTGTCCAAAAGGTAGGTTCGACCTCGTCACTCGAGGTTCGACCTGTTCCGCAGGTCGAACCTGAGGTCGAACCCAGTCAAGTACGCGTTTTAAGTTGTTTTTTTTAGAAAGGTTCGATCATTCTTTTTGTTCACCAAACCTCGAACCCTCCCCGAACCTTGACACCCTTGCATAAATTCGTCAATTACACTTGATTTTGCACCGATTACACAACACTACACTCTTGATTCTTGAATTGGGCGCGGATTTGGGGTAATTTCGTCGTGAATTAGGGTTCAGTCATGTGTTTTTGAGTGTTGTGTTCCAATTTTCGATAGTTAACCATGGACAAGACTAAAGGTACGTTTTTTCAACTCAATTACCTTAGGATTGAAGTTTATTGCAAGAAATGTGTTGTGGGTAAGTTGATTGATGTTGATTTTGGTTGAAATTCATGGTGATAATTGATATTTTTGAATTGATTCATATGAATTCATGATTGTAGTTTGAAATTGCTTGATTATGGAGAGAACTTGAGTTTGTATGTGGATTGATCAAGGATATGATGCATCTAGATGAATGAGCATGTTAATTAGGTTTGAATTGTTGATAATTGGAGTTGTTCATAAAGTTCAATTGTTGAAATTCTTGTTGAATAGCTTGAATTGGTTGATGGATGCTTGTTGTTTATGATTTGAAGATTAAAAGTAGTGTGATTGAAGATGTTTTGAGCATGTTAAATAAGCAAGTGGTGTTGAGATGATAGTTGGAGTTAATTAATCATGGATGCTTGAAGTCTTGAGTAGAGTATAGGATATGCTAGTCAAATACTTGTGTTCTTGTCTTGTTGGTTGTATTGAAGTATTTGTTTTCAGGAAAGGGACAAGGATCAAGTAAAGGAAAAGGTAAGGTGGATGAAGCAAGATCGAAGAAGAGGAATGACAGGCCTTCGAATGTGGACACAGTGACCAGGAAGCTGAGGCTACAAGATTGTTTACCCGAGAACTTCAAAATTCAAATGCAAAACTGGAATGAGATTAAAGAAAAGTGGGAAGAAGTCTTGGACAAGATAGCTCGTACTCGATACCAAGATGATGAGGCGATGAGGATAATGAGAATCGGGAATGACATTTTCTGGATGTTCGATCAAGTGGGTATCCGGAGGTTTATGGAGTTAAAGAGGCCGACATATTTCATTGTTACAGCGGAAGTAGTCTGCTCATTCGAGATGATAAAGGACCCGCTTGGGTACCCGTATCAGTGTACGTTTCAGCTTGGTGGAGTGAGTAGGAGATGGACGTCTGAGGATTTTAGTGAGCTATTTGAGACGCCTTTGGGGATCTCTCGTTTGGAGAATGCTGCATTCAACACTAATAGGTTTTGGAGAGAGATTACAGGGGAGATTGGAGATTATAAGATTAGGCAGGCTCGTGCTTCCTCAATAAAGAATCCAGTTTTGAGGTACATGGATCGTGTCTTGAGCAACACGTTGTTCGCCCGCTCAGAGGGGAGTGTTGTGTCTAGAGGATAGCTTTACGCCTTGTGGTGTATGCTAAATGGGATGCAGTTTAATGTTGGAGCTTATTTCATTGCACAGCTACATCGATTCAGGACCATTGGGTTTCAAAAAGTGAATATTGGAGGGTTACTGACGATCGTGGCTGAGCATTATAACTTGGATTTCACCGGCATCACACCAGTTAGAGGAGAGCCCGATTTGGCGATGTTTACATGCGTGAAGGGAGGATTTACCCATTTCAGAAATGGAGATTGGTTCTTCACGAGGGGACTCAAGCCCTTCGATTTCATGTTCCCCTTCGACGTGAGTAACTTGACAACTATTCGGGTGGCGAGGAACAAGTTGATGGATTCTCTCGGACACAATGCCTTATCTGTGGCAGTGAGGTCGGGTGGTGATTGGAGGACTGTATCGTAGATGTGTGCGGATGGTAGGATGGCAGAGTTACAGCAGATTGTTGATCAAAGAGAGTTCCGTCCACCACAGCAGCCCGAAGAAGAGGAGTATCAAGAGGAGGAGCAGCAGGATGAGGAAATGCCAATGCAACACGACGCACATCAGCATGAGCCAACACCGCAGCAGCATCGGATTGTCCCGAATGATACACGGGAGCAGCTCCGTCTTATTCATGAGCAGCTGGTCGCGATTATTGGTAGCCAGCAGGAGACAAATCGACAGCTCACACTCACCAACACCAACTATGCTACGCTGAATGAGAGGTACACGGCCTTGAATGAGAAAGTTGGTAGGTTGGGTGATCGAGTAGATTACTTGGATAGACACATCGGTGATCTGCACCAGATTGTGGAGTGGAGGCTTGATGATGAGGATGATGATGATGAGGATGATGATGCTCCGGAGGAGTAGTTTTTCAGGTTTTCTTTGGTTTCCTTCGATTCATCTTGATTCTATTATTTTTCTTTTTATCTTTATAGGTTGGGTTGTGATTCATGCGTGAGTGGAATGTATAAGTGATATCGATTGATAGATACTTGTATGATTGATTGGGTATAAGCTTATTGATTTTGTGCATTCATATGTCATGTGTTAATTTCTATTGAAGAAAAGCATGTATAATTTGATAAGTATATTGAATTCTTGTGAATTGATCTTAATTATGTGCTATGAGGAGTACTAGGATTTATCTATGTGAGGATTTGAGCCTTAATAATCATGCGTGATCATGATTATTTTATTCTTGAGAGGATCATTCATATGAACGTATTTTAGAACTTGGCTTGGAGTCTTGTGTGAGACTTATGTTTGATAAATTGCTAGGACATGATCTTAGGCCATTATTTTGTGATTAAGTTACTAAGCCAAATTTTATCCTTCCTAATAATCTTATTAACCTTTGGATGCCCTGTTGAGCCGTTAAAGCTTTTTATTTGGTAGCTGAAGTAAATAACCTTATAAACCTTTACTTGAGCCTTGATTAACCTATTCATTGGTAGAGAGAGTTGAGGTGAGTAAGTGTTGCAAGAAGAAAAAGGAAGATAGAATATGGTTGGACGAAAAGAATATGGTTAAATCTTGTTTAGGGATAGTGCCCGAAACTGGTACCCCGATTGTTTTTATACATGGTGTGTGAAGCTTAGCAGCTGATGGCCTATATTTGGTTGCCTCGGAATGAGCAACATGTAAGTTTGGGGGTTTAATGAGTGTGTAAATTCACAAGTTTGGCATCATGTTTTGTGCTAGTTTTGGAGAGTTTTGAGGTGGAAATAGGTGGAAAACCTATATATATTGTGAATTAGTATGAATCAGGTGTTAGTGGAGCTATTTAAGTGGTTTTCGTAGCAAAATCGGAGTGGAAGTGCCAAGAATCGAAGAGACGAAGTCGAGACCACGCGAACCACCAAGGAGAGAGGTGGTTCGACCTGTTGGAGGAGGGTTCGACCTCTCCTACAGGTCAAACCAGCATTGCAAAGTGTGCAGGAGGAAGGTTCGACCACGACTCAAATGGTTCGACCTGTTCATCACGTCGAACCATGGTCGAACCAGTTCGCGAGAAGATGGGTTCGACCACAATGTTGGGGTTTGACCTGATGGTTGGTCGAACCAGGAAGCAGAAATTATCCAGAGTTGGGGTTCGACCTGTGGTTCGACCAAGACCCGAGGGGTTCGACCTGTACAAGAGGTCGAACCAAGTGCAGAGTACTTCCAGTAGGTGGGTTCGACCTGTGTTTCGACCTGCGGCCAGTGGTTCGACTTGTTTGACGAGGTCGAACCGACGTGCGGGAACTTACCTTATCCGGATTTTCGAGGACAAAACGCGTGGGATCACTTGAAAAGCCCATTCCAAGCCCTAGAGACGTGATTACAAGTATAAAAGGAGGCTCATGCAGTCAAGGGAAGAATCACAAAAAGAAAGAAGAAAGGGATCATCATCAACAACACAATACAAGAGGAGAGTAGGAGAGCTGTGACAGAGGTTCAGCTGGAGATTCAAGTAAGATTGGTCCAACTAACCATGATTGTTCTTAGATCAATCATGGGCTAGAGTCACTTCAGTAGTTCTAGGGTTATGAAGGTTTTATGAGTTAATTTGTATTTCGTGTGTATACTCCGTACAACACTACTTGTGGTTTGTTTTATATAAGATTGCACGTTTTTAATCCATACTCATAGTTGTTTTGTGCATCAATAATCATCGTGTAGAGTCTGAATGCATGACATGGTTATTGGTTGAGTGCGTTCACTAATGAGCAGGGTTTATTGTTATAATTCTAAGTAAAGGGATTCCGAGGTTTTATTAGAACCGTCTTATATGAATGTTTGTTAATTGGATTGAATTCGGGTTAACAAGTAGGATTAAGAGTATAACTTTATAGTACCTAAAAAGGGAGATCAAATCAGGTTAGAGTACTAAGTGCACGAGAAATAATTGATTATGATAGTACCTAGAAAGGGAGGTAAAGTATACGTCTTGCTCTGAGGATACTCATACGTGTCAAAAGCTTATCTATTTGTGTCTATAGAATAGATTTGTATGGTCTAGCGATGCGTCCATAAACCACAAGGCAGAGTCGGACATCGACACACGAAAATATGAATTAACGAATGAAACTGGATGCTTGACGAACTACCTATCATCTTATTTGATCACAACTACTATTTTCTTGTTCTTGTTATTTATTTGCTATTTTAATTATTACTTAGTTTACAAACCTACAATTACAATTTTCAACATAGTCATAATTGCTAGAAAATAACAAAAGTAATATTTATCCATCCCGTGGATTCGATATTTAACTTGGTCACCTTCGAAACTACAATTGATATCCTTCATACTTGGGGATTAAAGTTGTGTGTTGAGAAAACGCCCATCATCCACTAATCCTAGGAAGACCATTCCTAGCGATGGGAAGAGCCAAGATAGACTTGCAATAAGGATTAATCTCATTGAATTCTGAAGGAAAAGTTGTTGCATTCAAATGTAGAAAAGGAAAGAGAGATGATCCTTATATGAAAATTCCACCAGTCTCTCCGGATATCTTTAACTCTCATCTTTATGCCTATCTTGGTACTAACTCTTATCTTTCTGATTTTCTTAATTTTGATAGGAAAGATGCATATGAAGATGGAGATCTAGATGAGCTGATCCTTGTGAGCGTGAAAGGAGAGATAATGTGGATGAATAGAAAGATGGCAAAACAACACTTCAAAGTGAAGATGAAAGATGAAGATGAAGTGTTGATGAATGAGTCTACATATCTCTAAGTCTGCATTCCGTCGAGCTCCTCCACGTTAAACAAGAGCGCTTGTCTTGAGCTAGATGAATTATACTCAAGGTGCGTACTTACACTTAAGGTAATAACATCTTTTTAAACTTAGATTCAAATCATGCTTTCATCTAAATTTTTTCATCTGCACCCAGGTATGTTTACTTTGCATTATTTAGTGTCTGTGTGCTTGGAGGTCAATTTTTTTTGAATTTTCAAATTTTATTCAAACTTTTGAATTTTTTTGTGACTATCCAGGTGTCTTGTATGTTTTTGTTCATTTTTTGTGTGTCCCTTGGTGCTTTGTCATCAATTTTGTCTTTTCGATATTTTTATTTCTCCTGTGATGATGAGTTTTGTGTTGAGTTTTATTGATTGAGAAGGTATTTAAGGGATGAAGTGAACTTGCAAGATATGAAGGAGATTGAAATCAGGTTACTTCGTTCCTTATTCTAAATTTTTCTTTGAGTTTTGAATTCTTATGAGTGAGGAGCATAAGCTTTAAATTCTGTGACCTGAATTTCATGGTGATCTATGAGCTTTTATGATGCCTTTGATTATAAGATGTTGATTATGATTGATAAAGAGAACATGCTTTAATTCTTAAGTACTTGAAGTTCATGATGTGCTTGTTATGAATATGATGTATGCTTAGCCTTGAAGAGTGCTCGTTCATTCTATGAAAAAGCTAAGTGAGATTTGAGCCTTAATCATGTTACATTGATGCATGATATTTCATTCTTGAGCGTATCGTTCTTGTGCGTGTATTCTAGAACTTGCCATGAGCCTCCTTGGAATATTTGAGAATAGTCAAGTTAATTATGGAAATGATATTAGGCCATCTTTGATTTTTAGCCCATTTTTTTCTCATCTTTACCTGAATTCATTTAATCCTTAGTCAGCCCATTGAGCTTTTTTAAATTCATTCTTTTGATAGCCAATAAAGCTTAATTGAAGAGAATGGTGAATTGAGAGTTGATAAGGATGATGAAGGAAGAATCTTAAGGATGTAAAGGAAATTCCTTGGGAGTAGTGCTTAAATCTAGTACTCCACGGAAACAAATACCATAGGGTAGTGCTTAAATCTAGTACCCTATGGAGGATGCGAGATGTAGTGCCCGAAACTGGTACATCGAGAAAATAAGAAGGGTGAGGTGATGAGTGTGTAAATTCACGAATCTTACGACTGGATTTGTGCTATTATGAAGTGTTTGAAGCTTGTAATCAGTTGTAAACCAATATATACTATGAAAAGTCACGGATCAGGTATTGTTGAAGCCATTTGGGTGGTTTTTTGAAGGAAATTGGAGTCGAAGTGTTAAAACTGAAGAAAGGAAGTCGTGGCCATCCGTTTGGGCGAAGCAGGAGGTCAATTCGACCTGTTAGAGGAGAATTCGACCAGGCCTGCTGGTCGAATTAGCAGCATAACACAAGCAGAAGATGGATTCGACCACGACAGGGGATTCGACCAAGACACCAGATCGAATTGAGGTCGAATTGATTGGCGGAGATGTCAATTCGACCTCGTCACTTCAATTCGACTAGGGCATCTGGTCGAATCAAGCACCTGGGACTTATAGTAGGCCAATTCGACCTGGATGGGAGAATTCGACCTAGCAGTGAGGTCGAATTGAGCCTTGAAAACTTACCATATCCATATTTTTACACCCTCAATGCGTGTGATCACTTAAAAAGCCCATTCCATGCCCGGGAGGCGCGATTACAAGTATAAAAGAAGGCTTATGTAGCGTTAGAGATGGGAGTCGTCGTTGACGTAGAGAAGAGAGATCGATCAAGAGGAGAGAGATCATCCATCATCCGAAGGAGCTGCAAGAGAGGTTCCGCTGGAGATTCAAGTAAGATCGGTCCAACTAACCATGATTGTTCTTAGATCAATCATGGGCTAGAGCCGCTTCTGTAGTTCTAGGGTTATGAAGTTTCATGAGTTAATTTATCTTTCGTGTGTAAACTCCGTACAACACTACTTGTGGTTTATTTTATATAAGATTACTCATTTTTAATCCATAATCATGGTCGTTTTGTGCATCAATAATTATTGTGTAGAGTCTGAATACATAACTTGGTTATTGGTTGAGTGCGTTCACTGCTAAACAGGGTTTTATGTTATAATTCTAAGTGAAGAGATTCCGAAGTCTTATTAGAACTATCTTATATGAATACTTGTTAATTGAATCATATTCGGGTTAATAACTAGGATAAAGAGTATAATTTCATAGTACCTATAAAGGGAGATTATGTCGGGTTAGAGTACTAAGTGCACGGAAAATAATTGATACTGATAGTACCTAGAAAGGGGTGAATTATATCTCTTGCTCCGAGGATATTCACACATGTCATACGCATATTTACTTGTATCTATAGAGTGAATTTGCATAGTTTAGTGATACGTCCATAAACCACAAGGTAGAGTCGGACACCGTCACATGGAAGATGATTTAATAAGGGGAACTGGATGACCTGAAGAACTACCTACTACCTTACTTGGTCACAACTCACTTATCTCTTCTTCTC
Organism: Pogostemon cablin; assembly: GCA_023678885.1. Taxonomy (NCBI): domain Eukaryota; kingdom Viridiplantae; phylum Streptophyta; class Magnoliopsida; order Lamiales; family Lamiaceae; genus Pogostemon; species Pogostemon cablin. Next base: position 15,521,386 of record CM042969.1, on the reverse strand, counting down.
GTTATTTTACTTGATATTTTAATTAATAATTGTTACTTAATCTCGATATCACTATCATTGAATTTATCTACATAATCTTAGTCTACTAGAGCATAATTAAATTGATAATTATTCGTCCCTTGGATTCGATATATACTTAGTCACCTTTCGAAACTACAATTGATATCCTTATACTTGAGGATTAATTTTGTATGTTGAGAAAACGCTCATCAAGTTTCTGGTGCCGTTGCCAGGGACGGCATAAAATATCTTTTTTATTATTTCTAGTTTTATTAGGACTATTTTAATTCGTGTTTTATGTTCTACCTCTTATTCTTTTTAGGTGTATGCTCACAAGATCAAAGTAAGGTGAATTAGTGCCATATAATCCTGAGATCGGAGTGTCAACCAAGAAGAAGAAGAGTAAGATTCAAAGCAAGAAAGAAGAACCAACTACAACTCTAAATTTTGGAGTTGAAGTTGACGAACCGAACTCGGAAGTGACTGAAACTGTAGTTGATCTAAACGCAGCAGCAGAGGAAGTCGACATGGCCAATGATGTGGTCAATCTGGACAATCTGGCCATCTGTGAAGTCTTCAAGAATAACGGGGCTAGAAACTTTTGGCTTCTAGGAGCAAGGGGGCTGATGCAGACTTCGATCTTCACCCCGCTCTTATTAGCATGATAGAAAGGAACTCCTTTGGAGGATGGACTTTTGAGGATCCGTAGCAGCATCTAAAAAAATTTCTTGGCTATGCAAGTACTCAAAAAGACAGAGGAGAACATGAAAATACACGAAAGATCCTCTTGTTTAAATTCTCACTTACTGAAAGGGTGAGAGATTGGTACGATAGTATTAATGCAACTGAATGCACTACTTGGGAGCAATTGAAGTTAAAGTTCTTGGAAAGATACATGCCACTTTCGAAGGTGTTCAAGATGAAGCAAGACATTAACCAATTTGTTATCGATAGTGGAAAGAAGTTTGATGAAGCTTGGGACAGATTCAAGGACATTCTTCGTAAGTGTCCACAACATGGGCTATCTAAAGCTCAATATATCAGCATATTCTACAATGGATTGGACTGTGATTCTCGTATGTTATTTGATGCTTCTTCTAATGGAGCATTGCTTACTAAGTCATCCGTACAGGCCGAGAAACTTTTTGAAGATATTTCGATGAACTTAAGAGATTGGCCAACTGATAGAGTGAGAGGCACTTACATCCTTGGAAAGGTAGCTAAGGTTGAACATGCTATGGTGAAAACAAGTAGAGAAAATGAGATCGTCTCTAACTTATCCAATATCAACAAGCTACTTGAGTCCCAATAAAAGAAAATCAGTGATATATCTCAGTGCATACCAATCATGCAGCAGGAAGTTGCTAATAATGGAAAGATCCAAAAGGAGATGGAAGAAGCAAACTACGCTATGTGCCAAAGTATTCAAGGAATGAGGTTTCAAAATCAGGGCAACCAGAATTATCAGGGGAACTACAATAATCGTGGTCCCCCGGGTAATTATCAATAGCCTAGGAGGCCGGAGTTTTCATGGAGTAATCCTAACAATACAATTCAAGCTTCTATGGGTGTTGATTCGGGTGTGAAAGAGGAAGAAGGAAAGCCAAGTTTCGAGGATACGGTGAACAGGTACATGGCTAGGAATGATGCTAGAGTGGATCGTCTTGAGGCCAAGTTAGAGAAGAAGATTGATGCAAACTATGAGGATTTATCTAAGCAAGTGAAGGACCTTACATTGTTGATGGGGGAGATGGCAGGAAGTGTTAACAAGCTCACTCAAACTATTGAGAAAGAGAAGCTCCCGTCGCAAAGTATTAAGCATTCAAAGTCCTGCAACACCATAACATTGAGGTCTGGAACACAGTACGAGGGACCTATGAGGCTGGAATCAAAATTGGACACGTCGAGGGCTCAATTCGACCCCAATTCGACCAATACTTCAGGTCGAATTCAGCAGGGGAGGTCTAATTGGACGCATGGACGTGATGTGGAAGCAAAAGAGCCTCGATTCGACCAAAACCACTTTAATTTGACCAGGGGACCAGGTTGAATTGAGGTCGAATCCAGCACTCTATTTCATCAGAAGCCCAATTCGACCAACAGCCATTCAATTTGACCAGATCCTCAGGTTGAATTGAGGTCGAATTGGAGGCAAAAATCTTACAGAGAGCTAATTCGACCAGGGGGACTTCAATTCGACCAGACCATCAGGTTGAATCCTGGTCGAATCGAGTATACAGGGTGAGAATAGAATTCTAGGTGTACAATTCGACTACTACCTACCCAATTCGACCAGGACTCCTAGTCGAAACTAGGTCGAATCGTCTCCCACAATACCTATTTCTTCACCAAATACTCCTCATGATATGAACATTACTCCATTGCTTCCAAAAGAGCAGAATACTGAGATCATTGCAGAGAAGAAGTGGGAAAGAGCCAAGAGGTTGAGAGCCGAAAAAGATAAAGCAGAGAAGGTCGAGCGTGATGAATGGGGTATTCCCAAAACAAAGATACCTTCGTCTTTTCCTTATAAGCTAGTTAAGAAGGGATTGGAAGAGAAGTTCAAGAAGTTTTTAGATATCATAAATAAAATAAGCTTGAGTATTCCTTTCTCTGAGGCAATATTGGAGATGCCGTACTATGCTCGATTCCTTAAGGATATATTGTTAAAAAAGAGAAGCTTGAACGGAGTTGAGATGGTGAACTTGTCTGAAAATTGCAGCTCGATTATCCAAAGGAAGCTGCCATATAAGATGAAGGATTCAGGAAGCTTCACTATCTTGTGTGAGATTGGAAAAGGGCTGGCACGACGAGCTTTGTGCGATCTTGGGGTAAGCATCAATTTGATGCCATTGTCTATCTTTCAAAGATTTGGTTTGGGGGAGTTATCTCCTACAACGGTTGCTCTACAATTGGCGGAAAGGTCGATGACTTTTTCGAAGGGTATCATTGAAGACGTTCTTGTCAAAGTAGAGAAACTAGTTTTTCCTGCAGATTTTCTTGTATTTGAGATGGAAGATGACAAGGATAATATCCCTCTTATCTTGGGGAGTCCTTTCCTTGCTACTGCTAGGGCCATGATTGATGTTAAAAAGGGGGGAGATCATGTTGCAGATGGATAAAGAAGAGGTCCTATTCAACTTTGACAAAGCAATGAAGATGCCTATGGAGTTACAATGTCATAGTATTGATGTGGTGGAGGAGATTGTGAAGGAAGATATGTCTTTGATCCTGTCTAAGGACCCTCTTGAGACATGCTTGATGGAGTCTCTTACTTATCCTACTAAGGAGCTTGATGATCTCTCCAATAAGGTATGTATAGAATATCTTGAAAACTTACTTGCTTTGGGTGATGACAGGTATGAAGTGGAGAAATCTAAGGTTGAAGATGTGAAGTGGACTAGGAAGTACTTGCCGTTGGATAGAGAGAGCACTCCGATGGAAGAAAAGAAAGAGGAGCTGAAATCATTGCCGGAACACTTGAAGTATGCCTTTCTTGGTGACAATGAAAAATATCCGGTAATAGTATCTTCTTCCCTTGATGATGATCAACTTGAGGAGTTGTTAGATGTTCTTAGGAAGTACAAGTCTGTGATTGGGTGGTCTCTTGATGATTTAAAAGGTATTAATCCTTCATATTGCATGCATTGAATAAGGTTGTTAGATAAGGCCAAGAGTAGTATCCAAAATAAGCGGAGGGTGAATACCGTGATTCAAGAAGTTATTAATAAGCAAATCCTAGCATAGTTAGATGCTGGAATTATTTATCTGATTAGTGATAGTCCCCATGTGAGTCTATTGCATGTCGTAGCTAAGAAGGGGGGCATGACTATTATGAAAGCCGAAGATGGAGAGGCAATAGCCACTAGGATTTCAACGGATGGCGTGTGTGTACTGATTACAGGAAATTGAATGAAAATACATGCAAAGACCATTTTTCCCTTCCTTTCATGGATCAAATGCTTGATCGTCTCGCAGGGTATGAGTTCTATTGTTTCTTGGATAGGTACTCGGGATATAATCAAATCATGAGATCTCCCAAGGATCAAGAAAAGACTACTTTTACTTGCCCATACAGCGCACCTTTGCTTTTAGAAAGATGCCATTTGGATTGTGTAATGCGTTTACTACCTTTCAGCGCTGCATGATGGCAATTTTTGATGGGTTGATAGAGAAGATCATGGAGGTGTTTATGGATAATTTTTCTGCATTTGGTTCCTCCTTTGATATTTGTTTATCTAACCTTGCTACTGTGTTGAAGAGATGTCAAGAAACTAATCTTGTCTTGAATTGGGAGAAGTGGCACTTCATGGTGAGAGATGAGATTGTTCTTGGGCATCATGTTTCTGTCAAGGGATTGCAGGTGGATAGAGCGAAAGTGGTGGCAATTGAGAAGCTTCCACCACCGACCAATGAAAGAGGAGTGAGGTCCTTCCTTAGACACGCTGGATTTTATAGAAGATTTATCAAAAACTTCTCAAAATACTCCAAGCCCTTGTCTCATCTACTTGAAAAGGATGTTCCTTTTATTTTTGATGATGAATGTCTAACAGCTTTTTAGGTTTTGAAAGAGGCGCTTACTACTGCACCTATCTTGATCACACCGAATTGGACTCAACTATTTGTACTTATGTGTGATGCAAGTGATGTAGCTCTTGGAGTGGTGCTTGGGCAGCTGAGGGAGAAGAAGTTCTGCGCCATCTACTATGCGAGTAAGACTTTTGATGCAGCACAAAAGAACTACACTGTGACTGAAAAGGAGTTTTTAGCTGTGGTGTATGCATTCAACAAGTTTCGACAGTATTTGGTTGGCATGAAAACTATAGTTTATACGGATCACTCTACGATTCGATACTTGATGGAGAAGAAGGAAACGAAGCCAAGAATCATAAGATGGATTCTTCTGCTTTAAGAGTTTGACATGGAGATCCGAGATAAAAAAAGGTACTGAGAATGTGTTGGCGGATCACTTATCAAGGTTGGAGACAAGGGAGCATTGTGATGATTCTTTTGATTATATTGAGGAGATGTTCCTGGATGAAAAGATTATGGCTGTATTCGTTGAAGGGGCTGAACGAGCATGTGTGGTGGCTGCACAAGGGATGGATCCATGGTATGCAAATTATGTCAATTACATTGCTGTGGGTGAAATTCCGAGAGATCTCAACCGATATCAACTTGCTAAATTCAAGAGAGATGTTGAGACATTTACTCCCTCCGTCCCCCGATGTATTTCACGTATTTGTGTGCGCGGAGTTTAAGAAAATTTTGACTTTTTAAGTATAAAGTAAGAAAGAGAATAAATATTTTAGTTAATTTAATGAAAAAGGTGTGTAAAGTTATTGGAATGGGTGAAAAGTGAGTATTTTGTTGGGATATGTGTAAAAAGTAAGTATTATTATAGTGTATTCATTACCATTTTTAGTAAAAGTGAAGTGTGAAATACTTTGAGGGACGGATGGAAAAGGAAAGTGTGAAATACTTTGGGGGACGGAGGGAGTATATGGTATGATCCGTTTGTTTACAAAATATGCACGTATTCTATCATCCGTAGGTGTGTGCCCGAGATGGAGATGGAGAGTGTTCTCGAGTTTTGCCATGCACAACCTAACGGGGGGCACTTCGAAGCTCAAAAGACAGCAGCCAAGGTACTTCAATCCTCTCTCTACTGGCCTACTTTGTTTAAAGATTGTGAAACATATGTGCCGACATACGATAGATGTCAAAGGATGGGGAATATAAGTAGGAAAGATGAGATGCCACTTCAGTCGAGCATTGTTGTAGAGATCTTTGATGTGTGGAGGATCGATTTTATGGGGATTTTTCCCCCGTCTAATGGATTTCTCTACATCCTCTTAGCTGTGGATTATGTTTCTAGGTGGGTGGAAGCCATTCCTACTCGCTTGAATGATTCAAGGACTATTATATCTTTTTTGAAGAAGCATATCTTTGCCCACTATGGAGTTCCTAGAGCACTAGTAAGTGATGGAGGGTCTCACTTCGTCAATAAACTTCTAGAGAAGGTGCTTAAGGATTATAGTGTCAAGCATAGGGTTACTACACCTTATCGTCCTCAAGAGAATGGGCAAGCGGAGGTCTCTAACCATCAAGTGAAGCAAATTTTGGAGAAAGTGGTAGGAACCAATAGGAAGGATTGGGCTATGAAGCTCGATGATATTTGTGGGGGTTTCGTACTAATTATAAGACGGTGTTGGATATGTCACCGTACCAAATTATCTATGGAAAGCCATGCCACTTACCTGTGGAGATCCAACACAAAGCTTTTTGGGCTTTAAGAAGCTTGAATTTGTCTCTTAAGGATGTAAGAGAGTTGAGGATGACTCACATTAATCAACTTGATGAGTTTAGAAATCGTGCTTATAAGAATTCAGAAATTTACAAGCAAATGATGAAGAAGTGGCATGATTCTAAGATCTCATACAAGGAGTTCAAGCAAGGTGATGAGGTATTACTTTTTAACTCTCGTTTGAAGTTTTTCACAGGGAAATTAAAGTCGAAATGGATGAGTCCGTTCATGATTCATAGAGCCTGTGGAGGGGGGAGTTTTGAGCTTATGGTCAAAGATGGAGACATTATCGCGGTGAATGGGCATCGATTAAAGCTTTATAAGTTGTCTGATGATGCTTGCGTCGTCTTTGAAGATACCTTATAGTAAATTGGTATCGTTGTGACTCTCCGATGTTAAATAAGAGCTCATGTTGGGGGCTTTTCCTCCTATTTTATTGCTTTATTTCATTCATGTAAGTAAAAAAAATTTATATTTGAATTGCTTACTTATCAGCAATTACATCTCTTTGCACACTTAGTTTCGACTATAGTTTCTACTAAGTTTGGGGGGGTGTGATGTACTTACCTCAATAAGCGCCGATAGTATAATCTTTTCTTTGTAATGTTTGTAAGGTGAGTTAATTTTTTGCGGCATATTTAAAACTTTAATTGATTTTTATGTGTCTATTTTTTGTAACTTGCCTAATGTTCAGTGGTATTTTGTTCCGTGTTTTGTATCGTTTGTGGAGTTACTCATGAATGTTAAGTTTTAGGATTGATTCTTGATGAAGTTATGCTCTATTTTGGTACCTAATATTCGTTTGTTAAGCTTGAAGTGTGTAGGGGATGAAGAAAACTCGATTTTAGAGCACCAGGGAGCCTATTTGACCAAGGAGTATGGTCGAACCCAAGCATTCAGGTCGAATTGAGGGGCAAAAATTGTCCAGTAGCCCAATTCGACCTGAGGCATGGCAATTCGACCAGGGGAGCAAGTCAAATCGAGGTCAAATTGAAGGAGAAAGTTGTCCAAAAGGTCAATTCGACCATGATGAAGTTAATTCGACCTCTTAGACAGGTCGAATTGAGGTCGAATTGGGCCAAGTAAGTGTGTTCTTAACCCTGATTTTCAAATCATTCGATCACTTTACACACCACCTCCACTCGAATTCACACCTAATCGAAGAACCTTGCCTCTAATCTTCAATCTTACTTATTTTTGCACCGATTAAACTACATTCCACCCTTGATTCTTTTGATTTTTTGCATTTTGGGCATAATTAGTTGCAAACTAGGGTTTTATTTCAAATATCGTTGGTTCATTCACTTGTTAGATTTTAGCCATGGGCAGAACAAAAGGTATGTTTTCTCAACTCTATTACCCTAGGATTTATGTCTATGTGTTGATTTTGGTATGGGTAAGTTGATTAAACTTGATTTATTGAGAATTCATGGTAATAGTTGAATGTTGTGAACAATTTCATATGAATACTTGTTTGGTTCGATTTGATTGCTTAATTGATGTTAGAACCTTGAGTTTTATGTGAATTGTTGGGTGATTAGGGAGTGTGATAGATGAGCATGTTGATTATGGACTAGAATTGTTGAATTTGAGTAGTTCATTGTGATTGTTCATGTCGAATTACTTGAATTAACGAAGCATGCTTGTTGTTTATTATGATTGTTGGATTATTATGCTTGATTGGTGTTGGAATCATGGTGAATAAGCAAGAGGATTGAGTATTGGATGTGAATAGAACAAGTTTGATTTTGTTGATTATGCATTGAAACTTGAAGTCTTGAGTAGAGTAGGATGCTAGTCAATTACTTGGTTTGTTTTCCTTGTTTGTGGTCATTGAAGTATTATTTTCAGGAAAAGGAAAAGATAAGGAGGTTGATGTTCGATCCAAGAAGAGGCATGATAGGCCTACTCGTGAGGATGTGGTGACAAAGAAGTTGAGGCTTAAAGAGAGGTTGCCTGCTAACTTTAAGATCCAAATGAATGAGTGGGATGAGATTAAGGAGAAGTGGGCTGAAGTTTCTGAGAAGATAGTGAGAACAATGTACCAAGATGATGATGCCATGCTCACGATGAGGATCTGAGTGGATATCTTGTGGATGTTTGACCAAGTGGGGATCCGTCGTTTTATGGAGCTAAAAAAGCTGACGTACTTCCAAGTGACGGCTGAGGTTATATGTTCTATCACGATTGAGAAAGATCCTATGGGATTTCCTTATGAGTGTACCTTTCAACTAGGGAGAGTTATGAGGATGTGGTCTGCGGAGGAGTTTAATGTGCTATTTCAGACCCTACAGAGATTGCTCGAGTTGAGAATGGATTATTCAATGCTAATAGGTTTTGGCGAGAGATTTCTAGGGAGGATGGAGATTTTAAGACTCATGATGCTCGTGCTTCGATAATCAGAAATCCAGTACTCCGTTATATAGATAAGGTGTTGAGCAACACGCTATTTGCCCGCTCTGAGGGAAGTTGTGTGTCTAGAGGAGAGCTTTACGCTTTATGGTGCATGCTGAATGGGGTGAAGTTCAATGTGGGCTCATATTTGATTTATCAGCTAAACCGATTTAGGATCCTCGGATTTCAAAAGGTGAATATTGGAGGGTTGCTCACGATCGTGGCTGAGTATTATGGCATGGATTTCACCGACATCACACCTGTTCTTGGAGAGCCTGATTTGGTGATGTTTTCTTATGTGAAGGCAGGATTTTCTCATTTCCGAGATGGGGATTGATTCTTTACGAGGGGTCCTAAGCCCTTCACTTTCATATTCCCCTTCGATGTGAGTGACATAAATACTATTCGTGAGGAGAGGAACAGGTTGATGAGCTCATTGTGACACACTACCTTGTCTGTTACTGGTCGGACGAGAGGAGATTGGAGGATGGTGGCCCGGATATGTGTAGCCAGTATGGTTGAGGAGCTGCAGCAGATTATTGCGCAGGGAGAGTTCCGGCCGCAACAACCACAGCATCCACAGCAGCAGCCACTGCCACAGCAGCATGGAGACGAAGAGGAGTATCAGGAGATTGATATTCCTAAGCAGCACGAGAGGGTTCCTTGTCCCATTCTGGCAGTGCCTCAGTAGCAGCAGTGAGCTAGTCCAGATAAGTATACATGAGAGCAGTTACGTCTGATGAATGAGCATTTGGCCACGATCAGCACGAATCAGCAGGAGACGAATAGATAACTTGCGCTCGTGAATACCAACTATGCCGCGCTTGATGATCGGTACAATGCCATGAATGAGTGGATTGGTAAGATGAGTGGTCGTGTCGACTATTTGGATAGACATATCAGTGATCTGCATCAGATTGTAGAGCAAAGGCTTGATGAGATGAGTGATGGTTATGATAGTGAGGATGATGACGCTCCGGAGGAGTAGAGCTGCAGGTTTTTTGTGTTCTCTGATTCATCTCATCTCCATTCTTCTTTTTATCTTTACAAGATGAGTGTGTCTTGTGTGAGTGGCATGTACTATATCGTGTCATATTTGATTATCTCGGATGTGGATTGTGAGGAGTGACTATGATGCATAAGTTGGGATTTGTAGAGATGCTTATATGTTTGACTTTGATATATGGGTTTCTGGATTTTGTGCATTCATATGTTCAAGTGTTAATTTTCATTAATAAGAAGCATGTATAATTTGATAAGTACGTAGAGTTCTTGTGAAATTGATCTTGATTATGTTCTATGAGGAGTACTTAGGATTTTATTTACCCATGTGAGGATTTGAGCCTTTTAATCATGCTTGATGATAGTTTATTCTTGAGAGAATCATTCATATGAACATATTCTAAAACTTGGCTTGGAGTCTTGTGTGAGACTTACAATTGGTGAATTGCTAGGATATGATCTTAGGCCATTCTTGATTACTTGAGTTACTTAGCCAAATTTTACCTTCCTATTGATTATGTATATCTTTGGTAGGCTCAAACTATTGATTATGTATATCTTTGGTAGCCCTATTTGAGCCTTAAAAAACTTTTTCTTTGGCAAGCCGAATAAAAGAGTCTTATTTAACCTTTACTTGAGCTTTGTTTAAATACCCTATTCATTGGTAGAGAGTTGAGGTAGATAAGTGTTGCAAGAAGAAGAAGAAAGATAAATTATGGTTGAGTAAAGTAAGAGAAGTGTATGGTTAAATCTTGTTTAGGGGTAGTGCCTGAAATTAATACCCCGATTATTATTTAAAAAGGGTAGTGCCTACAACCGGTACCCAAGTGAGCAAATGGAGAATGATGTTGATGCAAGAAAGAGAAGGAAAGTTCAAAAATTACAAGTGCAAGAGAAGAAATTGGAGGAGAATATGTAACCGAATGAAGAAAGCAAGAACCTCTAAGGTAACTCTCTACTAGTGTTTGAGTCACTTTATCTAAATTTTCCTACCCTTTCCAAAAAGCCAACATTATAACCCAAAGACAAGTCCTTTGTGATCTTAGTCATGGGTTGATTGTGAGTTGATTTTGGAGACTCTTGCCAAGCTTATGGTTACGCGTGAGTATGGATTGAGTATGAGCATATACACTAACCTGTTAAGTGCAACTAGCACTTGAGTGAGAGAGTAAATACTTATCTTGTGAGCTAGATGACTTAGTACTCCGAATGGTAATATGATTGAGTGATGTTTTCTATGAATGATATATATGATGCAGGAAATACTTGTTTTTAATTGGTGAAATTGCATGTGAAATATGAGTTGTACTTGGTGATCTTCGTGAATTATACACGACTCTTTGTTTTGATTGCGTTGCCTCGGGACGAGTAACATGTAAGTTTGGGGGTTTGATGAGTGTGTAAATTCATGAATCTTGTGCCCGAATTTGTGCTATTATGAAGTGTTTGAAGATTGTAATCGATTGTAAACCTATATATATTGTGAAAAGTCACGGATCAGGTGTTGTTGAAGCCATTTGGGTGATTTTTCGAAGAAAATCGGAGTGGAAGTGTTGAAAACTGAAGAAAGAAAGTCGTGGCCATCCATTTGGGCAACGCAGGAGGTCAATTCGACCTGTTGGAAGAGAATTCGATCAGGCCTACTGATGGAATTGGCAGTATAACATGAGCAGAAGGAGGATTCGACCACGACAGAGGGATTCAACCTGGGCACCAGGTCGAATCGAGGTCGAATTGATTGGCAGAGATGCTAATTCGACCTCGTCACTTCAATTCGACCAGGACATCTGGTCGAATCAAGCATCAGGACTTACAGTAGGCCAATTCAACCTCCAATTCGACCTGGAAGGGAGAATTCGACCTGGCAGTGAGGTCGAATTGAGCCTCGGAAACTTACCATATCCGTATTTTTACACTCTCAATGCATGTGATCACTTAAAAAGCCCATTCCAGGCCCGGGAGGCACGATTACAAGTATAAAAGAAGGCTTATGTTGTGTTAGAGAGGGAAGTCGTTGTTGACATAGAGAAGAGAGATCGATCAAGAGGAGAGAGATCATCCATCATCCGAAGGAGCTGCAAGAGAGGTTTCACTGGAGATTCAAGTAAGATCGGTCCAACTAACCATAATTGTTTTTAGATCAATCATGGGCTAGAGGCGTTTTGGTAGTTCTAGGGTTATGAAGGTTTTATGAGTTAATTTATCTTTCGGTAAACTCCGTACAACACTACTTATGATTTATTTTATATAAGATTGTGCATTTTTAATCCATTCTCACGGTCGTTCTGTGCATCAATAATTGTTGTGTAGAGTCTGAATACATAACTTGGTTATTGGTTGAGTGCGTTCACTGTTGAGCAGGATTTTATGTTATAAGTCTAAGTGAAGGGATTCCGAAGTCTTATTAGAACTATCTTATATGAATACTTGTTAATTGAATCATATTCGGGTTAATAAGTAAGATAAAGAGTATAATTTCATAGTACCTATAAAGGGAGATCATATCGGGTTAGAGTACTAAGTGAACGGAAAATAATTGATACTGATAGCACCTAGAAAGGGGGGTGAATTATATCTCTTACTCCGAGGATATTCACACGTGTCATACGCATATTTACCTGTGCCTATAGAGTGAATTTGCATGGTTTAGTGATGCGTTCATAAACCACAAGGCAGAGTCGGACACCATCACATGGAAGATGAATTAATAAGGGGAACTGGATGACCTGAAGAACTACCTATTATCTTACTTGATCACAACTCACTTATCTCTTCTTCTCGTTATTTTACTTGATATTTTAATTAATAGTTATTACTTAATCTCAATATCACTATCATTGAATTTATCTACATAGTCTTAGTCTATTGGAACATAATTAAATTGATAATTATCCGTCCCTTGGATTCGATACATACTTGGTCACCTTTCGAAACTAAAATTGATATCCTTATACTTGAGGATTAATTTTATGTGTTGAGAAAATGCTCATCATGAGGAAAGGAAAATGATAGAGTTGAAAAGTGAAAGAGTTAAAAGAAGTAAAAAGGTTGTGCTTGAAGAAAGAAATAAATAGTTTGGAGTTGAGGAGGAGTTGTGCTTGAAAAGAGAGTGATGATGAAGAATGAATGATCATGATGGAACGCGCGCTTGATTGATCCGAGTTTGAGTCACTTATCTATAAACTTCCTACCTTGTCCAAAGAGCCTACGTTACAACCAAATAAAAAGACCTTTTTGATTCATGATTTGTTATTTACAAGTAAAAGGAGAGTTGACACAATGGGCAAGCTTATGGTTACACATTGATGAGCATTTTCTTTGCACGCAAAATTAATCCTCAAGTATGAAGGATATCAGTTGCAGCTTAAGCAAGCGACCAAGTTAAATATCGAACCTAAAGGACGGCGTATTATCAATTTAATTATTTACTAAAGTAATTAAGACGAAAGGCAATAACGTTTAAGGATTGAATTATTAACTAATAAACAATTAATTAAAATAACAAATAAAATAAATTATGCATTAGAAGAATACGAAAGTGGATCAAATAGGAGAATAGGTAGCTCTAGGGTAATCCAGTTTTACTATAAAACTTCCCTCTCAAGTGCCGGCCGACTCTGCCTTGTGAAACATGGATGCATCACTAAATCATGCAAATCTACTCTATAGACACAAGTAAATATGCATGTAACACGTGTGAATAACCTCGGAGCAAGAGATGTAATTTCACTCCCCTTTCTAGGTACTATCAGTATCAATTATTTCCCACGTCTGGAACCTAACCCGATATGATCTCCCTTTATAGGTACTATAAAATTAACCTCTTTATCCGCTTATTAACCCGAATTCAGTTCAATTAATAAACATTCATATATGATAGTTCTAATGAAGCTTCGGAGTCTCCTCACTTAGAATCATAACATGAAATCCTGTTCAGCGGTGAACGCACTCAATCTACAACCAAGATATATATTCAGACTCTATATAACAGTTGAAGATGCACAAAACGATCGTGAATATGGATTAAGAAAGAACAATCATATATAAAATCAATCCACAAGTAGTGTTGTACGGAGGACACACAAGAGAGTTTAATTAATTCATAAAACCTTCAAAACCCTAGATATACCAAAATGGTTCTAGCACATGATGTTGCGAAAAACAGTCATGGGGGTTGGATAGATCTTACCCATACATCTGAAAAATACAAGATAAATTAGGAAACGAATAAAACCCTAAATGTGGGAGTTCGTCACGTCCTTCTCCGTCTTGAATCCTCCTTTTGGTTCTCCTCATGATTCCACAGACGAATCTTCAAAGTGATGAATGGATGGAGGAAAAGATGTGGATGATGATTGGGGGTGATCCCCCCTTGTGGGGTGTAGTATTGTTTTGTGGTTCTCTCCAATCAATTCAATCCCAATGATGAATAATGATGTGATCTACATCCCCTTTTTACTTGTAATCTCTCCTAATGGGCCTTCACTATACCAAAAAACATTAAAATAACACATATAATGTGTTGTCTGTTAGCTTCTTTTTAGAAAAAATATCTGTTATCGAAGCCCCTGCTGTCGTAGGGCATCTGAAAAGACACACAACGACAACACATATTATGTGTTGTCGTTGTGCACTTTTTTATAAAAAAGACGCAAAACGACAACACATATTTATATGAAAAAGGCGCACAACTACAACACATAATATCTGTTGTCGTTGTGCATCTTTATGTGTTGTCGTTGTGCTTCTTTTAATTTTTTTAAGACAATAGTTTATATATGTTGTCTTATTTGATTAAGACAACAGATATATGTATTTTCTATTAATGTAGTATTATTAAATTATTCATAACGTCTACATTTTATATGTATTGTCGAACCAATTAATTATTATATAAAATATTTTATAATTAATTTATAAACAAAATAATAAAAATTTAAATTGTATTAAAACATTCTAAATAATCCAAAACATGCTAAATATCAAATATCCCTCTCAAATCTAAATGTTGGCAAAATCCAAATACATCCCATAAGACATGACATAAATAGAATTGGTTTAAAAATCACGAAACTATGGATCCAAGTCTAAACAATTAATGAAAATCCAAATACATCAACAAGTCATGATCATTCCCCTTTAGCTCTAACGCCTCTTCTTTCAACTGTATGTGCCTGTCCAAATACATCCATAATCGTTATCATGAGAAGTTAAAATACCTACCATAAGGCTAAAAATCTTGAAAACAGTTGAGGACAACCATATTTTAGTTAGGGAATTAACTAGGTTAACTATAACTTAATAATTTGTGACTAGATTAAGTAAAATATATACGTTTGAATGTTCACCATGTTGTAAAGCTGCATCATATGTGATTTTCTTGACATCATCCTCATCTGATTCTGCCTCCACGTCATCATTACAGATTTGATCATACATTTTTACAGAACAACTTCCCTTCTCTTCAGTCTCAGCTGTGCGTGACTCCTTAAAAATTGCATCTTCCAATTTTGCCAAACGTTCAAATAGCTCAGAATTTATGTCTTTGATCTTCATTATATATATACTCCCAACATTACAGCCTTACTATTATTATTTTATTTTCTCATATGTTGGAATAGAAGAAGGCAATTAAATAAATTATCAAAGTTGAATAAGCTTATGAGCAAGCCTTAAACCTACGATAAATTGGCAAAAGAAAGGTAGTAATAGTTAGTTGCCTCTGAATGGTAAATTATTAAATCCCTTGTTCGCATATCAATCAATATTAGATTGTAAAATCAAATTCATTGAGTAGATATATTACAAAAGTGATATTTTTGTTGGATGATTTTGAGACTAATTGATATTACTAAAACTACGTACTTTTATTTGTTTTATTTATAAAATATTTTCATAAATAAGATATCCTTTAAATAAACTAAAAGATTTAATATTGATAATATTTTTTTTAATCAAAGTTTGTGCACTTATATTCAACCGCTCGAATAGTATTAAATTTTCTATATTGAATGCTATACTATAAATTTTTTTCAGGGTGCCACCAAATTAAAATGCAGAAGCCCATTTTAGAAATAAATAGATTATAGGGGAGAAGTAAATTACATTATTACATAATTGATTGAAGACGGAAGATAATTTGAGGTCAGAATATTAGGGATAATAATAATCCCATCCCATTTTGAATCTGCCTTTTGAAATAACAAAGCAACTGAAATACGCACACTTCAATTTCATTACCTGAATACCATTCTGCACTTTTTGTCCTCTTCTCTTTTGTCTTTTCTATTTACAAATCAACTTCAAACATTAATTTAATTGCAATGACATTTAAAACAACACAAAATGAATTCAATTAGAAATACTTGATTGAAATTTACTCATTTTCTTGATTTTTTTTTGAAATTTTAATTCCTAAAATTCGCTGGAGAAGATGATGGAGCAAAAAAGGTGCAATCTTTCGAGCTCCCTATAATCTCTTCTCTCTCTCTCTCTCTCTCTCTCTTCTACCTATAATTCATCTTCTCTCTCATTACTGTACAATACCAAAATTATTTCTTTTTCCTTTCTTTTTTTTTCATTTTTTTATTTAATCAAGAAACAGATATCTTTTTTTCACTTCCCAAAAATTAGAAATCAGTCAATCCAAGAAAATATACATGAAAGCAGCCAAATAACAGAGAACAACCAACAGTGTACACCATAGCAAGGAAATTTCCAGTTCCCATCACTTTAATTTTTACATCCTAGAGCATCACAAATTATTATTTCAATTTCAGAAACCTACCCAACCCAACCCCACTCCCAAAATCTTTAATCACTCATTATCAAAAATGTGTTGCTGATTCAAAATAGAGCAAGAAGAGGTGGGAGAGAGAGTAACTTGGACGAATGGGAGAGACTGGCGACAGGAGGGCTAATGGACGACGGTCGACACTTGTGGCTGCTAGCAGCGACGAACAGTAAGGGCGACTCAGCGGTGACGTAGCGGCCAGCAGCGATGGGCGACGCAGCGAGGAACGGCGATGGGCGAACGCGGAGGGGGCAACGGGCGAAATCAAATCGAAAGGGGCGACGCGGTGACATTGGAACACGATTAGGACAGAAGGGACGAAAGCAAAAATTTTTAAGTCTCTTATTTATATCTCTCTAGTTTTATATTTAAAATATATTAAAAAAATCATATATGTTTTCTTAAAATTAAATATTAAGATAATTTAAGACAACATAGATGAATATATGTTGTCTTTGTGCGTGAAAAAATTTACGTCAACATATGGTATCATATATGTTGTCTTATAGTGAATTCATTTGAAAAGTGGTATATACGACAACACAATAAGACAACACCAGATAATATGTGTTATCCTAGTGATTGACAAAAAATTTAAGACAACATATATATTTAAGACTACACATATAAGGTATACAAAAGTACATATTTTTTATTTATGTTGTATAATTTCTGTTGTCTTAGTATTTTTTTGGTGTAGTGTTTGTATGGGCTTTTACTTGAGACATTCGTCAAATTTGGCTAAGGAAACCTGGAATTACCAAAAATATCACAAGTGTAATTCTGTTCGACCAAACGTTCCTTGGTCGAGCAACTCCTCCTGATCGAACGCTGGTCGAACAACCTTTCTGTAAGTTTTCTGTATTTTGTTCGATCAGACTTCTCCCGTTTGAACTGATTTTTGCTGGTTGAACTGACTCCATTGGTCGAGCAAGCTTGCGCAGTCTCACCGTTTCGCGCATAACTTCCACATCCGACCTCCAATTTGATTAATTCTTGCGCTCACGAGATTCTATCTTCCTTGGATTTCTATCCATATAAAGAAATCGCATAAAATCCAAAATTTGAATGTGTAACAAGTCATGCAAAGTGGCACAGCCGTTCTGTTCGGCACAGCTTGTGCGACGTCACCACTTTGATCATAACTTTCTCGTTTGGAATCCGATTGGGGAGTTCTTTATGCCAAAATGACCCTCTCTTCTGTGGTTTTTCAACCATGTATCACACTTCCAATTCAAAGCTCCACATGAATACAGAAAATTATACAAATTGGACGTGAATTTTTCAGCATTCTTGCATAAGTTGCACCTTTTCTCCAAGTTTGCACTTTTGATTTTTTTCCACCTAAAAAACAACAGAACACCTCAAGTGCACATTTTTCTCAAATATATTGAATATAAGACACTTTTTCTAATATATAACAACAATTTTCATCAAAGAGGTATTAAATTGGATACCAAAACACGCTTATTTTCACTCTCAACACGCATGCACTTGAATTGAAATTGAGAGCACATATATATAACCCGGTGTATACTTTATACACATTGAGCCTGAGAGTTACATTATATATATATCATGTGAGTATAGATGAATTGAGCACTTGAATTGGTGAAGTAATTATCTTATTTTGCATGTTTTGAATGAATTGATGATCATTTTAGCTCAAGAATCACTTCAATCAGAGATCAAACGAGGAAGTTATGATCAAAATAGTGACGTCGCGCAAGCTGTTCCTGCTCAGCATAATTGTGCCACTTTGCATGACTTTTCCAACATTCAAATATTAGAGTTCTTGTGAGTTCTTTATATGAGTAGAAAGTCAAGGAAGAGAAAATTATGTAAGCAAAGAATCACTGAAATCGGGGTTCAAATGAAGAAGTTATGCTCAAAACCGTAGAGTCACACAGGCTGGCGAGGACACTCGGCGCACACTCGCCCAGCGGTGTGCATGAGCTGATGTTGCGTGTTTTCCACCATGTGAAGCACTAGCAGTCGTGTGAGCAATCTTGTCGCACGGTTGTTGCCGTGCAGGGAGATCACGATGCCGTATGAGAAGAATTCGCACACGGGTGTTGCAGTGCAAGGGAACTTTGAGCCACACGAGTTCAAGCGTTGATGCACGATGCCATGCGTTTGTCGTGCGTGTACCGTGCATGTGCCGTGCGTGGTCCAATTTATGCCCATGTCCTATTTTTGGCATATTTTTGGCCCAGGCCCACTACTTGAAGTATAAAAGTTGAATCATCTGACAGACCTCATTCACGCCACCATCAGTGGCACACAGTGCCCTAATTCCTCCATTATTCACCACCTTCCATCCATCCACCGGAGAGACGATTGGAGTTGCTACTTTGATCGGAGATGGAGATTCCGATAGAGATTGTGATAGAAGAATTTGATTTATTCATAAGGGTTCTTTATTTTTTTAGTTAATCTTTGTTATTTTAGAACAATGGTTGAGGCATATTACATCTTTGTGATTTGTCCTCGTAAATCCATGGGCTGAGTTTCTTTATTGGTAATGTTAGGACGCTAAGACAGATTTGACTATGTGGTTTGATTGCCCTACACTTGAATTTATTACTCTGCAGATTGTTTATTTCCTTATTGAAGAGGATATTTTGAGGCTTCATATTATTGTGTTTTTGGGTTTTGATTCCTTTAATTATTCTTGACGGTATCACTGATTGATAGTTAATATGATTCTCTATTTCTGCATAATAATTGTTGTTTCTTGTGACAGTCTTAGGGTATTGGCCTATAATTTCTAAGGGTGTTAGACAATCAATTTGGAATATTAATTATTTGGTAAAACATCATTATTAGGTAATTGGTAAGGAGACAAAAGGGGTTAGTAATTGCGTACCTAGAAACGGAAGTCTAGTACTCTAGCCTTTAATAGAATTTAGCATGACGTACCTATAGAGGGAGAAAGAATTAATTCTTTATTGATCCTAAGATTTTCAGCTCATTATAAGTGTTAGATCCTACCCGATCAAGATGATTTAATTAGGCTTAGTGGTCCATTTATAAATATCTGCAAGTAATTAATTTGGGTCTAGATAATTTAGTCAAATAGTTAAGCTATTTACCCGAGAATTACCAATTCTCCATTCTTGAACTCTTAAATTGTAATACCCGAGAATTTTTCTTATTTTATAATTTGTATTTTATGCATTTTTATAATTATTTGATAATTATGTGGTAATTATTTCTACATTTTAATTGTCTTTGCATTTTCATTTGAGACATCCGTGATAAAAATGGTGATAATATGTACATAAATATTTACGTGCATTAATTTGGATATATATAATTAAATTATTTTATGTGTATAATTATATTATTTCTTAATTATTAAGTGTCAGACGTGTATTCATAATAATAATAATAATAATAATAATAATATAATAGTAAATAATAGGATAAGTTTTTGATAATCAACTTACATGACAAGTGTTAAGTGATACGGATGGTCTATTGAAGGTAGACGTGTATGGTTAATAATATATTATAATAATAATAATTATATATATATATATATATATATATATATATATATATATATATATATATATATATATATAAAAGGTGAGTGCACGTGTGTGGTGTAGAAAGATTATTGATTGATGAATTTGGACACAAAGTCAAAGTGATGTGTAAGCATGTAGTTTTAAAAATAAAAGAAATTATATAATATTACTATTTACTATTATTAGTCAATTAATAAAGGTTGGGGCCGGTGGGAGGTAGGATGATAGTAGACGACACTCACCCCACCCTTGTATATATATATAATGTGTTATTGGGGTTGGTAACCCAATTCAAGGACAGTTACAAAAAAAAAAGAGAGAGAGGGGGGAAAGAAGAGAAAATGGAGAGAGGTGCATGTGCGCCGCAACGGAAGGGATTAATTGCAATTCTTCACGAGGTCTATAGTATTATTATTGTCGGAATCCAAGTAAGTAAAAGTCCAACTACAATGCATAAACATTGTTGGCATTCGATCGTTTGGTTAACGTGACCCGTTAGGGTTCCATGAATTTCTAACAAGCAGCGGAAACAAGTAAACATGAAACGCATTACCTTTCACCAAGGGTTGATGTAGAGGTTTAATTCTCGCTGGCAGTCTGCGCAGTCCCACGAGAATAGCCATAAGTTCCTCTTCTGATATCGGAATTGAGTGATCTTTGTGCTCAGATGATCCTCTCTTCGAAAGCTTTCCATCAATATGTAATACATCAAAATCGAAGAACTATACGATTTTATATGAATTTTGGAACATGACAAACTGCAGCAGCAAACGACCTTCCGGTCTTCTGCTGTATGTCCCAAGTCCGATCTCGACGTCGTGTGGGCGACGATCTACGAGACCTACTCAATCTGCTCTCAACCCTCATCACACGTGAATAATGAATTAGATTAGGGTTCCAGATAAGTTGAGGTGACTTATATACATGGGCTACAGCAGGGACCAGGAGGAGAAATTGGGTTGGGCCTCCATTGGGCTTAAGTATCCAAGCTTAGCCCAAAGCTTATACTTAAGTCCAATAATAATAATATATTCCACTAAAATATTATTACTGCACTACCATATCAATCCCAAAATTACGTTTTGGGCTCCTTCTTATTATGAGCCCGTTAGTCTCCTCATGTTTAAGATATACAATGTCCATTAATTAATTTAAGTTACTGACAACTCAATTAATTAATATCTCATCCAAGAGTAGTACCACTCAACCTCATTATCATGCCAGAATAAATTCCACCTGCAGGGTTTACATGATAATCCTTATGAGCTCCTCAAGGGGACATCATCAACCTATGACGGACACGGATTCCTTCTACAATCAACAGCACACCATAGAGACAGCACTACTTCCCAACTCACCGAGTTTATTGATTTAATTGCATGTAAATCTCACCCATTGATGAATCAAAGAAATACATATTGCCCTATATGTCGAGGTTATTGTATAGGGATTAAGAGAACGAACATCCATAATAACTGACATCAAGTTCTCCTATAAGTCAGTATAAATGGAACGATCTCAAGCGGTCCTGCTCAATACACACAAGTGCACTAATGTGATTCTATAGCCAAGACAAGCTAATACCAAACCACACTACAACCATCCCGATAGAGAGTCCCCGTCTATCTCGATTGTGAGCATCTGTTTATACTTTATAAGGAAACCGATAATATGATCTTACGCGTGTTGTCGCACAACATATTATCTACAGTATAAAGTAAGTGGACTATTGCATCGAACATATAAATAAATTATAAGATGCAATCATTTGATCATATGATTCTCATTTCAAATTAATTGTTATAAAATTGTTCATACAAAAAGCTAGACTTTTAGTATACAATCCAACAATCTCCCACTTATACTAAAAGACTATGCTGTCATGTCTTCCGCCATACATCTGATTCCCACTCCCACTACACGACCATTAAAAGCTCTCGCCTTAATATCCTTGTAAATGGATTTACTAGGTCATCATCCGATGCAATCTAGGCGACAACAACCTTCCCCTCATCATACGATTTCTCGTAACAGGTGGTACTTGCACTCAATGTGTTTAATTGCCTTATGGGCTCGTGATTCCTTCAAGTTTGCAACTGCACCAATATCATCAATATAAATTGTGATATCCTTGGGCAAACTTAGAAACACTTCGAAGTCCATCTTGAAGTTTCTAGAGTCATACAGATACTTTGGCTGCCTCATAAGCTCCAATTTATCATCTTTCCATGATGGAGTCCGGAGTCTAAAATATATTTCTATATAACACTCCTCCACATTATGACTCAACTTCCTAAAATTAAACACATAACCTTGAGGTGGATTTACTGCCGTCCAATCTGACTAAAAAATCCGAATCTACGTAATCCACAAGAAGCAGTGAATTTGCCCAGTAAGCTTACATATAATTTCCAGTCCTTCTCAGGCACTTCATATATGTCTTACCACAGTTCATCATTCTTGTTCCGGATTACGTTGATACCCACTGTTCATGCGTTCAGCAAAATAGATATCCATTCTCGCGCATAGCATTCCTAAGATTAAGCTTCCTTATTCGCCGAAGCATAAGGAACCGCTTTCATCACCTTTATCTTCCTTTTGTGTCTCAAGACATATTTTCTTAGATAAAGTCACTTGCTAAAACAAGTAAGGATCGTATCAATTCATGAAGTTTGAGACAAGCATAATATCCTTTCTTGTGATCCGTATTACCGTGATCAAAAGGATATTTTTGCTCTTCTTAAGTCCTTCATTTCATACCGCTTTATTATCCATACACATACTCCCGACAATACTCTTTCATTGTCTCCAATGAGCAATATATCATCTACGTATAGTACAAGAAATACCACCACGTTTTCATCACTCTTTTCAATACACAATACCCATCCGATCATTGATTAGATCCATGTCACTGGATTACCTCATCAAAATGGATGTTTCATTATCTTGAAGCTTGTTTTAGTCCATTAATGGACACTTTTAAGCTCACTATCACAATGCTCTTAGCTCTTTGCAATGAATCACTCTGGTTGCTTCACATAGATGTTTCCTTAAGACTTCCAATCAGGAAAGCTGTCTCGCATCTATTTGCTATCCCTCATATTTCATATGAGTAGCAACAAATAAAAGAGTCCGGATCAACTTAGGCATAACTACCGGCGAACAGGTTTTCTCATAATCGAACCCTTTCTTTCTGAGTATACCTTTTCGCAACAAGCTTGCTTCCAAGGTTTTTACCTTATTCTATGATCCTCTTTTATTCTTGCATGCCCGTTTCCAATGGCTTTTACGCCATTTAGCGGTTCAACAAGCATCCAGACCTAATTTAAAATTCATCGATTCTATTTTAATATTCATTGCACTTTGCTAGGATTTGGCATTTCTAACTTGTAGTGCTTCGTCGTATCCGTGGGTCCATTTCATGTTTGCGAGGGACCAAGTCTCACGACTTTCCCAAAACATGTATCTTACAAGTTGTCGAAGAATCCTCCCACTACGACAAGGTACTACATGCAATTGTATATCAGACGTGACACGCGTTGCAGTTTACCTTGTGGTATATCCTCTTGTACACTTGGTACTTATACTTTGTGTTTTCCTCTCATTTCCTTTAGAACAACTTATACATTGGTATTTGATTTATTACATAGTCATTTTTCCAAAAATCTAGTTTTTATGTTAACAATCACTCTTCGATCTTGTGGACTAAATAAATCATCCTTCATTTTTCTAGGATATCCCACAAATAGAAAAACATTCTTACGAATTACTGTTCCTAGGGCATATCCATAAAATGAATTTAGTAATTCCAAATAATTCATCATCTATCTAATCACTACCATAAGAGTGTTATTCCTTCTATTCGTCACACCATTAAGGTGGAAAATTCATTTTCGAAGGTACCTTTCTCTTACTAGATTAGAAGACTCATTATTAATTACTATTTGTCGCATCCAGGGGATAAATATGATTTAAGAGTGTACAAATTGTTCACCAACGTACCATAACAGATTACAACTCTATCATTCATTATAATGACCATATCATTTAAATGAAATAGAGTATCCATCTATTAATGCATAGAAACCGAAATCAAATTCTTTCTATGAAAATGTACGTAAAGACAATTTCATAAAATCAAACGTCTACTCATATCATTTAATAAATAGACAACTCCCACTGCAATAGCCACTACTCTTGTAGTTTTACCCATGTCATAACAATCTTATCCTCACTTAGTAATAAACATTTAGTGATTCCAGTATCTACACACTTCGTGTCAGTAAATGCCATCACTAATCATGTTTTAAACAACTAGTGAATAAGATATAGAACTTGTTCACATTATGATGAAAATGGCTTTCCTTTGCCACATGTTTTGCCAGAAGTTTTCCACCATATACATCCTATTGTAATTCAGGTGGAACTTACTCAAAAATATCTAGGCAATTCACGAAGAATTAAATTGATCTAGGTTTCCCTTTAATTTATACTCCATGCTTTCCCAATTCATTCATCAAATTAAATCATGATCTTCTGCCTTTTAACTTACTCAAGTATCCGAAGAGTTACATGAGACCATCATATTTCTATGAACCTCTCATCTCTTCACTAGAGACTTTAATAGGCATCATGAGACGTCCCTTGTGAGAACACACATGTATTTTCTTAAGCAGTAAAATTCAAAACCAAGATTCTTTTATAATCATCTAATTTGGACAAGTAAATATAATTTCTTTTAGTTAATAATATGTGAGATAAAACCATTTGAAAATTAGAGAATCATAATTAATTTACCGATCAAAACTTCGAATTTTATCCTTTTATATTGATTCCCTCAAAACAATATAAAAATAAAATTCACCGACATCTCAAGCACCGTGAGTCTGCAAGCCACATTAGTGTGGACGTTTACAAACCCGAACATTTACAAGAGAAGATTTTACCCATTAATTTCATTTGTCAACCTAACTTTATGACAAAATAATTAATAGTCGGTTCCTCTTTAGCCATGCAAATAATAGCAGTGACTCCGTTGGGGAGGATACTAATTATTTACACCTAAGTGTACACCATTATTTGATCCCAAGTCCACTGCGCGAGCTTGTGTGCCTTACAGTTGGAGAAGTACACACGCGCTCGGATAGCTTCCTACAATCATCAATTATAAGTTTGTACCAGTGTGCCCCACATAAACTCATCCGTTAGGGAGGAAGGCCTATTGCCAACACGCAAGTTCATGTGCCACATTACAAACAATAATTATGTAATGAAGTCTGTACCAGTGATCCGTGAATAAACTCATCCTTTAGGGAGGAATGCCTATTGCCAACACGCAAGTTTACTCACATCACTTACAAACCAATAATGGAGGCAGCGGGAATTTTTACCAATCCCCTCTCCCACTTAGTTATTTAAGACCGAGGATTTTTATATGCATATGATATTCAGAATAAAATACGCAACGCTAGCATGCTTCTATTACGGCACATAAGGCAGTAAATCACAGAAAGTCATGCATACATATATAACAATAATCAATAATTAAATCAATCATTAACAGTTATATATCAGCGAATTCGATTGTTCGCCACCAGGCACGAATATCAGCAAAGACTTCCAGACTATCAAATTTTTGAAATTTCCAGATTGTCCAATTTTTGAAACCATCGATATCGACCGTCGATATCAAGATTATCAACATTCCAAAACTATCGATATCGATCGTCATATCGTCTAGATTATCAAAATTATCGATATCGACGAGCAACCATATATAACAATAATAGATAATTAAATCAATTATGTCAGTTATATATTAGAAATCAATTCAACATCCATATATAATAATAATAGACAATCAATTATAGCAGTTATATATTAGGAATTAATTCGACATCCATATATGACAATAATAGATTATTAAATCAATTATAGCAGTCATATATTAGGAATTAATTCGACATCCATATATAACAATAATATACAATCTATTATGAAAGTTATATATAAGGAATTAGTTTTCTTAAAATTGGATGTCTTATCCAACACTCTAGCAATACATGCATATAATATACCAAATATAATACGCAATCTAGCATGCTTCTATATAAGACAATAAATCATAGAGATCAGACATCCATATATATATATATATAACAATAATAGACAATTAAATCAATTATGACAGTTATATATATTAGGAATAAAAACTCCTCTAAATTTTAATGTCTTGTCCGACACTCCTACTGTGGAATCGATGCCTTACGCAACAAGCAGGATTGCTTGTGCCCCAAGACGTCCATCGTCATATCCCACCACCAATTATGTCAGGGAGCGCCCCAAGTGCCTTGACGAGCGCCCCTCGCCCGGACTGTCGCTCGTCCAAGGGCCTACTTGCATGGAACCAAATTCAGCCCAACGCGCAACACCAAACTATACCAATTATCGTTCGTAGTTTGAAACTGAAAGAACCTCAAAATCCAATCTCCACCGTCCAGAATCTACTACTGTAAGTCCTGAACATTCTGTCCAAATTACAGATCGATCCAACGGTTATTTTGTGAGAAACGGCTCTTTTCTCTCGACTGCGCAAAACAGAATCGCCCAAATATCTGCTTCGGTTTTCAGCGTACTCCCAGCAAGAAAAGACTCCAAATTCGATCTTCACCGTTCAGAATGTACATCCACAAGGTCTGAACGTGCTGACCAAATTAAAGCTTGATCCAACGATTAGTTTGTCAGAAAAGACACTTTTCCCTCGACTGCGCAAAACAGAATCGCCCAAATATCTGCTTCAGTTTTCAGCGTACTCCTAGCAAGAAAAGGCTCCAAATTCGTTCTCCACCATTCAAAATGTACATCCACAAGGTCTGAACGTGTTGACCAAATTACAGTGCGATCCAACGATTAGTTTGTCAGAAACGGCACTTTTCCCTCGACTGCGCAAAACAGAATCACCCAAATATCTGCTTCTGTTTTCAGCGTACTCCCAGCAAGAAAAAGCTGCAAATTCGATCTCCACCGTTCAGAATGTACATCCACAAGGTCTGAACGTGATGACCAAATTACAGCTCAATCCGACCGTTGAAACTCTGGTTATTGCCTCTGCAATATCACTACGCTGGATTTTCTCTCAAAAGCATGATTCTATTTTTGCCCTCTCTTCCTTCCTTGCATGTGAAATTGACAAACAGTTTTCGTCGAATCCTCTCACACACAACCATGGACGAATAGATATGATATAGGGTATATATTACATAGGGATATTCATGATTTACGCAATAAAACCAAAACCCTAAACATGTGATCCTAATTCCGAAAAATTAATCACATAAACCCTAGCCTAACGTGTCACGCTTCACCACGAAACCGAAGCTCTGATACCAATTGTTGGCATTCGATCGTTTGGTTAACGTGACCCGTTAGGGTTCCATGAATTTCTAACAAGCAGCGGAAACAAGTAAACATGAAACGCATTACCTTTCACCAAGGGTTGATGTAGAGGTTTAATTCTCGCTGGCAGTCTGCGCAGTCCCACGAGAATAGCCATAAGTTCCTCTTCTGATGTCGAAATTGAGTGATCTTTGTGCTCAGATGATCCTCTCTTCGAAAGATTTCCATCAGTATATAATAAATCAAAATCGAAGAACTATACGATTTTATATGAATTTTGGAACATGACGAACTGCAGCAGCAAACGACCTTCCGGTCTTCTGCTGTATGTCCCAAGTCCGATCTCGACGTCGTGTGGGCGACGATCTACGAGACCTACTCAATCTGCTCTCAACCCTCATCACACGTGAATAATGAATTAGATTAGGGTTCCAGATAAGTTGAGGTGACTTATATACATGGGCTACAGCAGGGACCAGGAGGAGAAATTGGGTTGAGCCTCCATTGGGCTTAAGTATCCAAGCTTAGCCCAAAGCTTATACTTAAGT
This sequence comes from Pogostemon cablin, assembly GCA_023678885.1. Classification (NCBI taxonomy): domain Eukaryota; kingdom Viridiplantae; phylum Streptophyta; class Magnoliopsida; order Lamiales; family Lamiaceae; genus Pogostemon; species Pogostemon cablin. The sequence continues at coordinate 15,493,408 of CM042969.1, read as the reverse complement.
CCAATAATAATAATATATTCCATTAAAATATTATTACTGCACTACCATACCAATCCCAAAATTACGTTTTGGGCTACTTCTTATTATGAGCCCGTTAGTCTCCTCATGTTTAAGATATACAATGTCCATTAATTAATTTAAGTTACTGACAACTCAATTAATTAATATCTCATCCAAGAGTAGTACCACTCAACCTCATTATCATGCCGAAATAAATTCCACCTGCAGGGTTTACATGATAATCCTTATGAGCTCCTCAAGGGGACATCATCAACCTATGACGGACACGGATTCCTTCTACAATCAACAGCACACCATAGAGACAGCACTACTTCCCAACTAACCGAGTTTATTGATTTAATTGCATGTAAATCTCACCCATTGATGAATCAAAGAAATACATACTGCCCTATGTGTTGAGGTTATTGTATAGGGATTAAGAGCACGAACATCCATAATAACTGAGATCAAGTTCTCCTATAAGTCAGTATAAATCGAACGATCTCAAGCGGTCCTGCTCAATACACACAAGTGCACTAATTTGATTCTATAGCCAAGACAAGCTAATACCAAACCACACTACAACCATCCCGATAGAGAGTCCCCGTCTATCTCGATTGTGAGCATCTGTTTATACTTTATAAGGAAACCGATAATATGATCTTCCGCGTGTTGTCGCACAACATATTATCTACAGTATAAAGTAAGTGGACTATTGCATCGAACATATAAATAAATTATAAGATGCAATCATTTGATCATATGATTCTCATTTCAAATTAATTGTTATAAAATTGTTCATACAAAAAGCTAGACTTTTAGTATACAATCCAACAAACATGTCGTGCATGAATTATTTGTGATTAATATGTGATAATTATGCCATAAATTATTTGTGATTAAATGTTCATATTGATATCATAAATGGTTTATGATGCATACTTAATTGTCATAGTTGCATACCATGCATAATCATAAAAAGTGTTTTCCCCAAAATTTATAAGATATTAATGGTATGTGCGGCCACTATATATGCATCTCTGTCAGAGTTCTGAAAAATCATTCTCGGCACTATATTCGGGGTTCGAAAAAATTATCCCCATTGAGTTCATTTGGGGTGCATATCATAAGTGTGTCGTGGGGATCCTGCAACGTGAACAAGTTTTCAAAATAAAAGAGACCAACTAGAAAGATAGAAAATAAATGCATTTTCATGCATTATCATGCATGATTTCTACTTACTGAGAATTTTATCTCACTAGTTTATGCATTATAGGTAAAATCGTACATGAGACTGTGGCTGGGTCCCGTCAGATCTTGAGAGTTGTATACATGGATGACGACCTGTTTGCCGGGCCGGTGTAATAATGATGAAAAAGAAATTAAAGGAATATTTATTTATGATATTTATTCATGAAAAATTGGGACGTGACAGAGTAGTATCAGAGCACGGTCATGGTCCTGTGGTACACCACCAGACCAGTAAGTTCTATGATATGTCAAATATGTGATTTTATATGAACAAAATTGTGGTCTCGTTTATTTCAAAAGTGATGGCTATAAAATGTTGAAATAGAGTGGGATTAAATTTCGATGACGAAATTTATATAATGTCGGGAGTATGTAATACCCGAGAATTTTTTATTTTATAATTTATATTTTATGCATTTTTATAATTATTTGATAATTATGTGGTAATTGTTTCTACATTTTAATTGTCTTTGCATTTTCATTTGAGACATCCGTAATAAAAATGGTGATAATATGTGCATAAATATTTACGTGCATTAATTTGGATATATATAATTAAATTATTTTATGTGTATAAGTATATTATTTCTTAATTATTAAGTGTCACACTTGTATTCATAATAATAATAATAATAATAATATAATAGTAAATAATAGAATAAGTTTTTGATAATCAACTTACATGACAAGTGTTAAGTGATACGGATGGTCTATTGAAGGTAGACGTGTATGGTTAATAATATATTATAATAATAATATAATATATATATATAATAATAATAAAAAATAAAGGTGAGTGCACGTGTGTGGTGTAGAAAGGATTATTGATTGATGAATTTGGACACAAAGTCAAAGTGATGTGTAAGCATGTAGTTTTAAAAAGAAAAAAATTATATAATATTACTATTTACTATTATTAGTCAATTAATAAAGGTTGTGACCGGTGGGAGGCAGGATGGTAGTAGACGACACTCACCGCACCCTTTTATATATATAATGTGTTATTGGAGTTGGTAACCAAATTCAAGGACAGTTCGAAAAAAAAAAGAGAGAGAGATAGGGGAGAAAGAAGAGAAAATGGAGAGAGGTGCATGTGCGCTGGAATGGAAGGGATTAATTGCAATTCTTCACGAGGTCTATAGTATTATTATTGTTGGAATCCAAGTAAGTAGAGGTCCAACTACAATGCATAAACATGTCGTGCGTGAATTATTTGTGATTAATTTGTGATAATTATGCCATGAACTATTTATGATTAAATATTGATATTGATATCGTAAATGATTTATGATGCATACTCAATTATCATGGTTGCATACCATGCATAATCATGAAAAGTGTTTTCCCCAAAATTTATAAGATATTAATGGTGTGTGCGGCCACTATATATGCATCTCTGTCAAAGTTCGAAAAAATCATTCTCGGCACTATATTGGGGGTTCGGAAAAATCATCTCCATTGAGTTCATTTGGGGTGCATATCATAAGTGTGTCGTGGGAATCCCGCAACGTGAATAATTTTCAAAATAAAAGAGACCAACTAGAAAGATTAGAAAATAAATGCATTTTCATGCACTATCGTGCATTATTTTTACTTACTGAGATTTTTATCTCACTAGTCTATGCATTATAGGTAAAATCGTACATGAGACTGGTGGCTGGGTCCCGTTAGATCCTGAGAGATGTATACATGGATGACGACCTGTTGGCCGGGCCGGTGTAATAATGATGAAAAAGAAATGAAAGGAATATTTATTTATGATATTTAATTATTGGTGAGAAAAATTGGATCGTGACATAAATCATATTCTCTTGTGTGATTTATTTTCTTTGCATTAGTTAATTATTTTATTTCTGTTTTAATTAATTAATTATTATTATCTCAACTACCTCCGAATTTGTCTTGCATTTGAATTATCATATAGAATTATTTGTTAAGTTTATAACTATCTCGTGGGAAAGATATTCACTTGGTCACACGCACTACAATCGATCCCTTACACTTGAGGGTGAAAAAAATAGCGATCAGTTATTATTTTTATTGTTATTTCTTCTAGAAACACAAAGATGCTAGAGGGCTATATAATATATCATTTCCTTATCAATCGGACTTGGAGATTGTATATGGAAATGATAGAGCAACAGGACTTGGTGTAGAAGATCATGTAGTTGCTGTACAGAATGTGATCAATGTTGATTTGGATACTTCTATTACTAATGAAAGTGACACCGATGACAATGAATGTAGAGTTGATTCAACATCTGAACAGTCAAAATCTGTTTCTTCTGGTTCTAAGAAAAGAAAGAAACATTCATCTAGTGAAGTTAAGAAGATTTTAAAGAAGGCAAAAAAAGCTTCCTCAGTGCAAAAGGCTGAATCTAATTTCAAAGTACTAAGTGGTCAAGTTGAGGGATTTATAAACAACATCAATTCACACTTTGAGGTAATGTCAGATTGGGTGCAAGGTAGATCTTCAAAGATGCCTCAAGTACTTGAGGAGTTGACTAAGCATGGATTTAGTGGAAAAGATAAATTTAAAGCTGCTCAAGCTATTTGCGAGGATGTGGTGAAGGTTGAATTGCTCTTCAGTTTGGACCCCTCTGAAGTGAATGATTACGTATGCAGTTTTTTATAATTGTAGTCTTTGATGTGGTTTTGAGAAAATGTTTAAACAATTTGTTCCTTTGTTTAATGACTGTGTAATTTTGAATTATCATGTCAGTATACTTGCACCTTTTGTTTTGAAAGCAGGTTGAGATTATGTTAGAAGTTTTTTATTGTTGAAATTTATGAAGTAATCCCTTATATTTTGTTTCTCCATTGTTGTTGCTTCGATTCTTGAATTTGATGCAGGTTATGAAATCATAGTGATCAAGAATTTGAAATGAGATGTTTATTCAATTTTCTTTCACAAAGTTCATTTTCTTTCAATATTAATGTTTCGTATTAGTTTTCAAAAATTAATTTGATGTGTAGGAAAATATTGATGTTGAGAATTTGATTTATTATTATTAATTATGTTGATTAAATTAGAGAAGGTAAAAAAAAATCAAAATTGATTATCATTCCTATATTTTAAGTGAACCAAGCATCATCTATCACATTGATACCCATTACATAATCTTGAACCAAGCACTCACAATGTAATCACCATTCCCATTGCCATTGATGCCTCAATCACGTTCATTCCCATTGTCATTCTCATTTTTAAACCAAGCATGCCCTTAATTGTGCAACATATTTATAGAAGATTGTGCAAAATATAATTAGTTGTGCAACATATTTATAGAATATTATTAGATAGAAATATAATTAGTTGTGCAACATATTTATAAAATATTATTAGACGATGAATAGTAATCAATTGTGTAGTGATTAAGGTAAATATAATTAATTGTACAACATATTTATAGAATATTATGAGAAGATGAATTGTAATCATTTATTTAGTGATTACGAGAGATGAACATCAACGTGTAATAAATATGGGATGCAATTTGTTGCAAATTTCACGGCAGAAATTGTAGAGGGTAAAATTGGGTTTGTATCTATCAATATTAATTTTAAACCTACGTATCTAATATTAAGGATATATATTGTACCTGAAAATAACTCTCCCATAAAATTATTGTTTTTTCAAAAATCCAATTTTCTTAATACCAAAAAAAAAAAAAAAACACCAATTTTGCACTTGGTGGATGGAAGGAAGGATAATATGCTGAAAACGGATGGATCATTAATAATAAATAGCGAATTGGTAACAAATGTATTGTCGGTTTCTGAATGAAAATGAAAGAGCAATCAGTGATTGGCAATGGCTCCACCCCACTTTTTGACGCGGTTTTCTGCTTCACTGGCCTGAAAATTAATGAAGGGGACAACCATTTTATGTGCCTTTTCTTTCTCACATGTGAAAGAGAATAGCACCAACAAAACATAATCAAAACAATTACCTCTTTCTCCCAGTTTCTAGTTGCAACTATAACTACCAAGATGAGGGTCTGCAAACAAATGCCTCCAATCATCCCTCCCCAGATCCCCTGCACACAACCAACGTTTACGACACGATCAAAGGTTCACCGATTTAAGTATGGCTTGTGTTGAGAAAAAACAATCATAGAATTCATGTAAGCAATGAAGAATCACATAAGAATTGTTTACTCAATTCATCTTAAAGAAGACTACATGACCATGTCAACCCATGGTTGAGCTTGCTATTATAATGGTAAACTCTGAGCCCTTAACTTAAGAAATTCAAGCCTAGCCTCCTGCCATTTTCTCTTATTAGTTAGACCACCGACGTTGGACCTGGATTTTCAATTCTTTCAGGCTTCATGCTCCAACAACTCGAACAACCAAAAACAGGACAGGCATGACTCATTATTTGGTCCAAGCTCAATGGCTTGATTCGACTTGAATGAATGCACGTTTAAAATGGGTAACACTTTTTGTAATGATAGTCACCTATCACATTCCTGTCGTAAAGCGGGCAGGGACCAGCTGAATTGACTTAACTATATTGTTCATAATACTTTCTTATCCACATTGACATCTAAATAAATGACTATATGAGTGGCAAGCCTAGTGAACACAGGGCACCCACAAGTTTATTCATAAATTATAAACGAACCAGTGTTCTTAATTAAATGATGTAGCCATTAATTAATTTATTCATGAGTGCAGAATTAATTGGAATTCAAAGTGCCGTTCGAATTGAAGGATGAGGATCCTCTACCGTACGAGAGTAAATTTAGAACATCCAAAAATAAATGCAAGTCTAAATAAATGGGATGAGTGAGTAATCAACTAATTTGTTAAAGAGATTTTACCACTGCCTCAAAGTTGAATATGAAGCCCAAGACTATTCCCAGTGGTAGTCCCACAATGTAATAGCAAGCAATATTGATGTATGCTACAACAGATTGCCATCCAGCTCCCACAGCAACCCCTGACAAAGTTAAACACGATGTAATTAGATCTTAGTCTCTACACTGGTGCAGACAGACACCAAATTTTCACACAATCGTCTGTGAAATGTGATTATACAATTGATGTCGAGCTCTTACCAGATAAAACAGGCTGAAGGCCGTTTAGCAGAACAGTGAGTGCGAGTAAGAATGATAATCTAGTAGTCTCCTTAGCTACAGCTTCACTGTTAGTAAATAAATATGGGAAAGTATCTCTGGTAACTAGAACAATAGCAAAACAGACGATTCCAATCAGTATAGTAGTGATGGAAACCACTACCACTGAGAATTTGGCAGCTCGTGGATTCCCCGCACCAAGTTCATTGGCGACTCGCACACTGCAAATGTTATTCTTGTTGAATGTTGCAACACATACAAATATTAATGGATAGGCTTTACTTCAATTTAATCAACATCACATGGAAGTTAACGTATAAAGTACAACAGTAATTTCATCAAGTAAATACAATGCTAGATTATTTTTCGCATTATGATGATGGAAACATTACCTGATGGCAGCATTAAATCCGATCGAAATCATTGCATCCCACCCACTAATGTTCATGCTGCAGATATTTTACAAAAAAAGTAAATCCTGCAACTTTTTTCACATATTTTACACAGCAAAGCTCAAACAAATAGAGTTGATCTTGCTAGAAGTATAAACAAGTTGAAATCAAATAGCTTGGGAATGAAAAACGGAGTCCCTATTTCTTCTTATCCAAGCCAAAAAAAAAAATTAAGATTTTTGTATCAAACAAAAGACGATGCAATAATGAAATGAAAGGGATTTCATACCAGATAGAAAGAGCATCTACTGGTACAACAGGGTTATCCAAGTGACCAGCTATGACTATTAATATCATCAAATACCAGAACTCCAAGCTGCAAATCATTCCCATTAAATAACATTAACTTAAAATTCAGTAAATTATTGTTGGTTGAGACTAATAAACATATTAGAGGCAAAAGCAACTTTTACCACAACATTATAGCAGAGGCTAGAGACAGCTTCACAAAGCCATACAAATCTTGAAACGCCAACCACGAAAACCCACTCCAAGCACCATCAGACTTCGTATAGAAGATGTAGATCAATTGCAATATCACAATGAGCCACCATGACGTATTTAGCATGATTGCTGCTCCGACTAAGCCCCACCCGAGTTTTAAGATCATCAACCAACTAAAGAACACATGCAGGACGAGCACAACAAGGGAAATCCAGGCCATTACCATGAGTTTTCTCTGTGACTGCAAGAACTTCTGTATGGGAAAATTCGCAGCATACGCAAACATCTGAGGTATCATCCAAAGGGCAAACTTACCTACAGATAAGAATCTCATTTCAACCAATTCAAATCACAGAAAAATTAGCTCACAACAAGAGTAATGAATACCTGCAGCTCGAGAAATGTCATCAGATTCCCCAAAGAAGATGAGGATTGGGGGAGCAAATATGTAAATAGGAAGCAACACAACAGCTGTGGTCATTAAGATAACCCATGATCTCTGCATATATACACCCAACATCCTGATCTGCCCTGCACCAAATGCTTGCCCACATAATGTCTCCAGCGCACTCCCCATTCCCAACTGCATGTTTTCCATTTTCGATTAATCCCAAATCGGATTCCATTCTAAAATTATTAAGGGATGCTTGGTTCGAATTCTTCAATCGGAATGACAATGGATATCATTAATATGTTTGAATTCCTCAATCAGAATGACAATGAATATCATTAATATGTTCATTAATATATTCGAATTCTTCAATCAGAATGACAATAGATATCATTAAGGATGTGATTCAATCACAATGAGATTGAAAGTGATTGAAGAGTGTGGAGAGTTATTGAATCAATGGGAACTATTGAGGAATTTTGAAACCATTAACAAATAAAAATGGGAATCAAAATACCTTCATTCTCATTAACTCACTCATTACCCCCAACTAAGCACCTCCTAAACAATCACTGTTACACATTTTCATTAAAACTTCAGAATTATCATCTTCTCATTCCTCTGAACATAGCTCAAACGAATTAATCAAGAAAAAAAGAAAAAAACTAAAAACAAGAGAACCCATGCACTCAACTTTGACTTTGTTCTTGAAATGATTCGTGGAAAAAAGAAAAAAAAGTGAAGAGAATTTTACCATGACCCCGAAAACAAGACCAGCAATCACAGAGTTCTCCACAGAGACAGCAGCGAGCTCGAGTTCGCCGACTTGACCAGCAAATGTTTGAGTAAATGCGCCAAGAGAATACTGACATATGTAGGTGAAAATCGCAGGGCCGGAGAGAATCCATAGCGTCTTAGACTCCGAACCGAACTCTTGGACGAAGCTCCGCCGCGTGGGGTGGCGCTTCTCAAGAAGCACCTCGGTTGCGCCGCCTTCCATGATTAGCAAAACGAGGATAAGAGGAGGCAAAGAGGACCTCGGATTGGGAAGAAGACCTCAAGTATATTAATAAATGGTGTCGTGCTGTAATTTAATTACAGGCTGTAGAAATGGGATGGGAGAGACGTGTTTGAAAACAATTGTCAGGCGATGGAAAATTCAGTTTATGGATTAGAATACGACACGGAGTGAAAGAGCACATTATTTAAAGCGGGAGATTTGATCAAGTATTACTGTATTAGAAAAAGAAATCTACTGTTATCTATTATCTCTTGGTCTTGGAATATTTCTTTTAAGGGAAAGACTTTTGCGTCTATCGTTCATTACGTGAAGACACTAATAACATTAATACAACTACTCATTTCATATTATATTATTTCTCTCATCTTTTTAAACATTAAAATATTATACTCTCCTATCATGCGAAAGGTCCCAATTTTATTATATTGGGCGTTACATTCAAATGTTCTCATTTCCCCTTTTAGTAAAAAGGGTCCATCATTACCCATCACATCCCTCTAATACAACTGCCCAAGAATGAGGATGTGATAAGTCATATGTTAGCACGATTATTTGATTGGAATTCATGTTTATTTGATGAACTTATGTGCTAATTGGATGCTAAAACTAACTTATTATGTCTTTTTGGAAATTAGTGCTTTGATGATGTAATTTGGTGTAAAATCAGGTTTTTAGGAGGATTTCAAGTCTGTCCAGATGGATCAACACTGATTGGCTCAGTGTTAGAAGAAACTGAGGGCAGAATCCGAGTAATTATGGAAAGTGGCAGCTGGAGATCTTCTCTCACGTTTGGTCGACTAAAATCATCCCAAATCAGGCACATATCTTGTGGGATCACAAAGAAAAGATATAGAAAAAAAGGAGATATTTTTGAAAGATAAAGATAAAAAATAAATCAATTAGGTTTCTTGGTGGACAAGAAGTTAAATAAGGAGGATATATACTTACGGTTGGGGAGGAGACACACATCTATCGATTTTTCTGCAAAATTGGCGTGAGGAAGGGGGATGTATTCCAAGGCAGATTTGGAGAGCGGAGATTCAAGAGCAATCATACATCATCGGTTTTTATATTTTAATTCTGTTTTTTCCATGAACATGCTGGACTAATCCCCTTTTCTAGTTTAGGATTTCGTGAACCTCTCGTTGAATGAGTATTTAATTATTAAGGATTTTTCATTGAATCTTTTGTGCAAATTTATTCTATTACATGCTTTGATTTTCTTTATAGCACTTTGATAATTATTTTAGTCTGGCCAACTAGTTTAATTATTTTATTGCTTAATGTTATTTCATGATCCATGATCCGTAATTGTTGTGAGGATTGAATTGAGTAGCAAATAGAGATAATTCCCTCTAGATGTAATAGGATCTAGGTTGTATGATTCCTAGCCAGTTTTCGTAGCCTAGTAATTCTATGTTTGGAGTCTTAATGCATTTTCGAGTTCAAATTATAGGGTCACTCGGGAATAGTTCAATTTAGTGTTCGTACCCTAATTGATGAACTTAAGAACATTCGAGTTGATTGATCATACCGTCAATCTAGGTATTTGAGTTTGCATATTAGATAAGATATTTAATTCCTGTAATTAATTGATTCAGTAAACGGGAGGGGATCGTCATCCTAAACTAGGTTTTACTCACTTGGTTAATTTAATAATTAATTTTCGTCTACTTCGCTATTTAAAAATTGAGTTGATTTATTACTTGTGCTATTTTTAATTACGAAGAAGGAAGCAAAACCTCGGTTGATTCGGTGAATTTTGCTGCTTCAAGAGTTCGACTTGGAAATCAAAGACAAGAAAGGATCAGAGAATCTAGTGGCCAACTATCTAAGCCGGCTGATTAGAGATGAAGATGAATAGAAAATTCTAGAAAAATTCCCGGATGAACAGTTGCTGGCCGTTCTGCAAAATCTGGAAAATTCGAGCCAACTGACACTGAACCCTTCAGTGTCAGAAGGCTCTGTTCCATGGTTTGCTGATTTGGCAAATTTTCTGACCTCCCATAAGTTTCCAGCCCGTATGAGTAAAGTAAAACGTGATAAGCTCCGTAGTGACGCCAAGTACTACATGTGGGATGATCCGTATTTATGGAAACGTTGTTCCGATCAAGTGATAAGAAGGTGCGTTCCTGATATTGAATTTAATTCAATACTCACTTTTTATCATAGTCATGCAATTGGTAGTCATTTTGGTTTTAGAAGAACTGCTTTCAAAGTACTTGAGTGTAGATTTTATTGGCCGACACTGTTTAAGGATGCTTATGAATTTTGCAAGTCTTGTGATAGATGTCAACGAGTAGGAAATAGTTCTCAACAAAATGAAATGCCCCAAAACCCTATAATCGTTTGTGAGATTTTTGATGTGTGGGGGATGGATTTTATGGGACCTTTTCCTTCTTCGTTTGGTTTCACCTACATATTACTTGCTGTTGATTATGTGTCGAAGTGGGTGGAAGCAAAGGCCACCCGATCTAATGATTCTAAAGTGGTTGCAGGTTTCCTTCGATCTAACATATTTTGTAGGTTTGGAATTCCTCGAGCCATCATCAGTGACAAGGGCACGTATTTTTGCAACCGAACAGTGGAAGCGCTTCTGCGCAAGTATTCGATGTTTCATAAAACTTCCACTCCCTACCACCCCCAAACGAGTGGCCAGGCAGAAGTATCCAGCCGGGAGATCAAGAGGATTTTGGAGAAGACGATTAATCTATCTAGGAAGGATTGGAGTTCACGATTGAAGGATGCATTATGTCCTATCGAACGGCTTATAAGACACCAATTGGCATGTTCTTGTACAGAATCGTCTATGGAAAGCCAGGCTATTTACCCGTGGAGCTTGAGCACAAGGCATGGTAGGCAATCCAGAAGTGCAACATGGATTATGATAAGGTCGGAGAACAAAGAAAACTCCAATTGCAAGAGTTGGAGGAATTGAGATACGAGACTTATGAAAATTTAGTGATTTATAAAGCTAAAACGAAGGCATTTCATGATGCAAGAATCTCAAGAAAAAAATTTAGCATTTGGCAAAAAAATTTACTTTATCACTCAAAGCTTAAATTATTTCCTGGTAAGTTGCATTCTCGATGGATTAGTCCGTTTATTGTGACTAATATTTTTTCTCATGGTGCCGTTGAAATAAGATGCATAAATTCTGAAAGGAGTTTTAAAGTTAATGGGCACCAACTTAAAGAGTATCATGAAGGATTCCAAATGGTTGAGGTAGACCGAATGGAGTTGCAAGATGTGGTTTACAATTGATAAAGATACACCTTTCCTAAGTCAAGCCAACGACAATAAAAAAAGGCGCTGATGGAGAGGCAACCCAATTTTCTTGTTTTATTTTTATTTTCAATAAATTGTCTGATTGTTCACTCTTAATTTTCTATTGTGATTAGCAGAAGTGATACAAACTGTAAGGGTTGATTGTGGTCAAAGCTCTACCCAAAATTGATTCTGGTGCACTCTACCCAATTACATGTTTAGTCTTTCTTATAATGTGTTTTACTTGGGGACAAGCAAACGTTTAGGTGTGGGGAGGGACTTTATATGACAATTGGGGTAGAAAAGTTGCTGAATTTCTTGTCCCATGTCTTGTTCTTGTTGTCCTTTGAATTTTATGTTGATGTGGAGTTTGGAAAGTTGAGGAATAAAATCTTTTGAGGTGATGAGGGTGATGCATAATTGAGGGGTAACAATGATGTTGAGGAGCTGTTGAAAAAGTAATATTCTTTGCAAAATATTTGTGATTGTAGTGGCAGATTTTTTTTCGAATTTCATGGAAAATATACCTAAATTTTGGTGAGCTTTTGAGCCTTAACGAGCTATCATCTATAAGCTCCTTTGAATTTCTTTCTTGAGTGCATTGAATAATTGAATTGCTCATTCTAGAACTTGCTCTTTTGAATTCATTTCAAGATCATGTGAGTGGATGTGTGTGATAAAATGATAAGGGCACTTAGGTTTAACCCTCTTGGCTTATATTGTTCCACCCAATTATGAAAACTCTAGGGAAGCCACGTTGAGCCTAAGCCTTTTCTTTGAATTATGAGTACATAAATGAACCCTAAAATTCCATTTCTTTCATTGACTCTTCTGTTTGAACCCTTCATAACTTTGTAATGTGTGAATCTTGTGGAAATACGTTATGGTTGTTGTAGTTGAAGGGAGCTGTGAAAAAAAAATGAAGAAAGAAACATGAAAGGTTGAAAAAATAAGAGAAAAATTTTGGAGAGGAAAAGAAAAAAAAAAGAAAGAAAAAAGCAAGAAAAGAAAGACTAGAAAATTGAAAAAATTGAAAAAAAAAAGAAAAGAAAAAAAGAGAAAAATTCTTGAAAAAAAGAAAGGGAAAAAGGAGCTGCATAAACTGTTCGTATTGAGTTGCTGAAATTTTATGGCGAACACTGATCCTTTCAGTGTTACACCTGCTATTCTAAATCTCGAAAAGGAGCAGCTGTGGGGAGGTTAAAAGTGCAAGAAAAATGCTGTTTTGAATAGGAAAATTTGGGGATGATGGTTGATTTGATTTGTAGAAATCACATGTTGTAAAATGATGTATTTAGCCATTCTTATCCCTCTTATTATCTCACCCTGTCCTAAGGCCCCATTACAACCCTATCAAAGACCATTTGATTGTTGCATACGATCCATTTAAAATTGATGGAGATTTGATTTGGGAGCAAACCTATGGTAATGACTTTTCTTGTTCAATTTTTGAGTGATCTTGCTACCTAATCATGCACTTGAGTGTTACTAAGTGAATCTTTGTGAGGCCATGTAATTTTGAAAGATTTGATGCTATAAAAGTTGCAAACTTTGAGTGGAGAGTCATTTTTCATATTAGTTCCGAATGCTCACTGGTTACTTTTCTCTTGTTGTGTTCTTACTTTCATTTACCTTTTAAGATGGAGTTCTTTGGTTTTCAATTCTCTATGGTCTTAATTTGCTTGAGGACAAGCAAAGTTAAAGTGTGAGGAGATTTGATAAGTCATATGTTAGCACGATTATTTGGTTGGAATTCATATTTATTTGATGGACTTAGTGCTAATTGGATGCTAAAACTAACTTACTATGTCTTTTTGGAAATTAGTGCTTTGATGATGTAATTTGGTATAAAATCAGGTTTTTAGGAGGATTTTAAGTCTGTCCAGCTGGATCAACACTGATGGGCTCAGTATTAGAAGAAACTGAGGACAGAATTCGAGTAATTATGGAAAGTGGCAGCTGGAGATCTTCTCTCATGTTTGGTAGACTAAAATCATCCCAAATCAGGCCCATATCTTGTGGGATCACAAAGAAAAGATATAAAAAAGGAAAGAGATATTTTTGGAAGATAAAGATAAGGAAATAAATCAATTAGGTTTCTTGGTGGACAAGAAGTTAAATAAGGAGGATATATACTTACGGTTGGGGAGGAGACACACATTTATCGATTTTTCTGTAGAATTGGCATGAGGAAGTGTGACGCATTCCAAGGTAGATTTGGAACGCAGAGATTCAAGAGCAATCATACATCATCGGTTTTTATATTTTAATTCTGTTTTTGTCATGAACATGTGGGACTAATCCCATTTTCTAGTTTAGGATTTCGTGAATCTCTCGTTGAATGACGATTTAATTATTAAGGGTGGTTTTTCATTGAATCTTTTGTGCAAATTTATTCTATTACATGCTTTGATTTTCTTTATAGCACTTTGATAATTATTTTAGTCTGACCAACTAGTTTAATTATTTTATTGCTTAATGTTATTTTATGATCCATGATCCGTAATTGTTGTGAGGATTGAATTGAGTAGCAAATAGAGATAATTCCCTCTAGATGTAATAGGATCTAGGTTGTATGATTCTTAGCTAGTTTTCATAGCCTAGTAATTCTATGTTTGGAGTCTTAATGCGTTTTCAAGTTCAAACTATAGGGTCACTCTGGAATAGTTTAATTTAGTGTTCGTACCCTAATTGATGAACTTAAGAACATTCGAGTTGATTGATCATACCGTCAATCTAGGTATTTGAGTTTGCATATTAGATAAGATATTTAATTCCTGTAATTAATTGATTCAGTAAACGGGAGGGGATCGTCATCCTAAACTAGGTTTTACTCACTTGGTTAATTTAATAATTAATTTTCGTCTACTTCGCTATTTAAAAATTAAGTTGATTTATTACTTGTGCTATTTTTTATTTTTCTCAAACAAAACTCCCCCTTATTTATTTTATTTATTTGTAACATACCTATTTAATTTAAATTTCATTGTACTCTCTTGGGTTCGACCCGTACTCATTGCTATACTCGGTATTGGAGTAAGTCAAAAATAAATTCTATTTTGATAGGCCGGCGACAGCCTATCAGGATGGCAATTCAGATTTTCTATTCAAAATCTTAGTTTTATTGTTGTTTTGTTATTAAGATATGCTACTTCATCCCAAATTAATCTTCACGTTTATTTTTGATACGGAATTCAAGAAAAATCACATTTTAAATTACTTTTGGGGGGTACTATGATATTTTTGGGTAATAAATAAATGATAAAGTATGTTATGTGTGTTAAAGGTAATAGCAAATTTGAAATTAAAGTATGTTAGATGGATATTAGATAGTTATTTTTTCTTTAATGGAAGTGTGAAGTTGAATTTGGGATGGACCAAAATGGAAAGTGTGAATTTGAAGTTGAGACGGAGGAAATATATTCTAGAAAGATAAAGACTTGTGTGAAACCGTTTCACGAATGAATAAAAAGTCATAACTTTTATAATAAAAAGTGATACTAAATTAATGAGAAATTATAATATTATTTTATGAATAATTTATTATATAAATGAAAAGTGATAACATTTTATAGCGAAAGTGATAACTATTTTAAAAAGTATAAAATGATTTCACGTGAGATGGTCTCATGCACGACCTACCCTTCTAGAAAAAGGCTATTAAATTCTTGTGCAAGTATTAACATTTTTAATAGGAGTGACCACGGTGCGGTTTGAATGATTTTTTGATAAAATCTAAATTGTCTTGCTAGGGACGATTTGATTTTATGTTTAATTTTAAATCGTGGTCTCTCAATTACTCAGCACTCAATTTTTAGTAGTTTTGCGGTTGGTTTAACAGTTTAGTAATTTAATAATAAAATAACATATAATTATATAAATGAGTATGAAACTTGAATGTAGATAAGTATATTTATTTCAGTAAAATACTATTTTAGTAACACATGAGATTATGTGAAAATCTGTATATTTTAAAGTCTGATTTACTGCAGTTTTGTGGAGTTTGGAGTCATATTTAAGTACTAAATGATTATTTTTATACTCTTTAAGATATTAGTGTATTTGAAATGTTATTTCGTGTTTCAGTTGAAAATTGACGAGAAGTGGGAAAATAGAAGGAACTCATGCGTTTTGTTCTGACTAACTATATGATCACGGTCATCATCATGCACTGAAGATGGAGGAACACATAATCACAAGCATGAGAAGCATCATCGTGCATTGGCTTTGAAGAAACGCATGATCATTGAGCTTCTCGTACACTCCAACACATGACCATAGGCATCATCATGCATTTTCAAGTGAGAAACGCACGATCATTGAGGTTCACGTGTGCTCTAGCAGTGAGAATGCACGGGCACGTGCAAGAAGGCTAAAATTCCTAGTTTTTCATTCTTTTTTAGCCCAGATCGATCGTATTTATTCGTGAAAAGACCTCATGAGGGAGTTTCCACACATATAAAAGAGGTACATGGGATTTATAAACCTTAACTCTCGACACGCCCATCACCTGCCACAATTCCAAAATCAAGATCCATCCACCCATCCCACATTTGGAGAGTCCATCAACGTTTGTTTACTTGAGAAGGAAAACGGAGAAGGTTTCGAACCACGAAGGAAAGAATAGAGAATCACGCCATATTGATTAGCCATTTTGTAGTTGGGATGACCAATTCAACAATTTATCGAACCACAGGGAGGTAAATAATTTTGTGCAGGTAAAAGGGCAATAACCAATGTAATGAAGAAATAAAATTCGTAGGCAGTACGAAACAAGTCAAGTGGGTTGGTGGTTGTAAATGTGATTATTTTAGGCTGTGTGACTTACACAAGTATTGGGCTCGAGTAGCAGTTGTTGCAAAATAGACACTTGAATTCTGTCCCATATGGAGCACTACTTTGTTTCAAACAAGTTGTATCTGGGCAACCTAGGAAGTAGAAGCGCTGTGGGCATTTTTTAATCGTCAAGGTTGCATGAACCCAGAAAGTTTTCACCTGGCATTGCGCTATGTTAACGTTAGAAAGGATACAGACTGCTTTACTATTAGAAAATACAATTTATCACAGTTCTTATAAGTGTGCATGTATGATAGTCAGTCAATAAGATGAAGCATATGTGAGGTGATTATAGTTATTGAACATGAGAAATACTATACTTTTTAAGAGAGATAGTATATTTTTAAAGACATGTACAACAGCTGTATCTAACGGAAAATCAACTTTCAAAATATGTCAACAACATGTGAAGTTGTTGTTGTTGTCTCTTCTAGTGAAGGTAGCGTAGGGTTGTTTACGTAATCAGTAAAAAGTAATTTTTTCCCTTCCCATTTAAAAATGGTTTTGTAACAAGAATTCAATTGTATTACGTAAGAATAAGGGAGAAGTTTACTGACAATAATGTACTCTCTTCAGTGCTTTATAAAACTATATGAGCAACGACAAACAATAAAATATGTGCTCAATTTATGGAACTCTGGTGGAAAATTAAATGGTCAACAAGCTCAAATAATTTATGCAGAAGAAAGTCAAATGTAGCTCTGTCTTAAAATGTGGAGTATTTCTCCAAAAGAGTAATCGACAAAAGGTGAATGTGAGATGTATTTGCAAATTTAAGAGTGACGTATAGGGTTTTTCTATTGGCACAACTACAGGTTATTATGATTACAGAAAATGTCATTCAATTATGCATCACCATTTTTTAGCCATGTCATGACACATGGTACAACCTAAAATAGATGCGTCGGTGGGTAAAAATTATAGGAATTTTTTCAATACAAGACCTGAAATATAGGTTAACTATCGATTTAAGACTTGAATTATATTTTTTATTGATTCGGGGACTGATTAATGTATAACTATCAATTCAAGGCTCAAAGATTTAACACTGTAATCTGATCTTTTAACAGAAGCTGATGTGGCAACAATCTAAGTTTAAATAATAATTAAATAAAATTTAATTAATTAATCAAATATAAAGAAGAGTAGGTTCCTAAATTTATGCCTCATTCTCTCAGCCATCGCGAAATACAGCCAGTCGTCACCAAGATGATGTGATAAAGAAATTCGATGTGCTCTTGTTGCCATTGTCGAGCACTGATAAACTGTCGTCTTCGTAGTGTGATTTTTTTTGTTGATGTATTTACTTTCTTGTTAATAATGTAACAAAGATAACCTTAAGTGAAAATTAGGTAGCTGTGAAAAGGCTATCGAGGAGATCGTGACAGGGGTCTAAAGAATTCATGAATGAGATTAGTACCATAGCTAAACTTAAACACACAAATCTGGTGAGATTGCTGAGTTGTAGCCTGGAGGGGAAAGAAAAATTGATCCTGATATACGAATACATGCCAAATAAAAGCCTTGACATCTTTCTGTTTGGTTAGATTTTATAAATTGGATCCACTATTTTTACTAATCATTAATCATATTGTTATTTGGTTAAATCAACCTGTCATGAGTAAATTTAATTTGATTAAAAAGTGAAAAAAGAGATTCTTTCTTGACTGGAAGAAACGTATCAACATTATAAATGGAATTGCCAGGGGACTTCTATATTCAGATCTATACATTTCAAGTTGATTTATAAGTTGTTGAAATTCAGTGGGTACATGGAACCAAAATGTGCAATGGAAGGACTATTCTCTATTAAGTCGGATGTATTCAGTTTCAGAGTAATATTGCTGGAGATCATCAGCAGAAAAATAAACAACGGGTTTCATCTAACTCAACCTGGTCACACCCTACTAACATATATAAAATGAAGAGATAACAGATGAAAAGACGACAGAGACAACAGTGTATCAGTGCTCAACAATGTCAACATGAGCACATCGAAATTCTTCATCACAGTCTACTTGCTGATGTCGCGACGACTGAAAGAAGTAGCGATGCACAAATTCAGCTTCTTTCTGTTTGATTAATTAATTAAATCTTATTTTATTATTATTTAAACTTAAATTATTGCCATGTAAGCTTTGTTAAAAGATCAGATAATGGTGTTAAATCTTCGAGCCTTGAATTGATAGTTGTATATTAATCAGATCCCGAATCGATAAAAAATATAATCCAAGTCTTAAATCGATAGTTAACCTATATTTCAGGTCTTGTATTGAAAAAACTCCAAAATTATAATTCCTATAATGATGTGTGCTGATGATGAATGTTCAAAACATTTAGTTTGTTGGCTAACAAATGTTAATCCTAAATCTTATATTTACTGTGTATTTAGTATTTGCATTCTATGCCTGTAAACAGTTCATACAATATGAGATGATGTGGGAACTCAGGAATACCATTTCAGCGGCGCATAAATTTTCAGAAATGGAGCGCACTTCAGATGGCATTGGTGGGACGGTACGTTGATGTTCTTTCCTATAAAGTTCCAGTGCCACAATATCTTTTATGTAGTTCTTTGTAGCTAACCTGGGAAAACAGAAGGGGGACACATATGTTCAGAAGGGTGTGCAACTGAAAATTCAGGGAATGAAGTCATAAGGGTGCAAAGTATATATTTTTTATACAACTTTAGTAAGTTGTAAGAAGGTTTTGTTGGGATAAACACACGAATAATCAAATAAAAAACTATTCGTCTACGCAGCGGAATGATCAATTATCCCTCTCTTGTGTGAATCTAGCAGGAAACAATCCTAATAATATAATGCACGATTAAGCAAGTAATCAACAACGCACAATACAAGCAATTTAACGTGGAAAACCTCCTCAATGTGAGAAGTTAAAAAATCACGGGACCGAAGCCCACCAAAAACTTCACTATGAGATAAAAATCCAAGAGTTACAATCTACCACCACAGAGTTACAAACGTATCAAGACACTCAATACTTGATAACAAACAACGAGATTAGAAAGACCTCACCAAACTATATCAACTGATGTTCAGAGTTCGAAACTATAGGAACCTCAAAACCCGATCTCCACCGTCCAGAATCTACCTCTATGAGTCCTGAACGCGCTGTCCAAATTACAGCTCGGTCCAACGGATGGTTTGTGAGAAACAGCTCTTTCCCCTCGACTGCGCAGAACTAAAATGCCCAAAAACCTGCTTCTATTTTCGGTCTATTCCCGTCAACAAAAAGCTCATAACATGTTCTCCACTGTTCAGAATGTACTTCCACTAGTAACTAACGTGCTGACCAAAATTCAGCTCTATCCGATGGTTGAAACCCTGATTATTGCCTCTGCAATATCACTGCGCTGGATTCTCTCCCAAAAACGTGAATTTGTTTTTGCCCTCTTTTTTCTTCTCACTTCCGTCAATGACTTATGGACAAGATAACTCCAAGTATCGGGCCTATTTAGGCTTTACTAACCTTGTTGGCTATTGGGCTCTTCACATATTTGGAAACCCAACCCAACAAATCTCCCCCTTTCCTATTATGTAGAGAGACTAGTCATTCCAGCTATCACACGATATACCTCGAGCTTTTCTCTAGGCAATGCCTTCGTCATCATGTCAGCACCATTATCATTTGTATGAATCTTTTCAAGTTCAAGCAACTTATCATTGATGACATCCCTCATCCAATGATATCTCATATGAATATGCTTCGATCTTGAATGAAATGCTCCATTCTTGCTGATATGGATAGCACTCTGACTATCACAAAATACTATATACCTCTGTTGCTTCAGTCCAATCTCCTCCATAACCCTTTGGACCATAACATCTCTTTTCATGCTTCTATTGCAGCGATGTACTCTGATTCTGTTGTGGAGAGTGCAACACACTTCTGCAATCGTGATTGCCATGACGCAGCGCCACCTGCGAATGTCACTAGGTAAGCAGAAATCAACTTTCTGTGTCCATATCAGATTCCATATCTGAATCGGTGTAGCCAACTAACTCGGGCTTCCCACCTCCAAAGGTGAGCCTCAAACTAGACGTACCTCGTAGATATCTCATTACCCACTTCACAACATTCCAATGCTCCTTTCTCGGATTAGAAAAATAACGACTAACAACACCAACTGCATGAGCTATGTCTGGCCTCGTACACACCATTGCATACATCAAGCTTCCCACAGCTGAAGCATATGGGACTCTTCTCATTGCTTCCTTCTCTTCATCGGTTGAAGGACTATGATGAGAACCAAGCTTAAAATGAGTGGCAATAGGAGAACTAACCACTTTAGCTTTTCTCATATTGAATTTCTCAAGCACTTTCTCAATATACTTCTCCTGTGACAAGTGCAGTTTCTTGTTTGCTCTATCTCGGGTGATGTTTACACTAAGGATTTTCTTTGCTGGCCCCAAATCCTTCATGGCAAAGGATTTGCTCAACTGTTTCTTCAACCTGTCAATTCTTGAAACATTCCTGCCAACAATCAATATATTATCAATATACAGTAATAATATAATGAAATCATCATCCAAGAACTTCTGAACAAACACACAATGATAAAAAAATAGTCTTCTGGTAGCCTTGCTCTCCCATAACTGACTCAAATTTCTGATACCATAATCTAGGTGCTTGCTTCAAACCGTAGAGACTCTTTTTCAGTTTGCATACATGGACTTATTTTTATTTCACCTTGAAACCTTCAAGTTGCACCATGTATATCTCTTTATCTAGCTCACCATGAAGAAAAGCAGTTTTGACATCCATCTGCTCAATCTCTAAGTCAAGACTAGCTGCCAAGCCAAGCACAAAACTGATAGATGACATTTTGACAACCGGAGAGAATATTTCTTCAAAATCAACTCCATCTCTCTGGCTGAAAACATTTAACAACCAATCTAGCTTTGAATCGAGGCTTTGAGGTGTGCTCATCTTGTTTTATCCTGTACACCCACTTGTTCTTCAAAGCATGCTTCCCCTTTGGTAGTTTCACCAGATCAAATTGTGTCATTTTCATGCAAGGACTTCATTTCATCTTGCATTCCTTCCAACCATTCATTCTTGTGTTCTCTATAGAGCACATACTGATCAGGAGGATACATCCTAGAAGATACATGAACTCTATTACTTCTTCTAGGTGGTTCTTGAACATCCTGTTCTTGAACATCGGGTGGTTACGATTGATCGATATCCTCTTCATCATGTAAAGGATGATCGACATGCTCATCATTACCAAAATCAGGCTGATCCTGATTCTCCTCTTCAGCTTCTACTTGACCTTGACTGTGAGAAATAATTTCCGAGTCAATCAAGTCATCAGTAGGTGTAGAAAATAAGTTATCCGTCTTCTCAATATCTCTTATAGTTTGATCCTCAACAAACACAACATCCCGACTTCTGACAAGCTTTTTCTCTACGGGATCATAAAGTCTATAACCAAACTCATCTTGGCCATAACCAAGAAACACACACTTTCAAGTCTTCATATCTAACTTAGACCTCTCATCTTTGGGAATATGCACAAACGCCTTACATCCAAAGACCGGCAAATGATTATAGGAAACATCCTTTCCCAACCAAACTCTATCTAGAATATCAAAGTCTAAAGGAACACATAGGTAAGATTTAAAACATATACAACAGTACTCAGAGCCTCACCCCAGAATGATGAAGACAATCCTGCTTCTGATAGCAGACATCTTACTCTCTCGACCAATGTTCTGTTCATCCTTTCTGCAAGCCCATTCAACTGAGGAGTCTTTGGAGGAGTCTTTTGATGTCGGATACCTTGCTCTCTGCAATACTCATCAAAAGGACCAATGTATTCCCCTCCATTATCCGATCTGATGCATTTTAACTTCTTCCTAGTCTGTCTCTCAACTAAGGCATGAAATTGCTTGAATGCACCGAGCACCTGATCTTTCGTCTTCAACGTGTAGATCCAGGTCTTTCTTGAGTGGTCATCTATAAAAGTAACAAAATATAAAGCACCACCAATAGTTCTTGTTTTCATAGGACCACAAACATTAGAATAAATTAAATCGAGTATACCTGATGCTCTGGTAGGATTTGAGATCTTGAAAGCAACTTGAGTTTGCTTTCCCACCAAACAGTGAGAACACTTCTTTAAAGATGCATTCTTCAAGTCTGGAATGAGATTTCTCTTCTCTAAAATCTTCAATCCCTTTTCACTGATATGACTGAGTCTGCTATGCCACAACTCAACTATCCCCTCATTCTTAACTGCATTAATAGTGCCATCAAGTATTTTGCTTGCATCAAATACAACGAGGAATGTTTTTGACCTCTAGCAACAACTAAAGAATCTCTTGTAAGCTTCCACTGACCATCGAAGAACACACTGCAGAAACCTTCATCATCAAGTCTCCCAACAGATATCAAGTTCAACCGAAGATCAGGCACGTGCTTCACATTTTTCAAAACTACTGTAGCACCATTACTAGTTTGCAAACATACATCTCCAACGCCACTGGCTTTAACTAAGCTATCATCACCCATCCTAACATTTCCATAGTCACCTGACATGTAGGATGTGAACATCTCTCTACGAGATATGGCATGTATGGATGCCCCACTATCAACTACTCAACTGCTTTCACGATATGCAAGATTGACAACTTCATAATCACGAAAGATAAGAAAATCACCTGTTGCAGCAGACACTCGATCATTATCTTTCGTTTCTTCATTCTTCCTTTCTTTTCCATTTTCTTTCTTGTCATCTTGCTTAGGTTTTCTGTAATGCCTTGCTATGTGTCCTGGAGTTTTACAATTCCAATACTCAACCTTGCTGTGTCTGTTGGATTTACTCCTTCTGCCTTTTTGCTTGCCTATTGGACCTCTACTATTACTTCTCCCCCTCTTCTCTGTAACCAAAACCTATGATTGTTGTAAAGGCCCCTGCGATTTTCTCCTCGTTTCCTCATTTAAAATGCTGCCCTTAACCAAATTTATTGTAATGGTACCACTGGGGGCTGAATTAGACAAAGATGTCCTGAATGTCTTCAATGAATCCGGCAATGCACCAAGAAGCCATAAGCCCTGTACTTCATCCTCAAACTTGATATTCATTTTCGACAATTGATTAATGATGCCCTGAAATGAATTCAAGTGATCTGTCATAGGAGTGCTATCTTTGAATTTCAGATTCATCAACTGCTTGATTAGAAATAACTTGTTGTTCCCAGTTTTTCTAGCATACAGTTCCTCCAACTTTTTCCACAATGTTCGTGCATGTGTTTCTCTACTAACATGTTCAATACATTATCATCCACCCATTGCCTAATGTAACCACATACTTGACGATGAAATATTTTCCATTGATCATCTGTTTTATCATCAAGCTTTTTAGTTTCAAATACAGGCACATAATAATCTTTCACATAGAGAAGATCCTCCATCTTGCCTTTCCACACATGATAATTAGAACCATTGAGATTCACCATTCTATTAGTATTGGTTTCCATATTCACCACAAGGCACAGAGCAGCAACCCGCTCTGATACCACTTCGTTGGGATAAACACACGAATAATCAAATAAAAAACTATTCGTCTATGCAACGGAATGATCAATTATCCCACTCTTGTGTGAATCCAGCAGGAAACAATCCTAATAATATAATGCACGATAAATCAAGTAATCAATAACGCACAACACAAAGTAATCAACAACGCACAACACAAGCAATTTAACGTGAAAAACCTCCTCAATGTGAGAAGGTAAAAACTCACGGGATCGAAGCCCACCAAAAACTTCACTATGAGATAAAAATCCAAGAGTTATAATCTACCACCACAGACACTCTATCACAAACGTATCAAGACACTCAATACTTGATAACAAATAACGAGATTAGAAAGACCTCACCAAAATATTCCAACTGATGTTCGGAGTTTGAAACTGTAGGAACCTCAGAACCCAATCTTCACCGTCCAGAATCTACCTCTGTGATCCTGAACGCGCTGTCCAAATTACAGCTTGATCCAACAGTTTGTTTGTGAGAAATGGATCTTTCCTCTCGACTGCGCAGAACTGAATAGCCCAAAAACCAGCTTCTGTTTTCGGCCTATTCCTATCAACACAAAGCTACAAAAATGATCTCCACCGTTCAGAATGTACTTCCATAATTTCAAACGCGCTGATCAAGATTAAACTCGATCGGACGGTTGAAACTCTGATTATTGCCTCTGCAATATTACTGTGCTGGATTCTCTCTCAAAAATGTGAATTTTGTTTTTGCCCTCTTTTTTCTCACTTCCGTCAATGACTTACGGAATAAGATAACACCAAGTATCGGACCTACTTGGGCTTTACTAACCTTGTTGGCTGTTGGGCTCTTCACATATTTGAAAACCCAACCAACAGGATTTGTGTACCATCTTTTCAAAGCAGAAGTTTGTGGGAGCGGTGGGTCAAACATGATGGAGCTGTGTGGCAGTGTGCTAATCGATATACATATATGGAAAAAGCATGTAATAAAGTCAGTGAGAGTTCTTTTTTAAATCCTAAAAATTATATGTGATTATTGTGAAGCTAGTTACCGTCGAATGTAGCGACAGTAAGGCGGGTGCCCAGAATTACAGGTGTGTCCTGAATATTTTCGGTTAGGTGTCGCCCTTCGTACTGAATAAAGTCTTCCCAAAGAGTCAGCAGGAGGGTCCTGCACCTGTACGAAAAGATGAGAAGGTATCTGGTTAAAATAACGTAAGACAAGCAAAATGTGAATTTTTCTGTGAGACGAACTTACTCCTCATTCACCACTATGAAATTCTGAACATTTTTATGTTTTGTTTGGATGAATCTAGGAGGAAATGCATACACTACTCCGCACAGCAAATCTGGAATAAGATTGGTAACGTTAAAATGATGGGGTTGTTTGTATGCTGAAGTTTTCTAAGTAATTTCAAATAAGAAGTAAGAAATAATATAACAGAGAATGAACACAAAAAAATCTTAGCTGATATATTTGTTGGGTGTGTCAGCACACTAGGCGCATAGTTCAAAAGGCGTCAGATCGTACAGGTGTTCAGTGGCCATAGTTAACTCTTTTTTATCAAATTTAATTCACATTGATTTTCTTTGTAATTTTTTTTATTATTTAATAAATACAAATTTAGTTGTTACATGTCCATTTAGTAAAATGTGTGTATTTAATTAGAAGGTGGTGTGCATTTAACAGTACTCTTTATATTTTGTCTCTAACTTTAATTTGAATTGGTGATAAATTATGTAATAATGAACTAAAAATTTTAAGAGTATTAATTTTTAAGTATGACCTTACTTACCAAAAATATAAAAGTAGACATTAAAGTGAGACGCTAAACTTTAGAATATATGAACATTAAAGCAAGATCAAATGAGTATTTATAACTTACTTAAAGAAATACTCCCTCCGTCCCTTGGTAAGAGTTCCGTTTGCTTTTGGGCACGTGAATTAAGGAGTATTATTATTTAATGTGTAGTGGGTAGTTGTATTAGTGGGTATGTGGGCCCCATATTTTAATTGTATTAGTAGGTGTGAGTGGGTCCCATGTGTCCAAAAAAGGAAATGAGATCCTTTAGGTGTGACAACCAAAATGATAAAATGAGACTCTTACCTAGGAACGGAGAGAGTACTATTTAATACTATAAACTCATAATATACTTTAATTTCAAATTTATCATTATCATCTAAATTACATACTATTGCTATTGTCTCCATCCCAAAGACATACATTTATTTTTTGTTTGTAGATTAGTATGATATTTAATGAAATGTTGGTAAACTTTGATTGTAATTTTACTTTTTTTTTCCAATTTAAGTTACATGACAATTTATGCATAAATTTTTAGGAAGGGAACGACTATTTGCACCCCAAAATTACTAAATGTACCCCAAAAATATTCAATAAAACATAATATTCTTATAAAATTTATATCTATTCGGTTGCAACAACTGAACAAAACAAAGAGCTTATCTATTTTGTTCGGTAGCAAAAACCGAACAGAATAAAAAATTCATCTATCAGAATTCATCTATTCTGTTAGGTAGCAATAATCAAACAGAATAAAAAATTTATCTATCTTATCTGTTCGGTTGCAACAACCAAATAGAACAAGATTAAATTTTTTTTAATTCATATCTAAATAGATAAGATAACAGATACTCCCTCCATCCCGTTTCAAACTTTACGTTTGCTTTTTGCGCGTAGATTAAGGAATATAGTATTTTAATGTGTGGTGAGGTGAGAGAAATAATATTTTAATGTAAAGTGGGTAGGTGTATTAGTGTGATATGTGGGCCATGGAGAGAGAAATAATTAATTTGTATGGGTCCCATTTACTAAAAAGGAAAATGTAAATATTGAAATAGGACGCCCAAATTGGAAATATGTAAAGATTGAAATGAGACAGATGGAGTAAGTTTTATTTAAACAAAGATATGATTCATCTCCCTATAAAAGTAAGTAAGTTTCTGTTTATTCTATCAACAAGAGTGGCAATGGTAGTGGTTATAAAATTCGTCTAAATCATAACCACTACCACTGCCCCGTTGATAGAATCAACAAAAACTTGTTTACTTTTACTGGAAGAGAATCATCATCTACTTTCACTAGAAGAGAATCATCATCTTTATTTAAAGATCTATGAAACTTATGTGTTATTTAATCTAGTCGATAATGTAGATATGAATTAAAAAAATACAAATCTTGTTCTGTTCGGTTTTCGCAACCGAACACATCAAATATAGTATGAATTCTTTTTTCTGTTCGGTTGTTGCAACCGAACAGATAAGATAGTTGACTGTTTGGTTGCAACAACCGAATAAATATAAGTTTTACAAGGATAATTATGTTAATATATTGAATATTTTTGTGGTACGTTTAGTAATTTCAGGGATTCAAATAGTTACCCCTTTGAGGAATATTAAATTTCTCTGTGGGTGACTCACTTGCTAGAGAACATATATTAATATCCTAAAATTTTAGTAATGTTAGATTTTATTTTTCTCGCTTACAAAGAAACATTATATCTTAAGCATCTACATTGACGCTAAAATTTTGAGTTTAAACTCAAAAACATCTTACCAACACCAATGTTGGCTAATGAATTTAAATTAAAAATCACTATGCCACCATGTCAATTTAATACTGAGTTCATTTGTTTTATTTTTTTTTTAAAAAGAATATTTAATTTTATATAAATATTTAAGGAAAAAGTGAGTAAATAATACTCCCTCCCCCCATAAAATCTTTCATACTTTCCTCATTTATTTGTCCCACAAAACCTTTCACATCCAAAAAAAAAAAAAGAAATATTACTTTATCTAATAACCTCAAAAGTTACTTTAATTTCAAATTTTCCACTCATTTTTCACACACATATCATTACTTTATATTTTTTATTACCTAAAAATACTATAATATCCTCCAAAATCAATAAAGTTGATCATAAAGTGTAACCTTTCTTAAATAACGTAGAACAGTAAACGTGAAAAGTATTATTAATTATAGGGATTATTTTTTTAAATGTCAATTTAAATTGATGTATGAATATAGGAGGCAATTGAGTTTTATTAGAAAATGAAAAAAGTGGAATGGAGGGGAGAGACAGTTTTAACCGTCGGATGTGGATGCTCTTATAATGATTAGATCCTATAAACATATGCCTCGTAATGAGATGATCCTAAATGGTAAAACATGTACCCCTCAGTTAGTTTTTTTTTTCACATAGATTAAGGAGTATTATTATTTAATGTGCAGTGGGTAGTTGTATTAATGGGATGTGAGGCCCATATTTTAATTGTATTAGTGAGTGTGTGTCTCATGTATGTAAAAAAAAAAGAACTCTATGATGATCCCCAAAATGGAGAAAAATTAACTCTTTGGGCAGGATAGAGGGAGTACCTCGTAATTGGATGAAGAGAGTATATCTTATACTATACAATAAGGCACATACTTGAGTAAGACCATCATACGATATTAAGTTGCGTAAAATGGAAAAAGTGATACCATTTTAATAAAAAATAATGTCTAATAATGAAAAGTTAGAATAGTTTATTAAACTATTTCATGAATAATTTTTAAAAATATAACATTTTTAATTAAAAGTAATACTCCATATACTATGAAAAGTGATAATTAGTTCAAAAAATTAAAAAATCTTATTGTGAGATGGTTTCACTTGATTATTGATCTATAAAAAAATAATCCTTCCAACCCAAATTAATCTTCACATTTATTGCTAACACGTATATTAATAAAAGTCACTTTTTTAGTTACTTTTAGGGGTAGTTTGATATTTTTGGGTAATAAGTAAACAATAAAGTATATTATATTCCCTTCCTCTGCTTGAAAGAGGATATTTTTTTATTTTGGTCGTCCGCCCCAAAGAAGGTCATTTCCTTTTTTACACACATGGGACCCATATACATCCACTAATACAACTAAAATATGGGGTCCACACTCCCGCTAATATAACTACCCACTACACATTAAATAATAATACTCCTTAATCAACGTGCGCAAAAGTAAAAGATCCTCTTTCGGGCGGACGAAGGGAGTATGTATTAAAAAGTGACGACAAATTTATAATTAAAGTGTGTTAGAAAAATCTTTATTAGTTACTTTTTCCTTTATGAAAGTGTGAAGTTGAAATAGATTAAACAGAAAATGTAATGTTGGGACGAAGGAAGTACTAAACTACCCCAAAAGTCGATTTATAAATCCCTCTTTCAAATCCATCCATCATGTTTTGATGCAATATGAAATCAACGGATCTATAAATTCAAGATTATAATAGAATGAATTTAAAAATAGATTTGAATTTGATATTTATTTAATTGTTTTGGGAGGATTTTTAAATCTTTAGTCAAACCTTGTCATTTGAAATTCTTCCGTCGTACAAAAAATATTTTAATATTAAATAATAAATTATTAAAATTTTTTAAATAAAAAATTAATGAAAATAAATCAATATTTCATTCAATTTTTTTTTAATTTAACCCAAACACCCACCCCCTCCAACACCTCTCCCAATTGAAATTCCCGAGGAGTGAAAAGAGTTAAGGGATCGAGGCTACAGTGCCTACTGTCAAATAACGACATTCAAAAATGCCCAGTGCAGTAAAAAAATCAAATATACCCACTTTTGAAAGTAAAAGACTCCGATATACTCTTGATTTGACGTGTAGAAGCATTATTACTCGGTCTTTCATATCTATTCTTCATATCACTCGGTCTTCAACCTTGTATTACTTGGTCGGTCTTTCATTTCTATTCTTACATATAATTCGGTCTTACAACACCTATATCACTCGGACTTAGATTCTTATTCTCACTCGGTCTTAGATTCTTATTCTCACTCGATCTTACATTCCTATTCTCACTCGATCTTTCAATTCATACGTCATTTTATGCTTTAAGAATACATCATTCTTACTACTCGGTCTTTCAATCATATGCTTTAAGAATACATAATTCTCACTCGATCTTTCAATCATATTCTCACTCGGTCTTTCAAATTCTCACTACTCTGTCTTTCAATCATATTCTCACTCGATCTTTCAATTCACACGTCATTTTATGGTTTAAAAATACATAATTCTCACTCGGTCTTTCAATCATATTCTCACTCGGTCTTTCAATTCCATGTCACTTTATACTTTAAGAATACATAATTCTCACTCGGTCTTTCATTCATATTTTCACTCGTTCTTTCAATTCATACGTATATGATATTGAGATTTATATATGTGCTTAGGATTCATATTTTCACTCGTTCTTTCAATTCATACGTATATGATATTGAGATTTTATATATCTGCTTAGGCATAGGGAAAAATACCGAAAACTTGGTATACCGCGCTCGCCGTATCGAAAAATATTGAAAAATGTCAAGATTCAACATACCGAAATTTTCGGTACGGTATGATTACCGTACCGATAATTTCGGTACAGTATCGGTATAGGATATTAGAATTTTTGGTAATTTGGTATACCAAAATTATTTTCTGTATATCGGTATCGGTATACCGATATACCGAAAATTTTATATTATTATTTTTTTAAATTTAATTATACATAATACAATATTTAAGTATATTTTATATTATTAATATATTTAGACTATTTTTATTTTATTATGTATTACATTTATTCATATATATTTTTTTAAATTTAATATAAGCTCTAATAAAAATAAATAAAAATATAATACACATCTAAATAAAAATATAGGAGTATAAAAATATAATAATAAAAAAATTATTATTTAATCATGAATAAATTAAAAGCAACTTAAGTGTCATTAAAGTAGAATGTTTGAGATTAGAAAATTTAATTATTTTGAAATATTTTTCTATTAATTTTATTATTTTGATTAAAATTAAATATTATTTTTCGGTATGGTTTCGGTAAATCGGTATTTTTGGTATGTTGAATTTTCGGTATAAAACGATAGGTTAACATTTTGGTATTAATTGGTATTTACCGAAAAATTGGTATGATGTAAATTTCAATACGATATCGGTATCTGATTTAATTTACCAAAATTTCGGTATACCGAAAAATTGATATACCAAAATTTCGGTATCGGTATGGATTTTTCCATACCAAAATTTTTGGTACGGTATCGGTACGGTATCAGTATTTTCGGTATACCGATATTACCCACCCCTATATTCTGCTGTAATAAAATTAGCAAAAATTAATGAAATATATTATTTAGGATTTTTATCTACCCTCTCAAATAAATATTCAAATATTAGATTATAATAAAAATTTAAAAATTATAAAGAACTTTATATTTTAATTTGACATGTTTTGTAAAGAATGACAAAATTAAATATCAACATTAATTAATATCCATATAGAAATTAATATTTATAAATATCTATAAATAAAATTATCAAATTAATATTTTATTATCAAATTAATATTATAAAATTATTATAAAGAACTAAACATAATTTTAATGGATATAATAATAATTTTAAAAACTAACCTGCCACTCATTCCTCAAATATAAAATTTATGAAACTAAAATCTCAGTCACTAACCTGACACTAATTATTAATTATAACAAACATAACTTAGCCTTTTCATTTTAACCTTAAATTCACTTGGTCTTTCAAAAAATAATTCAAAAATAATAATAAGTTCAACCTCAACCCCACTTGGTCACTTATCCTTTTTTTATCTTGTTTGGTAGTTTAAAAATGCCTGACACAAATGTAGTAGGTTAAATCAGTAAAGTTAGCTCTAAAGTGGGCATTTTTGCACATTTTTAGGCAAACCGGGCATATTTGGTCTTGCGATAATTAGTTTAGGCAATAGACCACATTTCTCAAGAATTAAACATCTGTGTATTGATAAGACCATTCAAAGTCGTATGCTTTGGAAGAAAGCCTGTATAGTTTAGAAAAATAGTATCAATATCCAACCTTATTCCTTGTATTTACATTAGGTTCCTCTCTAAGCCTAGAGGACTTAGTTGATCACAATAGGAATACTCGTTAATGGTTGATACACACCCACCCCTTCCCCCTCCCCCCACTCCTCCGCAGCGTGTACTATACGCTATTATCCTTTTTGTACATGCATTTGATTTTTTTAAAATTAATTTTAATAAAATTATAAATTTTGATATATAATATAATAAATTATTATTATTATTATTTATTATCATAGATAAAATTTTAATTTTAAAAAATACTATAAAATAATTGTTGAACTATTGATTTGAAAATTCATTTAGAAATTTACAGTACATCCAAACAAGATATTTCAAATGAGTTAATTTGAAATCCATGAAGTTTCAATTTCCTTAACTTTCAAATGTATTGAATTTAAATGCCTCAATCAAAATACAAATTTAATACTGTGAAAAAAATATTTTGAACGTGCGGATGGAGGGAAGAAGTACAATGCAGAAAATGGAGCGATCATTAATGAAAGAGTGTTGTTAAATACACACACTTTTTTATTAAATACACACCCCCTTTTAATTTTTTAAATCTTGATTTTATTATATACACACCCCCTAAAAATACAATTTTATACTTTTCAATTTTAAGATTATACACACCTTCCATAATTATTTTATGATTATAAATCACCTTTAATAATTCACGAGGTTTTCTTCTTGCTCTGTATTTGCGCTTTTGTTTTTGACATCAATAATGAAATACAATCTACTTAAAAACATTTAATAACTCAAATTCATGTGCTCAGTTAAAATTCTAGAATTCAAGAAAAAAAATTGAATCCGCACACCATCCTTCAAGAATTCATACACGAAATTCATTCAAACTATATCTAGTTTACATCTCCAATTAAAATGATATAATCTAGAAATAAATAGGTAAAAGCTCCAAATCCTTTACGGTAATAATAAAGGGAAGAAGATTAAATTAAATCATAAGAGAAAAGTAGAAATGCAAATTCCAGGAAACTCGTAGTGTTAATTTGTAGAGTTAACTTTAAACATAAAAATTAGAATTCATGATAAGAGTATGATTGATCTAAGTGTGGAGAAGAATGATGGAGCGATCTGTTCTTGGTTTATTCACTTTCGGAGTATGTGTCTTCTTGAATCTTTGGTTGGAGGAATCTTTGGTTGGAGGCTTTTTTGATATCTTAAGAAATGGCGTAGCGATGGAGGATTAGGGAGGAGTTTATTTAGTTTGTGAAACGCGTGTATGAATAAAAAGGAGTGTGTATTTAAAGAGACCCTTAATGAAATAGCGACTTAACAACAACATACAATAGCTAGGCAAGTGGGAAATCAGAATTTAAAAAATAAAAATTTGCCCATATTTTAAGAAAATGTTTAATAAAGACGGAAAAGATATTAACCCAACATTGACACGATACTAATAAAAGATATCGAGTCAAGTACATCAAGTCAACTTTATAAATTTTTGAAAAAATATTATCTCAACAATAGGTATCGAGTAAGTAAAATATTTTTGACTCGATAATTTTTTTTATAGTTTATAAATACTATTATTAGTATCGTGTCAATATTGAGTCAAATTCTTTTCCATCGTTTCAGGTATTTTTAGAAATCATGAGATACTCCTTCCGATTCATTTCAGATTGCACACTTTTCATTTTAGATTATCCCACAAAAGTTTGCGTTTCTCTGAAAAAGATAAAAAGTCAAAATAATCATCCTTTCACGTACACTTTATTTAAAAAAAATCACAACTGCCTAACACACCTAATATATTTTATCATTTATTTATTAAAAAAATCATAATGCTCTTAAAAGTTACTTCCTCCGTCCCAAATTCATCTTCACGTTTACTGTAGATACGGAGTTTAAGAAAATTCACTTTTTGACTTACTTTTGGGGGTAGTATGGTATTTTTGGATAATAAATAAATGATAAAGTATGTTATGTGTGGTATAAAGATGATGACAAATTTGAAATTAAAGTATGTTGGAGAGATATTAGTTAGTTGCTTTTTCTTTTTATGGAAGTGTGAAGTTGAATTTAGGACGGACCAAAACGTAAAGTGTGAAGTTGAAGTTGGGACAGAGGGAGTATTACTTTTTTTAATATCCGTTGATCGTCATCATTTTCACCTAGGTTTAGTGTCTTTATTTGTGGATGTTCGTATATTTTTATCCGTATTTGTGTAACTTTAGAAGGAGTTTTGTGTTAATTAGGAGAGATGTGTACAGGTTGATAAATGGTGGAAATGAGCTTAAATGTAAGTGAAACAGGTCAAAAATGGAGCAAAACGGAGTCGGGAGCTGAAACGGACTGAAACGGGCTGAAAAACACCCAACTCGAGTTGCATGGTCTTACTCGACTTGCAACTCGAGTCGAGTTGAAGCTCGAGTAACTGCAGGAATTTTCCAGTAGCTCAACTCGAGTTGCAAGGTCCAACTCGACTTGCAACTCGAGTCGAGTTAGGTACCAAGAAAAGTTTAGCTTTTGACACGAGTAGACAGGTGAGAGCTCGAGTTATCTTACTCGAGTTAAGCTGGGGTCAGGGCAAGTCGAGCAGCAAGTCGAGTTGGGGCAGAGCAGCGTCCAAAATCATCCAGTGAGCTAACTCGAGTTGCAAGACGTAACTCGACTTGCAACTCGAGTCGAGCTAGGTCCAAAAAACTGTCCAGTTTGCAGAGCCACGCAACTCGACTTGACAGGCGTGTACTCGAGTTACCAACTCAAGTCGAGTTGAGTCAAAAGGCAGAAAAATTTAAGAAAATTCTGAAAGCTTCTAGAAGGTCTCCAAGGGGTATAAATGCACAATTGGTACAAAAATTATGGGGAGAGCCTCATTTGACAGTTATTTTGGAGGTCAACACACACACTCTCTCACCACCATTTCACATACTCCATCCGATCCATCTCTTCCACCCTTCAATTCATCCATCAATCAACTTGATCTTCAATAATTCAACCATCTATCCATCTTTCCACCACTTTAAGAAGAGCAAAGCATCAATGATTGAAGAAGTTAGCATTTTGAAGAGAATGAAGGTTATCTCCACAAAAAGGAAGCCAATCTACTTTTCAATTGTTGATTTTCTTTTTATTTTGGCTCAAATGGAGTAAGCCTTTGAATATATTGATCTTAACACAATGTGTAGTGGCTAGTCCTATAGTAGGACTAATCATATGATTGGTTGAGAAGAATGCTAGATATGTAGGATTTGAGATGTTGAACTGAGTTAGTTTTGGACTTCCTTTTATGATTAATGAATCATGTTTCATTTCAATATTTGTGTGATTAAATTATCTATTCATAGTGTTAGGATGTCCATTCCAATATTATGATTAGTGGTTTAATTGAATCGTATATTAAGATGTGCATGCATGTTAGTGTGAGGGGAGGTAAGTCATACCCTTCTTATACTTAGAACATTCATAGGGGGACACTTAAGAAATTGAGTGAAAAGAACCAAACTTATGATCATGGTACCTTATGTGAATTGAGAGTAAGAATAATCCTAGGAGATTTAGACTTGTCAAAGAGTCGAGAACCTAATTGCCTTGGCTATAGGAATTAGGGGTAAAAACGTGATTGCTTTTAGTCCACAATTAATGAAGTTCATTATCAAGAGTTATGCATATCTAGCTAGATTCTTAACCATGAGTATGATTAGCCTTGCTCTATTCTTAAGTGAATTCTATCCACATTCCATTCATCATTAGTTCGTTGTTTGATATATTTCATTGTTAATTTAGTTCTTAGTTAATTGAATAGAGTAATAAGTAGTCTAAATATCAAACCATCAATCTTGTCACTCTTACGAAGCATAAATCAATGACAAATCCGGATATAATAATGAGTTTACTTTCCCTTGGGACGACATACTTATAAATTTTATTACTTGATCACACGTATACAACAACGATAGAGTCTCTTACTCTAAAAATATTTTACTAGAAATGCAACTAAGAACATGGCGCCATTTGCCGGGGAAATGTTAAACTTTTGGTTGTAACGAGTTTGAAGTTGATTAGTTTTGATAAGAGTATTTCTATTATTTATTTACATGTTTACATTATCTTGGTTACTTGGAGAACTAATTTAGAAATTCTTGTAGGTACATGCGAACTCATTCAAAGTCTCAATCTGTTGAACCTTTAAACTTGGAATTAGAAGCTACCTTAAAAAGACAAAGAAGAGGAGTGTTAGAGCCTATAGAGGAAAGTATGAAAAATGTAAGGGATAATATAAATGTGGTTGATGAAGAAGGTAATATGAGGATTTTTCAAGGGGTGATAATGTTCGAGGAGAAAATGTTAATCCGGAGTTTGTGCCACAAGCTTATGCGCAACAAATGCACTTGCAAAATCAACAATTGCAAGCGATTATTTAAAACTTGATGGCACAACAAGAAGCTAGAAATGACCAACAAGCTCCTCCGATAGTGTAAAATCAACCTCGGGGCCATGGACATAATGGAGCGGGGATAAACATCCGAGATCATTTCCAACCTCAGTTTGGAAATTATGCGATGGGGCCGCCATTGAATGTTAATAATTTTGAGATCAAGACGGGATTGATCAATATAGTGCAAGCAAATTAATTTGGAGGTGAAACGATGGAAGATCCAAATGCTCACCTATCTCAATTCACGGAGTTAGCTAATACCATAAAGATCAACGGAGTGAGTGACGATATTGTCAATATGAAGCTTTTTTCCTTTTCATTAAGGGAAAGAGCTAAAGCTTGGTTTCATACTATATCTCCGGGATCCTATAATACATGGAGAGAGTTGGCTCAAAGGTTCCTAAGCAAGTATTTCCCACTATCAAAGATGTTGCATCTCAAAGGTCAAATCTTATAGTTTAAGCAAATGCCTCTTGAAACTTTTAGTGAGGCTTGGGACCGGTTCAAAGAAATTCCAAGGAAGTATCCACAACATGAATTTTTCAAAGATCAACAAGTAGAATTTTTCTATGCCGGTTTGAATAGAAGTGAGAGGATGCTTGTTGATGCTTCGACGGGAGGTTCTATATTGGGGCAAACTCCGAAAAGAGCTATTGCTATATGTGAAGAGATTGCTTTGAATACGGGTCAATGGCCTATGGATAGAGTTGCGGGCATGTATGAAAGAGAGAGAATAACTAAGATGGAAGAAGTGTGCTTGCAATAAGTAAAAAAGTGGAGGTACCTAAGGAGGATGTAACCGATAAGGCAATCACGGGGATACTTAAGAGAATGAATGCTAATTTGCATGTGTCTCTGGATTCTTTGTCCAAGTCTATGGTGAACTAACAAGTGCTTGCGAATCCTCAACAAGGTATGACGTTATCTTTAATAAATCAACAAGTGTTTCATAATCCTCAACAAGGTATGTCTATGCCTAATATAGGTCAAACTTCTCAAAGTTGTCAAATGCCTACATCTATGCCTCAACAAGGTATGCCCTCTAATTTTGGAATTCAAGATACTTGGTGCCCACCCGAGATGTCACGTGAGGAAGTTGCCTTCATGCAAGGAAGGAACTTTTAAAGAAATTATGGTGGTAACTTTGGTAATTATGGAGGGGGATATCCACAGAGGCAAGGAGGATAGGGGCAAAGTAATTTTCAAGGAAATTTCAATCAACCTCGTAGGTATGAAAATTTATCATATGAAAATTAAGGGAATGCCCTTACTCTTCCACTGGCACTAATTCAGGGGAGAAAGCTCTAAATGATGAAGAGAAGCCTACAATGGAAGATCAAATAGCTAAAGTGTTGGAATTTATGAAAGGAGAGAAAGAAGGAATAGATGAAGTGAAACATAAAATGAGACAACAAAATGATGTAAATGAGAGGAGATTTAAAGCGATTAAGACTCACATTAGTCAAATGGCAACCAAGCAAAGTGAAATACATCGTAAGGGTAAGTTTCCTTCTACCACTATCACTAATCCTAAGAAGAAATATTTGTATGTTACCGTTTACAACATGGAAAGTAAGGTTGAGAAAGGGTTGGTGAAAACAACAAACATTGTTCCAAATGCTGAAGAAGTAGTTTGTGATGAAGTCATGTCTAAAGTAGAGTCCCTCACTATTCATCCTATTCTCCATTCCTCTTAGATCAATCCCTAATCCTTGAGCTATCATTGTAACTATCCCTCCCAACATTATTCCTTGTGAAGTTTGCCTCTTCGCTACCCGTTCCGCATGGTAGATAAAATGGGCTGCCATATTCAAATCAAGCTCATGGTACAAACAATACATGATGTAAAGTTGTTTCTCACCTACTGATCCACCTTTGTAATGAGCCACCACTGTGTTTGAGACAATCTTCTCCAAATATCTCATTACGGGATTCCTAATAGCCGTCCCCTTTGAGGAACTAGTGATGTAATCTGCTGGTTCTGTTCCATCATTGACTAACAACTTCCACCAACTTTGCTGATTGAAGCCCCCTCCTTCATAAAAATGACCATGATTCTCACATGAGGGACATCCCATAAACCTATTCAAAATATGGATGGATACCTTCTCTCTCAACTCATTATTCAGCTGGAAGGTTAATGATGTGGGGAAGCCATTCCCGTTCTTCTTCACTTGAAGAGTACTAAAAAATTCAGCTGTAAGATGATGATAGGTAGGAGGTCTCTTGTCAAAGAACGCTTCCTTCCCTTTCCTACTAAACATTCTTCTCAAGTCAGCTTCTATCCCAAGCCCGGTCATAGTTTTCTGATTCTGAAATCTAGTTGGCCTGATCTTATGAAATATGGCTTGCCACCTCAAAATATATTTCTCCCAACCTTCCTCGAATTCTACTCCAAAGTAATCAGGATGTATCCCATCTTCCATCAATTAGGCATCTAAGTTAGCCAATTCTTCCTCAGTTTCCACAATGATAAAATCTTCATTGCGTTTTCAAACCCTTCTTTCAGCCATCTGCAACATTCAAAATTTTCAAATTATATTCAACTTCATCATAGTGTTGATAACTAAGCATAGTAACATCACTCGTTATTCAACTAAGTGCTAATACTATTTATGCCTTAATGTTCCATGATAAAAACCCCTTATCAAACTACAATTTGCATGCTTAATCATTGAAAAAGAGGAACAAGCAACTAAACAATATTCTTAATCAATCAAACAAAAGTATCCTTTCATATTCACGAGTTTCATCACATATCCACCTCATGTTTGCATTAATCATCTAACAATATCAACAATGCTTCTTTGTTCATGTAAAGTCCTCAAATTGATTCAAAAATTCACTTAGGTATTTCATCAAACACTTGGCATGCAACAATTTTCAAAAGAATACCAAACACCCATATGCTCAAATCCTCAACACGTAAGCTATTTCATATCAATGCAATCATCAATGAAACATTATCAATCAATTTATTTCACCAAATGCATTCAATTCATTAAATCCTAAAATCCCCAAATTCAAGTCTTATGAACCCTAGTTTTACTCAAATGAAATCATCAATCAACACTTGCAAATTTGTATCGTATAATATCAAACATGTTCTAAACATGCTCTCATTCAAATCCCATACAAAGATTTCGACATTCAAACATTCAATTGAGAACTAGGGCAAGAATTTCATACCTGGATTTCTTGGAATGAATAGACGATCTTGATGTAAAGACTTTGAGAAACACACTCTAAACCACTCAATCTTACCACTTTTTTCTTGCTCTCAGTCGAATCTGTGGTTTCGGAGAAGGGTTGGACGGGAGAAATGTGTTGGAAGGCAAATGGAAGTGAAGGGCATGTTCTGCAATCGGGCTTATAAATTCTGACATCAGACACGACACGGTCTGAGTTCCGCACATGGCCACAGGGGTGGCCGTGTTATATTTTCAGACGATAGAGCACGGCTTTTCTGAACAGGCCTGTGCGCGGTATACGGGCCGTGTAACTGTACTGAACACAGGCCGTGCACTGAACTCGTCCTCGATCTTGACGAGTTCGTGTTTCTGATGACAGTACACGGCCAAACCCAACAGGGTCGTGTACTGTACACGGTCCGAGTTCATATACCCTGCTTTCTTCAATTTTTCAACTTCGAACCTTACCTTTCCCTGTTTTTATGCTTCCAATGCTCTCTATTTATGCTCAAAACTCAATCACATTATTAGCTCAACACTTGGTATCAAAATTAAAAGGATTATCAACCTCAACACCACCAAATGGACCAAAACTACATCGAACTCATGAGGAAATTTTCAAATTTGATCAAAAACACAAGAAGAAAACACAAGAAGAATGTATGCAAACATAATGTATACATATCATACCACACCATATCCCCCCAAACTTAAATTGAAACAAGAGTTTCAAGGTAAGTTTACAAAAAGTGGTACGATATACCATTACAATTCAATGAGGCATTCCTTGTATCTTCAATACATCTCTTCTCTTAAGCACAATCCACCTACAACACCAAAAATGCAAAACAAGAAAAAAAAATATTTACAATCTACAACTACTAAAGGATACGAGCTTTCAAGAGGTGAAGGTATCCACATATACCAACTCTCGTTGAGAGGGAGAATGGTAATGTTTCACCCTATGACCATTAACCACATAAGCATTTCCATCCGATCCTTCAAGTTTTATTGAGCCATCATCTCTCACTTCGATCACCAAGTACGGACTGGTCCATTTCGAATGAAGTTTTTCAGGGAATAATTTAAGTCGTGAATTGAACAATAAAATCTTATCTCCCGAAATAAACTCCTTCGTTTTGATCATTTCATCGTGCCATCTTTTAAGTTTTTCTTTCAAAATCCTCGAGCTTGAATAAGCTTCCTCTCTAAATTCCTCTAGTTCAACCAATTGAAGGCACCTTTTCTTCTCGGATTCCTTCTCATCAAGGTTCAACTTCTGAAGGGCCCACAATGCCTTGTGCTCCAATTCCATGGGTAAATGACATGCCTTTCCATACACAAGCTTATATGGTGAAAATCCAAGAGCGGTCTTAAAAGCCGTTCGATAAGCCCCTAGAGCATCGTCAAGCTTTGAAGACCAATCTCTTCGATTATTATTGACTGTCTTTTGAAGAACAAGCTTTACTTGCCTATTTGACACTTCCGCCAAGCCATTGGTTTGAGGATGGTAAGGTGTTGAAACCTTGTGCTTTACTCCATATCCCATCAAAAGCTTCTCAATGATCTTGTTAATGAAGTGAGATCCCCATCACTAATCATCACTCTTGGCACTCCAAATCTAGCAAAGATGTTCTTCC
This sequence comes from Pogostemon cablin, assembly GCA_023678885.1. NCBI lineage: Eukaryota > Viridiplantae > Streptophyta > Magnoliopsida > Lamiales > Lamiaceae > Pogostemon > Pogostemon cablin. The sequence continues at coordinate 15,451,950 of CM042969.1, read as the reverse complement.
TCAAGAAGGCTTTCACCACTAGAGCATCATTCGTCCTTGTCGAAATTGCTTTTACCCATTTAGAGACATAATCCACTGCGAGCAAAATGTACAAGTACCAATTGGATGGCAGAAATGGTCCCATGAAGTCCATCCCCCATACATCAAATACTTCAACTTCAAAAATATTCCTCATGGGCATCTCATCACGTTGCCCTATACTTCCAATTCTTTGGCACCTATCACATCACTTGATATACTCCTTGCAATCTTTGAACAAGGTTGGCCAAAACAACCCCGATTGAAGAATCTTTGCTCCCGTCTTTTGAAATCCAAAATGTCCTCCACAAGGTGAACTATGGCACATCCCCACGATACTTAATTTCTCATCCTCCGGGATACACCTCCGTATGATTCCAGCCGGATAATTCTTGAACAAAAGAGGATCATCCCATAAGTACTCCTTGACATCATGATAGAACTTCTTCCTTTGAGATTCGGTGAGATGATCCGACTTGAGGCCACAAGCTAAATAATTCACAAAATCCGCATACCACAGCCTTCCGGTCTCACACAAAGTGTACATCCTTTGAAAATCAACTAGAAGAATTTTTTCATCCGAAAATACATCCTTAATGAACTCCATAGTTCCTTCTTCATCAACATTTTATAAGCGTGACAAGTGGTCGACTATGACATTTTCAACTCCCTTCTTGTCACGTATCTCCACATCGAACTCCTGCAATAAAAGAACCCAACGAATTAATCTTGGTTTAGCATCTTTCTTGCTCATCAAATACCTAATGGCGGCATGATCCGTATAAACAATCATTTTTGTGCCAACTAGGTATGGACGAAATTTTTCAATAGCATAAACCATGGATAAGAATTCTTTTTCCGTTGTGGTATAATTCTTTTGATTTGCATTGAACGTCTTTGATGCATAGTAGATAGCTCGAAACTTTTTCTCCCTAACTTGACCAAGCACCACTCCCAATGCATTGTCACTTGCATCACAATGGAGCTCAAAAGGCTTACTCCAATTGGGAGAGACGAGGATTGGAGATGAAATTAAGGCTTCTTTGAGCACCCTAAAAGCATCAAGACATTCATCATTAAATTCAAACGGGGCATCTTTTTCAAGCAATTTACATAAAGGTTTGGCTATATTAGAAAAATCCTTTATAAAACGTCGATAGAACCCGGCATGACCAAGGAACGATCTAACCCCTTTTTCATTCTTTGGTGGGGAAAGATGTTCAATTGCTACAACCTTCGCCCTATCAACTCTCAAACCTTTCTCTGAGATATGATGACCAAGTACTATACCCTCTTGAACCATAAAATGTAATTTTTCCCAATTCAATACTAGGTTCGTATCTTGATATCGCTGCAACACCATAGAAATATTAGCCAAGCATTTATCAAATGAAGACCTAAATACGAAAAAGTCATCCATAAAAACCTCCATTATATTTTCAATCAATCCCCTAAAAATGGCCATCATGCAACGTTGAAAGGTGGCGGGGGCATTGCACAACCCAAAAAGCAATTTATAGAAAGAAAACGTGTCATACGGACAAGTAAAAGTTATTTTCTCTTGATCCTCGGGGGCTATCATGATTTGGTTGTACCCCGAGTGACCATCTAGAAAGCAATAATACTTGTATCCCGCCAACCTATCAAGCATTTGATCAATAAAAGGCAAAGAAAAATGATCTTTATGAGTGTTTTCATTAAGCTTCCTATAATCACAACAAACTCTCCACCCCGTTTTCACCATGTAGCAAGTTCTTCATCAAATTCCATTTTAACAATGGTTAATCCCTCTTTCTTAGCCACAACATGCAAAGGACTCACATGTGGACTATCACTTATGGCATAAACAATATTAGCATCCAACCATTTCAAAACTTCTTTCCTAACAACCTCTTGCCTAATGGGGTTTAAACAATATTATTCATGTTTTACTATCATCAATCAATCTAATGTGATGCATACAAATAGTGGGACTTATACCTTTCAAATCATCAAGACTCCACCCTATAGCACTTTTATGATCTCTAAGCACCCTCAACAATTTATCAAGCTCTAGAGGTGAAAGAGATGATGATACAATTACCGGAAAGGTTTTGTTATCCCCCAAGTATGCATGCATAAGATGATCGGGTAGTGGCTTCAATTCCTCTTTTTCCTTTTTAACCTTTGACTCTTCATTCTCGACCTCCAATGGAAGATACTCCCTCTTTCCATAGTACATCATTTTGGCTTCATCTTCTTGCATTTTCCTATAAGCATTCAAATCATGTAAGCAATCATTTATATCATCATCTTCTAAACAATATAAAGAAGAAGTAGAATTTAAGAATAAAGTAAGAGAATGGCTTATGCTTGTCTCAAGAGGATCCTTGGATAGGAAAAATGGCAAGTTCTCTTGAACAATCTCATCAATAAATTCAATCCTTCTACATTCTTCCTTCTCATTCGGATGCCTCATTGCATTTCTAAAAAAACACTACTTCTTCTTCATTTACTATCAAAGTCAACTCCCTCTTGTGCACATCAATTAAAGCTCTTCCCGTGGCCAAGAATGGACGCCCCAAAATCAATGGAACGTTTGCATCCTCATCCATGTCAAGCACTACAAAATTCACCAGTAATATAAACTTTTCAACTTTAACTAACATATCCTCAACTACTCCCTTAGGATAAGTCAAAGACCTATCCGCAAGTTGCAATGTAAAGGACGTAGGCTTTACTTCCCCTATACCAAGTTTCTTGAAAATGGACATAGGCATCAAATTGATACTTGCCCCAAGATCACAAAGAACTTTATGAACTTCACTCTTACCCATCTCACATGGTATGACAAAACTCCCCTGATCTTTGAGCTTTGGAGGTAACTTCTTTTGGATTATGGCACTACACTCCTCCGTCAAGTTGACGGTCTCGTTCTCCACTAAGCACCTTTTTCTTGCCATGATATCTTTCAAAAACTTAGCATAGTAAGGCATTTATCTCAAAGCATCTGCAAAGGGTATATTGATGTGGATTTTCTTGAAGATCTCTAAAAACTTTGCAAATTTTTCATCAAGGCCCTTCTTCAAAAATCTATGTGGAAAAGGGATGGGCACTTGAGTTTTTGGTATGCCCCAACTATCCCTTTCCAACTCCACTTCAATCTCTTTCTTTTTCAACGCTTTTGTTCTTTGCCATTTCTTTTCAACAACTTCCGACTCAACCACATCCATTTCATCATTTTCTTTAGCTTCAATTTCACCGTCTTCCACAAACTCTTCCTCAACCAAATTTTCCTCAACCTCTTTCTCTTCTAACTTCTCACTTTCCATAGGCATAGAAGGTCCCTCATAGTTTGCTCCACTCCTCAAAGTGATTGCCTTGCATTGCTCTTTTGGATTTACAATAGTGGTAGAAGGAAATTTTCCTTTCTTATTTGCACTTAACGAACTAGCAATTTGACCAATCGAGTGCTCCAAGGCTTTGAACATTCTATCATTAGCTTCATCAATCTTTCTTCTTGTCTCAACTTGAGCTTTGTTCAATGCAATCAACTTCTCAATGAGTTCTTCGATGGTTGCTTTCCCTTTATTATTTGGCGCTTTAGCTCCCGGATGATACCCCATAGGATAAGCAACCGTATTGCTCGGGTTTGAATAAGAGAACTTATCTTGCCTCCTTTGTTGTTGTGGGTATGAGCTTCCACTTCCTTGATTATTGAAACCTCCTTGCCTTGGTGGGTAGTTTTCTTGGTTGTGATTGAAATTACCTTGGTAATTATTTTGATAGTTACCTTGGTAATTTCTTCCTTGCATGTATTATACATCCTCCATACGTGGCATTGTCATAGCCCATTGTTCCCCACTAACACTATTCGGAGGAAGTACATTTTGATCAATTTGGCCTTCCACCATGTTAACTCCTTGATTCACACCTTGACTCAAGCTCATTTGCCTCATTACCTCCGCAGCTATCATCTCAACACTTGGCAAACTTGATTCCACACTAGCACTCTTCACACTAAACTGTTGCCCTTGATCGAAGCTCTCAAATCCATAGCAACCACTTACTCTCTCCGATGGCCATTGGTAGATATTTGTAGCAATCTCATCAAAAAAATTTATAGCCCTCTCCGGAGTCACACCAAGTACGGATCCACCCGCAGAAGCATCAACATATATTCTTTGACTATTTACCAAACCTTGGTAGAAAAACCTCACTTGTTGATTCTCCGGGAAACCATGCTGTGGACACTTGCGAAGCATATCTTTAAACCTTTCCCACGTTTTATAAAAACTCTCTTGAGGAATTTGCTTGAATTTAGTGATCAAGCTCTTCATTTGAAAATACTTATTCAAGAATATTTGTGCAAGCTCCTCCCAAGTATTACACATACCCGGCGTAATGGTAGATAACCATGTTCGAGCACGATCCCTTAACGAGAACGGAAACAACTTCATCTTAAAGCAATCCTCGCTCACTCCATTCATCTTCACGGTGTTGGCAATCTCAATAAATTGAGCTAGATGAGATCCTCAATCGGAGTTCCACTAAATTGTTGCTTTCTCACCATAGAAATCAAGCCCGCTTTAAATTCAAAGTTGTTGGCATTGATTGGTGGTCCCATCATTTGTGGTATTGCCCTAGGCATAAAGAAATTTTGGATTACCCTTGGATCGACTTGAGGTCCTCGATGCACCGGAGGTGGTGGTGGAGGTGCATAAGCATGTTGAAAACCTTGTTGAAGCATAGCTTGTTGCAACATTTGTTGAAGCAAAACTTGATTGTTAAACTCTCCAAATTGTTGATAAGCTTGTTGAGGAAGATTAGCATTGTCTTGCACATTTTGTACTCCATCTCCATCATGCTCAACATTTACACATTCTTCTTGATTGTTCTCCATAAGATTACTGTTTTTGGTTTTGTTCTCCTTTCTTTTTTTCCTCAAAGTGTGTTCAATCTCTAGAACAAGAGGTTCAACTTGATTACCCTTGGACTTTGTGTGCATACACCTTCAAAATAAGAGAGTTAGAACAAAGTTTTTCAAAGCAAAACAAGTAAACAAATAAAATAAAAAAAATGTCTCTAGTAGGATTACTCAAAACGATCCTTCTTCAAGCTACTAGCAACCGTTGCCTCCCCGGCAACGGCGCCATTTGATTAGCCATAACTTGTAGTCGGGTTGACCAATTTAAGAATTTATCGAACCACAGAGAGGTAGGTACTAGTGCTTAAGCGATCTCATGTTTGTTGTAATTTTATAGATACGAATCATCAATAGAATGATTGTTCAAATAAGTAAATAGAAGTAATCAAAGCAATGCAAGCAATGATCAAATGAATCAAGATAAGTGGATGAAATGTGGTTTACCAAATTAAGCAAAAGTAGGATTAACAATAATTAAGTAATGGAAAATCTTAGGATACATGCATTAAACTCATATGAATCAAGGGTATTAATTAAGGGCCAACTCTAAATTCACCTAAGCTCCTTCTCAAGATGAATAGAATATTAATATCAATTAGCACAAAGGTTGGTTCTCATTCAAACAATTCCAACTAGGTACTAAGCTTGAAATAAGAATCCCCTCACACAATTAATCAATCTCTCGATCAAACTAAACATATGTCTTATCAAGGGGTTCTAAACTCTAAAGGATTAATTGATTAGCCATTTGTAGTCAGGATGACTAATTAAAGAATTTATCAAACCACAGGGAGGTTGGTACTAGGATCTAAGCGATCTCGTGTTCATCATAGTATTATAGAGATGATCAGGAAGGGGAGATAAACAAGAAATGACAATAAAATAAATGGATAGATGAATGAAAGATGGATGAATGAGCCAAGTAGATAGAGATGAGACTAGCAATACTTAAAGCATGGAAATCTAGTATCATGCAATGAACTCATATATGTCATGGGTATAGACTAAGGGCCAACACTAGTTCACCTGAACTCCCTCTCGGAATGAATAGGATATGGTTCTAAACATAGCTCAAACGATTGGTTCTTACTCAAATAATTCCAACTAGGTACTAAGTTTGAAATGAGAGTCTCTTCACACGATTAATCAACCTCTCGATCAAACAATCGGATGTCCTATCAAAGGGTTCTAAATTCTAAAGGATTTCTCAATCTCTTCACAATTTATAATGCACATGAAGTGTTTGATGAAATGATTCACTTAATTACCCTAAGCACATAATTGATTTCTCAATCTAATCACATATTTTGAACAATCAAATACACAAATCATCATATACCTCAAGATCTAAAACATCAATGATAGAAAATCATTAAACCCAATCAACATATTCATTCAATTGCAAAATATCCAAAATTATCCAACACAATTCATATTGTTAATCTCACAAGGGAGATTAGCCTCTCATGGTCACAAGAAATCCAACATAGACATTAAAATCCTTACTAAACATAATAAACAATAGGTTTCAATACAAAATGTAGATGAAAACTCCCTTGGATGTCTCCAATGGTGATCCTCTTCTCCCCTTTTCAATCCTTCTCTCTTCCTTGCTTCTCTAACTAATTGGATGAAGGATTTGATGGTAGGATGATGGTAGATGATATGGATGAAGAATGGATGAAGATGAAGGTGAAAAATGGAGGAAATGGTGTGTGAGGTGAGTGTAGGGGGTGAAACCCTCGCCCAAAAATGATCTAATGTTGAATATTGGGTATTTATACCCCTTGGGAAGCTTCTAGAAGATTCTAATTTTTTGCAGGATTTTGCACCTACACGGCCCATGTACGGTACACGCCCCGTATAATTACTGGCCGCGTAGTCTCACCGTTTCGAGCATAACTTCCACATTCGATCTCCAATTTAAGTAATTCTTACGCTCACACGATCCTATTTTCCTTGGATTTCTATTCACATAAAGATCTGACAAAACTTCCAATATTTGAAGGTGAAACAAGTCATGAAAAGTAGCACAACCGTGCTGAGTAGGAACAGCTTGCGCGACGTCACCATTTTAATCATAACTTTCTCGTTTGGGCTTCAATTGAGGTGTTTCTTATGCCAAAACGATCCTATTTTCTGTGAATTTCCAACCATATATCACACTTCTAGTTTTGAACTCCAAAAAAGTACAGAAAAATTACACAAGTTGGACGTGCGTTTTTCAGCATTTTGCTTTGACTCATTCTCCCTCGTTTCAACTCCGAATTGAGATCCGCCTTTTCCTACGTCTTCCTTGTCGCGTCTAGAATCTCTTTTTACATGGAAATCATACATTTAAGCTCATTCTCACATATTTCTATAAAAACACAAAACACAACCAAATAGAACACAAATACGAATAAAATAATACGAAAACACACATAAAAAGATACTAAAATTTAGATAAAAATATCACTCATCAAGGACCCCGGTAAATTTGTTCTTACTTGTAAAATTGGAAATGGGGAATATTTTAATGCTATATGTGATCTTGGTTCAAGTATTAATGTGATGCCTTTGGAAATTTTTGAAAAACTTGGCATTGGGAGGTTAAAGGAAACGGATGTGGAAATCGAAATAATGGATGGTTCAATGATAAAGTCCCATGGAGCTGTGGAGGATATGCTTGTGAAAATAGAGAAATTTGTCTTTCCGGTGGATTTTATGATAGTTGAGAAGCAAGCGGATCCTTTGATCCCATTAATTTTTGGAAGGCCATTTTTGGCAACCGGAAGAGCAAAATTTGATATGGATAAGAAGGAACTCACACTTCGTTCAAATAAAAGAGAATTAGTGTTATCAAGCAAGAATATAAAAGGGGGAGATCTTCATTTGAAGCCACCCATTAAGCCTCCGGATGATCGAGATCGAGTGGTAAGTGAAATTTTAAAAGATGAAGAATTAACTAACTTCTTACTTGAATTTGCAAAAAAAAATTCTTCAAAGAGGAACAAGTTTGGGGGGAATCCACATGTTAATTGAAAGATTGATAAAGGGCCTCCGGGATTTAAAAACGTGAGGAAAAGAGGAAACAAAGTGAGTTCAAGTGTTAGAGGAGCACGAAGTGTTGATAAGAAGGTTGTTAAAGAGATGTTTAAAGTGAAGATGAGGCCCGATGGGGTCTTAGATTTCTCCGATTGTTAAGAGCTTAAATGCGTCTAGCTCGACGACGTTAAATCGAGCGCTTAATGGGAGGCAACCCATGTTAGTAAGTTTTCTTATTTAGTTTTATTTTCTTAAATCTTTGGTATGTAGGTGGATTGTGCCCATGGAGAAAAATACATATGGAGAAGACGAAATATGTTCAATTTGGAATGAAGGTGTATGTCCCACCACTCTTTACAAACTTAAATTTAACACTTGTGTTAATTTAAGTTTGGGGGGAGAGTGTGTTGTGGCCATACTTGAATTTTGGAGGTGCACACACGTCGACACAAGAGGATCGCTATGAAGCTCATTGGTGGAAACTACAAGGGTAAGTCTCACCACTTTTTACAAATTTAATTCTCAACTTGTTTCGATTTAAGTTTGGAGGGAGAGTGCATGGTGTGACTCACCACTTGAGCGTATTATAGATCATGATCAATGATTGATTGAGGGATTATATTGTGTAAAATTGGGTCAATTTTAAAATTTTCTCATGAGTTTGGTTATGATTTTGGATCGTTTGGTTGTGTTGAAGTGCATGATAGTCCTTATTTTTATGACAAGTGTTGAGCTAATGGTTTTTGATGAGTTGTTGAGCATAATGAAGTATAGTGGAAGCATGAATTGAGCATCGAAGATTAAATCGAGAAGTTGTTGTGGATGCGATTCGGAAGCTCATGCCAACCATTTCCATTCTCAAATGTTTAAGGGAGTTCACTCTACATCTTATCACTTCTAAATTGCTTGACATGAATTGATATTGATTTGGATTGTATTGGATTAGCATGCTACTTCATGTGTTATGTTTGTGGGAGGTTTACTTTCGTAATCTAGGATTTCATTTTTTAATTAAGGATGGGATGATTGTTGAGCTTATTTGTTATGGATGATGAGTTGATATGCTTTAATTTCTTATGATGGATGATTTTGGTTATGTATGTTATGTGCTTTTGTTATGTTTTTAGTTTGGTGAGTCTTTTCTTATGAGTTATGTTTGAATTCTTATTCTTGTATAGGGATGCTTGGTGGTATGTTTTGGGAAGATGTTAAATGTTTTTGAATGTGAGCTATGATTACATAATTTGTTCAATTTTGATAAATATGAAGAATAATTATGTTTCTTTTTTATCCAAGCAAAAGCTTGTGAGAGTTGAGCCTCAACCGTGCCTCCATGGTTAATTCTTGATGAGAGGACCGATTGTACTTAGACAAACTAGAATTTGCTCATGGACTATAGGAACGAAGCCCAAATGGTTGAAATTTGTGATATGATCTTAGGCCATCCTTGTTAAATGAAGTCATAGCCATAAAATTCCTTACCTAAACATCATTCCTAGTTAACCACGTTGAGCCTTAAAGCCTATTTTTTGTGATATAAGCACATTACAAGCCTTGAAAACCCACTTAAGCCTTATATATATAATCTATGTGTGGGTAATTGATGAGATGATGGTTTACAAGGTTTGATGGTGGAAACGTGCAAGAAAATTAAAGAAATGGTGAATCGAGAAAAGGATGAAAGAGCTAGAGCTAAAAGCATATGCAACTTTAACAAAAAGGAAAAAGGAGAAAAATCATAAAACATGCTCAAGGAAATTCAAAAGACAAAGAAAGAAGTATGCAAGTTAAAAGAAGCTCAATGAATCTATGGCATGTTGATGTTTAGTGTTATGAGTATTTGAAAAAGGAAGGAAGTGAGAAAGTGAAGATGATGGAGAGAAGAATCATCTCTTCAATTATTTACACATGTAAAGTCACTTTTATCTAAATTTTTCTACCCTACCAAAGAGCCTAAACATTACATCCAAAGATAAAGACCTTTGTGATCACATTTTGAAACTAGGATGGCTTGTGAACATAGTCTATGAGCAAGCCTATGGTGCGTCGGTTCCAACCAGTTGATGAGTATTGTTTAAACCTTACTTTATAGAGTGTTGAGTGAATATGAAATCCTATGAGAGGTTTGGATCGAAAGGAACTTGATTACTCTTTTGTCGTCTTGAGATTGAACTTGTTAATCTTTTATGTTATGAGTTTGATATTGTAGAAATACTTAATTTGATTTTGTAGTCCTTATTACTTGTGATGTGTTGTGGTTTATGTTCGTTAGGTATTTTTCTAGGTGAAAATTTCTCCTCTTGTTTATCATTTTTCGTTGTTCGAGGACGAACAACACTTTAAGTTTGGAGGGTTGTGTTGGCATTAGATCGTTTAGTTAACATAAACTGTTAGGTTTCTAACATGCAGCGGAAGCAAGAAAATAAGAAACGTATTACCTTTCACCAAAGGTATGTTGAAGACGATGAATTCTCGCCACCAGCTTGCGCAGCGACACCGTTTTGGGAATAACTCTCTCATCCAATGTCAGATTTGAGTGATCTACGTGCCAAAACGATCCTCTCTTCAGTGGATTTCTGTTAATATATCACACGTCCTGTTATAAAGTCTGTACAATTTTATAAAAATTATAGAAGCTGGCGGACAGCAGCAGCAAACAACCTTCCAGTCTTCTGCTGTATTCCCAAGTCCAATCTCGACTTCGTGTGGGCGACTATCCTAGATCTTCTCAATCTGTTGTTTTTTCACCCTCCTCACAATGTTAGGCATGATTAATCTCATAGATTAGGATTTCCGGACAGCTGAGATGACTTATATATGGGCTACAGCAGGGACCAGCAGGAGAAATTAGAGTTGGGCCTCCATTGGGCTTGAGTATCCAAGCTTAGCCCAAAGCTTATACTTAAGTCCAATAATAATAATATATACCACTAAAATATTATTACTGCACTACCGTTCTAATCCCATAATTACGTTATGGGCTGCTTCTTATTATGAGCCCGTTAGTCTCCCCATGTTTAAGATATACAATGTCCATTAATTAATTAAGTTACTGACAACTCTATAAATTAATATATCATCCAAGAGTAGTATCATTCAACCTCATTATCATGCCGGAATAAATTCACCTGCAGGGTTTACATGATAATTCTTATGAGCTCCTCAAAGGGACATCATCAACCTATATCGGACACGAATTCCTTCTACAATCAACAGCACACCATAAAGACAGCAATATTTCCCAACTCACCGAGTTTGTTAATTTAATTACATGTAAATCTTACCCATTGATGAATCAAAGAAATACATACTGCCTTACGTATCGAGGTTAAGAACACGAACATCCATAATAACAGAGATCAAGTTCTTCTATATAGACAGTACAAGTCGAACAATCTCAAGTGATCCTGCTCAATACACACAAAGTGCACTAATGTGATTTTATAGCCAAGACAAGCTAATACCAAACCACACTATAACCATCCCAATAGAGAGTCCCCGTCTATCTCGGTTGTGAGCATCTGTTTATACTTTATAAGAAAACCGATAATATGATCTTTCGCGTGTTGTCGCACAACATATTATCTACAGTATAAAGTAAGTGGACTATTGCATCGTGCATATAAATAAATTATAAAACGAAATCATTTGATCATATGATTCTCATTTCAAATTAATTGTTATAACATTGTTCATACTAAAACTAGACTTTTAGTATACAATCCAATAGGTTGATATTCGTTATTTTCACCTAGGTTTTAGTGTCTTTATTTGTGAATGTTCGTATGTTTTTATCCGTATTTGTGTAACTTTTGGTGGAGTTTTGTGTTAATTAGGAGAGATGTGTACATATTGATAAATGTGTAGAAATGAGTTTAAATGTATGTGAAATAGGTAAAAAACAGAGCAAAACGGAGTCGGGAGCTGAAACGGGCTGAAAAATACCCAACTCGAGTTGCATGGTCTTACTCGACTTGCAACTCGAGTCGAGTTGAAGCACGAGTAAATGCAGGAATTGTCCAGTAGCTCAACTCGAGTTGCAAGGTCCAACTCAACTTATAACTCGAGTCGAGTTAGGTGCCGAAGAAAGTTTAGCTTCTGACACGAGTAGACAGGCGAGAGCTCGAGTTATCTTACTCGAGTCGAGCAGAGGTCAGGGAAAGTCGAGCAGCAAGTCAAGCTAAGGCAGAGCAGCATCCAAAATCATCCAGTGAGCTAACTCGAGTTACAAGACGTAACTCGACTTGCAACTCTAGTCGAGCTACGTCCAAAAAACCATCCAGTTTGCAGAGCCACGCAACTCGACTTGACAGGCGTGTACTCGAGTTACCAACTCGAGTCGAGTTGGGTCAAAAGGCAGAAAATTCTGGAAGCTTCTAGAAGGTCCCCAAGGGGTATAAATGCACAATTGGTGCGAAAATTAAGGGGAGAGCCTCATTTGACAGTTATTTTGGAGATCAACACACACTCTCTCTCACCACCATTTCACACACTCCATCCGATCCATCTCTTCCATCCTTCAATTCATCCATCCAATCAACTTGATCTTCAACAATCCATCTATCCATCCATCTTTCCACCACTTTAAGAAGAGCAAAGCATCAATGATTGAAGAAGTTAGCATTTTGAAGAGAAGGAAGATTATCTCCACAAAAGGGAAGCCAATCTACTTTTCAAATGTTGATTTTCTTCTTATTTTGGATCAAATGGAGCAAGCCTTTGAATGTATTGATCTTAACACAATGTGTAGTGGCTAGTCCTATAGTAGGGGTAATCATATGATTGGTTGAGAAGAATGCTAGATATGTAGAATTTGAGATGTTGAATTGAGTTAATTTTGGACTTCCTTTTATGATTAATGAATCATGTTTCATTTCAATATTTGTGTGATTAAATTCTCTATTCATAGTGTTAGGATGGTCATTTCAATATTATGATTAGTGGTTTAATTAAATTGTATATTAAGATGTGCATGCATGTTAGTGTGAGGGGAGATAATCCATACCCTTCTTATGCTTAGAACATTCATAGGGGGATACTTAAGAAATTGAGTGAAAAGAATCAAACTTATGATCATGGTACCTTAAGGGAATTGAGAGTAAGAACAATCCTAGGAGATTTAGACTTGTCAAAGAGTCGAGAACCTAATTGTCTTGGCCATAGGAATTAGGGATAAAAACGTGATTGCTTTTAGTCTACAATTAATGAAGTTCATTATCAAAAGTTATGCATATTGATTAGCCATAACTTGTAGTCGGGATGACCAATTCAAGAATTTATCGAACCACAGGGAGGTCGATGCTAGCACTTAAGCGATATCATGTTTATCACGATTTTATAGAAATGAATCATAGATGGATGGTTTGGGTAACAAGTAATTAAATGAAAGTAGACAAGCAATAATCAAATGACAAGATAAAAATGATGAATGAGTGGTTTTCCAAATTGAGTAGAAGTGAGATTAACAACACTATTGAAGTGGTAACTTATGGATTCATGCATTAAACTCATATGTATCAAGGGTTAAGACTAAGGGCCAACACATATACCACCTAAACTTCCTCTCGAAATAAATAGGATGTAGATCATTTGCACAATCTCAAAATAGCTCAAAGGTTGGTTCTAAATTAAACTATTCCAACTAGGTACTAAGTTCAATTATAGAATCCCTTCATATAATCAATTGACTTCTCAATCTAACTAATCACATGTTCCATCAAAGAGTTCTAAATAATAAAGGACTTCTCAATCACTTTACCATTTATAATGCACATGAGGTGTTTGATGAAATGATTCACTTGACTATCCTAAGCACATAATTGATTTCTCAATCTAATCATATAATTAGAATAATCAAACACACAAAACATCATAGATCTCAAGATATAAAAGCACCAATGATAGAAAATCAAATATCCCCATCAACATATGAATTTAATTACATAGATCCACAAATTAACCAACAACCTTCATGTTGCTAATCTCACAAGGGAGATTAGCCTACAATCTTCATAAGATCCATAACATAGACATTATAATTCTTACAAATCATGATAAACTAAAGGATTAACACAAAATTGGAATGAAAACTCCCTTGGAAATAGATCCAATTGAATCTCCCTTCTTCCTTTGGTGATCACCCAAGCTTCCTTGCTTCTTCACTTGATTTGGATGGAGGAAATTATGGAGAGATGATGTAGATCTCAAAATGGATGAATGGAATGGAGAATATGGTGTGAAATAAAAGGAATGGTGTGTGAGGTGTGTGGGAACAGTAGCAAATCGGATCTCCCTTCAAAATGTTGAATGGATTGGTATTTATACCCCATGGAGACCTTCTAGAAGAAATATAAAAAATATCCTGTTCTGGTGCCGACACGAGTCGTGCTACGTAGCACGGGTCGTGTCGTGTTAGGGCATGCGGCACACGAGTCGTTCTGCGTCGCACGGCCAAAGGGTGGCCGTGTCGAATGTCTAGACGTCGCCGCACGGCCTCCGCTTACAGGCCCGTGTCTGGTACACGGGTCGTGCTCCGCAACACGGGTCGTGCTCTACAACACGACCAAGTGGTGGTCGTGTTGGATAAATAGATGCCGCCGCACGACCATTCTGGACATGCCCGTGTCTGGCACACGGGCCGTTTGCTGCAACACGAGCCGTGTTGCCAGCACGGCCGGCCGTGTTCTTGCACCTTTGTTTCTTCTTCTTTGTTTGATCTTTCATCTTCATTTTTACTCCATTTTCACCTGTTATATATATGTTTAAGATCATTCTCACACATTCCTATGAAAACACATAACACCACCAAAATACACGAAAATACTAATAAAACAATACGAAAATACACTCAAAAAGGCACTAAAATCTAGGTGAAAATAACGACAATCACACCCCCAAACTTAAAGTATTGTTCGTCCCCGAACAATGAAAATGATAGACCGAGGGAGAATTTTTCACCTAGTAAAGAGACTAAACGAACACAAGTAATAACACATCATTAGCCACAAGAATTTCAAATCATGTTAAGCTAACCTACAACATTAGATTCATGATAAGAGAAATTAACAAGTTCAATCAAAAGAGAATAAAGAGCAATATAGTCCTTTTAGTCTAAGCCTCACATAAGTTTATCAATTGCACTCGACACTCTTTAAATAAGGTAAATCAACACTCATCAATCAATTGGCTCGACTCACCATACACCTGCTCGTAGACTCTATTCACAAACCACCAAAATTTTAATCAATGATCAAAAAGGTCTTTAATTAAGGATGTAGTGATAGGCTCTTTGGTAGGGTAGGAAGAATATAGGTAAAAGTGACTAAACGAGTGTAAGTAATCGAAGAGGTAGCTACTTTCTTCCATCCCTTCACATTCTTTTTCTTCCTTTCTTTTCTTTATTGATCAAAAGCACTAATCATCACTTCCTTGGATTTCTTGAGCTTCTTATAGATTCATGATTAGAGCTATTTTCACCTAGATTTTAGTGTCTTTTTATATATATTTTCGTATTATTTTATCCGTATTTTATATGTTATTTGGTTGTGTTTTGTATTTTTATTGAAATGTGTGTGAATGAGCTTAAACGTAAGATTTTCACTTTTATTGGATGTTAAACATGATAAGGAAGATGTAGGAAAAAGCGGATCTCAATTCGGAGTTGAAACGAGGGAGAACGAGCCAAAACAGTGAAGAAATGCAGGAGCCAGCACACGAGCCGTGTAGCCAACACGGCCCTGCAAGAGTTGGCCGTGTGGCGACATCTAGTCACTCAACACGGGCAACTTCAGGTCGTGTCCAGTTGCACGAGTCGAGTCGGGAGCACGAGCCGTGTCACCAACACGGCCCTGTAAGAAGGTGGCCGTGTGGCGACATCAGAAGAGCCAACACGACCACACCTGTGCCCGTGTTACAACACACGACTCGTGTTGCAGCACACGAGCCGTGTTGCGTAACACGGCCCTGTAAGGCGAGGCCGTGCGGCAGCATCAGAAGACACAACACGGCCACCCTGTGGCCGTGTTGCATAACACGACTCGTGTTGTGTATTTTCCTGCAGAAATTTCCAGATCCTTCTAGAAGCCTCCAAAGGGGTATAAATACCCCTTTATTCAACAATTGGCAAAAAAAAAGAGATCCGAAAATCCTATCATCTACACACACCTCACACACCATTTCTTCCATTTCCCACCATCATCTTCATCCACCTTCATCCATTTTGATCCATCTTCATCATCTCCATTAATTCTCCATCAAAACTTCATCCCTTCCATTGGGTGTGAGAGATCTCAAGGAATCAAGAGCTAGAGGTGGAGATCAAGAAGAATAGAAGATTCTCTTCAAGAAATTGATAGGGAAGAATCCATTCATTTTGTATTTCTTTAGATCTTAGACTATGGGTAATTGTAATGAATCATTTAATTGTTTTGTTATTTTACTATGATAGGCTAATCCCTCTAGTGGGATTAGGAACATGAAGAGCATATTAGATTTATATTATCATGTGGATTAAATTGGTTTTTGATTTAATTGATGTTGATTTCTATTCATGGAGTTTAATTGTCTTGATGTTGTGATGGCATGGTTTGTTATTCATGAATGTTTATTGGTTTAATGGATTGTTGATCAATGGATTATTTGTGGTAAGTAAATGCTATCATGATGTTCATGTATGTATTGCTTGGAGTGAGACGGAAACGACCCTCTATAGTATTAGGAAGGCATGAATAGACATTGAGTTTGGGTTTGACCGAAAGGATATTTGAATTCAATGAGGGGAACCAATCCATTCGTTGGCCTTAGTACACAAAAAGGGAGAGTTTAGTCTAACTAGTACCTAGATGGAAGGGGTTAATGTTGGGCTTTGATCTTAAGTGCTTTTGGGAGTCCAAAATGGATCAACAACCTTTGTAACCCGAAAGGGAGCTTAGGATACAATCGTGATCACCCTTAGTCTACATCAATTGAGTTGAATTCCGTTTGCATGATAATATGAATTGAGTGTGCTTGGATGTTTCTAATCCCATGTTTTTCCATACTTGAACTTAAGCACCCATTTTCTATTCTTGTCATTCTACTTATTTGATATTGTTATTTACTTGTTATTTGTTTTAGTTGTTAATCAATCTCAAAACCCCCGATCATCTTTACAAAAACAACATGAACATGAGCTCACGTATTTTGCTAGTCCGAACATAACTCCTTTTTGGATTGATAATTTTTCTTGGGATATAATACTACAACGATCGAGTATTCTTGCTCGTGAGTGCTATAAATTAGGCAAACAAGAAAATGGCGCCGTTGCCAAAGGGGAGTTTGACGGACTAGTCGAGTACTGTGTTATTGTTTTAGTTGTTCTTGATAAGGATTCTTTTTATTTTCTTTTATTTATTATTTGTGTTTGTGGTCTCACTCTTGGCCTTTTCGTAGGTGTTTTATGATCACAAGATCAAAGGGAAATCAATCGATCATTCCTTTGAATTTGGAGATTGAAAGGACCGCACGACAAAGGAAACGAGAGAGGCGTAAAGCTAGAAAAGAAAAAAATATGGAGAATCAACGGGGAGACAATGTTAATTATGACCCACCCCAAGATCCTTTACAAGATCAAAGGGGGGTACAAGAAGGAGTGCAAGAGAATCAAGCGGAGATAATGAGGAATTTCTTTGCTCAAAATCAAGAGTATATGCAATTGCTTGCAAATCAAGAAGCTCAAAGGATATTTCAACAACAAGAGTTGCCAAGGCCTAGAGCAATTCGGGATTACTTCCAACCGAGGGCCGTGCACAATATGGTTCCTCCGGTTCAAGCCAATGATTATGAAATTAAGACCGGATTGATCAACATGGTTAAAGCAAATCAGTTTGGGGGAGGTCCTCTTGAAGACCCGAACACTCATCTATCTACTTTCTTGGAGGTTGCAAATACCGTCAAGATGAAGGGAGTGTCGGAGGATGCTATTCGAATGAGGTTGTTCTCTTTCTCTTTAAGAGACAAGGCTAAAGCATGGTACAATACAATTCCTTTGGGAAGTTGTAATACATGGGAAGATCTTGAGCAAAGGTTCCTAAACAAGTACTTTCCTCCTTCAAAGACGCTCCAATTGAAAAGCCTTATCACTCAATTTAGGCAACTTCCGTATGAAAATTTTTATGAAGCATGGGAACGCTACAAAGAGATGCTCCGAAAGTGTCCTCAACACGATTTTCATGAGAATCAACAAGTGGCTTTCTTTTACCAAGGGTTGAATCAACAAAATCGGATGCATGTAGATGCCTCATCCGGAGGGTCTATATTTGGAGTGGATGCTATGAAAGCTATGGATATTTTTGAAGACATTGCAATGAATGCTTATCAATGGCCTTCCGAGCGAGTAATGGGAGGTTATGCATTTGGAAAGGTAGCTCAAGTGGAGAGTGTGAACAAAGTGAAGAGTGATATGTTCCAAAGTGAAGGCATGAAGGAATTTAATGAGAGCATTCAAGCTTTAACAAAGCAATTGAATTTGATTACTCAAGGAGTAAATCAAGGGGGAAGCACAAGTGCTATTGTGAATGATGAGAGCCATGTTATGCAAAGTATAGAGGATGTTGCCTACTTAGATAGGAGAAATTACCAAGGAAATTTTCAACGTCAAGGGAATTTCCAAGGTAATTATCCTTCTAATCAAGGTAATTTTCAAGGAGGATATCAAGGACAAGCTCGGGGAAGCAATTTCAACCAATCAAGTGGAAATTATCAAGCTCCGAGGAAGCATGAGAATCTTTCTTACTCTAATCCTCAAGCCGCCGTGTCATATCCTCCGGGATTCGATCCAAGTGCTAAACCACCAAATGGAGAGGGGAAAGCATCGGTGGAAGAGACATTGCTAACATTCATGAAAAAGATGGAGGCTAGAATGGAGGAAAATGAGAAGAAATCCGACAATAGGATGAGAGCTTTTGAGTATCAAATGGGTCAAATTGCTTCTTCCGTGGGATCTCAACACCAACAAGGAAAGTTTCCATCTACCACGGTAACCAATCCTAAAGAAGATTGCAAAGCTATCACTCTTAGAAGTGGAAAAGAGTATGAGGAACCTCCTATGCCTAAAGAAGATAGTATTGTCATTGAAAGGGAAGTGGAAAGCAAGGTGGAAGAAGGGTTGGTGCAAGAAGAGATTGAAATGGAGGAAGTAAGCAAGAAAAAAGAAATTGTTGAGCAAAAGAAAGATGAAGAGAAAATAGAGAGAATTCCAAAGTGGAAGATGGCAAAGGAGTTAAGGGAAAAGGAAGTTGAAGTTGAAAGAGATAGTTGGGGAATACCCAAGACTCAAGTACCGGTTCCTTTTCCTCAAAGGTTCTTGAAGAAGGGTTTGGATGAGAGGTTCAAAAAGTTTCTTGAAATCTTCAAGAAGATTCAAATCAATATCCCTTTCGCCGATGCTTTGGATCAAATGCCTCATTATGCTCGTTTCTTGAAGGACATTATGGGAAAGAAAAGAAGTCTTGTGGACAATGAAACGGTTAATCTAACCGAAGAGTGTAGTGCCATTCTACAATGGAAACTTCCACAAAAATTGAAGGATCCGGGTAGTTTCATTATACCATGTGAAATTGGAAAGAACAAGAAGAACAAGGCTCTTTGTGACCTCGGTGCAAGCATTAATCTAATGCCTCTCTCCATATTCAAGAAGCTTGGATTAGGTGAAGTGAAACCAACTTCCATCACACTTCAATTGGCGGATCGATCTATGACACATCCAAAAGGAGTAGTTGAAGATGTGTTGGTGAAAGTTGATAAGTTCGTCTTTCCGGTGGATTTTGTTATTCTAGATATGGAGGAGGATGAAAATGTGCCATTGATTTTTGGGAGACCGTTTCTTGCTACCGGGAGAGCTCTTATTGATGTCTACAAAGGAGAATTGAAGTTGAGGGTTAATGATGAGGAAGTGGTATTCTCTCTACACAAGGCCATGCAATATCCAATGAATGATGAAGAATGTAAAAGTGTGGATGTTGTAAAGGGAAGTGTCGAGGAGAGTTGGCCTTCCATTGTAACCAAGGATCCACTTGAACTATGCTTGAGCAATTCTCTATCTCTTTCTAATATTTCTACTACTTCTCTTGATTTAAATGAAGAATTGATTAATTGTTTGCTTGATCTAGGTGATTGTAGTGAAGCTCAAGAGGTTGCAGCCGCCATCTCAAGAGGAAATGAAAAGTTCTTAACACTTAGAGATTCACTCGAGCAAGAAGAGAAAAAGGAAAAGAAGGTGGAGTTGAAGCCTCTACCCGATCATCTTACTTATGCCTACCTTGGTGAAAATGAGACTTATCCGGTAATTGTATCATCATCTCTAACTTCTAGTCAACTTGATAAATTGCTTAATGTCCTTAAAGAGCATAAGTCGGCTATTGGTTGGTGTATTGATGATTTGAAGGGAATTAGTCCAACAATTTGCATGCATAAGATAAGACTTGAGGATGAAGGGAAAGCTTGTGTTCAAAACCAAAGAAGACTTAATCCTATCATGCAAGAAGTGGTAAAAAAAGAGGTTCTTAAGTGGTTAGACTCCGATATGATTTTTCCTATTAGTGATAGCCCCTATGTGAGCCCGTTGCATGTAGTATCTAAAAAAGGGGGTATGACTATAGTGAAGACCGATAAAGATGAGACCATAGCCACTAGGATGGTGACGGGATGGCGTGTGTGTGTTGATTATAGAAAGCTTAATGAAAACACACGTAAAGATCACTTCCCCTTACCTTTCTTAGATCAAATGTTGGATAGGTTGGCCGGGTATGAGTTTTATTGCTTTCTTGATGGGTATTCCGGGTATAACCAAATTCTCATAGCACCCGAAGACCAAGAAAAGACCGCTTTCACTTGTCCTTATGGAATATTTGCTTTTCGAAGATTGCCATTTGGACTTTGCAATGCACCGGCCACCTTTCAAAGGTGTATGATGGCAATCTTTGAAGGATTAATTGAGAATATAATGGAAGTTTTCATGGATGACTTTTCGGTGTTTGGTTCTTCTTTTGATAATTGTTTGTCTAACCTTACTATTGTTTTGAAGCGATGTCAAGACACTAATTTAGTGTTGAATTGGGAGAAGTGCCATTTCATGGTAAATGATGGCATTGTACTTGGACATCACATCTCTTCAAAGGGATTGCAAGTTGACCGAGCCAAAGTTGTTGCTATAGAGAAGCTTCCACCACCAACAAATGAGAAGGGAGTACGATCGTTCCTTGGCCATGCCGGGTTCTATCGTAGATTCATCAAGGATTTTTCTTCATTTTCTAAACCTCTATCTCATCTCCTTGAAAAAGATGTGCCATTTAAGTTTGATGATAATTGTTTAAATGCTTTTCAGGTGCTAAAGGAAGCTTTAATTTCATCACCCATCTTGATCACCCCCGATTGGAAG
Source organism: Pogostemon cablin (assembly GCA_023678885.1). Classification (NCBI taxonomy): domain Eukaryota; kingdom Viridiplantae; phylum Streptophyta; class Magnoliopsida; order Lamiales; family Lamiaceae; genus Pogostemon; species Pogostemon cablin. The sequence continues at coordinate 15,430,585 of CM042969.1, read as the reverse complement.
GAGCCATTTATATTGATGTGTGATGCAAGTGACGTAGCTCTTGGAGTGGTTTTGGGGCAACTAAGAGAGAAAAAATTCCGAGCTATTTACTATGCAAGCAAGACATTTGATGCGGCTCAAAGGAACTACACCACTACCGAAAAAGAGTTCTTGGCGGTAGTATACGCATTTGATAAGTTTCGTCCTTATTTGGTAGGAACGAAAACTATTGTATACACCGACCATGCCGCTATCAAGTATCTCATGGCAAAGAAGGATGCAAAGCCAAGGGTGATAAGATGGGTACTACTTCTTCAAGAATTTGATATTGAAGTGAGAGATAAGAAGGGCACGGAGAATGTGATAGCCGACCATCTTTCAAGGTTAGAGTCGAGGGAGCATTGTGAAGGTACTTATGAGTTAATCAAGGAGGTTTTTACCGATGAAGAAATCTTGGAGTGTGATTGCTATCAAATTGAGGCTTTAGTGGAGCAAGAAGGAAGCCCGTGGTATGCGGACTATGTGAATTACTTGGCTAGTGGAAAAAGGCCTTATGAGCTTAATAAGTATCAATCCAAGAAGTTCTTTCATGATGTTAAAAGTTACTTGTGGGATGATCCATTCTTGTATAAGATGTGTAATGATTCTCTTGTGCGAGGATGTGTGCCAGAGGAAGAATGGAATAGTGTGTTGGAGTTTTGCCACTCTTCACCTAGTGGAGGCCATTTTGGAGCTCAAAAGACCGCTGCAAAAGTCTTACAATCGGGGTTGTATTGGCCATTTTTGTTCAAGAGTTGTAAGAAATTTGTAGAGGGTTGTGATCGATGTCAAAGGATGGGAGGAATCTCCAAGTGGGATGAGATGCCCCTTAAGAGCTTTCAAGAAGTGGAGATATTTGATGTGTGGGGCATCGATTTCATGGGACCATTTCCTCAATCTAATGGATTCCTATACATCCTATTGGCGGTTGACTATGTCTCGAAATGGGTTGAGGCCATACCTTCAAGAACAAGTGATGCTAGAGTGGTCATGGAGTTTCTAAAGAAGCATATCTTCACAAGATTTGGAGTACCTAGAGTGTTGGTAAGTGATGGGGGTAGTCACTTCATAAATAAGCTCATGGAGAACATTCTCAAGACTTATGGAGTAAAGCATTGAGTGTCTACTCCGTATCACCCTCAAACGAATGGTCAAGCTGAAATTTCTAATCGACAAATCAAACAAGACTTGTAGAAAACAGTGAGTGTGAGTAGAAAGGATTGGTCAAATAAACTTGATGATGCATTGTGGGCCTTTCGAACCGCATTCAAGACCACTCTTGGTATGTCTCCTTTTCAAATTGTCTATGGCAAGTCTTGCCATCTTCCCGTGGAGTTAGAGCATAAAGCTTATTGGGCCATTAAGAAGTTGAATTTTGACATGAAAGCTTCGAAAAAAGTAAGATTCTTACAATTGAATGAGCTTGAGGAATTTAGAGAAAATGCTTATGAAAACTCAAGGATTTTTAAGGAGAAAACCAAGAGGTGGCATGATGCTCGTTTGAGGAAGAAAAGCTTTGAAAAGGGTGAGAAGGTGTTGGTATTCAATTCTCGACTAAGACTTTTCCCGGGCAAGTTGAAGTCCAAATGGAGAGGACCTTATGTGGTAAAGGAAGTACTTGATGGGGGAGCTCTAAAGGTTATAGATGAGAACGGTGGAGAGTTCTTGGTCAATGGTCATCGTGTGAAGCACTATGTGGATCCATCACAAAGGGAGACCCTCTTTGTGGATACTTTATGTGAAAGATGAGCTAAACATTCGTCTAGCTTGAAGACGTTAAACTTAGCGCTCGATGGGAGGCACCCCATCACTATCTTTATTGCTTTGTTTTTGTTGTTTGTTTGTTTTGGCCTTGTAGGTTGATTGTGCTCATGGAGAAAAAATGCACATTGAAGAAAAGAGAAATGCTTCATGGATTCAAGTTGATATGTTCCACAACTTGTTGCAAACTTAATTCGTGACTCTTGTCTCGAGTTAAGTTTGGGGGTGCTAGTGCGTGGTGGACATAGCTTGAGTCGTGTGGATGCGGTTACTTCTCAACAAGAAGATCATCAATGGAAACTACAAGGGTAAGTCTCACCACTTTTTGCAAACTTAAGTCTCAACTCTTGTTTCGATTTAAGTTTGGGGGGAGAGTTTGTGGTGTGACTCACCACTTGAGTATGATGTATGATTCTTGTAAAATTTGGGTAAATTTTAAAATTTTTCTCTCATGAGTATTGGTTTGATTTTGGCATGATTGGTGGTGTTGAAGTGCATGATAGTCCATATTTATAATGAAATTGTTGAAATAATGGTGTTTGTTGAGTGTTAGAGCATGAATGAGAGGTATTGAAAGCATGATGGAGCTTGGAGCTAACGCTTTCATTACCAAATGCCTATCGAGGGAGTACTCTACACCTTATCATTTTATTACTTGAAATGAATTGATTTTGATTGTTGTGACTAGCATGATACTTCATTTGTTATGTTTGTGGGAGGTTTACTTTCGTATATTAGGTTTTCCTTTTAAATAAAGGTTGGGATGATGTGTGCTTAATTTTCTTATGGATGATGGTATTTTGTGTTTTTGCATGTTTTGTGTTTTTGTTGTGTCTTGTTTGTTGAGTCCTTATTTGTATGTTGTGTGTATTTTCATTCTTGTTTTGGGTTGTTTGGTGGTTTGTTTAGGGGTGTCGTGAGTCATTTTTGAACGTGAGTGATAATATGTTGTGGTGATAAGTGATGACAAATTATGATTAAGAATCTCTACACTTTCAAATTGTGACATGTTTTACTTAATTGTTCAATTTTGAGATGAATGTGGTGTAATAAGTTCCTTAGGGTCCGAGCACAAGCTTGTGAGCATTTGAGCCTCAACCATGCATACATGGTATTTCTTCATGAGTGGATCGGTTGTGTTTGATAAGTTAGAACTTGCTCAAGGACTATAGGAACGAGCCCGATTAGTGGAGAATGGTGAAATGATCTAAGGCCATCCTTGTTATTATAGTCATTGCCATATATGTTCCCTACCATGAACATCATCCTTAGTTAACCATTTTGAGCCTATAAGCCTATTTCTTGTGAATTTAGCACATTACAAGCCTTAATTACCCATTCAAGCTTATATATACCTTTGTGTGAGTGATTGAGGAGATGGTAGCTAGAAAGGATTGATTGATTAGCAAAAGAAGAAAAAGGACATGGTAAACAAGCAAGAAAAAGGATGAAAAGAGCAAAACAAGAATGCACATGCAACCTCAAAGTAAGAAAAGAGTAAAACAACATCAAAATGCTCAAGTAAACAAAAATTCAAAGATAGGAAGCATGCATCAAAAGAAGCTCGATCCAAGGAAAGTAAATGAATAGTGCTTTAGATTGTAAAGATAAGAAAGGAAGAAAGAAAAGTGGAGAAGTTGAGGAAATTGGCCATCTCTTTGATTACTTACACTTGTTGAGTCAATCTTATCCATATACTTCCTACCCTACCAAAGAGCTTATCATTACATCCTAATTAAAGACCTTTTTGATCATTAATTGAAACTTTGGTGGTTTGTGAATATAGTCCGCGAGCAAGCTTATAGTGATTCGAGCCAATCGATTAATGAGTGTGATTTACCCTATTTCAAAAGAGTGTTGAGAGACATTAATATCCATTGTGAGGCTTGGACTTAAAAGGAACTATATTACACTTTATTCTCTTTTGATTGAACTTGTTAATTTCTCATGTCATGATTTTAATGTTGTAGGATGACTTAGCATAGTTTGTTGTTATTATTGCTAACGATGTGTTATTGCTTATATTCGTTTAGTCTTTTCTAGGTGAAAATTTCTCCTTTTGATTTGTCATTTTCGTTGCTCGGGGACGAGCAACACCTTAAGTTTGGGGGGTTGATTAGAGCTATTTTCACCTAGATTTTAGTGTCTTTTTATATATATTTTCGTATTATTTTATCCGTATTTTATATGTTATTTGGTTGTATTTTGTATTTTTATTGAAATGTGTGTGAATGAGCTTAAACGTAAGATTTTCACTTTTTATTGGATGTTAAACATGATAAGGAAGATGTAGGAAAAAGCGGATCTCAATTCGGAGTTGAAACGAGGGAGAACGAGCCAAAACAGTGAAGAAATGCAAGAGCCAGCACACGAGCCGTGTAGCCAACACGGCCCTGTAAGAGTTGGCCGTGTGGCGACATCTAGTCACTCAACACGGGTAACTTCAGGTCGTGTCCAGTTGCACGAGTCGAGTCGGGAGCACGAGCCGTGTCACCAACACGGCCCTGTAAGAAGATGGCCGTGTGGCGACATCAGAAGAGCCAACACGACCACACCTGTGCCCGTGTTACAACACACGACTCGTGTTGCAGCACACGAGCCGTGTTGCGTAACACGGCCCTGTAAGGCGAGGCCGTGCGGCAGCATCAGAAGACACAACACGGCCACCCTGTGGCCGTGTTGCATAACACGACTCGTGTTGTGTATTTTCCTGCAGAAATTTCCAGATCCTTCTAGAAGCCTCCAAAGGGGTATAAATACCCCTTTATTCAACAATTTGCAAAAAAAAAGAAATCCGAAAATCCTATCATCTACACACACCTCACACACCATTTCTTCCATTTCCCACCATCATCTTCATCCACCTTCATCCATTTTGATCCATCTTCATCATCTCCATTAATTCTCCATCAAAACTTCATCCCTTCCATTGGGTGTGAGAGATCTCAAGGAATCAAGAGCTAGAGGTGGAGATCAAGAAGAATAGAAGATTCTCTTCAAGAAATTGATAGGGAAGAATCCATTCATTTTGTATTTCTTTAGATCTTAGACTATGGGTAATTGTAATGAATCATTTAATTGTTTTGTTACTTTTACTATGATAGGCTAATCCCTCTAGTGGGATTAGGAACATGAAGAGCATATTAGATTTATATTATCATGTGGATTAAATTGATTTTTGATTTAATTGATGTTGATTTCTATTCATGGAGTTTAATTGTCTTGATGTTGTGATGGCATGGTTTGTTATTCATGAATGATTATTGGTTTAATGGATTGTTGATCAATGGATTATTTGTGGTAAGTAAATGCTATCATGATGTTCATGTATGTATTGCTTGGAGTGAGACGGAAACGACCCTCTATAGTATTAGGAAGGCATGAATAGACATTGAGTTTGGGTTTGACCGAAAGGATATTTGAATTCAATGAGGGGAACCAATCCATTCGTTGGCCTTAGTACACAAAAAGGGAGAGTTTAGTCTAACTAGTACCTAGATGGAAGGGGTTAATGTTGGGCTTTGATCTTAAGTGCTTTTGGGAGTCCAAAATGGATCAACAACCTTTGTAACCCGAAAGGGAGCTTAGGATACAATCGTGATCACCCTTGGTCTACATCAATTGAGTTGAATTCCGTTTGCATGATAATATGAATTGAGTGTGCTTGGATGTTTCTAATCCCATGTTTTTCCATATTTGAACTTAAGCACCCATTTTCTATTCTTGTCATTCTACTTATTTGATATTGTTATTTACTTGTTATTTGTTTTAGTTGTTAATCAATCTCAAAACCCCCGATCATCTTTACAAAAACAACATGAACATGAGCTCACGTATTTTGCTAGTCCGAACATAACTCCTTATTGGATTGATAATTTTTCTTGGGATATAATACTACAACGATCGAGTATTCTTGCTCGTGAGTGCTATAAATTAGGCAAACAATTCATGCCTCTTCTCTTTGATTCTTAAGTACTTGAGCATATTATTGTTGCTTTGCTCGTTTTCTTGTTTTGAAATTGCATGTCCATTCTTTCTTATGCTCTTTTTTATCCCTTTTCTTACTTATTTACCATTTCCTCTTTCTCTTTTGTTATCTCATCACACCTTTCTAGCCACCATCTTCTTTATTACTCACACAAAAGGTATATGTCTTAGGCTCATGTGGGTAATTAAAGCTTGTAATGTGCTATCTTCACAATAAATATGCTTATAGGCTCAAAGTGGTTGACTAGGGAAGATTTTAAAGGTAAGGAAATATTTGGCAATGGCTATACATGACAAGGATGGCCTTAAATCATTTCATCAATCTCCATTAATCGGATTCATTCCTAAAGTCTTTGAGCAAGTATTTAGTTTATCAAAACTCAATCGATCCACTCATGAAAAGGTACCATGTATACATGGTCGAGGCTCAAATTCTCACAAGTTTATGCTCGACTTAAAAGGACTTATTACAACTTATTCATTCTTTTAATTGAATTAGTTAAATAAAACATATCACAATTCGAAAGCGTAGAGTTCCTTAATCATAATTCTACCTCACTTATCACCATAATGCATCATCACTCATATTCAAAACGACTCACAACCTCCCCAAACAAACCACCAAATAAAACCTAAACACGAAAAAATAAAAACAACACACAAATAAACCAAAGAAACAACAAAACGACAAAAGTAAAAACACAAAGACAACAATAAAAGAAAAAAAACACAAAGAAAATTCACCCCATCCATAGTCAATACACAACAAAAATCATCTCAATCCTTAATTGAAAGAAAAGTACGAAATTAAACATCCCAAAACAAAACAATACGAAGTCTCAAATCCAACACAAATTAAATCACTAAAGAAGATGAACTAATGAAGTGTCGAGCACCAATAGTACTCCCTTAGTTATCTGGAGGCGGAGGGGGTTGATTATGCCATGATCCCCAAGGAGTATAAGCACGAGGTGTGGCAGGGAATTGGAAATTGAACATCCTTGTGATCATCTCCTCCATGTTGTTCGAGCGTGATCGTGTATTCTCTTCATAGTACTCCCTACGACACTGCCCTTCATGGATCTCCCTTATCATCGCACCCTGCCTCTGCTGCTCCTCTCGGAACTCTCTCATCTCATCTCCAAGCGCCTGCTGCGTCTGCCTGATCTCCATGAGTTCGTTCTCCAGAAGATTCCATCTTGCATTCCCTTCTCTTGGTCCATCTCCTTCCTCTTGTTCTTCTCCTTCTTGCTCAAATGCTGGAGGCTCTGGTGCATGCTCTTCAAATTCCACTTGATGATGTTGCTCTTCCTCCCCTACATCCATGTCCACCGGCTCAGCTCTCAGATTCCTTAGCTCAGGATTCTCATCTACTCTCATCTGCTGGAGCACTGCTTCCACTCCATCTCTATTCTCTCTGTAGAAAGCTCTCACGACTGCTGAGTGCTTAGGACTCGCCATTGCTAGATTCTGATGCTTTCTTCGTCCTTGCAGTGTGGTGAGCTCAGGAGCAGGTAGAGGAAATGGAGCTCCCTTATCTTGCTTCAAACAATACATATTTCCTATGAATGATAGGAACTCCATCCTTATGAGTTGATTATAAGTGAGCCCTTCACTAATCATCGAGTGTTGCATCCCTCTAAGGTCGATGCCTAACCCTTGAGCAATCATTGTGACCATTCCTCCAATCATAATCCCTCGAGTGTTCTCTCTCTTAGCCACTCTCTCTACTTGCTGAACGAAGTGAGCTGCAATGTTCACTGTGAATTCTTTGAGCATACTGTACATGATGTACAACTGCTTCTCCCCAACAGATCCACTCTCGAACCGACCCAGAATAGTATTTGATACTATCTTCTCAAGGTACCTCATGACTGGGTTCCTTATGGCTATCCCTTTAGACGAACTTGGAATGTACTCTGGAGGCTCAGTCCCATCCTCAACCAATTTTCTCCACCACGTCTGTTGATTGAAACCCCCTTGTGGTAGGAAGTTCTGATGGCCTCTCATGATTGGGCACCCAAAAAATCTATTCAGCTCATTCACAGGTATCTTCTCCCACATCTCATTGTTTAACTGAAATGTGATAGCAATAGGAAACTTGTTCCTATCTCTGTGAACCTCCAAGGTGCTCATGAACTCGGCTGTAAGGTGGAGATAAGTGGGAGGTCTCTTATCGAAAAACTCCTCCATTTCCACTCGACGGAATAGAGTCCTCAGATCACCTTCTATTCCAAGGCCTTCCATGGTTGCTTGATCTTGGAATCGAGTTGCCCTAATCTTTGGGATTATGTACTCCCATCTCAATGCGTACTTCTCCCATTCCATGAACTCTACTCCAAAATTCTCAGGGTGTTGGTCTTTCATTAGCAGTTTGGCATCAAGGTTGGACAGTTCCATATCTGACTCAATGAAAATGAAGTCCTCATTGCGTTTCCTCACTCTTCTTTCAGCCATCTACAATGTCCAACATAATTCAAATTAATTTCAAGTAAACTCAAAACAAAATGTCTTATCTTGATTAGAATTATCACTAGTTATTCAACTAAGTGTTAATTCTAGCACATATTCAAGCACAATAAACACTTTGTTTCAAGACTTAACATTTAGATCCAATCAACTTAACACAAAGTTATTTCAAAAATTTCATTCAATCACTCACTTTCAACATCCTAATCCTCTCATACTTTCATAACATTTCACTTTTTCAATTGGCACAATTCAATTCAATAATGCTTCATGCAAAAACTTTGAATTCCATTTTGAAATTTCATTTAGGCATTTCATCAAACACTTGGCATGCACATATTTCACAATTCAATTCAACAAGTCTTAACTATGCTTTCATGCTCAATTCCTCAATACCTAAACTAATTTACATCAATACAATCATCATAGAAGCATTATTGATCAATTTAACAATCACATGCCCTAAATTAATCATCCTAAAACAATTATCCCCAAATTCTTCCTTCATGAACCCTAATTCTATCCAAAATTCAATCAATCCAATAATTAAATATGCAAATTCATGTTTCACTATCCTAGACATGCTTCATACATTCCATCATTCAAAACCCATACATGAATTTCGCCATTCATACCTCGAATTGAAGATTAGGGCACAAGAAGACATACCTTGAATTCTATTGAACAAAATGAAGGGGATTGTTGTTTATGCTTTGAAGTTCACCTTTTACACTCACAATCTTACCACTCTTTGGTGTTTAGAAGATGATTGGTGGAGTTTCGACTGGATTATCACGGTGGGAGTGTGTTTTAGCCTTCGAGCTGTGTCCAGAATTCTGCCTTTTAAAACGTTTCTTCGGACCCGACACGAGTCGTGTCACGCAACACGGCAATAAGGTGCCCGTGTTGCGTGTTCTGATGCCCCCGCACGGCCAAAGCGTACATGGCCGTGTCGGCTACACGACTCGAGTCTCGTGCTTGGACACGACCCGTGTCACGTAACACGACCAAAATCTGCTCGTGTTGGGCTAACTGATGTCGCCGCACGGCCAAAGCTTACAGGGCCGTGTCGGCGACACGAGGCGTGTCACTGCTCCCCTGAATTTTCCAATTTTCATCTTCAGCACTTGTCTTTCCTTGTTTCCCTGCTTCCAAAACTTCCTATTCATGCTCACACTTCATCAACATCATTAGTTCAATCTTAATATCAAAAACAACAGGACTATCAACTTCCACACCACCAAAAAGAACCAAAACTAAACTGAACTTATGAGAAAATTTCAAATTTGGCTAAAAAACACACGAATGCATGTCAACATAGAATATAACATATCGTATCACATCATATCCCCCCAAACTTGAATTGAAACAAGAGTTTCAAAGAAAGTTTGCAAAAAGTGGTACGATATACCCTTCACATCAATGACGCACACTTTGAATGTTCAAGAAATCTTCTCCTCATAAGCACAATCCACCTGCAAGACCAAAATAAAGCAAAACAAGAAAAGAAATATTTACAAACCTAAACTACTAAAAGGATACGGATCTCAAGAAGAGAAGGTGTCAACATATACCAACTCCCTTTGAGAGGGAGAATGGTAATCTTAACCCTATGACCATTGACAATAAAAGAATTCCCATCCGATCCTTCAAGCATTAAAGATCCATTTTCTCTAACTTCAATCACCTCATATGGACCGGTCCATTTTGAACGAAGCTTTTCGGGAAACAGTTTCAATCTAGAATTGAATAAAAGCACTCTATCCCCCGGTATAAACTCCTTTGCTTTGATTCTTTCATCATGCCATCTTTTAAGCTTCTCCTTGACAATTTGGGAGTTTGAATATGCTTCCTCATGAAATTCTTCAAGCTCAATCAATTGAAGACATCTTTTCTTTCCCGATTCTTTCTCCTCAAGATTCAACTTCCTCAATGCCCATAAAGCCTTGTGTTCTATTTCAACCGGAAGATGACATGCTTTCCCATAGACAAGTTTATACGGAGAAAGACCAAGAGCGGTCTTGTACGCCGTTCGATAAGCCCAAATCGCATCATCTAGTTTAGAAGACCAATCCTTCCTATTCCCCTTGACTGTCTTCTCAAGTACAAGCTTCACTTGCCTATTTGATACTTCCGCCAAACCATTTGTTTGCGGATGATAAGGTGTTGACACCTTGTGCTTCACTCCATAGCTTCTCAAAAGCTTCTCAATGATCTTGTTTATGAAATGAGTCCCTTGATCGCTAATGATCGCCTTTGGTACTCCAAACCTTGCAAAAATGTTCTTCTTCAAGAAAGCCTTGACAACTAGAGCATCATTTGTTCTTGTAGGAATTGCTTCTACCCATTTAGACACATAGTCTACCGCAAGCAAAATGTAAAGAAAACCATTGGAAGACGGAAATGGTCCCATGAAGTCCATCCCCCAAACGTCAAACACTTCAACTTCAAGGATGTTCTTCATAGGCATCTCATCTCTTTTTCCAATACTTCCAATTCTTTGGCATCTATCACACTCCTTGATGTATTCTTTGCAATCCTTAAACAATGTTGGCCAAAATAATCCCGACTGTAAGATTTTAGCTCCCGTCTTTTGAAACCCAAAGTGTCCTCCACATGGTAAACTATGGCACATCTCTATGACACTTACTTTTTCTTCCTCCGGAATACACCTCCGTATGATACCATCCGGACAATTCTTAAACAACAAAGGATCATCCCATAAATATTCTTTAACATCATGGTAGAACTTTTTCCTTTTTGACTCGGTGAGATGGTCCGGCTTGATACCACACGCTAGGTAGTTTACCAAATCCGCGTACCATGGTCTTCCGGTCTCACACAAAGTGTACATCCGATGAAAATCCACTTGAAGTATCTCTTCATCTGGGAACATATCATTTATGAGCTCCATGGTTCCTTTTTCATCAACATTCTCCAATCGTGACAAGTGGTCGGCTATGACATTTTCGACTCCCTTCTTATCACGTATCTCAACATCAAACTCCTGCAACAAAAGAACCCAACGAATTAGTCTTGGTTTAGCATCCTTTTTACTCATCAAATACCTAATGGCAGCATGATCAGTGTAAACAATGGTTTTCGTGCCAACTAAGTATGGACGAAATTTTTCAAAAGCATAGACTACGGAAAGAAACTCCTTTTTCGTTGTGGTGTAATTCTTTTGATTGGCATTGAATGTCTTTGATGCATAATAGATAGCTCGAAATTTCCTCTCTCGCACTTGTCCAAGCACTACTCCCAAGGCATTATCACTTGCATCACAATGGAGTTCAAAGGGCTTTCTCCAGTCGGGAGAGACAAGGATTGGTGAAGAAATCAAAGCTTCCTTTAACACCCTAAAAGCATCAAGACATTCATCATTAAATTCAAATGGAGTATCTTTCTCAAGCAATTTACACAAAGGTTTGGCAATATTAGAAAAATTCTTTATAAAACGTCGATAGAATCCGGCGTGATCAAGAAACGATCTAACCCCTTTTTCATTTTTAGGAGGGTGAAGATGTTCAATGGCTACAACCTTCGCTCTATCAACTCTCAAACCTTTTTCGGAGATATGATGACCAAGTACGATGCCCTCTTGAACCATAAAGTGACATTTTTCCCAATTCAAGACGAGGTTCGTATCTTGACATCGCTGCAAGACCATGGACAAATTAGTTAAGCATATATCAAATGAAGATCCAAACACGGAGAAATCATCCATAAAAACTTCCATCACATTTTCAATCAATCCTCTAAAAATAGCCATCATACAACGTTGAAAGGTGGCGGGTGCATTGCATAACCCAAAAGTCAATTTATAGAAAGCGAATGTGCCATACGGACAAGTAAAAGTTGTTTTCTCTTGATCCTCGGGGGCTATCATGATTTGGTTATACCCCGAGTAACCATCTAGAAAACAATAATACTTGTATCCCGCCAACCTATCAAGCATTTGATCAATAAAAGGCAAAGGGAAATGATCCTTATGAGTATTGTCATTAAGTTTTCTATAATCACAACAAACTCTCCACCCCGTTTTTACCCTTGTTGCAAGTTCTTTATCAAATTCCGTTTTAACAATGGTTAACCCTCCTTTCTTAGCCACAACATGCAAAGGACTTACATGAGGACTATCACTAATGGCATAAACAATTTTAGCATCCAACCATTTTAAAACTTCTTTTCTCACAACTTCTTGCATAATAGGATTCAAACGCCTTTGAGGTTGTATACATGATTTGTTCTCATCAATCAACCTTATGTGATGCATGCAAATTGTGGGACTAATTCCCTTCAAATCATCCAAACTCCACCCTATAGCACTCTTATGATCTCTAAGTACTCTCAACAATTTATCAAATTCTAAAGGAGAAAGGGATGATGATATAATTACTGGAAATGTCTTCTCGTCCCCCAAATATGCATACCTAAGGTGATCGGGTAGAGGCTTCAATTCTTCCTTTCCTTTATCAACCTTTGACTCTTCAATCTCCATCTCTAATGGAAGATATTCCCTCTTTCCATAGTATGCCAACTTTGCTTCATCCTCTTGTATTTCCCTACAAGCATTCAATTCATGTAAACAATCATTAATATCTTCATCTTCTAGACAATGAAAAGAATGATTAAAGTTTAAAGATAAAGTAAGAGAATGGCTTATGCTCATTTCAAGAGGATCTTTAGCTAAGATGAATGGTAGATTCTCTTCAACAACTTCATCAATCATGTCTATCGTTCTACATTCTTCTTTCTCATTTGGATATCTCATAGCACTCTTCAAAGAGAAAACCACCTCTTCCTCATTTACTCTCAACTTCAACTCCCCTTTTTGTACATCAATTAAAGCTCTTCCCGTTGCTAAAAATGGACGCCCCAATATCAATGGAACATTTGCATCCTCGTCCATATCAAGCACTACAAAATCAACCGGGAATATAAACTTTCCAACCTTGACTAACACATCCTCCACTATTCCTCTAGGGTAGGTTAAAGACCTATCCGCTAGTTGCAATGTAACGGATGTAGGTTTCACTTCCCCTATACCAAGTTTCTTGAAAATGGACATAGGCATCAAGTTAATACTTGCCCCAAGATCGCAAAGAGCTTTATGAACCTCACTCTTGCCCATTTCACATGTAATAACAAAACTCCCCAGATCTTTGAGCTTTGGAGGCAACTTCCTTTGAATTATTGCACTACACTCCTCTGTCAAGTTGACGGTCTCATTCTCTATCAAGCTCCTCTTCCTTGACATGATGTCCTTCAAAAACTTCGCATAGTGAGGCATTTGTTTCAAAGCATCCGCAAAGGGTATATTAATGTGGATTTTCTTGAAAATTTCCAAAAACTTTGCAAACTTTTCATCCAAGCCTTTCTTCAAAAATCGATGTGGAAAAGGAATAGGTACTTGTGTTTTTGGAATTCCCCAACTATCCCTTTCCACTTCAATTTCCTCCTCCTTCTTTTTCATTGCCTTGGTTCTTTCCCATTTCTTTTCAACAACCTTGTTATCCATCAATTCCGGTTCCTCATTCATTTTATCCTCAACTTCACTTTCAACATCGAATTCTTCTTCAACCAAGGTTTTCTCCGTCCCCTTCTCTTCCACCTTATCATCTTCCAATGGCATAGATGGTCCATCATAATTTGTTCCACTTCTCAAGGTAATTGCCTTGCATTGTTCCTTTGGGTTCACAATGGTAGTGGAAGGAAATTTCCCTTTCTCATTAGCACTCATTGAGCTCGCCATTTGACTAAATGAATACTCCAAGGCTTTGAGTCTTCTATCACTATTTTCTTCAATGGCTTTGAATCGTCTTTCAAAATTTTCCTCTTGAGTCTTGTTGGAGGCAATCAACTTTTCAAGAAGTTCTTCGGTGGTCGCCTTCCCTTCATTATTTGGCGCTTTAGCTCCCAGATGATACCCCGGAGGATAAGCAACCGCATTACTTGGGTTGCATAAGAAAAATTATCTTGCCTCCTTGGTTGTTGTGGATAAGAACTTCAACTTCCTTGGCTAGTGAAACCTCCTTGCCTTGGTTGTTGTGGTGGGTGCGAACTTCCACTACTTTGAGCGTTGAATCCTCCTTGCCTTTGTGGATAACTTCCTTGATTTTGATGGAAATTACCTTGGTAATTGTTTTGATAATTACCTTGATAATTTCTTCCTTGCATATAAGACACATCCTCAACACGTGGCATAGAGTTGGTCCATTGTTCACCATTCACAGCATTCGGAGGTAGCACACCTTGCTCGACTTGTAGTCCCTCAACCATATTCGCTCCTTGATTGTTCACACTCTGATTCAAACTCATTTGTTTAACAACTTCCGCCACTATCTTTTCCATGCTTGGCATACTTGGTTCAACACTTACACTCTTCACACTAAACTGTTGTCCTTTATCATAGCTTTCAAAACCATAGCTTCCACTAACTCTCTCCGATGGCCATTGATAAACATTTATAGCAATCTCATCAAAAATTCGAATAGCCCTTTCCGGAGTTACTCCTAGTACGGATCCTCCTGCCGAGGCATCAACAAGCACTCTTTGCCCGTTCACAAGTCCTTGATAGAAAAATCCAACTTGTTGATTCTCCGGGAAACCATGTTGTGGACACTTGCGTAGCATTTCTTTGAACCTTTCCCACGCTTCATAAAAGCTCTCTTGAGGCATTTGCTTGAATTGTGTGATCAAGCTCTTCATTTGAAGCGTCTTTGACGGTGGAAAGTACTTGTTTAAAAACAATTGTGCTAGCTCGTCCCAAGTGTTGCACGTACCGGGAGTAATGGTGGAGAGCCATGTTCTTGCTCTATCCCTCAAGGAGAATGGGAATAACCTCATCTTTATGCAATCCTCGCTCACTCCGTTCATCTTCACCGTGTTAGCAATTTCAACGAATTTAGCTAGATGAGCATTAGGATCTTCATTCGGAGCTCCACCAAACTGTTGCTCTCTCACCAATGAAATCAAGCCCATTTTAAACTCAAAGTTGTTGGCATGAATTGGTGGTCCCATCATTTGTGGAAGTGCCCTCGGCATGAAGAAATCCCGGATCACTCTTTGGTCATTTTGAACTCCATGTTGAACCGGAGGTGGAGGTACATACGCTTATTGTGGAGGAGCATAACCTTGTTGAAAACCTTGTTGAATCATCGCTTGTTGCACAAGTTGTTGAATATAAGCTTGATTGTTTATAGCTCCATGATTTTGAAAGGCTTGTTGAGGAGGATTCTCATTTTATTGATGTGCGTTGTCTTGCACGTTCATATTGTGTCCTCCTTCCCCATCATGCTCTATCCCAACACGATTTTCACCTTGAAAATTCTCCATTCGCTCACTATTTTTGGTTTTGTTCTCTCTTCTCTTTCTCCTCAAAGTGTTTTCAAGCTCTAGATCAATTGGTTAGACTTGCTTCCCTTTTGACCTCGTTTGCATACACCTTCAAGATAAAAGAAATTAGAACAAATTTTCACAAAGCAAATACAAGTAATAAATACAAGAAAAAAATGTCTCTAGTAAGATCGCTCTAAACATTCCTTCTTTAAGCTACTAGCAACCGTTACCTCCCCGGCAATGGCGCCATTTGATTAGCCATAACTTGTAGTCGGGATGACCAATTCAAGAATTTATCGAACCACAGGGAGGTCGATGCTAGCACTTAAGCGATATCACGTTTATCACGATTTTATAGAAACGAATCATAGATGGATGATTTGGGTAACAAGTAATTAAATGAAAGTAGACAAGCAATAATCAAATGACAAGATAAAAATGATGAATGAGTGGTTTTCCAAATTGAGTAGAAGTGAGATTAACAACACTATTGAAGTGGTAACTTATGGATTCATGCATTAAACTCATATGTATCAAGGGTTAAGACTAAGGGCCAACACATATACCACCTAAACTTCCTCTCGAAATGAATAGGATGTAGATCATTTGCACAATCTCAAAATAGCTCAAAGGTTGGTTCTAAATTAAACTATTCCAACTAGGTACTAAGTTCAATTATAGAATCCCTTCATATAATCAATTGACTTCTCAATCTAACTAATCACATGTTCCATCAAAGAGTTCTAAATAATAAAGGACTTCTCAATCACTTTACCATTTATAATGCACATGAGGTGTTTGATGAAATGATTCACTTGACTATCCTAAGCACATAATTGATTTCTCAATCTAATCATATAATTAGAACAATCAAACACACAAAACATCATAGATCTCAAGATATAAAAGCACCAATGATAGAAAATCAAATATCCCCATCAACATATGAATTTAATTACATAGATCCACAAATTAACCAACAACCTTCATGTTGCTAATCTCACAAGGGAGATTAGCCTACAATCTTCATAAGATCCATAACATAGACATTATAATTCTTACAAATCATGATAAACTAAAGGATTAACACAAAATTGGAATGAAAACTCCCTTGGAAATGGATCCAATTGAATCTCCCTTCTTCCTTTGGTGATCACCCAAGCTTCCTTGCTTCTTCACTTGATTTGGATGGAGGAAATTATGGAGAGATGATGTAGATCTCAAAATGGATGAATGGGATGGAGAATATGGTGTGAAATCAAAGGAATGGTGTGTGAGGTGTGTGGGAACAGTAGCAAATCGGATCTCCCTTCAAAATGTTGAATGGATTGGTATTTATACCCCATAGAGACCTTCTAGAAGAAATATAAAAAATATCCTATTCTGGTGCCGACACGAGTCGTGCTACATAGCACGGGTCGTGTCGTGTCAGGGCATGCGGTACACGAGTCGTTCTGCGTCGCACGGCCAAAGGGTGGCCATGTCAAATGTCTAGACGTCGTCGCACGGCCTCCGCTTACAGGCCCGTGTCTGGTACACGGGTCATGCTCCGCAACACGGGTCGTGCTCCACAACACGACCAAGTGGTGGTCGTGTTGGATAAATAGATGCCGCTGCACGACCATTCTGGATAGGCCCGTGTCTGGCACACGGGCCGTTTGCTGCAACACGAGCCGTGTTGCCAGCACGGTCGGCCGTGTTCTTGCACCTTTGTTTCTTCTTCTTTGTTTGATCTTTCGTCTTCATTTTTACTCCATTTTCACCTGTTATATATATGTTTAAGATCATTCTCACACATTCCTATGAAAACACATAACACCACCAAAATACACGAAAATACTGATAAAACAATACGAAAAATACACTCAAAAAGGCACTAAAATCTAGGTGAAAATAACGACAATCACATATCTAGCTAGATTCTTAGCCATGAGTATGATTAGCCTTGCACTCTTCTTAAGTGAATTCTATCCACATTCCATTCATCGTTAGTTCGTTGTTTGATATATTTCATTGTTAGTTTAATTCTTAGTTAATTGAATAGAGTAATAGGTAGTCTAAATATCAAACCTTCAATCTTGCCACTCTTACAAAGTATAAATCATTGATAAATCCGGATATAATCATGAATTTACTTTTCCTTGGGATGACATACTTATAAATTTTGTTGCTTGGTCACACGTGTACAATAACGATAGAGTCTCTTACTCTAAAAACATTATACTAGAAATACGACTAACAACATCCGTGTCGAGGGAGGATGCAATCTTAAATGGGGCTGAAAGAGAAAGAATATCTAAACTATCACAAAAAGTAAATAAAGAGTAACATTTTTTTTAAAATCCCATTTTCTTAATACCCCGTGAAAAAACTAATTTTGCACGTGGTGGATGGAAGGAAGGAGTATAATATGTTGAAAATGAAGGGACCATTAATAAAATAGCGAATTCGTAAAAAAGTTGTATTGTCGGTTCTGAATGAAAATGAAAAGAGCATTCAGTGATTGGCAATGGCTCCACCCCGCTTTTTTACGCGGTTTTCTGCTTCGCTGGCCTAAAAATTAATGAAGGGGACAACCATTTTATGTGCCTTTTCTCACATGTGAAAGAAAATAGCACCAACAAAACATAATCAAAACACTTACCTCTTTCTCCCAGTTTCTAGTTGCAACTATGCCTATCAAGATGAGGGTCTGCAAACAAATGCCTCCAATCATCCCTCCCCAGATCCCCTGCACACAACCAATGTTTACGATACGATCAAGGTTCGCCGATTTGAGTACGGCTTGTGTTGAGAAAGAAACAATCATAGAATTCATGTAAGCAATGAAGAATCACATAAGAATTGTTTACAATTCATCTTAAAGAAGACTACATGACTATTTTAACCCATGGTTGAGAATTGCTATTTATAATGGTAAACTCTAAGCTCTTAACAAAAGAAATTCGAGCCTTGTCTCCTGCCGTTATTTTCTTGTTAGTTAGACCACCTACGTTGGACCTGGATTTTCGATTCTTTCAGGCTTCATGCTCCACAACTCGAACAACCCAAAACGGGACAGATATGGCTCATTATTTGGACCGGCCCAATGGCGATCGACTTGAATGAATGAACGGTTAAAATGGTAACATTTGTTTAAGAGATTTTACCACTGCCTCAAAGTTGAATATGAAGCCCAAGACTATTCCCAGTGGTAGTCCCACAATGTAATAGCAAGCAATATTGATGTATGCTACAACAGATTGCCATCCAGCTCCCACAGCAACCCCTGACAAAGTTAAACACCATGTAATTAGATCTTAATATCTACAGCGGAGCAGACAGTCACCAAATTTTTACACAATAGTGCTTGAAATGTGAAGTATACAATTGAAGTTGAGCTCTTACCAGATAAAATAGGCTGAAGGCCGTTTAGCAGAACAGTGAGAGCAAGTAAAGATGATAATCGAGTAGTCTCCTTAGCTACAGCTTCACTGTTAGTAAATAGATATGGGAAAGTATCTCTGGTAACTAGAACAATAGCACAACAGACGATTCCAATCAGGATAGTAGTGATCGAAACCACTACCACTGAGAATTTGGCAGCCTGGGGATTCCCCGCACCAAGTTCATTGGCGATTCGCACACTACAAATGTTATTCTTGTTGAATGTTGCAACAAATACTAATATTAATGGATAGGCTTTACTTCAATTTAATCAACATCACGCGAAAGTTAATGTATAAAGTACAATAGTAATTTAATCAAGTAAA
This sequence comes from Pogostemon cablin, assembly GCA_023678885.1. Taxonomy (NCBI): domain Eukaryota; kingdom Viridiplantae; phylum Streptophyta; class Magnoliopsida; order Lamiales; family Lamiaceae; genus Pogostemon; species Pogostemon cablin. The sequence continues at coordinate 15,411,257 of CM042969.1, read as the reverse complement.
TACAATGCTAGATTAATTTTCGCATTATGATGATGGAAACATTACCTGATGGCAGCATTAAATCCGATCGAAATCATTGCATCCCACCCATTAATGTTCATGCTACAGATATTTTGCAAAACCAGTAAATCCTGCAACTCTTTACATATTTCACACGACAAGCTGAAATAAACCGAGACGATCTTGCTAGACTTATAAACACGTTGAAATAAAATAGCCTTGGGGACTTTCACCCATGAAAAATGGAGTCCCTCTTTCTTCTTATCCAAGCAAAAAAAAATTAAAAAAAATTAGATTTTTATATCAAACAAAAGACAATGAAAAGATGAAATGAAAGAGATCCCCTACCCTATAGAAAGAGCATCTACTGGTACTACAGGGTTATCCAAGTGACCAGATATGACTACTAATATCATCAAATACTAAAACTCCAAGCTGCAAATCATTCCCATTCCCATTAAAGAAAATTAACTTGAAATTCAGTAAATTATTGTTTATTGAGAATAATAAGAATACTAGAGGCAAACTTTTACCACAACATTACACCAGAGACTAAAGAGAGCTTCACAAAGCTATACAAATCTTGAAACGCCAACCACGAAAACCCACTCCAAGCACCATCAGACTTCGTATACAAGATATAGATCAATTGCAATATCACAATGAGCCACCATGACGTATTTAGCATGATTGCTGCTCCGACTAAGCCCCACCCTAGTTTCAAGATCATCAACCAACTAAAGAACATATGCAGGACGAGCACAACAAGCCATGAGTTTTCTCTGTGACTGCAAGAACTTCTGTATGGGAAAATTCGCAGCATACGAAAACATTTGAGGTATAATCTAAAGGGCCAACTTACCTGCAGATAACAATCTCATTTCAAACAATTCAAATCACTGAATACCTAGCTCACAACAAGAGTAATGAATACCTGCAGCTCGAGAAATGTCATCAGATTCCCCAAAGAAGATGAGGATTTGGGAAGCAAATATGTAAATAGGAAGCAACACAACGGATGTGGTGATCAACATAACCCATGATCTCTGCATGTAAACACCCAACATCCTGATCTACCCTGCACCAAATGCTTGGCCACATAATGTCTCCAGCGCACTCCCCATTCCCCACTGCATATTTTTCATTTTCAATTAGACCCATAGACGGAGGCAGAGGAGGTCGGGGGCCGTTTGGCCCCCCTCAACTTTTACAAATAATTACTATATATAAATAAATATATATATATATATATATATATATGATAATCAATCATATTATATGTCTTGGCCCGGTGATTTTGGTGATATTCCAAAAAGTACAAGTCTTGTATTCGAAACCCTCCAAAGCAGGATGTACTTCCTCCGTCCCACAGTTAAGTTCAACGACACTGTAGATAAGTAGGTAATAAATGAATTTATAAAGTATGTTATGTGTGTTTAGTGAGAGTGATATTTTTGAAATTAAGATAACTTTTGAGGTTGTTGGTTAATGTGAAGTTTCCTTTTTTGGGTGGTGAACATAAGTGTGGGACGGACGAAAATGGAAAGTGTGAAGATATATAAGTATGGGACGGAGGGAGTGTGTTTTATTCATTTTCTAGTATTATTTTTAGAATATTTTTTCTTTTTTCCTAATTCCTTTGTAGAATATATTTTTTCTCTTTCCTAATATTTATTTTATGTATTATTTCTAGTATATTTTCTCTGTTTATATTTATTTTTATTATTGTTTTTTAATATTTCATGTATTGAATTTTACAATACTCCCTCCGTCCATTTCAATGTATACGTTTGTTTTTTGCACGTTGATGAAAGAGTATAATATTTTAATAGATAGTGGGTGGAAAGATATAATATTTAATGTAAAGTGGGTGGGTATATTAGTTTTGGATGTGGGACCCATGGTGATATATTAATTATTTTAGGTGGGTCTCATATTCCAAAAAGGAAAACGTAAACATTGAAATGACCCCAAAGTAAAAATATGTAAACATTGAAATGGGACGGAAGGAGTATATTTTGGGCCCCCTCGACTCGGATCCTAACTCCGTTACTGAATAGACTCCAAATCGGATTCCATTCTAACATTAGTAAAAAATTCAGAATTATCATCTTCATCATTTCTAATTCTCTTAACACAGCTCAAACGAATCAAATTTAGCAAAAAAAAAAGAAAAAATTTGAAAACTAGAGACTCCATGCACTCAATTTTGTTTTTGTTAGAAGTAACTTGAAATGATTCGTGGAAAAAGAAAAAAAATGAAGAGAATTTTACCATGACCCCAAAAACAAGGCCAGCAATCACAGAGTTCTCCACAAAGACAGCAGCGAGCTCGAGTTCGCCGACTTGCCCAGCAAATATTTGAGTAAATGCGCCAAGAGAATACTGACATATGTAGGTGAAAATCGCCGGGCCGGAAAGTGTCCATAGTGTCTTCGACTCCGAACCGAACTCTTGGACGAAGCTCCGCCGCATGGGGTGGCGCTTCTGAAGAAGAGCCTCGGTTGCGCCACCTTCCATGATTACAGAAGCGAGGACAAAAGGAGGCAAAAGGACCTCGTATTAAAACAGGACCTCACAGTGACATATTATGACTAGGTATATTAATAGCCAACGAAAAAGCCAAACATATGCGTGACACCTTATAATGCAAGTCCAACGTGAAAAATGATGGCTATTATTTTGTTTACAGCCTCAGAACATTATAACCTTATAAATTAAAATGTATATATTAACGAACAAACAAAAATATATAAACTTTATCAGCAATTTCTCTGTAATTTTTTTAATAAAAAATTGAATGACTAGATATACTAATTTTTATTATTAATGTTATCACTTCGTATCTAACACTTGTCCTAACCCAAAGAAATTGCTCACGAGTTCAAATTCTGCCTAGTGGCAATATCATACATACAAGACTTGCCCTGGTCCAATGGGCGTCAGGTTCGCATTCTGCCTAGTGGTGGTGTAAGTACATGAATAAATGGTGCAACTTGAATCCCCAGATACATTTTCCATGTTCTTTTGGTATTCCATACAATAATAAAATTATACTCTACAATTTACCATTAAACTTTTGGGGCAAGTATTGAATTTTGGTCATTGATTGTGACACGTGTCAAGATTTTAATATATTAAATATTAGATGAAACATGAGAGTGTAATATGTGATCTAATTTGTAAATGGTGTCGTATTACAGATATTTTTATAGGTTGGGCCCCACTGATGGGTAAGTATATTAATAAATGGTGTCGTGCTGTAATTTAATTACAAAAAATGCAGTTTATGGATAAAATACAACACGTAATAAAAGATCACTGCGGGAAATTTGATCAAGTATTGCCATATAAAGAAAGCGACTATTATCACAAAGGGAAAGACTTGTGTGTCTAACGTTCATTCTTTAACGCCTATTTTGGTTGGACGTAATATGGATGAACAACATTGTTAATATCTCCTTATATTTTGTTTGGTAGTTAATATAAAATTTTCAAGTAGCTCGATACTAAGTCATTAACCCGTTATATTTCCCTGCTCCTCTTCACAAATGTAATTTAGCGCTGGGCATGATATTAAAATTACGATGTTAACAGTAACTCAATATAAAAAAAATTAAATTACATTTTTGTCATTGTCTTCCTCACCAGAGCATGAAATTAAAATTACAATGTTAACAGTAACTCAATATAAAAAAAAATTAAATTACATTTTTTTCCTTGTCTTCCTCATCGTATCTGTAGCCAATTTCACTTCTCATTAGTAAGTTTCTTTCTTCTCTCTCACATCGTCATAACATCTTCTTCCATTCCTCACTCAAATTTAGCATTTCTTGATTCAAATTCAAATTGAATAAAATCTCTCAACTCTATATATTATCTTTAATCAAACGAGCAGTAAGAGGATGAGTTATAATCATTACAACTTCATTCTTTGAGAGATTGTGTATAATGAGATTTATTTGACTTATAATTAATTGTATTGATGTTTGGTATCATGAAAAAATAAGATTATTGAAAGTTAGGTATTAATTATTTTATATTTATTATTTAATATTAACAAATGCGATAACAAGCAAAATGACATATTTATCCTCATTGTCTTATTATTATTGTTGTTGTTATTATTATTATTTTTTTTCATTTTATTTTATTATTGGAAAAGAGTATAATGGTAAAATTATATACAATATCTAAGTATTAAATGTGTGTATTGTGTATACCCACCTCAAATGTATAAATTCTTATACATTAGTATATACAGTATACTTTTATTTTGGATGCTCATGAGAATTTGTCTTTTTTAAGTTTTATATTTTTTTTCCTTTTTAAACGGATAATAAGAAAAAATACATTTATAATAATACCTAATTATAGCTTAAAAAAGTGATATTCTAATAAAGAATCTAGCACCGTCTTACAAAATTATTTTGTATGACCATTTAACACAGTTTTTTTTAAAAAATAAATAAAACTTTATCAAATGAAATATTCATATGATATGGAAGTTGTGTGATTGAGCTAACAAAACTCGCATAAAAAAATTTTAAGAATTATTTTAGTGAAAATTCTTCAAACGAAGAAATTAAAAAAGAACTTTAAACATATTTTACATTAGTTTATGTATAACAAATTTTTTTTAACATATTATTACCTTTGTTCAAATTATGTTTAATAATCTCAAATTTATGTAAAATTAATCTTTTATTTAACATATTATTATCTTAGTTCAAGTATTTTATAGGTAGTATACTTCCTCAATCCCACCCATGTTTTTTGCACGTGAATTAAGAAATATTATTATTTAATATGTAGTGTGTAGTTGTATTAGGCCTACCCCAATCCTCTACCCAAAAAAACAGGTTTTTTGGACCCAAAAAAATAGGTTTTTTGGTTGTCACGTCAGCGCCAGCTCAAAAGTAAAAAACATCTACCTCCAAAACAAAACTTTTCCCCAACCCTCTACCCAAAAAGTAGGGTTTTTGGGGGACCCCTTCAATTTCATTTAATTCTCATTTAATTTATCAACTACAATTATTTAATTTCCAAAATAAATTATAAATAATTAATTTTCCAATTATTTAATTTTATAAATTTAAGAAAAAAAAGGAAAAAAAATATTTTTTTTCATTAAATAAAACTTAAAAACACATGAATTAAAATGAGACACATTAATAATAAATTAAACTAGGCTTTTATTATTAAAAGTAAAAAAAAAATAAGAAAGGGGGAAGATTACAGAATTAAAGATGTAAAAGATACATGAAAAAAGTGAAACAGGCGACTGAAAAACGTGCTAAACAAACGGCCCTTAATAAAAGTATTTCAAAGTAAGTAAATCATTTAATTCTTTTTCTTGTTGACGTGCTTCGATTGGTCATCAGGAACAAGCCCATTCCCCAAGAATGATAGTACCGTGCTTCGGCGGTAAAACTTGATCAAAAGAGCCCCAATCCTCATGAATAGTCTAGTGCATCACATGGGTGTCCTTATTAGTAGTAGGAGTGATGTATGTAACCATATCTTGTTAAGCCTTAGTACGCATGGTAGGGCCTCCTCACCTGCGCCGACCCCCCACCACGCCCACGTCCACCACGGAGTGATTGTGAATTTCTTGGCAAATCCTCAAAAAACTGGTCAGATTTATCAAGGAACAACCCTGGATCATTGTAACCCCCCTGTCGAAGGGTTTCTTCCTTAAACTCCAGAGTATTTTGTAAATTATTCTCATTCAAAACATCAAAATTGTTAGTTATAGAGATTTCTGTGCGATCAGATCATACATCCGAATTTGCATGGTCCACCACCTCCTCATTCACAGGAGAGGTTTCTAATGGAGCCCCAGAATCAACAATACCCGTCCCTCCAAACTGAAGTTCTCCTTCACCTCCATGATCAGGAACATGAATATGATCAACGATATGTTCACTCTCTAGTGGCTCTGTTTGCTGATAAGCCTTTTTATTTATCACTTGTGTCCAACGAGTCGTATTCTTCATAGGACGCAGCTCCCCATCCTCCCTTGGATGCGGAGGATCAGCTCGTTTATTTTTCTTGCCATCCTCATTACCATGTCCCATAATGTAACAGCGTGTGCAAAACCGTGGCAAATTCTCATATCCAATGGAAGTATAGAAAGAATAATCATCCGCTTGAATAGTAACATTTTGTGGAAGTTTGTCTTGGACATCGAGCTCCACCAACTCCAGCAGTAATGGCTCGAATAATAGCATCACTCCAAAACTCAAAAGGGAGTTCTTAGATTCGAATCCAAACCTGTGTGATAGAGGACTTAATGCGGTATGGATTAAAGAATGGCACCCATTTCTGAACTCTTATACAGCCTGGCTTTAAATCAAATACTTTCTCATCCAACACCCACTCCTTGGCAGCATGATCATGAATTAATATGTTATAGTATCCACGCCCAAGCGGCACAACAAATATATCACTCACATCAAAAACCACTTTGAATCGAGCAACAACATCAGGAAATAATAAAGACTTTTGTCCACGTTCATAAGTAATCCTACCAATCACAAACTTAGAACATAATGTAATACGATCCTTTAACAAACTTGCAATCAACAGAAACTGAAACAGTGTCACCTGAACGCTCCAGCGGCTGGGGTTGGAATTCCTTCACATAGGGCCGCCCGGAACGAACGAATTGGAGTAGAATCATACCCATGAGTGGGCGATGATCCAGCAGCACCAGGTTCATCAACCGGTTGCTTCCCATCGTAGTGGCTGGAAAACCAGCATCGGGTGGAGTAGAATCTGCATCATGAGAAACATATCTGATCGGTAACATATTGCAGACTCTGGGAGTCGGAGTGATGAGGACCGATTTTCTAGGGTTCAAAATATTCTTGCGATCGGGAACGTTCTGAATTGGTGGCGGTGTACTGGCGCGAGAGGCACCAGGATGATGGGCGAAGTGATCGGATTGAGATGGCAACAGGGCTGGATTTCAGATGGCAGTAAGGGTCGATTCCGTTGTTATCGGAACCACGTGGGTAGCAGAACGCGGTCTGGTAGGAAGAGCCACGTCAACAGATTGTGAGAAATTAGCCAGTGTGGCGTCGGTTGCAGCCTTCCGAAAATCAAGGGCAGTGTCCAAAGATCGGGATTTCTTTGTTGTCGGAACCGCGTGGACAGCAGAATGTGTTCTGGTAGATAGTGCCACGTCAGCGATCGTGAGAAATCAGCCAGTGTGGCGTCGGTTGCAGCCTTCCGAGAATTAAGAGCAGTGTCTAATAAGGATTCTGGAGAGGTCCCGGCAAGGCGTCGCGCATCAAGATGATGATCCTTCCACAATTCAAGGGAGTTGGTCGGAATATTGGATCCTGGGACGGCGCGACCAGCAGATTTGCGGCGATTTTTCGGATAAGCTTCATCAACCTTACGATCAGCATCCACATCAGCAGATTTGCAGATTGCGGTGCATCAACATCGCCATCAGGAATCGAAGTCCTACAAGTCCGGGTCGCATAAGGAGCAGAACACGAACAAGTATTGTCCACATCAGCGGTTTGGACCATCAGTGTGAAGTTCGCATCCCTGGTCGGATATCGCGATCTCGCCACATCAGCAAAAATCTCACCCCTCTTTTCAATGATGCTGGTCGGAGAAGAAACGGCCAGGCTGGACAGCAACGACTCATCGTCGGTCAGCCTGCAGCGACTAGGGTTAGGGCCAGAGAAATTCAGCCCTTTGACAGATTGTGTAGACGGAATATCGAACCTTCTTTCTACATCATTAGCAGCCATCGACGATTCAATCTCACCAGAATTTGCAACGGACAAAAGTTTCCAGATTCAATGGATCAGTCGATCATGTCTAGATCAATACGTTTAGGGGAGCAATCTGATCAAAGAAGAGTCAAAATCCATGGGAATTGGGTAAAGGCACGCTGACACGCTGCCGTGAGGTTTTCCGGCAATTCAGTCGGCTTCGACGACCCGCCGCCTCTGTCACCGGCCGGATGCATAGGCGGCCTATTTTAGAGAGAAGACAAAGAGAATTTTTTAGGGAGAGAAAGTATCTTTTTTTAAGGAAACGAGTTGACACATTAATTAATACTCCCTCCATCCCATTAAAGTTGGTATAATTTTTTTTGGGCACGAAAATTAAGGAATATAATAATTTAATGTAAAGTGAAGTAAAGTGAAGTGAGAGAAATAATATTTAATGTGTAGTGGATAGTTGTATTAGAGGTGATATGTAGGGCCATGAGAGTAGATTAATTGTTTTTATGTGAATCTCATGTATTAAAAAGAAAATGTGTCAACTTTATTGGGACAAACAAAAAAAGAAAGTGTGTCAACTTCTATACGGAGGGAGTAATTAATATATCTAAATTTATATCATGACACATTCATGAGTCTTACTAGGGTGCACCTGCACCTGTAAGATCTAATCTATTAAATTTTAAAACAATTAATCTTCATCCTTAGATTTTAATTAGTAACTAACTTTTTAATTTATGTAATTACTATTATACCCTAAATTACACCATTAAACCTTTAGGTGCACCGATGCACCCCAAAATTACCCCACATTTATATATAGTATTTTTATTTTTACTTAAGAAATACTTTTATATTTTAAAAATTAATTTACAAATTTTCCTGTGCACCTAGGTGGTGCACGAATTCAAATTTACGTACTCAAATTTAGAACTTGTTCATTAACGAATAAAAATACGTATACATTAACAAATAAAAGTAGTTGTACTTTATTAACGATTTTTTTTATTAGTTACGAAAAGTCAAAAATAAAAAAGAATTATAAATAAATTTATTAAAATTGACAATGTTATATATTTTTTTAAAAAATTGAAACCATTATTAAAATTAAAATTAAAATATAAGAATTATATATATATATATATATATATATATATATATATATATATATATATATATATATATATATATATATATATATATATATATATATATATATATATAGTAAAAGATAAGAAAATGAAATTATTAAATACGGGAGATGGTCAATCCTTGAAAATCCTCATGAATAATATTGTTAAAAAAATGGTGGAGACATCGCCTGCAGCGCGGTCTCACGCCATGCGCGCGTGAGGATACGCGCTCTGATGTGCGTGCGTGTCTGTCACCCATTTCTCTTCCAATCTCATATTTTTTAGAAAACATGGATAGATTCTGCTCTACCCAGCAAAAAACCCCACGACCACACCAACGTATAAAACCTCCTACTCAGGTTTTTTACATTTTCCAACTCAGTAAAATACCTTCAAAAATCCTCCCATTGAGGGAGGCCTTAGTGAGAGTGTGATACCCATATTTTAATTGTATTAGTATGTGTGTGTGAGTCTCATCTTTATATATAATAAAACACACTTTAAAAGTCAAAATTGAAACACACTTTAAAAGTCAAAATTGAAATAATTTTTAAAATATACCATTGATTTTGATTACTAAACATTTTTTTAATATCATCCGTTCATCACATTATTTAATGTCATTCATTCATCACAATTATGATATTATATTTTGACCATTAATTTTTTTATCATAATAATGATATCTTATTTAATTTAAAATGATACCTTATTTAAAATGATTTCTTATATGTGTGCTTAATATTAATTTTTCATTAAATATAATACATAACTACTACTAATTTTAATTATTTCAAATTATTATGTTAATATTTGAATTAATTTTTTCAAATTATGTTAATTGTTCATAAATAATTTGAATTAATTTTTAATTAATGATTCCTTATATGTGTGCTTAATATTATTTTTTTCATTAAATATAATACATAATTACTACTAATTTTAATTATTTCAAATTATTATGTTAATATTTGAATTAATTTTTTCAAATTATGTTAATGATTCCTAAATAATTTGAATTAATTTTTAATTATATGGTTTAGGGTTTAGGGTAGTATTATTTTATTATTATCACTACAAGAAACTGCCAGCATACCGACGGATTTACCAATGAAAAAATTCATCGGTAATTACTGACGGTTTACCGACGAATTACGAACGGTTCATTGATTTAATAGGATTTATTTTAAAAATATCATCAATAAAAATTTTCGACGGTTTTTGCGATGGATTACCGACGGAATTAGCGACGAATTTCTTTTCCGTCGTTAAATCCGTCGGTATTTTGGAGGGAATAAATCCCGAAAGATTACGACGGATTTAATCCGTCGGTAAATATATCAAATTATATTTTTTAGAAAAAATTTAGTCTTTAATTTAGCAACGGATTTAATCCGTCGGTAAATATATTAAATTTTAATTTTTAAAAAATTAATTTTAGTTTTTAATTTACCGACGGATCGGTAAATAAAAAAAAATTTTAAAAAATTAATTTTAGTCTTTAATTTACCGACGGATTTAATATGTCGGTAAATATATTAAATGTTATTTTTTTAAAAATTAATTTTAGTCTTTAATTTACCGACGGATTAAATCCGTCGGTAAATATATCAATTTTTTTACATAATAAATTTAGTCCTTAATTACCGACGGAATTAATCCATCGGTAAATAAATAAATTTTATTTAAAAAAAAAACGCGTCTTCTATTTTTTTAACGTAAATCGTATTTGATAACCTAAAATATCTTAGAATTTAGACTTAAAAATAGAAATAAAAAAATCAAATATGTAAACCAGGAACTGATAAAGCCCTAGTTACACAATTCCCAAAATCGAACTCGAAGAACTCTAAATACTGATGGCCAAAATGCAAAATCGAAGAACTCCTGCTGATAAAATCGAAGAATCCGCCACCACTTCTCGTCGCCGACCGCACTCCCGATAGTCACTCGCGACGCCAGTTTCAATTGCTCGCGAGCCTCGCGACGCCACCCGTTGCCCTCTCGTTTGTGACGGTGCAAGACTTCTAGGCCACCACCGGTCACTGCTCGCTATAGGTTCCACCCGTGGCCTTCCCGTTTGACTCAACAGCGCAAGCATTTTCAGGTTCCATATGTTCCAAAGAGGTGAGCCAAGGTTTTGTTCCAGAAACTAAGATTAGAAAAAATAGGAAAGTTGAAGTTATAAGAGAATTTTTGTTTAGATTTCTTTGAAGTTTGTTTTCTGGTTTTTATCTACACTCCCACTGTGAAATTTATGTTCATTCTCTGTTGTGTATTGTTGCTCTGTTAGAGTTGAATTATTCAATATTTTAATTTGGCTTGCAATGTTTTGTATCTACAGCTGCTTCCTAGTTAAATTATTCTAATGTGTTAGAGTTGATTTAAGGCTGCAATAAAGTTATGATTTGGTGTGGGGCCTGTGTTTAATAGTTGAAATTGGGCTAGAATTCCTTTTTTCTTGAAGAAACTTCATGTTATCTTATTAATTCAACAATAAGAATGAGTATTCAGGATGTGTTTCAGGAAATATTTTTGTCATATGTAAATTGATTTGCGGCTTTGAGAAACTTGCCTTTATCTTATTATTTATTTTTCTTTTCTTTGTGTTTTGATTGAGTGAAGAAAATTCTTGTTCGAAAACTTTACATTGTGAGATGTCTTTTTAGGATTATTTCCACAAAAGTAATAAAAGATTGACAGTGAGCAATGAATAATTGTATAAAAAAATGCATCTATGTGCTACTGAACCTCTTTATCCTCGCCAAAACACATTCATTTTTATGTTCCTCATGGTTAGAGACATCCCAATGATACCACTTATCAATATCCACTTCACCAATCAAATAAAATTTTGAACATTAATCAGTCCTGTGGATAATGGATCTTAATTAGATTTGTTTATCTCATTAAATATTTAGTTTGATACACATTTAATTTGAATGGGCAAGTTATTTTATTATTTGAATTGGCAGGTTATTTCAGTCCTGCCCAAGTTCTGCTTTTTCATTATTTCATTAGTATATTACTACTTGACATCTTCATTAGTTATATGTTGTTATTGATAGAGCTTCCCTTAAAAAATTGGGAGGTGTGAAAGTTTAAGACGACTGATATCGTATAAGTTTTCTATTAAATAACAGTTACATGTAAATTTGATCTACATTCTCCCCTTTCAGTTCTGTGATTTTCTAAACTAACTATTTTTTGTTAAATTTCAAGCAATAAATGCCAAAATTAAAATTCAGTGAAGAAGAACTTGAGCTATGAACTGCATCTACAAAGACTTGAGTTCTCCAATCAAAGCAAGACTGAAAGGCCTTCTCTCTCAAGTAAAATGACCCTAATTGAGCACTACGTCGCCATTTCTTCCGCCACTCTATAAGTCAGTTTTGAAATAATTCTGCTTCTCTCTTTTATGTGTTGATCAGGAGTTCTTTTATTTAGTTGGGGAAAGATTGTCATTGAGTTTGGACTTGTTATAATTTTGCTTTAATGATTTTGCAGAAATTATAATGTTTTGATGAATTCTACTACTTGGTATATTGCCTTGACTTTGTGTATAATATTAATTGTATTAGTATAATTATGGTGGTAAGTGAGTGCCTGAGTGCCAGAATGATTGCTTCCTCTACTGCGTACCAACTGTCTCATTTTAGCCTATAGAATGTTGTCTTTTCCCTCAAATGTGTAACAAGTTTTAGAGTGCATCTTGATTTTTTTATGCATTTCGTTCCAGAATGTTTGTACTAAGTTAGGATATTTACCACTAAATTTGATTAAGTTAGGATCGGATAGTTGATAGCAATGTGGAATAATTTTGAAATCCAATTCCAATAATAAATCCAAGAATAATATGTGTATATGTTAGACTTAGAAGTTGGTATGCATTACTTATTCAAACCATGAATTTCAAAATTTTCATCTTGCTTGTTCTTTGTTTGGTGGCTTTGATTGGAGGTGGTCACAGTTTAGATGAAGAAAGAAAGGTAAATTAATTATTTTTATTTGATCAAATTAACTAAAAGGTGTTAAACAACATGTAAACCTCATCTGATTCACTGCATTTCTTGTTCTCTCAAACTAGGCTTACATAGTATACTTGAGAAATCTTGTTGGAACTAATCAGTCATCTTCCTCGTACCATCTTAGTATTCTTGGAGAAGCTGTCAACAGCAAGTAATGCATGACATGAAGTTATAGCTTGAATATAAAAGAATAAACTTACATGAAAAACGGTGGAACCATTCATAAAGGCTCACGTGCCTCATCTCCATTCAATTCAATGTTATTTGAACTTCTTTTGGATTCATAGGGAAATGTAATATGATGGTATCATGTTAGTCATGATCTAGATGGGCTGCTAATGGTGTTTTGCACGACCCAGATATGCGGAATATGGTGACATGGTGATTATTAAATTTTTTTTCTAATAGTTTTACTGAAATGATTGTTATATATTCTTTCTTATCTATGCATCTTGTGCGTTTAATTATTTGATGATAATCTGAATTTTTTCTACCCCTTAACATGTTAAGGCTTTGCTTCTCTAGAGTCAATGGAAATTTAGAGCTCCTACAATTATTTCAATTGAAAGCAATGATATCTCCAGTCCCTGTATTGAAGTACATGAGGTTAGTTATAATTGCAAATGATATGCCTGCTTGAATCTGTAAGGTCAGTGATTAGCAAGCTTTAATTACTTGGGAGAGAGTAAAGTTTATCATTTTCTATCTGTAGGCTAATTCAGTTCCATTTTAGGTACAACATGGCTCTAAAATTAATGATTCAAACTATTTGGAGGCACAAGATCATGGTAAGGATGCTACTACAAAATAAAAGCTCTTATCAAACCTCTTACTTGCTGATTTGTCAATGCATGTATGATCATCGGATGAGAAATTAGCTATGGAAAAAAAAAGAAATGCGACCATTTACCCTACTGCAAAATCCAGTATGCAAGCCTTGGCCCTTGTACCTCTTTGGGCAAGGATTGTGACTCAGATAGGAAAAATAGAGAGATACTTATATAGAACTACATATATTTGATTAAACGAAACACCTTTATTCCTCAGTTTTTCTGTCCTGAGCGGTAAGGTCAGGAGAATCGAATTATTGATGCACATTTGTTGAGACTCTTGTATAATAGGAACCTGCAGTGGTGCTTCATGAATGCAAGAGCTGAGGTTACTTTGTTGGTGTAGAAGCACTGTGCAGAGGTGAGTTTATTTTTTTATTTTTTAAGATTACAAAATATGATTTCTTATTAATTGTTGGAAAGACGTGATAGTTTGGTTATGTTGATTTACAGTTCTGTTTTAGTGATGGGTATTTTTGAAGCAAAAATTATCAAACAAATGATATGCATGACTTTGTGGTTTAAAATTTTAACAAGTCTTAGTAAATATATCAGTGTTTTAATTATTACCTAGTAATTTATGTTTTGGGATTCTAAAAGTATACCACATAGAATATAAATGATGTGTTTTGCTTCTACTAAGAACAATATCTAAAACCACATAATGAAGGAGATATTATTACGCCATACTTCTGATATTTATTTGGTGTCAAGTTCTTGTGCACTAAAATATCATTTTGAGTCTCGTAGGAAAAGATCAATGGAGTGCACTTATGCTAGGTGACACGTGTAATGATTTTGATACATCTAAATTTAGAATTTAATTATTGAATATAAAAATTACTTAGCTTGAATATATCAAAGATATGTGTTGATATTGCTGATTTTGGTAAGTAGATGGATAGTCCAATGGTTAATGAATCAAATTTATCCCGAAAGAAATTAGATGAATTTAGTGATTTTCATTCACATTTTTTTCAAGTGGTCTCCTAAAAGAATGGTATGTTGACATGTAAATTTGAAGTCTTTTATGCTACTAAAATTTATCTTTCATTTAATTCCTATAATATGAAGACTGTTGGTATCAAAATAGACTATTAATATGATTTGGTAGAGAAAATTAATCAATTATCTACTATTTTAAATAGTTTGTGTCAGCACTACCTAATAAATTGTATTCTCTGCACCATTTCCTTAAGGCTTTATTAGTGGTTGCCTATTAAGAAAATGATAAGTTTATCTTTGTAAATGGTTATATTTTTTGTGGCTCACACACACATGCTTATATTTGTATTTCATGATCATTTTTTGTCATAATCATTGTTAAGTATGTGAACTTTGTGATGGTTTGATAGTGTTCAATCTTATACACGAAGCATAAGGAATGATAATAGTTGTTATATTAATTGCAAGATACGTTCTTTTACCATGTTGAAAAGATTTTCTTATTATTGTCGATGGAATGAGCTAGGAAACTTGCATCTCTGATCTCAAAAGTTACTCCTTATATGCCCTTTTGTTTCGTCTATATTTGATTCTTTGTTGTGTTTAGGATGAGGGATAAAGGCAAAGCTTATTCATAGAGCTACTGAATGTTTGATTTCTGGAGAAATGCTAAAGTCAACATCGACTGGAAATAGTTGTTGTGAAGAAGATTTAAGTACTCTTGCTACTGAATTGACACTAGAATCACAATCTTCACTTTGTCTGCAATGTTGTAAGCTTAGTATTTGGATCAACCAACATATTGAGACCTTAGATATAAGGTTATGTTCTGATGTTGGTGAAATATAATTGAAAATTCATTTATTGTTGTATTATTATTTAATGGAAATACAATATTATTTATTATATTGTATGAATGTTTTACAACCCGTTTAGATATAATTAATAATCAAAATATGTAAATTTTTTTAATAGGTATTAATATTAAATTTTTAAATATAATATTAAAAAATAAATATAAATTACCGATGGATAAATTCGTCAGTAAAATAAAAATTCATACAAAAATACCAAATTACCGATGAAAATTTTCGTCGGTAATTTAGCAACGAACAAAATCCATCGGTAATCTATTATGCTTTATATTTTTTATTTTGAAATTAGTGATGGAATTTTTCGTTGCTAATTACCGACGAAAATTTTCGTTGTTAAAATCGTCGCTAATTTATGACTTCCTACTAATTGGAATTGATTTATTACTGACGAAATTTATTTTTACCGACGCTCAAAATCTATCCCTAATTACCGACGGATTTAAATTTTCTTCGCTAATAAGTTACCGATGCAGAAAATGGCGACCGCTCTGTTTCCATCGGTAATCCGTCGGTAAATTGATTACCGACGAATTTTTCAGATTTTACTGACGGAATTTTTCGTCGGTAATCTGGCAGTTTCTTGTAGTGATAATAACTTATAAAATTAGGGGTTTAAGTCATATTTTTGTAATAGAATTGTATTATATTTATTTTATATTTAATCAGTAATAGTATAAGTTAAATTAAAATATTAATTTTAATCAATAAAAAAATACTTTAAAATAGTATTAAATGGGTATGAGTAATTTACGAGTATTTTTTTATGTACCGGTATCCGATCTATAGACCGACTAATTCGGGGATGGTTTGAGAAATTAATCATTGGTTTGATTACAACTAATTTATGAGAAATATATATATAAGGTTATAGGAAGCTCTCTTATAATATAATTAAATGAAATGTTTATAATCAAATTATGTCTAGGTTTAAATATAGTTTTTAGGAGATTTATAAAAATGTATGAGAGAAGGTTTTCATTTTTCAAAAATATAATAACAATTTTAAGTGAACGATCTATTAATTTTTTATTATTTCAATTTATGAATAGAATCAGCGTAAATAATTTTTCATATAGAAATAAAATCGAGAAATAAATATATTACCTGTAAGTAATTCTTTCATCGGTCCTAATATCGATTGATACAAAATTTATCCAACTTGAAATAACTCTTATACAACAGAGTGCATGTAACGTGTAATGGATGTAATCAAATAAGATGAAAGATATATACACTAAGCCTCCCCTTGATAGAGGAGATGTTGGAAGATTTCATACCTACTTCTGTGGGGAGCATGATCAGTTTGATAATTTTAGATTTCTTTTACAATAACCTGTCTGGCCCCATTCTCGAGTTGGGTCCGTCGGCCCCGTTTCTTGCTCGTTTCAACTCCTGTTCTGTTTTTGCTCAGTTTTCATCATGGAAGTCTTACTTAAAAGCCATCACATCTATTAAATCTTGGGAAGATTCAATTTAATTGGAATTTTATGAATGGAGAAAATATTATCACAAATTCCCCCTAAAAAATTCGAAGTGATCAACTCAAAAAATTAATGGACCCCAAAACGGATACAACTCTTCACTTTTTTTATAGATGTGACCCTAAACTCTCTATATTCTAACTTATTCATTTCATTTTGGCTTATATTTTATTACCAAGAGTTTATATTTTAAAGAAATATAAACAAAACAAACATAGTGATACATAAACTTACCAATACAACCCATAGATTTCAATCTATGATATTCTTCACTTCTTTCCACTAAGAACCAACTCTTTAATCATCCACACGAAAGGTCTAAACACCGTATCTATAGTAAAGGTGAAGAGTTAGATGGGACAGAGAGAGTAAAAAAAAAATAAAGTATATGTGTGTTAGTTGTGTGCTTAATATTATTTTTTCATTAAATATAATACATAACTACTACTAATTTTAATTATTTTAAATTATTATATTAATATTTGAATTTAATTTTTCAAATTATGTTAATGATTCCTAAACAATTTGAATTAATTTTTAATTATATGGTTTAGGGTTTATGGTAATATTATTTCATTGTGATAATAACTTATAAAATTAGATCTATGATATTCTTCACTTCTTTCCACTAAGAACCAACTCTTTAATCACCCACACGAAAGGTCTAAACATCGTATCTATAGTAAAGGTGAAGAGTTAGACGGGACAAAGGGAGTAAAAAAAATATAAAGTATGTTATGTGTGTTAGTTGTGTGCTTAATATTATTTTTTCATTAAATATAATATATAACTACTACTAATTTTAATTATTTCATTATTATGTTAATATTTGAATTAATTTTTCAAATTATGTTAATTGTTCCTAAACAGTTTGAATTAATTTTTAATTAATGATTCCTTTATGTGTGCTTAATATTATTTTTTCATTAAATATAATACATAACTACTACTAGTTTTAATTATTTCAAATTATTATGTTAATATTTGAATTAATTTTTTCAAATTATGTTAATGATTCCTAAACAATTTAAATTAATTTTTAATTATATGGTTTAGGGTTTAGAGTAATATTATTTTATTATTATAATAACTTATAAAATTAGGGTTTAGGTCATATTTTTGTAATAGAATTGTATTATATTTATTTTATATTTAATCAGTAATAGTATAAGTTCAATTAAAATATTAATTTTAATCAATAAAAAAATACTTTAAAAATAGTATTAAATGGGTATGAGTAATTTATGAGTATTTTTGATATACCGGTATCCGATCCATAGATCGACTAATTCGGGGATGGTTTGAGAAATTAATCATAGGTTTGGTTACAAATAATTTATGAGAAATATATATAAAAGGTTATATAGGAAGCTCTCTTATAATATAATTAAATGAAATGTCTATATATAATCAAATTATGTCTAAGTTTAAATATAATTTTTAGGAGATTTATAAAAATGTATGAGAGAAGGTTTTCATTTTTCAAAAATATAATAACAATATTTAGTTAACGATCTATTAATTTTTTATTATTTCAATTTATGAATAGAATCTGTATAAATAATTCTTATAGAAATAAAATCGAGAAATAAATATATTACCTGTGAGTAATTCTTTCATCGGTCCTAATATCAATTGATACAAAATTTATCCAACTTGAAATAACTCTTATACAACAGAGTGCATGTAATGTGTAATGGATGTAATCAATTAAGATGAAAGATATATACACTAAGCCTCCCCTTGATAGAGGAAATGTTGGAAGGTTTCATACATACTTCTGTGGGGAGCATGATTAGTTTCATAACTCTAGATTTCTCTTACAATAACCTGTCTGGCCACATCCTCGAGTTGGGTCCCGTCGGCCCCGTTTCTTACTCGTTTCAGCTCCCGTTCTATTTTTGCTTCGCTTTCACCATGAAAGCCTTACTTAAAAGCCCTCACAACTATTAAATCTTGGGAAGATTCAATTTAATTGGAATTTTATGGATGGAGAAAATATTATCACAAATTCCTCCTAAAAAATTCGAAGTGATCAACTCAAAAAATGGACCCCAAAATGGATACAACTCTTCGTTTTCCTCTAAATATGGCGTTTTATAAATAATGTTATATTTTCACTTTTGATAGATGTGATCCCTAAACTCTCTATATTCTAACTTATTCATTTCATTTTGGTTTATATTTTATTACCAAGAGTTTACATTTTAAAGAAATTTAAACAAAACAAACATAGTGATACATAAACTTACCAATACAACCCATAGATTTCCATATATGATATTCTTCACTTCTTTCCACTAAGAACCAACTTTTTAATCACCCACACAAAAGGTCTAAACACCGTATCTATAGTAAAGGTGAAGAGTTAGACAAGACAGAGGGAGTAAAAAAAAAAAAAGTATGTTATGTGTATTAGTTGTGTGCTTAATATTATTTTTTCATTAAATATAATACATAACTACTACTAATTTTAATTATTTCAAATTATTATGTTAATATTCAAATTATGTTAATTATTCCTAAACAATTTGAATTAATTTTTAATTAATGATTCCTTATATGTGTGCTTAATATTATTTTTTCATTAAATATAATACATAACTACTACTAATTTTAATTATTTCAAATTATTATATTAATATTTGAATTAATTTTTTTAAATTATGTTAATGATTCCTAAACAATTTGAATTAATTTTTAATTATATGGTTTAGGGTTTAGGGTAATATTATTTCATTATTATAATAACTTATAAAATTTGGGTTTAGGTCATATTTTTGTAATAGAATTGTATTATATTTATTTTATATTTAATCAGTAATAGTATAAGTGCAATTAAAATATTAATTTTAATTAATAAAAAATGCTTTAAAAATAGTATTAAATGGGTATGAGTAATTTACGAGTATTTTTTATGTACCGGTATCCGATCCATAGACCGACTAATTCGGGGGATGGTTTGAGAAATTAATCATTGGTTTGATTACAACTAATTTATGAGAAATATATATAAAAGGTTATAGGAAACTCTCTTATAATATAATTAAATGAAATGTCTATATATAATTAAATTATGCCTAGGTTTAAATTAAGTTTTTAGGAGATTTATAAAAATGTATGAGAGAAGGTTTTCATTTTTTAAAAATATAATAACAATTTTAAGTGAACGATCTATTAATTTTTTATTATTTCAATTTATGAATAGAATATGTGTAAATAATTTTTCTTATAGAAATAAAATCGAGAAATAAATATATTACCTGTGAGTAATTCTTTCATCGGTCTTAATATCGATTGTTTCACCCTTAGGTAAACATTAACCAAGCATACGGGATGCAATATAATAATAAATTTGGGATGATATTATCATGAATTTTTTAAATTGGACATGTCCGATAACGGATGGTGAACATTTAAATTTGATACGAATTACGGGTACTCCTAACATCGATATTGATTATCTCTAATAATTATATTTTCTGCTACCCTGTTTTACCCTAAGCATATTGATAAATAATTTGGAGTAGTTATAAATATAGTGATAAATTTTTAAACAGCGCAGATTCGGATATGAGCGGTTGATATTTAAATAAATATGGTATGATACCTTTAAATAAGTACGAGTACCTACATACTAATTAATAAATATACAACTACCTAATATGATATTACATAAAAATTGGATATTATATGTAAATAATAAGTGGTATAACTATAGAATATTTTTATAAACATGTTTGAGACGTGTACGAGTATCAACCAGTGGTTTAGGGCATACTGTACCCCGATGATTTAATATTTATCAGCAGTGAAATGACTATTTTACCCCTGTGATTTATGGTAAATACTTTTTTCCAGTGGTTTAGGGCATAATGTCCCCCGAGGGTTTAATATTTATCGGCAGGGTTTAGTGTTTATTCCAATTGTAACATTATGACTTTACCCCTGTGGTTTAAGGTATAGTATTATCCAGTAGTTTAGGGCATACTGTACCCCGAGGGTTTACCATTTATCGATAGGGAATAGTGTTTGTTCAAAGGATGAAATTAAGATTTTACCCCAATGATTTTTGGTATACTGTACCCCAAGGGTCTACATAGCATGTAGTATTATGGAGGGAGTATATTATAAAAAAATTAAGGTATATTTTTGGTTAAGAGCTATTTATTTGACAAAATCCCTGATCATGCAACACACAACACTGTTTTTGGGTATTTTTACTGCTGCATGGGACGATATTACTAGGCTTCTTCTTCGGGTAGACATAGAATGATTTATTTAAAAGACATGATTTAGACTTCTCTTTCGGGTTTAAATAATATCAGAATACCTTTGTCCCGTGCAACGCACGGGTTCAAACGCTAGTGTGTGTAAAAAAAAAAGTGGACTCTTTAGGTGGGACGACCAAATGAAAAAAATAACTCTTTGAATGGGACGAAGGGAGTATATATGTGGGTCACATTATACTGTAATAAGTGTGAATTTATTAATAAGGGATAAGGATAGGATTGGTGTGTGGGAGTGTTACGACGGTATTGTAATATCACTTGATGATATTTTGTCTAGAATTTGAATAAATGCTTATGAAAAAATGCTGTTTTTAATCTAAACTTATACTATTAATTTTGACATTGAACTAATGGAGAATTTTTTTAAAGAGTCATCTAACTTTGTTTGTTTGAGGACGAATGTCAAAAAGTTTTAATTAAACAAATGCAAAATTATTGAAAATCATAGATTCATTGAAGCAGGCAATCATAATGGTATACTTTCTCCATCTCAATTTGAAATAGTATGTGGCTTAGGTATATTAAAATATTTGGAGTATAACCTGGGTGGAATCATTTCCACCAAATGAATTGGTGGCACTTGTGGTCCCTATCTCTTTCTAATTAATCTAATTATTATTCATTAATATTGTTATTTTATTTATTTTTTATTTTTTTTAATTTATTATATGTAAAAGACCATTATACCCTAAACCATAATGATAAAATTACAATTACACTATAAATCCTAAAATTTAAGAGTGAAATATATTCTAAACCTTAAATCGTAGGAGTAAAATATACTGTAAACTACAAGGGTGAAATTACAATTATACCATAAACCTTAAACCATATAGGTGAAATATACCCTAAACCACAAGGGTGAAATTACAATTATATCCTAAACTCTAAAGCCTAGGGATGAAATATACTATAAACCATATGAGTAAAATTATCGTTATACCCTTAAAATTAATCCTAAATCCTAAGAATAAATAATAAGTAAACTTTAGTGGTAAAATATACCTTAAACAACTAATATAAAGTGTACTTTAAATCATAAGTTGAAATTACTACTAAAATTAAAATTAATAATAAAAAGAAAATAAAAGGAAATTAAATAATAATAGATAAAAAAGGATCAGCATTCAGCGACCTTTTTTGGAGAAGGGGAGTCGATTTCACCAAATTGAATTGGTATAATTAATATTTATAGATTATTCTAGTTTAGTTATTCAGTCAGCAAGTTTGTTTGATTCTCAATAAATAAATCAACTATAGTGATTTAAATGAATTAATATAAATTATAAACTATAAGAATAAAATTATAACTACACACTAACAATTAATTTTAAATCCTACAAATAAATATTAAATTTTTTGGACAAAATGAACCACAAAACGCAAGGGTCAGATTAAATGAGTTATTCTATTATAAAACGGATATATGTGAGATGAGTCGATCCATTATTAAAGTATGATTGTTAGTAAATTATTCCCTCCATCCCATTTCAATCATTACATTTTTCCTATTTAGGCGACTCATTTTAATTCTCTACATTTTATTTTTTGATTGATTGGTTCCACACAATAATACTCCCTCCGTCCCGATAAAACAGCACCATTTATTTTTTCCACGTAGATTAAGGAGCATTATTATTCTATGTATTAGAGAGATGTGATGGGTAGTGGTGGGCCATTAGTGGGGCTTTTTTTTTAAGAGAAAAATGGTGCAATTTGGATGGGACGCCCAGTATAGTAAAATGGTGCTATTTGGGCGGGACGAGGGAGTATATTTCAGTGAGACTCATACAAAATACGAATACAACTACACACTTTATGTTAAATATTATATCTTTACCTACTACACATAAAAATACAATAGTTCTTAATCTCCTCTCAAAAATGAAACGTCAACATTGAAACGGACGGAGGGAGTATGTTTAATGAAACTCATTTTCATATGATTATTGCATACTTTAACTTTGTTTGTGGAGTTTATTTCTTATTTTTATATTTTTATGACTTCACGGTTATGAGTGAGATTTTGCATATTTTGGAAAAAATGAAATTATAAAATATGAGTAGAGGAAAAAGTTGTTAATTCATGTAGATAAAAGATCGTAACTCCAATTTCGTGGGCATGCAAATATAGGATTTGATTCAAATTGTACTCATGCTTCATGGCATGTAGATTTGAAGTGGGCCCCAACAAATTGAATTTAAATTAGTTTTGCGTGGGTGGTGACATTACATAGCCTAATTTTTCAAATTTTTGTGGGCCCAAAAACTAAATGGAACTACATGCAAAAGTGGAATCCCAAACCGTGTGATAACATGCATAATTGCCTTGACCCATTATTTCAAATGCACGTAAAGCCCAACATCCATAAAAGCCCACACACGCAGCAGCGCCTAATCTGAAGAAGCAGAATCGCGAACAGAACAGCCACTGATCCCAATCACGCCACTCATCCACCATCACACGCTACCTCATCCCATTCATTCTATCCATTACTTGGTATGTGCAATTCAAAAAGGAGAGATCATGCAACTGAAGGAGACAGAGTGAAGGACATCAATTATTTTTTGATTTAGGGTTTTATCTTAAACTCAATTTCTTTTCAATTGCAATGAATTATGGTAAGATCCTTCTTACACCTATAGAAATTGTTTGTAACTCAATGGCGTAAACACTTTGAGTAATTCTATGGTTTATATATATTAAGTTATTTTGATTTGATACTTGATGATGAGTCAAAACTTGTGGAATGCTTATTTGCTTTTTTTATGAAATACTTGGATACTATTTAATTTAAATTGCGTAATATTTGTGGTTATTTTATGATATTGACTAATACTTGGGATAATTATAACTTGTGTGCACAATTAAATTATTTGCTTATTTTATACTCCCTCCGTCCCGCCCATACCGTCCCGTCCATACGTTACCGGTTGCTTTTTGTCGGCCCTAAAAGTGGAAAATGAGGACTTTTGAATGGGACGTCCAATATAGTAATATTTGAACCTTTTGGTGGGACGGAGATTTTTTAGCTTATTAGACATAGAAATTATGATGAATGTTATTAATTTGATGCCTTGTCACATTAGTAATATATTCAAGAAATTAGGTAATAAAATGGAGTAGTACCTAAAAATGGAAAACATATTAGTTCTAGTACCTGACGAGGGAGGGAATAATATAATAAGTACCTAGGGAGGGAGATAAATTTATTAACAACCCAACCTAGAGTCCTAGGAGATAAGCCAGACCAATTACAAATTTGTTTAGACCAAATAATTGAATTAGTAAAGTTTAGTGACTCTTCCATAAGCATCTATAGGAATTGAACCCGACCATCAAAGTATTGAATTAATTAGGTTAATCCAGAACCCCTAGAGCTATTATTTCTCATATTTAAATATCCATATTTCCTTTAATTGCTTTTTATTTAATTTTGAAAGTATTTATTAGTTTTAATAATCACAACATAATTGAATTGGTTATATGTCTCGTCTAGTTTAGTCATTTTAGAAAATAAATAATTTATCGTCCCTAGGATTCGATATTAAAATTTGGTTGCCTGCTGCTACAGTCAATATCCCTATACTTGGGGATTTATTTGTGTGCACTTAAAAACACGCAACATGAATCATATTATAAACACTAAAGATATACTTTAATTCATTATTCACCATACTTTAAAAAGAAATATTTTAACTAACAATAACAATATTTTACATATAATACAATGATACTTTAATAATGAATTGACCTGTCTCACAACTCATCTCACATAATTACAGTTTTATAAGAGACTTTATCTAAATCTTAAAGTTTTATCAATAGAGAGGTAAAATAAATTATAAAATAGTATAGTAAATATTACATATATTATTAAAATTGTAAGTAATAATAATTAATTAAAAAGATAAAAAGTTTATTAGAACTCAGCAATAGAAGAAGAGCTGTAGGAATCAAGTTTCATAACCTGATTTCATACGATAATTCGCTTTTATTATTATTAGAAAAATTTTATAGTGAGACAGTAATTAGATTAGATCGGTTGATCCACTATTAAGATATGATTGTTATATAAAGTATGTTAATTTGTAGTTAAAGTATGTCTTTTTAAAATGGGTTAATTATCCTAAAAGTCTCCACCTTTTTGTGAATTGCGTATTAGTCCAAAATTTTCAATATTTACAAATAAGTTCCCAACCTTTAACACATTTTGCAAATCAAACCACCAGGCAGCTAGAGGTCTGCCCATTGGCTGACGTGTCAATTTTTATTCCACGTCGGCATTCCACATGTTCAACAATAAATCCACCTGTTAAAAAAAATCTTTTCTTAATAACTAAGGAGAATTAAAATGTATTTTCCCCAAATTGTGCCCTATCTGTTCCATCATCCCCGAGATTCTCTTCCTCCTCACTCCCACCACTTCATCACTAACCACAATCACACTACTCTCTTTCTTCAAATTTTTCAGATCCAATTATAGCACTGGAGAGCAAAGAGGAGGACGTCAGAGTGGCGCCAACAAGTTATCGGATCGGAGAGGCAGCCTATCGGCATGGCGGCGCAGAGCCAGGACAAGGACTACAAGGAGCCTCCGCTGGCGCCGCTGTTCGAGCCCGGTGAGCTCATGGTCCTTCTATCGCGCCGGCATCGTTGAATTCATCGCCACATTCATCTTCCTCTACGTCACCGTTTTGACCATCATGGGCGTCGTCAAATCCAAATCTAAATGCGCCACCATCGGGATCCAGAGCATTAATTGGGCTTTGGGTGGAATTATCTTCGCCCTTGTCTACTGCACTGCCGGAATCTCTGATTCGCCGTCGTAGATTAATTAATTATTCAATTTGGACTCGCCTGATCAGATAATTAACTAATTGCAGGTGGTCACATAAACCCGGCGGCGACGTTCGGGCTCTCGTTTTATTCACTTGGTTAGTAAGAAACGACAGCAACGACATCATTTTTTTTAACAGCTGGGTTTAAAACAACGTCTTTTGAACGCGTGGAATGCCGACGTGGAAGAAAGACGGACACGTCACCACCGGGTAGGTACCAGCTGCCCGGTGGCTTGATTTGCAAAATGTGTTAAAAGTTGGGAACTTATTTGTAATTATTGAAAAGTTTGAACTAATTCGCAATTCGCGAAAAGAAGAGGACTTTTAGTGTAAAAAATCCTTTTAAAATAGGATGAATAATGAATTAAAATATATTTTTAAAGTATTAAAATATGATTCACTATCAATATACTTTAATTATTAATAAACATATTATATAACTACTGTACTTTAATAGTGAATCAACTAGTATCACAATTCATCTCACATATACCCATTTAACCAGAGAGTTTTATTATTAGGGTGAGTCCCATTTTTTTTTTAAGAAAGTGCGCGGTAATTTAATTATCAATTGAAAAAGTAGTAGTCTAATTAAGGGATGATCTATCTATCCCTTATCTCTAGTCTCTCGTATTCCTTTTTTAATTTCGTTCCTTTTAGAAAAAATAATTACTTTAATTTTAATTCTTACATTTAATGTTTAAAGTATAAAATAAAAACTCTCTATATTAAAATAAATTATATATATTTTCTATTTTAAAATAGTTTAATGGAATAAATATGAGATATTACATTTTTAATTAAAAAATTATCACTTTTTATTCATCTTATAAATTATTTAGGTAGAAACAGTTCAATTGATAATTATCACATTTTCTTTTATTAGGTATCATTTTTTATTACAAATATTATCACTTTTATCTTACTGCGACGACTTGTTAATGAGAAAATAATTCAATTTTAATAAATATCACTTATATTTATTACATTTTAATAAAAAATTATCACTTTTTATTCGTCTTATATATTGTTTAGATATGAAATAGTTCAATTGATAATTATCACATTTTCTTTTATTATGTATTAATTTTTATTAAAAAAATTATTACTTTTATCCTACTGCGACTTGTTAGAGAAACAGGTTTAATGAGACGATTATCATTTTTCCATGACTGTTTATCATTTTTATTTTAAATGTTATCACTTAATGTATGTATGAAATGAAATGGTTTAATTAATGGTTATCATTTTTTAAATCAAGTACTACATTTTATTATTAATGTAATCATTTTTTACTTATCATATCAAATAATTATTATTTTTTCTTAATCAAGTATTATTTTTTATTTATTTTATAAATTCTTCCTACATTAAATAATTTAATTGATGGGTGTCAATTTTCTCTGAACATATATTACTTTTTATTACAAATATTATCACTTTTTTTGTCTAATAAATATAATATTAAAAAAAATCATTTAAACGTTATCAATTTTTTTTATAAATTTGCATCATTTTTTTTAATTATAAATATTATCACTTTATATAGATTTTATTAATTATTTATAAAATGTTTAAAGTTGACGTTATCACTTTTTATTAATTAGATATTATTTTTTATTAAAGCTATCACTTTTTGTTAATAGAACATTATCACTTTTATTAATGTTACAAATTTTTATAAATATATACAAATTAAAAGAAAAAATAATAGTAAAATTTGAATTTAAAAGAGAAATAAAATAAATGACAGAATTTGAATTAAGAAAAATAAAAAAAAAAAAATTTACAAGAAAATTATAAAATATTAAAAAGAAACTAGAAATTGAAAGGACATGCCATAATTAAATTTCGGACACATTAACATGAAAATTTTGCGACGCTACTGTGACCGCTAACCATTACCGGTGCAAGTCGGGTAAAAACATATCTGTCTCACATAAGGTGATTCGTGACACGTTCTCATTCAAGTCTTTGCCTTATTATTATTATAGCAAAAATTACTCTACAAGTGTGTTAGCATCCAACAGGTCAAATTTTACCCATGACCCGTAGTACTTATATATATTTTGACCCATTTGAATCATTTTCAACCTATTCCTCTCCATGTTGGGATAAACAGATCTCCATTCATTCCAAATGGACAAATAAAGAAGAACATAACAAGCACAACACAAGAATATACGTGAAAAACTCCAAAATCCGAGAAAAACCACGGATCGAAAAATTACCACTATGTGAAAATTTTGTACAATCACACATAATTTATCTCTCCCGACCCCAATCCCTACACTCTTACAAATCTTTGACTAATTCACACCTTTCTCCCCATTCTCACAACCGAGAATTCAAAAAGGAATTTAAATAGAATCAAACACAAAGATTAAAGTGTACTTGATTGGTGCACTTGAGATCAAGTCCAAGGGCCTCCTTATATAACACCAAGGATCCCTCCCCTTTTACTCTTCATCCGATGTGGGAGAAAGAAATAAAAGAAATCCCTTCTTTTTTTTAACAAACCCAACAATCTCCACCTTGTCAAAATAAAAGAAGATTCATTGTCTTCACCGACAATTATTATTAACCCTGAGAATCCCTTAGAATCAACCATTCTAAGAATTATTGTCTTTACCGATAATCTATTCTCAATCCGAGAATCCTACTCCACCATATGAGTAGACCACTTAGAATCAACCATTCTAAGAATTTCTTGTGGCATATATCGAAAAATACCTGTTGATATTTATGGTGCTACTTCTAGCACTTGGCTACCCCTGGAAGTCCATCAGCCATCGATATACATCCACCACACACCCTACATCACTTGCCAAGTCAATGTCCGTGTGCAAACTTGAGGACCAGCTAATATTATTAGCTCCTTTTCCATGACAACTGAATATGTCATAAGGATTCCCAATAATATTAACTCAACATTCGGAACTGTTGCCGCACCAGCTCCTCCTTGACCAGCAACATCACCATTACTCCACCGTAAGCAATTATCGTACCATTGCTCCACCGCAATTACTGCACCATTGCTACACCTTGAGCAAAAATCGTCATTGTACCAACATGACGTCGCTGCCTTTTACCGCCAAGCTACAACCAGGTTTGACTAAACCCTTTTCCTACTGAAAGTGTCGTTACTTGAAGCTGATTCCAACCCTCCTGGGATTCACGATGCTTTTCCCCACTTATCGGTTGAATCCACGCTATTCTTTACCGATCTAACGCTATTCGATACCAAGCCACCATATTGTCATCATCCCCATTGAATCGCAGCTTCCCATGCCACCAATCATTACCGGAAAATCTGTTCCTTTCAAACCTCCTTGAGTTGACTCCATGGAAAATCCCATGCCGCTGTTAAGCCAACTCCACCACCAGGAGTCCCAGCCATTCATATTGCTGCAGGTCCAAGAACTCCGCCAAAAATTGCTGTCCCACATATCATATCCCTTGCCACGCCACTGTCACCACAGTTCGGTACATTTCACCGCAAGAAAGGAGATGCCACCACATCCAGCTGATCTTCTGACCCCCTTATACCACTAGCTTTTCCCACTTCTTTCATGCTACCCTTAGCCTAACGAATAACCCTCTTCCTCTTATAAAGTCTTTTCTGATGTGGAAGGTCAGATTATAATGCAACCACAGAGCATACTAAGAACTTTATAAGCGCCCGAACCGATCTCTAATACCACTTATTGGGATAAACAGATCCCTATTCATTCCTAAGGGACAAATAAAGAAGAACATAAAAAGCACAACATAAGAATTTACGTGGAAAACTCCAAAACTGGAGAAAAACCACGGACCGAGAAAATACCACTATGTGAAAAATTTGTAAAATCACACATAATTTCTCTCTCCTGACCCCAATCCCTACACTCTTACAAATCTCTGACTAATTCACATCTTTCTCCCCATTCTCAAAACCGAGAATCCAAGAAAGGAATTTAAATAGAATCAAACACAAAGATTAAAGTGTACTTGATTGGTGCACTTGAGATCAAGTCCAAGTGCCTCCTTATATAGCACCAAGGATCCCACCCCTTATACTCTTCATCCGATGTGCGACAAAGAAATAAAAGAAATCTCTTCCTTTATTTTTGATAAACCCAACACTCCCGTCCTACTTTCTCTCTCTAATTTCTCTCCCTCTCTAACTTTCTCTCTCTTTAATGCTTTTCTCTCTAATTTCTCCCATCTCATAAGTTTCTCTCTCTAATTTCCCTGCCCTAACTTTCAATCTATCACTCAAATTCTTTTCCTGCCAAAGATTTCTCCATTCTAATTCAATCTCATAATGTTTTTAGGATTTTTTAGTTTCAAATTTGATTTCATTTTGAAGTATTTGATTTTTTGTTTTTCGTCGCTCTCTCTTGTATATGGTTGTGGATTTCTCAAATTTGAGTCCGATTTGGTCTCTTACATGATCTCTCTCCTCATATTTTCCCATTTTTTGTTCTCTGGTATTAATTGAATTAGATGTAGTGGAGGCAATTGACAGAGATACGGCTGGGCGAATAGAGATAGGTGGATCTCCACTACTTGACGAGAGAGAAGAAGAGAATATAGATCTACATAGAAGGGAGAGAAAAGGAAGCATCAGCAACTCTAAATGTTTCATTTCTTTCTGTAAAAAAATCCTCTGGATTACTTTTGTTTCCTTAATGTATATATTATATTAAACAAATGTATTAGCTTTTGTTGTTCAATGTACCTTCAGTAAGTTTCATTGTTGAATTTTGAATTTTGTGCGAGAGAGAGTTGGTAGTTGAAAGAGAGGAAGATGGTTGAAGGAGTAGTTTGCAGTAGAACCAATTACTCATTCAGCAAGTATCGTTAAAGATATTTAGCAAGATAATTGAAGGTAGTGACGATTGAAAGAGGAGAGGTAGCAGTTGTAGAATAAGGAAGGAGAAGACAATTGTGAGATAAAGCTATTGAAGAAGGAGATTGCGCATCTAAGGAAAATAATATATTAATTTTAATTCTTTAATGTATTAATTATAATGTTTTAATGTATACATTATATTAGACAAATGTATCACTTTTTCTTCTATAATGTTTAATTATTGTATTGGTTTCAATTTTTTAATAAAGTACAGTATTTTACACAAGTGCATTCCATTTTATTTTTATATGTTTAATTAAAATTTTCGTTTAAAATTATAATGTTTTTAGATGCACATAAAATTAACTGTAATAGTTGTAATTTTGTAATGTATATGTATTTTCAAGTAGATGTATTATTATTTTCTTTAGAATTTATCAACATTCTATATCAATTTTTAATAAGTGTATAAGTTATAACTCATTAACGTATATGTTTTTGTTAATAAACGTATTTTCTTTATAAATATTAATATTCTTTATTAATAAATTTAGTTTTAGTACATTTATAAAAATAAATATAGACAATAATTAAGTAAAATTAATGCAACATGCTTAAAATATGCATCTTTTGATTATAAAAAATGATACACACTAAATAAATAAATAAATAAAAACTCAAAAAAGTTTAATCTAAATCAAGTTAATTTCAGATTTAACTTTATGACAATTTGAAACTTGATGTAAAATTATAGAATTTTTAGAATATGACAATGTGCGTTTCATTTGCATCTGTTAAGAGGTGAAAAATATCTTCTGGAATTTTGATTGAGTCGTCTAGCGGTCTAGGGCTTGAAGCACGAAACGGAGAAGACAAAATTACCATGTGAAACTACTTTAGAGAAATCAGTGCTGAGAAACCGCTCCAAATTAGCAGTGGAAGCTAGGGCACATGACGTGGGGAAGCAAAACTACCACTGCCATTAGAGGAGGAGAGAGAAATCCATCATTGTGCCGCTTCCGTTGAAGGAGGCTCCATTGCAAAAAACATCGCCGGTACCAATAATGAAAAGGAGAAAGAATCGTGATGAATATTATGATAAACACAAGCGGTTGGATGAGAGAGAGAGTGAGAGGAGAAAAATCACCGATGGATGAGAGAGAGGGAGAAGTTGGCGGATGAGAGAGAAGGGGAAGAAGACCGCACGCAGATGAGAGAGATGGAGAAGCAGATGAATTGTGTGAATAATGACCTAATTTTTATTTATAACATGATCCATATTTTAGTGGGCCGACCCGATGTTAACATACACATTTGTACAGTAGACATACTCTATTATTATTATTATTATTATCATTATCATTATCATTATAATAATAATAATAATTATTATTAATATATAGCTACGAGAGAAAATTGCAATATTACTGATCTCATTCATCACAGTCCCATTTAGTTTTTGTCCCAATAATTTTAGTTTCAATTCCAAATATTTTTTTCCCTTGCTATAATGGTCCCACCGTTAAGTTTGCCAATAGTCTTTTAAGTAATTTTGATCCCACATAACATCCTTTCTATCATTTTTGTTCCTAAAATGCCTGTCTGTAGAATGATTTTGGGGGGCAACTTGGGCATTTTTGGAGGGAACTTTCACCCACTTTTTTCCTTATACAAGCACCACAACCACAAACCTAAAACCACTAAATAACCACACAGAGAGAAATAAGAGAAAGATTAAGAGAGAAAATATCTCATAATCATCAGCATCTTCACAAAAAATTATTGCTAATGTGGAAAAGCCACCCACATGTATGTTTCATAAAAACAAAGGAGTTTCGGTAGATTTTTTTCATACACTCAGATGGTCAGACTAGGGCTACATAACTATAAGCATTGCCAGCCAGAATAAACAGATGATAAATCATAAACACTCGGTGGAGTGCATCTCAAGAATTTTATTACTTTGATAACTAGTAGGCAAATTTTAAAACATGAAGATGTCTACAGAAGAAGGCAGTAGGATAAGAACAAGGCAACGTCCATGAAAATACCCAAAAACAATCAAGCATCAAATTCGATAACCAGATTATATAAAAGGGATTGCTTATAGATACCATGGAATCATTTGCATATTCTTAATAAATCTAGTAGTCTATTAAACCAAAAAATTTAATAACTCAAGTAAAATAATAGTATTAGAAGTCAATTTGCCCCCCTGTCTGCTTTGACACATAACCTGCACATTGAATTATCCAAAATACATGTGTTTTAAGTAAAGATAGAAAAGATTTAGATAACAATGTAAAATATATATGGAGCACAACTTTAATTGAGTGCTGAAGGAGAAGAGTGAGAGGAGAGTTTGCCATGATTACAACATTTGTTTACTAGTTACTTAATGGAATTTTGCAGTTAGGAGAATGAACAATTAAAGCTGCCAATTGCCAATTGTCATATGAAATTTGACTAAAACAAGTATCCAAATTACACGCATTAGGTCAATGCATACCTAGACATCGCAGAAGAAGAAGACAATAATCAACAATGGTATAGAAAAATTGTTTTATCAACCTGAAAGATTACAACTTGTAAGGAGCTTAGAATTCAACAAATTATAGCAATTTCATTTGGAATAATCATGAAAGAATGCTTAAAATGGTCCCAATGAATCAAATTATATATTTTAAATTGTACTCTTATTGGTAATACAACAAAATAAGTAAAGTCGATGTTTAGATTGAAAAAACAGTCATTAAAAAATGTCACTCACATTTTGAGGCTTAGCATCTATTAGTAGAAATTACAGCACCTCTTCCAATAAAATTGTTATTCATTTTACATTATTGATATTCTTTCTAGAGATAGAAATGCAGACTCCAGCATATGTGAAGAAACAAAAATATAAATTTTATTGAGAAAACAGAACCATCTTTTTCCAAGCAAACAAAAAATCAAACATCTCAATAATCTGATCAGTGGCATTATGAATTATCCTAACCAGACCATAGCACCAGCAGATAATGATAGCTTGAAGATTGGCAACAAATCCTTGAAAGCCAAAATTGAAAAGCCTCTCCATACTTGTGTACAACCACCACAAGTGATGAACATCACTTGACCAATATTCAGAATCTAAAAGGCTAAACAGTAGAAATCATAATCCCGGATATCCTAATCTTATACTTGATTGTCAAAAGCCACAAAAGAAATACATAGATCGTCAATAGTGAATTGAAAACCAAGCAACAGTAAGGATATCATGCAACACTTTAATCGCAACTCTAATTAATAACAAATAAAATCTAACATCCATAAATAGAACATAGCCGCTTCACATTTTCAATTTCCAGGCACAAGCACGAAGAAGAAATAAGTCCTTGATATACGGAGCATCTTGGTCCAAGAATATAAAATTTTTAGGACTTGAATATAGAATCATAATCAAATTACTTACTGATGAGTGCTTGTTAGTATTGTTGGAGTTAGAGCTCGTTGTGTACTTCGAATTCCACCAAATACATCACTAAACAATGGATTGTCAATGGATTGCCGATTGGCCGGAGCAGACAATTAGACTCCATTCCAAACAAACTATACAAAAGAATAGAAGATCTCCCCGTATATCAAACATGATCACAAAAATTCTTAAAGCAAAAAACCACTTCAATTTATCAAACCAAAAAAACAGAGATTGAATCCCCAAACAACTATCTCTCTCTAATTGCAACTAAACAAAAGCACGTTGAAAATCTTGACAAAATTAATAGAGCAACATAGGTGAATTATATATATAAGCCATCTCAGTTGTCCGGAACCCTAATAAGACACGCTTAATCGTGAGTGAAAGAGGGAGAACAACAGATTGAGAGGATCTTGAAGATCGTCGCCCACACGACGTCAAGATTGGACTTCGGAATATACTAGAAGGTCAAGAGGTTGTTCTCTGCAGCTGTTCTTCTTCAACATACCCTAGTGAAAGGTAATACGTTTCTATGTTCTAGCTTCCGCTATCTTAGAATTGCATGAAATCCTAACGGTTCACGTTAACCAAATGATCGAACGCCAACACATACTTCTTGGAAACTTCAAAGAGATTTCCCTACACATTGTACTGCAGGTATCTGCCACCATGAGTGGCACCCTTTTGATGTTATGTCCGCCATGATCACCCGTGCCAAAGCACGACTCCACAGATATAACCTATCCAGCGAGGGATTTTCTTTGCCACATTGTGATGACAGAACTCAAGAATGGCATGATGAGAAGATATGTTCGGGAAGAGATATTAGAGCAGATGCAATTTGGGAAAAACTTTAGGGTTTAGTGTTGGGGTTTTTTTTATTTTGAATTTGGAAGAGGTGCCCTGATTCTAATCAACTAATTTTCGTGTGAGAAATAAAAGAGAAATCTTCTCTTCTATCAAAGATAGAATTTGGAAACGCATTTAAGCATGGAACTAGAAATTTCTCTCTAAATCCGGAAAGGAACTTTTGATCAAGTTAGCATTGCAAGCTATACCTTCATATGCTATGATATGTTTTAGACTTCTAGACACCCTCTTTGATGATATATCATATACACTTAATTTATAAATACACACCCCATTAAATACATATTTTGACATTTCTGTTTTCCAACTCCATCTTCCTCATTGAAAATCTCTGACTAAATTAATATGGCTTCTGTTTTCCAAATCTATCTTCCTCATTAAACATCTCTAATTAAATTTGTTGGCGTAATCGCGTAACTCTCATATTTATCGTATATTAGGGTTTTAGTTTGATTTAATGTTGCTAATACTGAACATCATAATTAAAAAAATATATATTGTGTTTCTTCGACTGACGTGGAGTAGGTATACAGATTTCAAAGTTGGGGGTTTGTAGAGAATAATTAAAGATTTCATATAAAAAATCATATCAACAAGGAATTCAACATCCAGTCGATTCAAAAAAACTAATAATATATATATAACACAAGCATTGGAATCTTTATTTGCACAAAACATATTTTCTGTAAAATCATTCAAATAAAATACCAGTATTTGAAAATAACGTTATTTCAATTGAGATAATAGGTCAGTTAAACGTATTGAGTCAAAAGCAGAGCCAACAATAATGTCAAAAGTAATAAGATTCAATCTGTACTGATGGGTTTCTAAATAAAAATTATTTGTTGCAATGATATGTTTCTTCTCTTCAGTGTTATGATTTCTCCGTAGTATTGCGATGATAGAGAGAAGAGAGAGTGAGAGAATGAGAGAGAAGACGAGAAAGTGATTCCTGAACGCCATAAATGATATCGAAAATCTTAAACTATTTTAGTAGTATTAAATTAGGGAATCTTAAACTATTTTAGTAGTATTAAATTAGGGATTCTAATAGGATGTATAATTTTAATTCTAAAAGGGTAGTATTGAAATTTTAAGGGGTGTGCATACAATAAAATGAAGAAATAAAAATTTAAAGGGGGTGTGTATTCAATTAAATAAAAGGTGTGTATTCAACAAAAAATAGTGTGTATTTAACAATACTCTTAATAAAGAGCGAAATAGACCATAAATGGGTGAAATTACAATTATATCCTTATAATTAACAACTAAATCTAAAAAACTATACATATATAAAAACAAACTTGAAATTCTATTTTTGTCTTCAATTTTTCTCACTCTTTTTATTTTTATTTATTTAGAAACCATTCAAATCAATATTCTTTTGTTAATTAAATATTTTTAATTATAATTAAACCCTTAAGAGTATTTGATTAAATCATAAGAATAAACATTAAACTTTAGGAGCGAAATAAATCATAAACGGGTGAAATTACAATTATACCCTTATAATTAACGCTAAATCCTAAAAATCTATTTATATACATATATAAAAATAAACCTGAAATTCTACTTTTGTCTTCAATTTTTCTCACTCTTTTTAATTTTACTTTATTTAGATATCATTCAATTTTAATCTTGATTATCCATTTAATAATACTTTTGATCTCAACCATGAATCCTATTTACGCCAATAATTAATTTTAAATTAACTTATAAATTTGGTAAATTTGAGAGATATTTTTAGCATATTTATTCAATTATAAGTTAATAAAATAAATTTTCAATCAATATAATGTTCACCATTCAATTAATATATTTTAATTTAATTTAATTTATATAAGATCTAGAGATTGATAATTATTTTTTCTTAATATTCTACTAATCTATTTAAATTTTTTAATTTTAATTTAATTTTTTAGCTCAAAATTTTTGTTGAGTTTATTATAATTGATATGTATTTTTAATTTAATAGTTATTCTAAAATACCGTCTTCATTTAACTATTCAAATTTCATACATTTTTTAGTAATTGTTAATCTTGACCCGCAAGTATTAACAAACGGATTTGAGATGTATCTTAATAATATTTTTTAAATGTGGCGGGTACGAGTAGAACTAGAATTATATAAAAGAAATATATATCATGCAAAAATTATGAAAAGATACACGTTTGGTCATTAGGGTACATAAGATAGTGTTCTACATGCTAGAGTTTTTACAATTAATAATGTTAAAGAATATGTTTGATGCAAGTAGGGATGACAACAGGGTGGGGTATAGATGGTATTGTTGTAAATAAAGTGTAAGTGGGACGTTAGTTATTTTGATTTTTTTTATTATTTTAAGAAGGTAAAAACTTTTTTTTACCGACAAAATAGAATTTTTTTTATTAGTAAATATTACTCCCTCCATTCATCCTCAATGTATCCGTTTGCTTTTTGTACGTGGATTAAGGAGTATTATTATTTTATGTGTAGAAGGTAGTTGTATTAGTGGATGGTGTGTGTCCCATATTTTATTTGTATTAGTGGAGGGTGTGAGTTCCATAGTCCAAAAAGGGAAATGGATAGATTAAGGATGGACGGCCCAAAATGGTAAAATAGATAGATTGACAGTGGACGGAGGGAGTAATTGTTAGTAATTAGAAGTTAGTTCACCAAGCACTCAAACTTTAAGATTTATCTAAGCCCCCTTATAACTCCCTCCTTAATTCGTTCTCAAAGGGAATCGAATCTGGATCACTCGCTTTAGTAAGAAGTACATTGTCCAGGCCAGTTAACCCACATTATTACAAACAAAAATAGAAATAATCTACAGGTACCCCTAAATAAATGTATACCTTACACATTGTCATCTGTATATACAAGTATAAATTTATGTTATGAAAAATATAAGCATACGTAGCGCATATTTAATTGATAATACAAAACTACATTACGTATAAAAATAGTGATAAACTCTCTTGTGAGACGTCTATCTCATGAGATGGATATCTAATTTAATTATATTAAATGAAATTACATGTATTAACTTTTGACCCATTA
Source organism: Pogostemon cablin (assembly GCA_023678885.1). NCBI lineage: Eukaryota > Viridiplantae > Streptophyta > Magnoliopsida > Lamiales > Lamiaceae > Pogostemon > Pogostemon cablin. The sequence continues at coordinate 15,372,864 of CM042969.1, read as the reverse complement.
ATAATTATTAATTGAGATTTATTATATCCTATAAAATCTCCTACAAATGTGCTAATTTAGAGATATTCTAATTGACTTTCTCATAAAATAATAAAATACGTCAAGAAAGAGATCTTCAAGTTCATGAGATTCAGAACAGCACGATGAAGAATATTTTTCTTCATATTTTGGCTCAAATGGAGCAAGCCATGGGATGTATTGATTTGAACATGATGTGTAGTCGCTAGTCCTATAGTAGGGCTAATCATATGATTGGTTGAGAAGAATGCTAGATACGTAGGATTTTAGATGTTGAATTGAGTTAATTTTGGACTTCCTTTTATGATTAATGATTCATGTTTTATTTCATTACTTGTGTGGTTAATTCTTACTTACAACATGTTAGGATAGCCAATCCGATATTTTGTATTATGATTTAATTGAATCATTTATTAAGATGAACATGCATGTTAGTGTGAGGCGAGGTAAGCCATACCCTTCTTACGCTTAGAACATTCATAAGGGGACACTTAAGAAATTGAGTGAAAAGAACCAAACTTATTATCATAGTACCTTAAGGGAATTGAAAGTAAGAACAATCTTAGAAGATATAGACTTGTCAAATAGTCGAGAACCTAATCACCTTAGCCATAAGGGATTAGGGGTAAAAATGTGATTGCTTTTTGTCCTTGATTAATGAAGTTCAATGTTGAAAGTCGTGCATATCTAGCTAGTTTCTTAACCTTGAGTATGGTTAGCCTTGCTCTCTTCTTAAATACATTCTATCCATTCCATTCTATCTTGTTACGTGATTGATAGTTGATAATAATAGTTGTTAATTGATTTCTTTAGTTAATTGATTAGCTTAATCATTAGTATAAAACCAAACTTCAAACTTTATCACTCTTACAAAGTATGATCGAGGACAAATCCAGATATACCAATATTTTACATTTTCCTTGGGACGATATACTATAAATTTTGTTACTTGGTCACTTTGTGTTCAACAACGATAGAGTTCTCTTACTCTAAACATTTTTACAAAAAATGGGACTAAGAACATGGCGCTGCTTGCCGGGGAAATGTTAAAATCTTGGTTGTAATGAGTTTGAATTTGATTAGTTTTGATAAGAGTATTTCTTTTATTGTTAACTTGTTTACTTGTCTTGGTAATTTGAGGAGCTAATTTAAAAAAATTTGTAGGTACATGCAAACTCGTTCGAGGTCTCAATCTATTGAACTTTTGAACTTGGAATTCGAAGCTATCTTAAGAAGACAAAGAAGAGGAATGTTAGATCCTACGGAGGAAGTTATGGAAAACGTAATGGATAATGCCAGTATGGTTGATGAAGAAGGTCATATGAGGAATTTTCAACAAGGGGGTGATAATGTTCGAGGAGGACATGTTAATCCGGAGTTTGTGCCACAAGTTAATGCTCAAAAAGTGTACTTGCAAAATCAACAATTGCAAGTTATAATTCAATGCTTGATGGCACAACAAGAAGCTAGAATTGATCAACAAGTTCCTCTGGTCGTACAAAACCAACCTCGGGGCCATAGATATACTAGAATGAGGATGAATATTTGAGACTACTTCCAACCGCAATATGTGAATTATGCTATGGGCCCATTATTGAATGTGAATAATTTTGAGATCAAGACGGGGTTGATTAATATGGTGCAAGCGAATCAATTTGGTAGTGGTGCAATGGAAGATCCAAATGCTCACCTATCTCAATTCACGGAATTAGCTAACACCATCAAGATTAATGGAGTGAGTGAGGATATTGTCAAGATGAAGCTTTTTTCCTTTTCTTTAAGGGATAGAGATAAGGCTTGGTATCATACTATACCTCCGGGATCTTATACTACATGGAGAGAGTTGGCTCAAAGGTTTTTAAGCAAGTATTTTCCACTATCGAAGATGTTGCATTTAAAAGGTCAAATCTTCCAATTTAAGCAAATGCCTCTTGAGACTTTTAGTGAGGCTTGGGATCGGTTCAAAGAAATGCTAAGCAGGTGTCCACAATATGAATTTCCCAAAGATCAACAAGTAGGGTTTTTCTATGTTGGATTGAATCGAAGTGAGAGAATGCTTGTTGATGCTTCGGCGGGAGGTTCTATATTGGGGCAAATTTCGGAAAGAGCTATTACTATATGTGAAGAGATTGCTTTGAATACGGGTCAATGGCCTATTGATCGTTCACTGGGTATGTATGAAAAGGAAAGAATTGCTAAGATGGAAGAGGTATGCATGCAATAAGTGAAAAAGGTGGAAGCACCTAAGGAGGATGTAACCGAAAAGGCAATTTCGAAGATACTTAAGAGAATGAATTCCAATTTGCAAGTGTTTTCGAATTCTACACCTATGGTGAATCAACAAGTGCTTCCGAATCCTCAACAAAGTATGCTTATACCTTTGATGAATCAACAAGGGTTTCCAAATCCTCAACAAGGCGGTTCTATGCCTAAAATGGGTCAATCTTCCCAAAGTTTTCAAATGCCTACACCTATGCCTCAACAAGGTATGTCTCCTAATTTTGGATGCCAAGATACTTGGTACCAACTGGAAATGTCGATTGAGAAAGTTGCCTTCATGCAAGGGAGGAATTTTCAAGGAAATTATAGTGATAATTTTGGTAACCATGGAGGGGGATATCAACAAAGGCAAGGAGGATGGGTGCAAGGTAATTTTCAAAGAAATTTCAATCAACCTCGTAGGTATGAGAATTTGTCATATGAAAATCAAGGAAATGCCCTTACTCTCCCACCGGGCACTCATCCGGGGAAGAAAGCTCCAAATGGTGAAGGGAAGCCTACAATGGAGGATCAAATGGCTAAAGTGTTGGAATTTATTAAGGAAGCTAAACAAGAGAAAAAGTATGAAAAAGAGGAAATGAGACAAAAAAATAATGTAAATGAGAGGAGATTTAAAGCGATTGAGACTCACATTAGTCAAATAGCAAGTGAAAGGGGGGATGTTCATCGTCAAGGGAAGTTTCCTTCTACAATCATTACTGACCCTAACGAGCAATGCAAGGCTATTGAACTTCATAGTGGAATAAAATACGAAGGGCCTTCTATGCCGACTGAAGTAGAGGGAGTAGAGTGTGAACTTGAGCTTATGGAAAGTATGGATGAAGAAGGAAAAAAGAAAGAAGTTGAAATTGTTGAAAAATATGAAAGTTCCCCTAAACTTGAAGAGAAAAAAGTGAAGTCTCCAAAGAAGTCGGAAAGAAGTAAGGAAGCAAAATGTAAAGAGAGTGAAGAGAATTTTGAAAGAGATGAATGGGGAATACCGAAGTTGCCCGTGGCAATTCCTTTTCCACAAAGATGCTTGAAAAAAGGATTGGAGGAAAAATTTGCTAAGTTTGTTGAGATGATGAAAAATATCCATATAAATATTCCTTTTACGGATGCTTTGCTTCAAATGCCCAACTACTCCAAGTTTTTGAAGGATATATTGTCAAAGAAAAGAAGCTTGGGTGAGTTTGAAAAGGTTAATCTCACGAAAGAATGTAGTGCTATTTTATAAAAGAAACTCCCTCATAAATTGAAAGATCCAGAAAGTTTCACTATTTCATGTGAGATGGGAGAGCATGAAAAGTACAAAACTCTATGTGACTTAGGTACAAGCATCAATTTGATGCCCTTGTAAATTTTTAAGAAGTTGGGCATTGGTGAGGTTAAACCGACGTCGGTGACACTTCAATTAGCCGATCGGTCTTTGATACACCCAAAAGAAATTGTGGAAGATGTTTTGATCAACGTTGGCAAGTTTTTATTTTCCGTTAATTTTGTAATACTAGACATGGATGAAGATGCAAATATCCCGTTGATACTTGGTCGTCAATTTCTTGCCACGGGAAAGGCATTGATAGATGTGGAGAAAAGGGAGCTAACTTTAAGGGTGAATGAGGAAGAGGTAATATCTTCATTAAGAGAGGTTATGAGGTATTCTAGGAACAAAGAGGAATGTAGAAGATTGGAGGTTGTGGACAACATTGTTGAAAAGAATATGTTGTTAGATTTGTATACTAAAAGCCTTGCTTTTGTATTAAACAATGTAATAACGATTTTATTTGGAATGAGAATCATATGATCAAACTGTTTTGCATATTATAAATTATTTATTTATATGTTTGTGCAAAAGTCCATTTACTTTATACTGTAGATAATATGTTGTACGACAACACGCGGAAGATCATATTATCAGTTTCTTTATAAAGTATAAACAGATGCTCACAACCGAGATAGACGGGGACTATCTATCGGTATGGTTGTAGTGTGGTTTGGTATTAGTTTGTCTTGACTATAGAACCACATTAGTACACTGCTTTGTGTATTGAGTAGGACCGTCTGAGATCGTTCGACTTGTACTGTCTATATAGAAGAACTTGATCTCTGTTATTATGGATGTTCGTGCTCTTAATCTCTATACAATAACCTCGACACGTAAGGCAGTATATATTTCTTTGATTCATCAATGGGTGAGATTTAAATGTATTAAATCAACAAACTCGGTGAGTTGGGAAGTAGTGCTGTTTCTATGGTGTGCTGTTGATTGTAGAAGGAATCCATGTCCTTCATAGGTTGATGATGTCCCCTTGAGGAGCTCATAAGGTTTATCATGTAAATCTTGCAAGTGGATTAATTTCCGGCATGATAATAAGGTTGAGTGGTATTACTCTCGGATGAGATATTAATTAATTTGAGTTATCAGTAACTTAATTAATTAATGGGCATTGTATATCTTAAACATGGGGAGACTATCGGGCTCATAATAAGAAGGAGCCCAGAACGTAATTTTGGGATTGGATGGGTAGTGCAATAATAATATTTTAGTGGACTATATTATTATTATTGGATTTAATTAAAAGCTTTGGGCTAAGCTTGGTTAATTAAATCTGATTGAGGCCCAGCCCAATTTTTCCTCCTGGTCCCTGCAGTAACCCAAGTATATAAGTTATCTCAGTTCCTAATAACCTAAGTCTGCGCCTCTTACGTAGAAGAGATCAGGAACAGATTGAGAACTCTCTGGGGATTGTTGACCACACAATACCAGAGAGTTGACTTTGGGTAATACTGCAGAAGATCAGAGGTGTTCTTCTCAGATCATCATCCACTACACCAACCCAGAAGTTAGGTTATTTATTTAATGCTTCCGCTGTTTAATTATCTGTTTTTCTTATTGAATCACGCTCACCATAAGATCCAATTGCCAACAATTGGTATCAGAGCATGGTTTCTTGGTGAAACGTGATTTGTAAGGATGGGTTTGTGATTATTTGATTTATTGATTTAATCTGTTTTAATCGCATAGTCAGTCAGTCGGTCATCATCACATCAAACACACACCCCCTACACTATGTATGTTCGTTCGGCGGCGCATGGACGTTGGAGGTGGCGGCAGCCGGACCAGTTTTGTTGCGGCAGCGCTGGATAGACGAGCGGCTTCGATTGGGTTTTCGACTGGTTCGATTGTCGACGACGAATGATGATTTAAGGGCGAGGTGTCTGGGCGACGAGTCGGCATGACCTGGAGTCTCACTGACGGTCGGCGTCTGGACGACGCTGGAAGCAGCGCGACTGGACAGACCAGATGAGAAGGTCCCGGGTGGGTTCACGTCGATCCCGGTCGGATCGGAGATGATCGGTGACACTCGAGACTGGTGGACGGCGCTGATGATCCCAATCAACGAAGAGCTCTGGCTGGGAGATTAGAGGCAGATCCAGGCGGATCAGGGCAAGTCGATGTAGGATCGAGCGGCGCTGGTGGTGGCGCGCAGCTGACCGGTGATGGCTGTGGAGCGGCTGCCTACGGGGGCGGCATCTTGTTGCGCCGCTGTCGTTGAAACCTAGCAATGGCGCAGATGGATGGTCTCGGTAGTAGGCGGTGGTGCGCGGCTAAGCGCCGCGGCGCTGGACAGCTACGAGTCTCACCGGTGACGCTTTGGACTGCGTGCGCGTCTGAGTGCGTGGTCGCGGCGGCAGCGGTGACTGGCTGCTGGGCGACACGGGCGGTGCAGACTTCAAAGGAGATCTCCGGCCATTGGTTCATCGGAGAAGGACTGATGACGATGTTCCGATGGGCTGGGGGTGGTGCCGACAGTGAATGGGCTGTGTGACAGAGTGCTGGGAGCGTTTCGTCTGGATGCTGCGGCTGGCAGTAATTCTAGGGCTCAATATTTTTTTTGTGGTGTTGGGCTTGTGTCTGATGTTGGGCTGTTTTTTTTTAGTTGGGTTGTTTGGGCTCAGTTTCATTTTCTTTTTAAATCTAATGGGCCATGATTTAAGGGATTAGAAAAGGGCTGTAATTCTTGTATTGGTTTTGGGCTGGCAGGTTTAATTGGCTAATTTATTGGGCTTGATGGGCTCTATTAGCTCTAGTTTTATTTATTGGCTAGATTAATAGGCCCATTTACTTGATTTATTTAGTGCCTTAATTCCTTTTATATATAATTGATTTAATTGTTCTACTTGACAATTAATTGTTATATATGTGGCATGTTCTATGTGATTTATTAAATTTTAAATTAAATTAATATAGAAGCATGCTAAGTTGTATATTTTATTATGAAATATTATATGCATGTTAAAAACCCTCTGTGCTAAATAACTAAGTGGGAGAGGGGATTGATATATAAATTCCCATGGCCTCCATTATTGGTTTGTAAGTGATGTGAGTAAACTTGCACGTTGGCATTAGAGCCTTCCTCCCTATCGGATGAGTTTGTTCACGGATCACTGGTACAAACTTCTTTAAGATAATCGTAGGAAGTTATCTGAGCGCGTGTACTTCTCCATCTGTAAGGCACACAAGCTTGGGTCGCGGACTTGGGATTAAATAATGGTATACACTTAGGTGTAAATAATATGTATCCTCCCCATCGGAGTCACTGCTGTTATTTGCATGGCTAAATAGAAACCGACTATTAATTATTTTGTCATAAAGTTAGGTTGACAAATGAAATTATTGGGTAAAACCTTCTCTTGTAAATGTTCGGGTTTGTATACGTCCACACTATCGTGGCATGCAAATTCATGGTGCTTGAGATGTTGGTGAATTTTATTTTATATTGTTTTGAGGGATTCAATATAAATTGATAAATTCGAAGTGTTTGATCTGTTTATTTAATTATGATTCTCAGGATTTTCAAATGGCACTCAACTCACTTTCTGTAATACTTAAAGGGCATAAACTTACTGGTACAAATTATGTCGACTGGAAGCGAAACATGGACATTGTTTTAACTGCTGAAGATTATATCTTTGTTCTCTCTGAGGAATGTCCTCCGGAACCTAATGATGACTCTACCGAAGAGCAAAAAAATGCTTATAATAAGTGGACCAAGGCTGATAGGATGGCTAAATGCTACATTTTGGCTTCTATGTCAAATGTGCTTCAGACTCAGCATCAAGCCATGGAGACCGCCTATGATATGATGCATAATCTTAAGGAACTCTTCGGACATCAGAGTCGTCCTGCTAGGTCGAAGGGCATGGCGGTCTTGATGAATACCAAAATGGCTGAGGGCACTCCCGTAAGGGAACATGTCCTCAGGATGATGGGTCAACTCAATGAGTTGGAAGTTCTTGGAGCTGAAATCGATGGGGAAACCCAGGTCGATATCATACTCCAAAGCTTGCCTAGGAGTTTTGAGCAGTTTCGCCTGAACTATGGTATGAACAAACATTTGTACACATTGGCGGAACTTCTGACAGAACTTGTGGCGGCGAAAGAACTGTTTCGTAGACCACCTCAGGTTCATGTTGCTGAATATGCTGCTCATCCTAGGCCGAAAGGCGGTAGGAAGAAAAAGAAACAAGGAAATTCAGCACCGGTGAACCAAGTGAAAGCAAAGACTGGTGCGGTTAAGAAGCCTAAAGGCAAGTGCTTCAAATGCAAGCAGTCGGGACATTACAAGGCAGACTGCCCTCTTTTGAAGGGGAACATGAATGGTAAGTCTTATATACTAGTTGTTGAATCGTGTTTAGCGGCTGTATCTGCTGACACTTGGTGTGTAGATACGGGAGCCACTGACCATGTCTGCAATTCTTTGCAGGGGTTCCACCAAACCCGACAGCTCAGTGATGGAGAGATTACTATACTCATGGGAAATGCTACAAGAGTAGCAGCTGTTGCAGTGGGAGACGTCTATTTATCTTTTAATAAGAATAAAACTCTTGTTTTGAGGAATTGTCTTTATGTACCTCATTTTAGAAAGAATTTAATTTCAGTTTCTAAATTGTTTATGGATGGATATTCTGTTTCTTTTAATGACAAAGTTGTTTTAAGGAAAAATGGAATTTTTATCTGTGATGGTGCATTGATAGATAATTTGTATACTCTTAATCCAATTACTCCCACAGTGCAACAAATTGAAATGAATGATACATCTACTAATAAGAGAAAAGAACCTTCTAAAATGAACCAAACATATCTTTGGCATCTAAGACTAGGTCATATTAACTTGAGTAGGATTCAAAGGTTGATAGTTGATGGACCTCTGAGTTCATTAGTAGTGGAAAATTATCCAACTTTCGAATCCTGCTTGGAAGGAAAAATGACAAAAAGGCTTTTCAAGGCAAAGGGGCATAGAGCCAAGGATTTGTTGGAATTGGTTCATTCTGATTTATGTGGTCCTATGTCTGTCCAGGAAAAAGGTGGTTTTGAATATTTCGTCACTTTCATTGACGATTATTCAAGATACGGATATATTTATTTGATACGCCGCAAGTCTGAATGCTTTGATAAATTCAAAGAATACAAGGCTGATGTGAAAAAGCAACTTGGAAAATATATCAAAACACTACGATCTGATCATGGTGGTGAATATCTCTTGGGAGAGTTTAGGAATTATTTTTTGAAAAATGGGATTGAATCCCAATTGTCTGCACCGGGCACACCCCAGCAGAATGGTGTAGCGGAAAGAAGGAATAGGACTCTTATGGAAATGGTAAGATCAATGATGAGTTATTTGGAATTACCAAATTCGTTTTGGGGACACGCCTTAGAAACAGCGGCTTACATTCTAAACTTAGTACCTTCTAAATCGGTAGCCTCCACACCCACAGAACTGTGGACCGGGCGCAAGCCTAGTCTGAAACATGTTCGGATTTGGGGTGCTCCGGCACACGTGTTAAAGGCAGATGCTGATAAGTTAGAATCACGTACTCATGTTTGTCTGTTTATAGGGTATCCTAGAGGAACGAATGGTGGTTTATTTTATAGTCCCAAGGACCAAAAGGTGATTGTGAGCGCGAATGCAAGATTTTTGGAAGAGGATTATATAATGGATCATAAACCCATGAGTAAAATTGTTCTAGAAGAAGTTAGAGGGGAAACACAAAATATAATACCAATTGTGCAAGAGGATATACCACAGGACACTGCACCACGTGTCACACATGATACACAAATACCTGCGGAGCCTCGTCGTAGTGGGAGGGTTGCCAGACAATTGGATAGATTCATGGGATTGGGAGAGTCATCCGACTTGGTCCCAGGTGAACATAAAATTGACCCATGGAATTACAACGAGGCACTGCAGGATAAAGATGCTCAATTATGGCAAAACGCAATGAAATCTGAGATAGAATCCATGTATTCAAATCATGTCTGGGAGCTTGTAGAACCACCTAATGGTGTAAAAGCTATTGGATGCAAGTGGATCTATAAGAGAAAAAGAGGATCTGACGGTAAGGTGGAAACCTTTAAAGCAAGGCTTGTGGCTAAAGGATATACTCAGAAAGAAGGAATCGATTATGAAGAAACCTTCTCGCCCATGGCCATGCTTAAGTCAATCCGGATTCTTTTATCTATTGCTGCTCATATGGATTATGAGATATGGCAGATGGATGTCAAGACAGCTTTCCTGAATGGAAGTCTTGAGGAAAACATCTATATGAAGCAACCAGAGGGTTTCATTGCAAAGGGCGAAGAGCATATTGTATGTAAGCTTAAAAAGTCCATTTATGGATTGAAACAAGCTTCAAGATCTTGGAACATCCGTTTTGATGAAGTAATCCAGTCATATGGATTTATTCAATGTCCGGATGAATCATGTGTATACAAGAAGTGTGACAGAAACGTAGTGGTATTTCTTGTACTCTACGTGGATGATATTCTGCTCATTGAAAACAATGTAAAGGTATTGTCGGGCGTAAGGGTATGGCTGTCCAAGCAATTTGAGATGAAGGACTTGGGAGAGGCCGGACACATTCTTGGGATCAAATTAATAAGGGATCGCAAGAAAAGAATGTTGTGCTTATCCCAAGCTTCATATATTGATACAATCCTGACTCGTTTTAGCATGCAAGATTCCAAGAAAGGTTTTTTACCTTTTAGACATGGAATACCTCTATCTAAGGAAATGTGTCCAAAGACACAACATGAAATAGAGGCAATGAAGCTGGTCCCTTATGCTTCGACAGTGGGAAGTCTCATGTATGCTATGCTATGTACGAGACCAGATATCTGTTATGCCGTGGGCATGGTCAGTAAGTATCAAAGTAATCCAGGACAAGGGCATTGGACTGCGGCAAAGCATATGTTGAAGTAACTGCGAAGGACTAGGGATTATGTGCTGGTTTACCGGGCAGATACTTTGTTACCTTTGGGTTATACTGATTTGGATTTCTAGTCAGATAGGGATGCTAGTAAATCCACCTCGGGTTATGTGTATACTCTTGGAGGAGGAGCCGTAATATGGAGGAGTGTAAAGCAGAATTGCGTTGCGGACTCTACCATGGAAGCTGAATATGTAGCAGCCTCTGAGGCAGCTAAAGAAGCAGTATGGCTCAGGAACTTCTTAATGGACTTGGATGTGATTCCTGGTTTGCCCAAAGCAATCACAATTTATTGTGATAACAGTGGTGCAGTAGCAAACTCGAAGGAACCACGAGCCCATAAGGCGAGTAAACACATTGAGAGCAAGTACCACCTGATACGAGACATCGTTAAAAGAGGGAAAGTCGTTGTTGCTAAGATAGCATCTGAGGATAACCTAGCTGATCCTTTTACTAAGAGCCTTCCAGCGAAAGCGTTCGATGGGCATGTAGAAGGAATGGGGATTAGATGCGTGTCAGCAGATAAGGCAGCGTAGTCTTTTAGTATAAGTGGGAGATTGTTAGATTTGTATACTAAAAGCCTTGCTTTTGTATTAAACAATGTAATAACGATTTTATTTGGAATGAGAATCATATGATCAAACTGTTTTGCATATTATAAATTATTTATTTATATGTTTGTGCAAAAGTCCATTTACTTTATACTGTAGATAATATGTTGTGCGACAACACGCGGAATATCATATTATCAGTTTCCTTATAAAGTATAAACAGATGCTCACAACCGAGATAGACGGGGACTATCTATCGGTATGGTTGTAGTGTGGTTTGGTATTAGTTTGTCTTGACTATAGAACCACATTAGTACACTGCTTTGTGTATTGAGTAGGACCGTCTGAGATCGTTCGACTTGTACTGTCTATATAGAAGAACTTGATCTCTGTTATTATGGATGTTCGTGCTCTTAATCTCTATACAATAACCTCGACACGTAAGGCAGTATATATTTCTTTGATTCATCAATGGGTAAGATTTAAATGTATTAAATCAACAAACTCGGTGAGTTGGGAAGTAGTGCTGTCTCTATGGTGTGCTGTTGATTGTAGAAGGAATCAATGTCTGTCATAGGTTGATGATGCCCCCTTGAGGAGCTCATAAGGTTTATCATGTAAATCTTGCAAGTGGATTAATTTCCGGCATGATAATAAGGTTGAGTGGCACTACTCTCAGATGAGATATTAATTAATTTGAGTTGTCAGTAACTTAATTAATTAATGGGCATTGTATATCTTAAACATGGGGAGACTATCAGGCTCATAATAAGAAGGAGCCCAGAACGTAATTTTGGGATTGGATGGGTAGTGCAATAATAATATTTTAGTGGACTATATTATTATTATTGGATTTAATTAAAAGCTTTGGGCTAAGCTTGGTTAATTAAATCTGATTGAGGCCCAGCCCAATTTCTCCTCCTGGTCCCTGCAGTAGCCCAAGTATATAAGTTATCTCAGTTCCTAATAACCTAAGTCTGTGCCTCTTACGTAGAAGAGATCAGGAACATATTGAGAACTCTCTGGGGATTGTTGACCACACAACACCAGAGAGTTGACTTTGGGTAATACTGCAGAAGATCAAAGGTGTTCTTCTCAGATCATCATCCACTACACCAATCCAGAAGTCAGGTTATTTATTTAATGCTTCCGCTGTTTAATTATCTGTTTTTCTTATTGAATCACGTTCACCATAAGATCCAATTGCCAACATATGTATCATCTTCATTCCAAGGATCCGTTGAAATTATCATAAGTCACTCTTATTCTATTGACTCTATAAAATCTAACTCTTCTTGTTGTTTAGAAAACGATGAAACAATTGATGAATTGCATTGTTTAAATGCTTGTAGGGAACTCACAAGTGTGGAAGCAAAGGAAGCAAAAATGGAGAAACTTGATGAAGAACCAAAAGAAGAGGTGCAAGTGAAGAAGAAGGTGGAGTTGAAACCATTACCGGAGCATTTGAAGTATGCTTACTTGGAAGAGAATGAGACGTATCCGGTAATTGTATCTTCTTTCCTTAATGATTTAGAATTGAAAAAGTTGTTAAGAGTGTTAAGGGATCATAAATCTTCTATTGGTTGGAGTATAAAAGACTTGAAAGGTATAAGCCCATCTTTATGTATGCATAAGATTCACTTGATTGATGATGAGAAGTCATGTGTGCAAAATCAACGTAAATTAAATCCTATAATATAAGAAGTGGTAAGAAAAGAGGTGTTAAAATGGCTTGATGCGGGAATTATCTTTCCAATTAGTGATAGTCCATACGTTTACATGTAGTGGCAAAAAAGGGTGGCATGACAATTGTTTGATCCGATACGAATGAAACAATTGCCACCCGAACTATCACGGGTTAGAGAGTGTGTGTTGATTATCATAAATTGAATGAGAATACTCGTAAAGATCATTTCCCATTGCCATTCATAGACCAAATATTGAATAGACTTGCGGGACATGAGTACTATTATTTTCTTGATGGATATTCTGGGTATAATCAAATATTGATTGCCCCGGAAGATCAAGAGAAGACAACATTCACGTGTCCTTATGGTACATTTACATTTAGGATGATGTCTTTCGGTCTATGTAATGCCCCTGCCACTTTTCAGCGTTGTATGATGTCGATCTTTGATGGTTTAATTGAAAAAGTCATGGAGGTGTTTTTGGATGATTTTTCCATGTATGGTTCCTCTTATGATATTTGCTTAACTAATCTCACTATTGTGTTGTAGAGGTGTGAAGAATCGAATCTTGTGTTGAATTGGGAAAAATATCACTTCATGGTGACCGATGGGATAGTTTTGGGACACCATATATCGAAATATGGTTTGAAAGTGGATAGGGCCAAAGTGGTAGCCATAGAACGTCTTCCCCCTCCTACTCTGAGAAGGGGGTGAGATCATTCTTAGGTCATGCGGGCTTTTATAGACGCTTTATCAAGGATTTTTCAAAAATTGCTAAACCACTTTGTAAATTACTTGAAAAATATTATCCATTTAACTTCAATGATGAATGTCGTGTCTCATTTCAGGTGCTCAAGAGTGCTCTCACTTCTTCTCCAATACTCATTACCCCAGATTGGAGCCTACAATTTGAATTGCATTGTGATGCTAGCGATCAATCCATAGGAGTGGTGTTGGGGAAAACGAGAGAGAAAAAGTTTAGAGATCTATTATGCCTCAAAGTCCTTGAATTCATACCAGTTAATTACACCACAACGGAGAAGGAGTTTTTGTCCATAGTGTATGCTTTTGAGAAGTTTGACCGTATTTGGTTGGCACGCAAACTATTGTCTACACGGATCACGCTGTGATAAAATACCTCATGAGTAAGAAAGATACTAAACCATGTTTGATCCGTTGGGTATTACTTTTGCAGGAATTTGATGTGGTGATCAAGGATAAAAAAGGGGTGGAGAATTGATCACGGATCATTTGTCTAAATTGGAAAATAGAGAAGAGAATGAGGACATGAAGCCGATTGGGGATGAGTTCCCGAATGAGAAAATTCTTCAAGTTGAAGTTGAGCAAGTGTGTACTCTAATGGTGAATATACCTCCTTGGTATGCCTATTATGTCAACTTCCTTGTGTGTGGAATTAAGCCCACGCTGCTAAATGAGTATAAGGTAAAATGGTTTTATGTGGAAGTAAATAAATACTTGTGGGATGAGCCCAATTTGTTTAAGATTTGCAATGATGGAGTAATAAGAAGATGTGTGGCTAATGAAGAAGTTTTGGAGATTCTTGAGCTATATCATTCGTCTTTGTGTGAAGGCCACTTTGATCATCAAAAGATGGGGGCTAAGGTTTTACAATCGGGTTTCTATTGGCCCACATTGTTTAAAGATGCAAAAAAGTTTGTGGCTAAATGTGACAGATGCCAAAGAGTAGGGGGAATAGGTAAGCAAGATGAGATGCCCATGAGTTTAAGAATTGATGAGAAGATCTTTTATGTATGGGGCATTGATTCTATGGGACTGTTTCCCTCGTCACAAGGATATATGTACATCTTGCTAGCCGTGGATTATGTGTCAAAGTGGGTGGAGGCAATTCCTACTAAGACAAATGATGCTTTGATTGTTCAAAGGTTTTTGAAGAAGAATATTTTCTCTAGTTTTGGAGTTCCACGTGCATTGGTGAGTGATGAAGGATCTCATTTTGTGAATAAATTGATGGAAGGATTGTTGAAGAGATATGGAGTGAAGTATCGAGTGGCTACACCTTACCACCCTCAAGCAAACGGATTGGCGGAGGTCTCAAACCATCAAATAAAGTTAGTTTTGGAAAATACAATCAATGGGGAGAGGAAGGATTGGTCGGAAAAACTTGACGATGCCTTATGGGCATATCGAATAGCTTTTAAGACCATCCTTGGTGTGTCACCATATTAATTGGTTTATGAAAAGGCTTGTCATCTTCCCGTAGAATTAGAGCACTGGGCATTGTGGGCTATTAAACGCCTTAATATGGATGAAAGGGAGAGTGGTAAAGCAAGGTTGTTGAAATTGGTTGAGCTTGAGGAGTTTAGAGGAAGAGCATTTGATAATTCCCTCATTTACAAAGAGAATATGAAAAAATAGCATGATGCTAAAAGTCTAGCTTTTTGTATGAACAATGTTATAACAATTAATTTGAAATGAGAATCATATGATCAAATGATTGCATCTTATAATTTATTTATATGTTCGATGCAATAGTCCACTTACTTTATACTGTAGATAATATGTTGTGCGACAACACGTGGAAGATCATATTATCGGTTTCCTTATAAAGTATAAACAGATGCTCACAACCGAGATAGATGGGGACTCTCTATCGGGATGGTTGTAGTGTGGTTTGGTATTAGCTTGTCTTGGCTATAGAATCACATTAGTGCACTTGTGTGTATTGAGCAGAACCGCTTGAGATCGTTCGACTTATACTGACTTATAGGAGAACTTGATTTCAGTTATTATGGAAGTTCGTGCTCTTAATCCCTATACAATAACCTCGACACGTAGGGCAGTATGTATTTCTTTGATTCATCAATGGGTGAGATTTACATGTTATTAAATCAACAAACTCGATGAGTTGGGAAGTAGTGATGTCTCTATGGTGTGATGTTGATTGTAGAAGGAATCCGTGTCTGTCATAGGTTGATGATGTCCCCTTGAGGAGCTCATAAGGATTATCATGTAAATCCTGTAGGTGGAATTTATTCCGGCATGATAATGAGATTGAGTGGTACTACTCTTGGATGAGATATTAATTAATTGAGTTGTCAGTAACTTAAATTAATTAATGGACATTGTATATCTTAAACATGGGGAGACTAACGGGCTCATAATAAGAAGGAGCCCAAAACGTAATTTTGGAATTGGTACGGTAGTGCAATAATAATATTTTAGTTGAATATATTATTATTATTGAACTTAATTATAAGCTTTGGGCTAAGCTTGGATACTTAAGCCCAATGGAGGCTCAACCCAATTTCTCCTCTTGGTCCCTGCTGTAGCCCATGTATATAAGTCACCTCACCTTATCTGGAACCCTAATCTAATCTAATCTAACTGATTATTCACGTGTGATGAGGGTTGAGAGCAGATTGAGGAGGTCTCGTAGATCGTCGCCCACACGACGTCGAGATCGGACTTGGGACATACGGCAGAAGATCAGAAGGTAGTTTATTGCTGTTGTCTGCCACCTTGAGAAATTTATATAAAATCGTAAAGTGCTCAGAATTTGATGATCAATATACTGATGGAAAGCCGTCGAAGAGAGGATCGTTTGAACGCAAAGATCACTCAATTCCGACATCAGACGAGGAAGTTATGGCATTCTCGTGGGACTGCGCAAGCTGCCTGCGAGAATCAATCTTCATCAACATACCTTGGTGAACGGTAATCGTTTCTATGATTTATTACTTCCGCTATGATAGAAACGTATGAATCCCTAACGGGTCACGTTAACCAAACGATCCAAGCGCCAACAGCTAAAGTGAAGAAAAAGATGTTTGTTCCCGTGGATAAAGTTCTTGCATTCAATTCAAAGCTTAAGTTGTTCCCTGAAAAGCTTACGTCTAAATGGATGGGGCCATATGAAGTGCTTGAGGTGTTGAGTAAAAATACATTAAAGCTTAAGGGTCCCAATAATGAGTTTGTGGTAAATGGTCATCGGGTGAAACATTACCTATCTCCTTCTCAAAATGAGATAGTGTATGTGGACACCCTCTCTTCTTGAAACTCTTTGATTGCTTCGTAGAGTAGGTTTTATTTTTATTTTTAATTATTTTTCTTGTAAGTTTGGTATGTAGGTGGAAAAGCTCATTGGGAAATTGCATATGAAGAAAGACAAGGGTGCTAGAGATGGAATGAAGATGTATGCCACACCACTCTTTACAAACTTAAATTTTAACACTTATATTAATTTAAGTTTGGGGGGTGCGTGGTGGTCATACTTGGATTTTGGAAGTGCACATAAGTCATTACAAGGTAATCTCGTGAGGATCATTGGTGGAAAATACAAGGGTAAGACTCACCACTCTGTGCAAACTTAATTCTCAACTTATTTCGATTTAAGTTTGGGGTGAGTATGTAGTGTGACTCAACACTTGTATATGCTTGATGTATCATGTGTTGATAGATTGTCTTATCATTTGTTGATAGATTATCTTGTGCAAAATGGGTAAATTTTGAAAATTTTCTCATGAGTTAGGGTCATTTTGGTGCGTTTGGTGGTGTTGAAGTGCATGATAGTCCATTATTTGATCATAAATTATGGAGCTAATGTTGTGATGAATTTTGAGCATGAATAGGGTGTATTGGAAGTGCAAAAACAGGGCAAAAATGAGGCTTGAAGTTAGAAATTAGAAAAAATAAAGAAACGGCTACACGAGCCGTGTTCAGTACACGACCCTGTAAGGATTGACCGTGTACTGATATCAGAAACCGCTACTCGCCCAGGACCAAGGGAGAGTTCAGCGCACGGCCCGTGTAGGAGGCAGAGGCATGCCCCGTGTACTGCGCACGGGCCTGTAAGTGATGGTTGTGTGAGGTTATTAAAATCACCTACACGGTCATGATTGAGGCCGTATACAGAACACGAGCCATGTAGTGTTCAAAATCAGATTTTAAAAACCCAATTGCAGAACACCCATCTACATTCCGTACTCGCCTCAAAACCAACCCTTCTTCCACTCCAGAATCACCTCATCAGTAGAAATTCGTCCATAAACATTCACATTTGAGGTAAGGTTGAAGTGATTTATTCATTATTCCTTCAATTCCTCATACCAATTCCATCAATTTTCTCCAAGATTAACAAGGTATGATTTTTGAACCCTTGTTTTCAATTGAAGTTTTGAGAGTTGAAATTCTTGCACGGGTTTTGAATAGTAACGTGTTTAAAGCATGTTTAGGGATGTGAAACATAGATTTGCAAGTTTTAATTGAGAAATTGTTGGAATGGAATAAGAATTAGGGTTCATGAGATATAAATTGGAGAATTTTTTAGTTTGGTTAAATTGAATGATTGTGATGTGACATATTGATTTGGAATATTTGTATGATGATGATATTGACATGAAATAGGGCTTAGGTGTTTAGGATTTGGGCATGAGGCTATGTGGTTTTTGTTAGAAAACATATTGAAATGTTGTGCATACCAAGTGTTTGATGAAATGCCTAAGTGATAATTTTGTGTAATTTTAAAGTCCTATTTGCATTATAAGTAGTGATGGTATACTTGAAGAGTTACATGTGGAAAATGTGAGCATACATGATATGGTTTTGAGGTGTAAAATCATGGATGATTGAAGGGATTGGTAAGTTTAAATAGAAGCATATGTTAAAGTGAATTGTTGGTTTGGCTAGTTGCTTAAAGTGAGCTTGAAAATTCTTGAAATGTAATAATTGTTGGTGATGCTTGAAGCTATGATGATTTGATTAGGTAATGCTAATGCATGATATAGTTCACACTTAGTTGAATAACAAGTGATGATTCTAATCCCAATGCATTATCATTTCTCATAATAAAATTGAATATAGCTTGAGCTTGTTGTAAAATTATAGATGGCCGAGAGGAGAGTAAGAGCAAGGAATGAGGATATCATCATCATCACGGATAAGGGTGAACTTGCTAATCTTGATGCGCAAATGATGCAAGAAGGGATTCACCCGGATTACTTTGGGGTAGAATTTGAAGAGTATTGGAAAAAGTATGTGCTCCGTTGGCAAACACTCTTTCCTAAGATTAAGCCAACCCGATTCCAAGACACAGTGAGAATGGAAGGGCTAAGAATAGAGGATGACTTGAGGAAGTTGTTTCGGTTTGCACACATGGAGGCTTTTTTCGATAAGAGGCCACCTACTTATTTACATCTGACTGCTGAGTTCATGAGTACACTTCAAGTAAAGAAGGATAAAAATAAGTTCCCCATTTCCATTACATTCCAGTTGGATAACGTGATGAGAAGGGAGATTCCTCTACATGTTTTGAATGAATTTATGAAGTGCCCACCATGTCAAGGCCATAGCAGCTTTTATGAAGGCGAAGGCTTTAACCAGCAAGATTGGTGGAAGAGATTGGTAAATAATGGGACAGAGCAGGCAGGATACGTTCCCAGTGCTTCAAAAGGAACTGCGACAAGGAATCCGGTGATGAGATACTTGGAAAAAATTATCTCGAACACTATTTTGGGAAGGTTTGAAAGTGGAGCAGTAGGTGAAAAGTAGTTGTATATAATGTTTTATCTATATAATGAGCTACAGCTAAACATGGCGGTACATTTTGTTCAACGTACAGAGAGAGTGGCCAAGAGACAGACTTCTCAAGGATTAATGTTAGGAGATATGATTACTATGATAACTCAAGGCTTGGGAGTAAATCTTGCAGGGATGGAGAATAGGATGGTAAGTGAAAGACTGAATTATCAGCACTTGATGAGAATGGAGAAATAGAGAGGGAGTGGAGGAGGTTCTCCGGCATATGAGGGTTGAAGAGAACCTTGAGCATGGAAGGAGATGAGGAGGAGCCACCACATCATCAAGTTGAGTTCGAAGAGCAATATCCAAAGCCACCACAGTTCGAAGAGGAAGAGCAACAACAGCAGCAATCAAGGGGTCTCGAATATGTGAATGAGAGATGGAATTACATGTAAGACGAGGTAAGAGAGATAAGGCAAGTTCAACAGGTGCACGGAGCACAAATGAGAGAGATCCGAGAGGTACAGCAGTTGCATGGGACGCACATCCAAGAGCTTGGAGATGGATAGCGTCGTCGAGAGTATTATGAGGAGTAGTCTCGTGTGCACTCAAACAACATGGAGGAGATGATGACAATGATGTTCAATTTCCAATTTCCAGCATCTCCTCGTACATACATACATGGAACATGTATCACCCACCTCCACCTCCGGAGCCATGAAGAGAGTCATTTTGCTGCTAGGCACCTCATTTAGTTCATTTGGATGATTAGATAGTTGATTTGACATTGATGGATTGGATTGTACTTTATTTGTTTTTAATTTTAGGAGGTTTTACTTTTGGATTTATCTTGGTTTTTGATGAGTGATATTTTCACCTAAATTT
Organism: Pogostemon cablin; assembly: GCA_023678885.1. NCBI lineage: Eukaryota > Viridiplantae > Streptophyta > Magnoliopsida > Lamiales > Lamiaceae > Pogostemon > Pogostemon cablin. Next base: position 15,352,691 of record CM042969.1, on the reverse strand, counting down.
TAGTGTCTTTTTATGTGTGTTTTTGTATATTTTTATCTGTATTTATGTGCTATTTGGTGGAGTTATGTGTTTTTATGGAATTGAGTGTGAATGAACTTAATCGTATGTAAAACAGGTGAAATCAGAGCGAAAATAGAGAAGGAAGACGAAAGAAGGAATAAGAAAATAGGGCAGCAAGAACACGGCCAGCCATTTCAAGTACATGAGCCGTGTCGTGCTACACGAGCCGTGTACTACAAACAGGCCTCTAAGAGATGGTAGTGCAACGACATCAGAACGCATAACACGACCATCCCTTGGCCGTGTTGCGGCACACGACTCATGTGCCGTCGTAAGTTTGCGTTGACCCAGAAACCCTGACACGACTCTAGGCGTGTTGCAGCACACGAGTCGTGTAGGTGCCTGATCAGTAAAAAAATCAATTTTTTTCTAAAAGGCCCACAATGAGTATAAATACCCTTCCATTCAACCTTTGAAAAAAGATGGACGAAATTTCAGCTGCTCACACACCTCACACACCAATCCTTTGATTTTACACCATATTCTTCATCCATTCTTCATCCATATCATCTACCTTCATCCAACCATCCAATCCATCATCCAAGTAGTTAGAGAAGCAAGGGGGAGTGGAGATTTCAAGAAGAGTAAGATAAGCACCATTGAAGCTATTCAAGGCATTTTAATTCTAATTTTTGTAGACTTCTTTGTAGTTCAATCATGTGTTTTGGAGATACAATTGTCTATGTTGTTTTTTTTGAGACTATGAGAGGCTAATCTTCTTTGTGAGATTAGCAATATGAATTATGTTGGATAATTTTGAGTATTTTGCAATTGAATTCATATGTTGATTGGATTTGTTAATTTTCTATCATTGATTGTTAATTGCTTGATTTGTATTGTTGATTTGTGTGATTAATTGTCATGGGCATGTAATTAGATTGAGAAATCAATTATATGTTTAAGATAGTTCATTGAATCATTTCATCATACACTTCATGTGCATTATAAGTTTTAGAGAGATTGAGAAATCCTTTGGAATTTAGAACCCTTTAATAGAACATGTGATTTGTTATATCGATAGGTCAATTGATCGTGTGAATGGACTCTATAATTGAACTTAGTACTTAGTTAGAATTGTTTGATTGAGAACCAACCTTAGAGCCTTTTTAAGACCTTGTAAAGGATCTACATCCTATCCATCTCGAGAGGGAGTTTAGGTGGAATTCGTGTTGGCCCTTAGTTATCAATCCATGACATATATGAATTTTTTGCATGGTATCTAGATTTTTCATGCTTTATGTATTGCTAGTCTCATTCTCTATCTACTTGGCTCATTCATCAATCTTCCATTCATCTATCCTATTTTTTATCTTATCATTTAATTGCTTAATTGTTATTTCTTGATTATTCCTTCCCCTCTATTATCGTCTCTATAAAACTATGACGAACACGAGATTGCTTAAACTCTAGTACCTTCCTCCTTGTGGTTCGATAAATTCTTTAATTAGTCATCCCGACTACAAATGGCTAATCAAATGGCGCCGTTGTCAGGGAGGCAACGGTTGCTAGTGGTTTGACGGAGGAGTGTTTTGATTAGTATTACTAAAGATATTTTTATTGCTTTTTATTATTTTCTTTGGAAAATTTTTTATCTCACTTTTTTCGTTTTGATAGGTACGTGAAAACTATCTTGAGAGAAGAAGAAGGGGGATCAAAGCCAAAAATAGAAAGTTTGAAGAAGAATTGTAGTATGCCTTGAGAAGAGCATTTAAATGGATGGTTGAAACTAATCCACAAATGTTTTTGGGGATCAAATTGCAACCCTCCACAATTAAGAGGTTATATGAATGAGAGCAACACTGGTTACAAATTTTAAATGGATCAAGATAACTCTCAATACTACAATCAAGGAAGAAATGGAGAATGACAACAAGCTTACAATACAATTACATTCCACCCTTATCAAGCATGTGCTTATTCTTCACCAAATCCCTACACTAACACTTCTTCTCCGTTCCAAAATTACGCCTTATTGGAATTATATAGAAGATGTGCTCAAGGTAGTGATGAAGGTCAAAATCCTCAATCAAGTTTTCTTCAAAATGAATCCTCCGAGATAATTACACCCGCTACCTTGGAATTGACAAGACAAATAAGGATAATGAATCAAGGTGCTTATAGTCAAGTCTTGCCTAGTTCAAGTTTGGGGGGTAGTCAAAATGTGCATGGTGTGTCGATTCCTAGCCTTATGGAGCAAGAATCGTGAAACCATCAAGTAAGAGATGCTTCTTTCATGGGAGTGGATGATTTCCAAGGACATTTTCTAAACAACTATGAAAGAAGTTTTCAAGAGAATTATCCACCAATTCAAGGATGGAATTTTTACAACAAAGAGGGAGGAGAGTTTCAACATGTTGAGGAAGAAAAATCATCTTTATAAGTCTTAATTGAGATGATGATAGCAACCCTCGAGGAAGACAAGAAAAGAGATGAAGCAAGAAATGAGGCAAATGAGAAGAGGTTCAAAGCCTTGGAGCATCAAGTAAGCCAAATTGTAAGTGCTTTGACCAATTTTCAACAAGTTGAAGAACTTGAAAAGGAGAGCAAAGTTGAAGAAGAGTTGGAGAAAGAAGAGAATTTAGGTATTTGAAGAGCCTATTGAAGCAAATGATGTTGATGAAGAGGAACAGAGTCAAGAAGCAAATAATGATGACTTGAAGAGTGAAATGAGCATTTCTAAACCTTTAAACTCTTTAAGTTGCTTTGAATTTGATAATATTGTTTATATTGACTTTATCTTATCTATTGATTCTTCTCATATCCTTAGAAAAAAAAAGAGAACTTGAAGATATGTTGGGGATCTATTTGGTAAGAACAAATAAATGGTGTACAAGAATGGAAAGGGCAATGGAGTGTAAGCTCAAGAGAGTCGAATTTTTAAAGCCATGCTCGAAGAATGCAATGGAGGTCGTTACTTGCCACAAGTGTTTATTAGAGGAAGAAGCACAATGGTTAAAATTCGATGGCAAGGACGAAAGATATCCGTGGCCATTTCGATGAGCTCTTCATATTCCGTCCGGCATGAAGACGTTAAACTTAGCGCTAGATGGGAGGCAACCCATCATTATTTTTATTGCTTTCAATAAGGATGCTTGTTTTATTTTGCATTTTTTGCCTTGTAGGTTGATTGTGCTCGTGAGGAAGATGCGTATTGGAGATACGAGAAGTGCTCGATTTAAATTTGCAAACTTAACTCGAAACTGTTGTTTCAATTTAAGTTTGGGGGGGATATGGTGTGGTTTGATTAGTGATATTTTCACCTAGATTTTAGTGTCTTTTTGTGTGTTTTTCGTATATTTTTATCTGTATTTACGTGCTATTTGATGGAGTTATGTGTTTTTATGGAATTGAGTGTGAATGAACTTAATCGTATGTAAAACAGGTGAAATCAGAGCAAAATAGAGAAGGGAGACGAAAGAAGGAAGAAGAAAATAGGGCAGCAAGAACACGGCCAGCCGTTTCAAGTACACGAGCCGTGTCGTGATACACGAGTCGTGTATTGAATACGGGCCTGTAAGAGATGGCCGTGCGACGACATCAGAATGCACAACACGACCATCCCTTGGCCGTGTTGCGACACATGACTCGTGTGCCATCATAAGTTTGCGTTGACCCAGAAACCCTGACACGACTCGAGGCGTGTTACAGCACACGAGTCATGTAGGTGCCTAATCAGTAAAAATCAGATTTCTTCTAGAAGCTTCCCAAGGGGTATAAATACCCAATACTTCAATATTTGATCAGATTTTTTCATGGTTTTGGCCCTGCACACACATCACACACAAATTCCTCCATTTCACACCATCATCTTCATCCATTCTCCATCTATTCCATCTACCTTCATCCCACCATCAAAACCTTCATCCAATTGAGGAAAGGAAGCAAGGAAGAGAGGAGAATTGCAAGGGAATGAAGGAGATCACCATTGAAGCACTTCAAGGGAGTTTTCATCTATACTTTGTAATGAAACCTTATTGTTTATCATGTTTTGTAAGGATCTTAATGTCTATGTTGATTTCCTTTTGAATATGCTAGGCTAATCTCCCTTGTGAGATTAGCAACATGAGAGTTGTTGGATAATTTTGGGATTTATGTATTAAAATTCATATGTTGATTGGGTTAATTGATTTTCTATCATTGATGCTTTAGATCTTGATGTTTATGATGATTTGTGTGGTTTGTTATTTTAAACATGTGATTAGATTGAGAAGTCAATTGCATATTTAGGATAATTAATTGAATCATTTTGTCATACACATCATGTGCATTATAAATTGTAAAGATATTGAGAAGTCCTTTAGGATTTAGAACCCTTTGATAGGACATCCGGTTGGTTTGATCGAGAGGTTGATTAATCGTGTGAAGGAACTCTCATTTCAAGCTTAGTACCTTGTTGGAATTGTTTGAGTAAGAACCAATTCATTGAGCTAATTGAGATTCATATCATATTCATCTCGAAAGGGAGTTTAGGTAAACTTAGTGTTAGCCCTTAGTCTTAAGCCCATGATTCATATGAATTTGATGCATGTATCCTAGAATTTCTACTTCTTGATTGTTGTTAATCTCACTTTTACTTAAATTGGAAAACCACCTTTTGTCCATCTATCTTGTTTGCTAATCATTGCTTGCTTGCTTTGGTTAGTTTTATTACTTGTTTGAACAACCCTTTGATGATTCGTCTCTATAAAATTACAAGAAACGTGAGATTGCTTAAGCACTAGTACCTACCTCCTTATGGTTCGATAAATTATTTTAATTAGTCATCCCTACTACAAAATGGCTAATCATGGTGTGACATACTTTGTCTTGAAAGCATATACTTCTCGTATTTTTGGAACAATTTTAAAAATTTTCTCATGAGTTTGTGATTGATTTTTGTCCATTTGGTTGTGTTGAAGTGCATGATAATCCATATTTTTAATGATATTGTTGAGCTAATAGTTTTGATGAGTTGTTGAGCATGTATGAAGGGTATTGGAAGCATGAATTGCACTAGGAGCTAACAACGTCCACTACAAAATGCCTATTGAGGGAGTTCAATCTATACTCTACCACTTCTATGTGTTCAGCATGACTTGAAATTGATTTGGATTGTTGTGATTCGCATACTACTTCATGTGTTATGTTTTTGGGAGGTTTACTTTTCAATCAAAGGTTGGGATGATTGTGAGCTTACTTGATCATGGATGATGAAGAATATGTGTTTCATTATTTTATGATAGTTTGTATTTTTGCATGTTATGTGTTTTTTGTTGTTTCTTATTGTTGTGTCTTTATTTTATGTTTTGTATGTTATATTATTATTGTTTAGGGTTTGTTTGGTGGTTTGTTTTTGGGATGTCGTGAGTCATTTTTGAATGTGAGCGATGACATGTTGTTGTGATAAGTGATGACAAGTTATAATTAAGAATCACTACACTTTCGAATTGTGACATGTTCTATTTAACTTGTTCAATTTTGAGATGAATGTGGTGTAATAAGTCTTTAAGGTCCAATGCATAAACTTGTGAGAATTTCAGCCTTAACCGTGCATATATGGTATTTCTTCATGAGTGGATCGGTTGTGTTAGATAAGCTAGAACTTGCTCAAGGACTATAGGAACGAGCCCGATTAGTGAAGATTAGTGATATGATTTAAGGTCATCCTTGTCATGTATAGTCATTGCCAAATATTTTCATACCTTAAACATCATCCCTAGTCAACCACCTTGAGTCTATAAGCCTATTTCTTGTGAATTTAGCACATTACAAGCCTTGATTTCCCACATGAGCTTTATATATATATATATATATACCATTTGTGTGAGTGATTGAGAAGATGGTAACTAGAAAGGTTTGATGATGAAGAAAAAGAAGAAAAAGAAACGGTAAGTAAGCAAGAAAAAGGATGAAAAGAGCAAAGACAAGAATGTACATGCAACTTTAATACAAGAAAAGGAGCAAAGCAACAACAAGATGCTCAAGAAAATAAAAGTTAAAAGAAAAGAAGTATGCATCATAAGAAGTTCAATCCAAAGGATAATGATGATGATTAGTGATTGTGAGCAATAAAGAAAAGAAAGAAAGAAAGAAAAGTTAAGGACTTGAGGAAATTGACCATCTCTTCGATTACTTACATTTGATTGGTCACTATTATCCATAATCTTCCTACCATACCAAAGAGCCTATCATTACATTCTTAATGAAATACCTTATTGATCATTGATTGAAACTTTGATGGTTTGTGAATGTAGTCCACGAGCAAGTTTATAGCAAGTCAAGCCAATCGATTGATGAGTGTTGATTTACCCAACTTAAAAGAGTGTTGAGTGAAATTGATAACCTATGTGAGGCTTGGACTGAAAGGGACTATATTACTCATTATTCTCTTTGAATTGAACTTGTTAATTTTTCTTATCATGAGTTTAACGTTGTAGGATGACTTAGCATGGTTTGTAATTCTTATTGCTATTGATGTATTATTACTTGTGTTCATTTAGTCTTTTTCTAGGTGAAAATCACTCCTCTTGGTTTATCATTTTCGTTGTTCGGGGATGAACAACACTTTAAATTTGGGGGTGTGATGAGTGATATTTTCACCTAGATTTTAGTGTCTTTTTATGTGTATTTTTGTATATTTTTATCTGTATTTATGTGTTATTTGGTGGATTTATGTGTTTTTATGGAATTGAGTGTGAATGAACTTAATCGTATGTAAAACAGGTGAAATCGGAGCGAAAATGGAGAAGGGGGATGAAAGAATGAAGAAGAAAACAGGGCAGCAAGAACACGGCTAGCCATTTCAAGTACACGAGCCGTGTCGTGCTACACGAGCCGTGTACTACAAATGGGCCAATAAGAGATGGTTGTACGATGACATCAGAAAGCACAACACGACCATTCATTGGCCGTATTGTGGCACACGACTCATGTGCCGTCGTAAGTTCGCGTTAACCCAGAAACCCTGACATGACTCGAGGCGCGTTGCAGTACACGAGTCGTGTAGATGCCTGATCAGTAAAAAATCAGATTCTTCTAGAAGGCCCACAATGAGTATAAATACATATCCATTCAACCTTTGAAAAAAGATGCACAAAATTTTAGCTGCTCACACACCTCACACACCAATCCTTTGATTTTACACCATATTCTTCATCCATTCTTCATCCATATCATCTACCTTCATCCCACTATCCAATCCATCATCCAAGTAGTTAGAGAAGCAAGGGGGAGTGGAGACACACTAAGTGCACTAATGTGATTCTATAGTCAAGACAAACTAATACCAAATCACACTACAACCATCCCGATAGAGAGTCCTCGTCTATCTCAGTTGTGAACATCTGTTTATACTTATAAGGAAACCAATAATATGATCTTCCACATGTTGTCGCACAACATATTATCTACAGTATAAAGTAAGTGAACTGTTGCATCGTACATATATATAAATTATAAGACGCAATCATTAGATCATATGATTCTCATTTCAAATAAATTATTATAATATTGTTCATACAAAAGCTAGATTTTAGTATACAATCCAACACATTCCAGGTCAAACCAGGCATCGGGAAGTCGTTAGGAGTGTGGTTCGACCACGACATTATGGTTCGACCAAGCCATTTGGTTGAACCGTGGTCGAACCAGAAGCATAACTTTTCGCAGTTGCAGTTCGATCAGAAAGCTTCTGATTTGAGGTGTCATTCGGGTCGAACCTCAGACCTGCCAGTGTGTTACAGGCCAGTTCGACTTGTGATTCGACCATGAAGAAGTGATTTGACTAAGGCCTTTGGTCGAACTGATGCACTGGACACGTCCGAATCCATATCTTTACACATTCAATGTATGTTTTCGCTCAAAAAGTCCATCCTAAGTCCGTAAGGAGAGCTCATAAGTATAAAAGAAAGACCCTACGAAAGGAAAAAGAGAGCCATTCAGCACCTACATTCTACACAACATCCAAAACCCTACCACCATCCACGGAGCTGTGGAGAGAGATTCATCTATCGAATCAAGTGAGAACCAAGTGAAGATTCAAGACAGAAAGAGACGAGATGGCGCTCGCATCTAGGGTTTACTTTGCATCTTAATTTATCTTGTAATTTTTAAGACAATGGGTACGATCTATCCAACCACCATGATTGTTCTTCAATCAATCATGGGCTAGAACCGCTTCGGTAGTTCTAGGGTTTATGAAGGTTTTATAAGTTAATTGAACTTCCGTGTGTATACTCTGTACAACACTACTTGTGGTTTATTTTATATAAGATTATGTGTTTTAATTCATACTCAGAGTTATTTTGTGTATCATTAATTATTATGTAGAGTCTAAATACATATCTTGATTATTGATTGAGTGCATTCACTGCTGAGCAGGATTCTATGTTATGATTCTAAGCGAAGGGATTTCGAAGTCTCATTAGAACTATCTTATATAAATACTTGTTAATTGAATCGCATTCTGGTTAATAAGTAGGATAACGAGTATAACTTCATAGTACCTATAAAGGGAGATCATATCGGGTTAGAGTACTTAGTGCATGGAAAATAATTGATACTGATAGTACCTAGAAAGGGGGGGTAAGCTGTACTCTTGCTCCAAGGATATTCACACATGTCACACACTTATTTACTTATGTCTATAGAGTATATTTGGGTGGTACAGTGATGCTTCCATATTTCATAAGGCAAAGTCGGACATTGATACATGGAAGGGAAATTAATGAGTAAAATTGGATGGCCCGAAGAGCTACCTATCTTCTCACTTATTCACTTTCGTTTAATCTCTACTGTTTATTTATTTTAATTGTTCTTCTTAGTAATAATTAGTTACTTAATCATACAACTATTTTTCCATAATAGTCTTAATACGTTAGAATATAATTAAATTAGTAATGATACATCCTTTAGGTTCGATAAACACTTGGTCGCTTATCAAAGCTACAATAGCATTGATGAGTGTGTTAATTCAAGTATCTTGTGCTTGGATTTGTGTTATTATGAAGTGTTTGAAGGATAAAATCAGTTATAAACCGATATATATTATATGAAGTCACGAATCAGATGTTGTTGGAGCCATTTGAGTGGTCTTTCGAAGGAAATCGGAGTGGAAGTGTTGAAAACTGAAGAAAGAAAGTTGAAGCCATTCGTTTGGGCGAAGCAGGAGTGCAATTCGACCAGAAAGAGGTTAATTCGACCAGGCCTGCTGGTCGAATAGGCAGCACAACACGAGCAGAAGGTGAATTCCACCACGACAGGGGAATTTGACCTAGGCATCAGGTCGAATCGAGGTCGAATTGATTGGCAGAGATGTAAATTCGACCAGGGCAGTTGGTCGAATCAAGCACCTGGGACTTACAGTAGGTCGATTCGACCTCTAATTTGACTTGGAGGGGTGAATTTGACCTGTTGTTGAGGTCGAATTGAGCTTTGGGAACTTACCATATCCGTATTTTTACACCATCAATGCATGTGATCACTTAGAAAACCCATTCTAGGCCCAGGAGGCAAGATTACAAATATAAAAGAATGCTTATGCAGCAGTAGAAAGGGACACCAACATACATCAAGATGTGAAGACGTAGAGTTGAGAGGAGAGTGATCATCCATCATCCGGAGGGGCTCAAGAGAGGTTCCGCTGGAGATTCAAGTAAGATCAGTCCAACTAACCATGATTGTTCTTAGATCAATCATGGGCTAGAGCCACTTTGGTAGTTCTAGGGTTATGAAGGTTTCATGAGTTAATTTGTCTTTCGTGTGTAAACTTCGTACAACACTACTTGTGGTTTATTTTATATAAGATTGCGTGTTTTTAATCCATACTCACGGTCGTTTTGTGCATCAATAATTATTGTGTAGAGTCTGAATACATAACTCAGTTATTGGTTGAGTGTGTTCACTGCTGAGCAGGGTTTAATGTTATAATTCTAAGTGAAGGGATTCTGAAGTTTTATTAGAACTATCTTATATGAATACTTGTTAATTGAATTATATTTGAGTTGATAAGTAGGATAAAGAGTATAACTTTATAGTACCTATAAAGGGAGATCAAATCGGGTTAGAGTACTAAGTGCACGGGAAATAATTGATTATGATAGTACCTAGAAAGGGGTAAAGTATACATCTTGCTCCGAGAATATTCACACGTGTCATACGCATATTTACTTGTGTCTATAGAGTGAATTTGCATGGTTTAGTGATGCATCCATAAATCACAAGGCAGGGTCAGACACCGTCACATGGAAGATGAATTAATAAGTGGAACTGGATTACCTGAAGAACTACCTACTATCTTACTTGATCACAACTCACTTATCTCTTCTTTTTATTATTGTTACTTGATATTTTAATTTCTTTTGTTACTTAATCACAAAATCACAACCATTATAATTTCCAACATAGTCTTAGTTTACTAGAGTATAATTAAATTGATATTTATCCGTCCCTTGGGTTCGATATATAACTTGGTCACCTTCGAAACTATGATTGATATCCTTCATACTTGGGGATTAATTGTGTGTTGAGAAAACGCCTATCAAGCATCCTTCATACTTGGGGATTAATATTGTGTGTTAATAAAACGCTCATCAATAAGCAAGAAAATGATGAAAAGAGTTCAAGCAAAATGTACATGCGGCTTCAACATAAGAAAAATGAGTAAATCAACAAAAACATGCTCAAGGAATTCAAAAGTCGAAAGAAAGGAAGCATGCGAATCAAAATAAACTCAAGAAATCTATGGTATGATAATGTTAGTATTTAAGAGTATTTGAAAAAAAAAGGGAGAATGAGAAGTGAAGGTAATAACATAGATTATCATCTCTTTGATTACTTACACATATATAGTCACAATTATTCATATTCTCCCTACCTTACCAAAGAGCCTAAACATTACATCCAAAGATAAAAGACCTTTTTGATACTTTGTGAGACTAGGGTGGCTTATGAACATAGTCCATGAGCAAGCCTATGGTGAGTCGGTTTGATCGGTTGATGAGAGTTATTTTACCCTACCTCATAGAGTGTTGAGTGCAATTGATATCATATGAGAGGCTTGGATTGAAAAGAACTTGATTACTCTTTTGATGTCTTAAAATTGAACTTGTTAATTTTTGATGTTATGAATTTGATGGTGTAGGGACATTTAATATGATTTTGTAGTCCTTATTATTTGTGATGTATTGTAGTTTATGTTCTTTAGGTATTTTTCTAGGTGAAAATTCTCCTCTTGATTATTATTGTTAGTTGTTCGAGGACGAATAATACTTTAAGTTTGGGGGTTGATCGTCGTCATTTTTACCTAAATTTTAGTGTCTTTATTTGTTGATTTTCGGATATTTTTATCCATATTTGTGTGACATTTTAGTGGAGTTATATGTAATTAGGAGAAATGTATACAGGTTGATAAATGTGTGAAAATGAGCTTAAATGTATATAAAATAGGTCAAATTTGGAGTCGAGAGCTAAAATGGAGAAAGAAGGATAGGGCATGCTCGGACACGCCCCGTGTGTGGAACACGGGCATGTCCGAGATGGCCGTATGCCGTCATCAGAAAATACTACACACCCAGGAAAAGACCGTGTGCAGCGCACGAGCCGTATCCGGAAACACGCAGAATACGCCGAACTGCGTGTGCAGCGCACGGGCCGTGTACTGCTACACGAGCCGCGTAGGTGCAGATTCCAGATTTAGTTGTCACACGTTCTAGAAGATTCTAAGGGGTATAAAACCCAATTGGTGCGAAAAATTAAATGGAGAGCCACATTTAGGAGCAGTTATCAAGATCAAACACACAATTCCTCACCACATTTTCACACACATTCTAGATCATCTATTTTCACACTTTTCATCAATTCAATTCATTTGTTCTCCTAAAATTCATCCATCACTCCATCATTCCATCAATTTGAGAAGAGAAGATTATCATAGATTGAAGAATTGAGCATGTTGAAAGGAAGGAAGGTCATCTTCACAAAAAGGAAGGCGATCTACTTTTCAATTGTTATTTTTCTTCATATTTTGGCTCAAATGGAGCAAGCCATGGGATGTATTGATTTGAACATGATGTGTAGTCGCTAGTCCTATAGTAGGGCTAATCATATAATTGGTTGAGAAGAATGCTAGATACGTAGGATTTTAGATGTTAAATTGAGTTAATTTTAGACTTCATTTTATGATTAATTATTCGTGTTTCATTTCATTACTTATGTGGTTAATTCTTACTTACAACATGTTAGGATAGCCAATCCGATATTTTGTAGTAGGATTTAATTGAATCATTTATTAAGATGAACATGCATGTTAGTGTGAGGAGAGGTAAGAACAATCTTAGAAGATATAGACTTGTCAAATAGTCGAGAACCTAATCACCTTAGCCATAAGGGATTAGGGGTAAAAATGTGATTGCTTTTTGTCCTTGATTAATGAAGTTCAATGTTGAAAGTCGTGCATATCTAGCTAGTTTCTTAACCATGAGTATGGTTAGCCTTGCTCTCTTCTTAATTATATTCTATCCATTCCATTCTATCTTGTTGCGTGATTGATAGTTGATAATAATAGTTGTTAATTAATTTTTTTAGCTAATTGATTAGCTTAATCATTAGTATAAAACCAAACTTCAAACTTTATCACTCTTATAAAGCATTATCGAGAACAAATCCCAGTACACCAATATTTTACATTTCCCTTGGGACAATATACTATAAATTTTATTACTTGGTCACTTTGTGTTCAACAACGACAGAGTTCTCTTACTCTAAATATTTTTACAAAAAATGGGACTAAGAACAATGCACCTGCGGAAGAAAGAGCGTGAAACAGACACGGAGGTGTGGGGTCTTCAGTGAAGACACGGCGTCGTTTCAAAGTTTAATAGGCAGTTGAATATTAAATTTCTTACGACAGTTTCACGCATCAGTCGTAACTATTTCAGGCTTTAACTTCGGTAGATTTTTGCAGCAATTCCAATTACTAATATTAATTATCATTAATCATTAATTAATAAGTGGAGTATTACATTAATTAACATGTATTTCTTGATTTCATTGATTTCTGAATTTCTAATTATTCTTGGTGGCATTCGTTATTTTAAAATAATAAAAAAACATAATGTCATAAACACAAATTGATGATACTTTAACAAGATTCTAGTTACAAGTTATATTATAACACTTTAACACTTGCTAAATATACTATAACTCAAATTTGACATACTTTTCAAAACGTAAGGCATCATGTTATGAATTCTTCATGTTTTTAATTTTAAAAAAAGATATGTTACCCTAAAAGTGATATACTTTAGGATAGACTGATGATATTTAAAGTTTAATACATTTAAGTGTGTAAGCTATAATCTAATACTATAACCCTTGCCACATATACTATAACTCAAAATCGTCATAATGTGAGACTTTAGTAACGCCAAACATGCTATAGGTGATTAACGCCATACTATAACACAAACTGCAAACTGATGATACTTTAAAATATTTTCGACTGTAACTTATAAATAACACTTTAACCCCATATTCAACATACTATAATATTTATATGTGTTAATATTTGACTAATAAATAAACGATTTGAATTGATTCCACGAATTTAGGATTTCCTAAAATAATGGGTTAACTAACGTAAATATATTATGATAGATCCCATAAATTTAGGAATTTTCTAAAATAATGGGGATAACTAACTATAAATATATTATATTAATAAATTATGAATAATGCATTGGATTTACCCGTCTCACACTCGTCTTTTCTATGACCCGACTAACAAGAGACTGACTCAAAAATAATAATAATTACATTTATGTATTGCTCATAAATAATTAACAATTTATTTGTAAAATACATAAATTCAAATAAATAAATAAATAAATAATATATATATATATGTATATATATATATATAATATTATGACTAATATAAAAATATTAATTTAAATATAAAAACTAAGTAATTGTAATATAATTCATTCTATGCTTGATAAATTCTAGTAAATATTAAAGTAGAGAAAAAATAAATTATAAATCACAAATATGAAATTACAATTATACTCTAAAATTAACTCTAAACCATATATATATATATATATATATATATATATATATATATATATATATATATATATATATATATATATATATATATATATATATATATATATATATATATATATATATATAAAGGACAAAGTGAATAATTAAACAAAAGGTGAGATTAGAAATTGATATTAAACTTTAAGAATAAAGATTAAATTTACTATAGCAAAATAGATTAGAAATCATAAAGTTTATAAATTATAAAATATTATGGTAATTAAATATTATATTTATTATTAAAGTTATAATTAATAATAATAAATTTAAAATATAAAAAAATTTATTAGAACTTAATAGGAATCTAGTTTCATAGTCTGATTTCATACGATAATTCGCTTCTTTCTTTCTTTCTTTCTTTCTTTCTTCCTTTCTGTTTTTTTCTTTTTTTTTATTTTTTTTCTTAACATATTATGAGCATTAGATACGTGTATATATATTTTAGTCGATACAATACAGGAAATTATTAGCCATGAAATGGTTATCATGAGTTTGTAACCTATTTAGCATGGAATTATTATTATTAGAAATTATTAGCGATGAAATGGTTATCATGAGTTTGTAACCTAATTAACATGAAATTATTATTTTATTATTATTATTATTATTAATAAGAGATAATTGATCGATGCATGAAAGAGAAAAAAAACTACTCTTTTCTCTTATATAATTTTTACATTCCACTATAATAATTAGATATTTTTATTTGACTAAAACATGTGTGTCCTGGGACACTGTGCCCCAAATTTCTCATTTTTAAAATATATAATCTTTAATATTAAATGGTATACCCTTAAGTGTAAGAGTGTGTACCCTATATTTCCTGAATTTGATAAATATAAGAGATATCTTTTTGCATAAATCATTAATTCTCAATCAATATACTAATTTTATATGAATATATCAATTAATATCCAATTAATATATTTTAATTTAATTTACCTAAATTTTATATTTTGATTTTATTTATTCTTAATATATATTCAACTAATCTATTTAAAATATTTTATTATAATTTTACTAGATTTTACCCATCTGTGTGTTGTACGGAAAGAATTATATTACGATATATAATCATTTATTTTTTATATTTAAATTGTATTTTTCATATTTCACTATATCTTTTAATGAAAAAAGTG
Source organism: Pogostemon cablin (assembly GCA_023678885.1). Classification (NCBI taxonomy): domain Eukaryota; kingdom Viridiplantae; phylum Streptophyta; class Magnoliopsida; order Lamiales; family Lamiaceae; genus Pogostemon; species Pogostemon cablin. Next base: position 15,337,407 of record CM042969.1, on the reverse strand, counting down.
TACCCTTATTAATTAAAATGTGTACCCTTTAGAATAAAATGTTATACCCTTACAAACGTTGTGCACCCTGAGACACAAGAGACCAATTTTTTTCATTTTGGGCATCCCATTTTGATATTATGTTTCCCTCCTTTTGTAAATAAGACTCACACAAAATAATTAATTAATACTCCATCTGTCTGCTTCTAAGGTGTCCATTTTACTATTTTTGGCGTCCGGTTCAAATATATCCATTTTTCCTATCATAATCATAATATATTAAAAATGTCTTAGCTTTGGTTAACATTTTTTTCCAATTTTGTCCTAGCCTATTTTCACTTACAACATTTTTGCCCTTTATTTATGATTTTCTTAAAAATAATTTCTATCTTATTAGTTGTTGGGATGACACTTGAGTTACCATCACCATTACAATTCATTAACCTAATTTATTATTAATATAAAATATACATGCGACGACTTTTCATTTTTTATATTAATTTTATTATTAATTAATATTATAAATAATGCAATTAAATTCTTTTTTTACGTACTTTGTAAGGTTCACATAATTAAATGCAAATTCATAATTACTCATTATATGCTTATTTAACTCACAAACTTTTCATGTTCACACAACTCTTTAACTTCATGTTAAAATACAATATTAACTAATGTGATGACAAAACAATTTGAAAGTGAAAAAACGAATAACATAGCTCTTCAACTTTCCATTTGTTTTTTTTTTTAAAAAACAAACAAATAAACTTCTGAAATAAGAGCTTCAATATGATGATTACTTATGCTCTTTCCTTGGGGATTCATCGTTGATAGTAAGTATTATTCTCTCAACGAATGACTTACAAAGTGGAGTGGAAGATATTGAAAAGACTTTTGACAGATTTTCGGGATTGCTCCGGCGATATGATTGGGTTACTAGTGATAGGCTGTCGCCGGTCTACCAAAATAAAATTTATTTCTGACTCACTCCAATACTTAGTATAGTAACGAGTACAGGTCGAACTCAAAAGAGTATAATAAAATTTCAATTAAATTTAAGTGTTGAATACGATTAAATAAATAAAAGGGAAATTTTGTTTGAGAAACACTGTAAATAACACGAATAATAAATTAACTCAATATTTAATTAGCAAGTGAACGAAATTTATTTATTAAATTAACCAAATGAGACAAACCTAGCTTAGGATGACGATCCCCTCCTGTTTACTGAATCAATTAATTACAGAAATTAAACATCTAGCCTAGTGTGCATACTCAAATCCCAGATTGACGGTACGACCAATCAACCCGAATGTTCTTAAGTTCATCAATTAGGGTACGACCACTAAATTGAACTATTTACGAGTGACCCTATCAATTCGAACTCGAAAATGCATTAAGACTCCAAACATAGAATTACTAGGCTACAAATCTGGCTAGGAATCATACAACCTAGATCCCATTATACCTAGAGGGAATAATCTCTATTTGCTACTTAATCCAATTCCTACAACAATTACGGATTGTAGATCATAGAATAACATTCAGCAGTTAAATAATTAATCTAGTTGATCAGGCTAAATTTACTATCAAACTACTTTAATTCAATTCAACGCATGTAATGAAATAAATTCACACAAAAGATTCAATATAAAAATCCTTAATAATTAATCTAACATTCAACGGGAGGTTCACGAAATCCTAAACTAGAAAAGGAGATTAGCCCCGCATGTTCATGAGAAAAGCAGACTTAAAAATAATAAAAACCAAAATGTCGGATTGTTCTTCGTTGTTCTTCACTTCTTCCTAGGGGAAGATTAATGCCGCTCCTTTTTTTTCCTCTTCCAGAAAATCACATTTTGATCGTGTCTGATGCCCCAAGAATAAACATATCTCTTTCGTGTCGGCCAAGTAATCCTGCTTGATCTCTTTCCTTATCTTTATCTTCCAAAAATATCTCATTTCCTTTTTTTTCTTCTTGATTGTGCCTTCAACAGATTTGCAAGAGATCTGGTCCTTCAAATATGTTGAAGATATGCTGGCTGATTTATTTCTTTATTTGCTCCACTTAACAGCCTGTTTTCACATGAATTCATATAATTAAAATAATTATTTTTTAAAGATAAAATAAGTCAATATTAGCACATAAATAACATATAAATCAATTAGACTTGAATTTCCACCAAATAATCATGCTAATATATGTCTTATCAAATCTCCCCACACCTAAACTTTGCTTGTTCTCAAGCAAATCAAGACCATAAAGAATAGAAAACTAAAGAACTCCATCTCAAAAGGTAAATGAAAGTAACACCACAACAAGAGAAAAGTAACTAGTGAGCATTCGGAACTAATATGAAAAATGACTCTTCACTCAAAGTTTACAACTTTCATGGCATCAAATCTTTCAAAATTCCATGGCCTCACAAAGATTCACTCAATAATACTCAAATGTATATGATTTAGGTAGCAAGATAACTCAAAAATTGAAAAGAAAAGTCACTACCATAGGCTTGCTCCCAAATCAAATCTCCACCCATTTTAAATGGATCGTTTGCAACAATCAAAAGGTCTTTGATAGGGTTGTAATGGGGCTTTAGGACAGGATGAGGTAACGAAGGATAAGAATGCTAAATGCATCACTTTACAACATGTGATCTCTACAAATCAAATCAACCATCATCCCCAAATTTTCCTTTCAAAACAGCATTTTTCTTACACTTTTAACCTCCCCACACCTGCTCCTTTTCAAGATTAGGAACAACAGGTATAACACATAAAGGATTCAGTGTTCGCCATAACATTTCAGCAATTCAATGAATAGTTTTAGCAACTCTTTTCTCCCTTTTTTTCAAGAATTTTTCTCTTTTTTTTAAATTTTCTCAATTTTCACATCAAACCCCTTCTTCTTCCTTTTTTTCTCCAATTTTTTTCTTTTCCTACTACCATCAATTCCTCCTTCAACATAAATCAACTATAAAGTATTTCAACAAGATTCACATATTGTAAAGTAATGAAGAGTTCAACGGAAGAGTCAACGAAAGAAATGGGGATTTAAGGTTCATTTATGTGCTCATAATTCAACGAAAAGGCATAGACTCAATGTGGCTTTCCTAGAGTTTTCATAATCGGGTGGAATAATATAAGTCAAGAAGGTTAAACCTAAGTGCTCTTATCATTTTATCACACACAACCAATCACATGGTCTTGAAATGCATTCAAAATATCAAGTTTTAGAATAAACAATTCAAATTCAATGCACTCAAGAAAGAAATTCAAAAGAGCTTATAGATGATAGCTCGTTCAGGCTCAAAAGCTTACAAAAAAATAAAAAATTGGGTATAATTTCCATGAAATTCGAAAAAGAAATCAGCCATTACAATCATAAAATTTTTTAAAGAATATCACTTTTTCAACAGCTCCTCAACATCACTACTACCCCCTCAATCTTGCATCCCTCTCATCACCTCAAAAGATTTTATTCCTCAATTTTTCAAACTCCACATCAACATAAAATTCAGAGGACAATAAGAACAAGACATGGGACAAGAAATTGAGCAAATTTACATCACTTTTCTACCCTAATTATCATATAAAGTCCCTCCCAACACATAAACGTTTGCTTGTCCCCAAGCAAAGCACAGTATAAGAAATATCAAATATGTAATTGGGTAGAGTGCACCTGATTCAAATTTGGGTAAAGCGTTGACCACGATCAACCCTTGTACGTGCCATGATCAATTCTTGTAGTTTGTATCGCTTTTGCTAATCACAACAGAAAATTAAGAGTGAACAATCAGACAATTTATTAAAAATAAAAATAAAATAAAATAAAAAAAAACAAGAAAATTGGGTTGCCTCTCAATCAGCACCTTTTTTATTGTTGTTGGCTCAACTTAGGCAAGGTGTATTCTTATCAATCATAAACCGCATCCTCCAACTCTATTCGGTCCACCTCAACCGTCTGGAATCCTTCATGATACTCCTTAAGTTGGTGCTCATTAACTTTGAAACTCTTTTCAGAATTCGTGCTTCTTATTTCAATTGCACCATGAGGAAAAACATTAATCACAATAAATTGACCAATCCAATTGTTGGATTGTATACTAAAAGTCTAGCTTTAGTATGAACAATGTCATAACAATATTTGAAATGAGAATCATTGATCAAATGATTGCATCTTATAATTTATTTTATATGCATGATGCAATAGTCCATTTACTTTATACTGTAGATAATATGTTGTGCGACAACACGCAGAAGATCATATTATCGGTTTCCTTATAAAGTATAAACAGATGCTCACAACTGAGATAGACGGGGACTCTCTATCGGTATGGTTGTAGTGTGGTTTGGTATTAGCTTGTCTTGGCTATAGAATCACATTAGTGCACTTGTGTGTATTGAGCAGGACCGCCTGAGATCGTTCTTCTTATACTGACTATATAGTAGAACTTGATCTCTGTTATTATGGAAGTTCGTGCTCTTAATCCCTATACAATAACCTCGACACGTAGGGCAGTATGTATTTCTTTGATTCATCAATGGGTGAGATTTATAAGTATTAAATCAACAAACTCGGTGAGTTGGGAAGTAGTGCTGTATCTATGGTGTGTTGTTGATTGTAGAAGGAATCCATGTCCGTCATAGGTTGATGATGTCCCCTTGAAGAGCTCATAAGGTTTATCATGTAAATCTTGCAAGTGGATTAATTTCCGGCATGATAATAAGGTTGAGTGGTACTACTCTCGGATGAGATATTAATTAATTTGAGTTGTCAGTAACTTAATTAATTAATGGGCATTGTATATCTTAAACATGGGGAGACTGTCGGGCTTATAATAAGAAGGAGCCCAGAACATAATTTTGGGATTGGACGGGTAGTGCAGTAATAATATTTTAGTGGACTATATTATTATTATTGGATTTAATTAAAAGCTTTGGGCTAAGCTTGGTTAATTAAATTCAATTGAGGCCCAGCCCAATTTCTCCTCCTGGTCCCTGCTGTAGCCCAATATATAAGTGAACTCAGCTTCCTGGAACCCTTAGATTATTCCTGCGCCTCTTTTGGTGAGAGAAGGGAAGAGAAGCAGATTGAGAGATCCTGCAGACTGTTGCCCACACAACAGCAGGATCACACTTGGGTCATACAGCAGAAGATCGAGAGGTGGTTCTCTACAACGATTCATCCTCTACACCAACCCAGAAGTACGGTAAACATATTAATTTTGCTTCCGCTGTTTGTTTGCCTATTTTTACTAACGAATCACGTTGATCCGCACGATCCAATTGCCAACAATTGGTATCAGAGCGCTGGTTTCGTGGTGAAACGTGAGACGTTATGTGATTTTTTTTTTGTGATTATATGATTATTTGAATTAATCTGGTTGTAATCGCATGATTCCTGATGTGCTATTCATGTGTTTATTAAAGTCAGAAAGCATGTGAATAAGGATTGGTATATTTTTTGTTTTATATATGAAAATCCTATGTATTCATCGCTGGACTCTATATACATCCTGTACCCTGGACACCCTATTTTCTTTTCTTTTGGCTATCTCTTTCGACCTGGACATCCCACACCCAAACACACGACTGGACCATTCGTTGATAGTGTAAGAAGGAAAGAAAGAAAGGACTGCTGTCATGAGATCACGACGGGCGCTGCTGCACCATCGTCGTGTGCTTAACGACGACGCATCATGGAGATGCTGGATGTTTTTCGGTGGACTGATGCATCGACGATTCAGGCAATAGGGATCGCTGGACCACCAACAACAGGTTCCAGTCGGGGTCAGTGTCGAACAGCAAAATTCCGGTAGAGTGCGAGGTAGATTCAAGGGGAGTCGAAGCAGACCGGTGGCGTGACTGACCGGCGTTGATAGTCGATGGCTAAAGGCTCTGTCTAAAGGCTTTGGGAGCTTAACGACGGCGAGGCTGGTGGCTCCGCAGCGCCGCTGATGGCATCGACGGGAAGCGGCTCTCGGTGCTGATTGTTGACAATCTGGTGGCGATGCTGCGGGACCAGACGGCGGCATCGACTGATCGCTTAAACCACGATCGTCGACAACAGTACGTCTCCAGGTGAGTCCATGATGCTACTGGACGAGTCGAGGATGGTCGGTGATGGAGCGGCTTGATCAGATCGGCGTTCAAGACAGGTGCTGCTGGGTCCGGCGATCTAATCAGTCACGGCTTGATTCCGTCAGCAGGATCGAATCAGTCACGGCGCTGATTGGTGGCTTGATTCCAGAACGCTGTGAGTCACGATCATGGGCTGAGCGCGGAGGTTGATGGAGACAGCATGAACTGCATCATTTGCAGTCGCTGTTTGGCGATGGAGGCATATCGACGGGACCCGATTGTACGCGCTGCAGACTGGTGCTCCCGAGATTCTGGACAGTGACGGAATCCAGTCGTTGGTTGTCTCTGCAAGCATGTCTTCCGGTGAATCCTTCGTGGGTGATGGTCGTCTGCAGCAGCACTGTTAGGCAAGACCGGTGGTTGCTGGCGGTTCCAAAATCGGCTGGCAGGCCTTGTGCGGCTGCTATTTTAGGGCATCAGATGGGTCTTGGGCTGTGTCCATAGGGCCCATTTTTTATTAAATGAAATTGGGCTCCCTGCTAGGCCCGGTTTTAATTATGGAGGAAATGGGCTTGATGTATGGATGTCTCAGCAGGGCCTGTTTATTGTTATTGGCCTTTGCTCAATTTTAATTTGGTTTTGGGTTTTTGGGCCCAATTTTAATTAAAATGGTAATGGGCTGCTGGGCCAATATTAATTGCTGGTTTTAATTAATTGTGGATAATGGGCCAAGCATGATAATTAATTAATTATATTAATGGACTAATTTTGTGCTAGTGGGCTTAGTGGAATTAATTTAGTTTTGGGCTAAGATTATGGGCCATAGAATATGAGTATGATTAATTAATTAATCTGCTGCTCATTTTGTGCTTATTTGTTGCTCTTAAGGCCCAAATTAATTGATCCACTATTTATACAATTAATTATGTTATATAACTGATTAATTGATTTAATTGTCAATTATTGTTGTATATGTGAAAGGCATGTTCTATGTGATTTATTTATTTAAATTGTTGTTAATAGAAACATGTTTAAGTTGTATATTTTATTCTGGAATATTATATGCATGTTAAAAACCCTCGGTAATTAAATAACTAAGTGGGAGAGGGGATTGGTAATTAATTCCCGCGGCCTCCATTATTGGTTTGTTAGTGATGTGAGTAAACTTGCGCGTCGGCATTAGAGCCTTCCTCCCTAACGGATGAGTTTATTCACGGATCACTGGTACAAACTTCTTTAAATAATTATTGTTTGTAATGTGATGCATATGGACTTGCGCGTTGGCTTTAGTGCCTTCCTCCCTAACGGATGAGCTTATATGCGGTTCACTAGTACAAACTTATATAATTGATGGTTGTAGAAAGTTATCTGAGCGCGTGTGTACTTCTCCAACAGTAAGGCACACAAGCTTGGGCAGCGGACTTGGGATCAAATAATGGTGTACACTTAGATGTGAATAATTAGTATCCTCCCCAACGGAGTCACTGCTATTATTTACATGGCTAAAGAGGAACCGACTATTAATTATTTTGTCATAAAGTTAGGTTGACAAATGAAATTAATGGGTAAAACCTTCTCTTGTAAATGTTCGGGTTTGTAAACGTCCACCCTAACGTGGCTTGCAGACTCACGGTGCTTGAGATGTCGGTGAATTTTATTTTTATATTGTTTTGAGGGAAACAATATAAAAGGATAAAATTCAAAGATTTGATCGGAATATTTATTTGAGATTCTCTGAATTTTCGAATGGTTTTATTTCATTAATTATTAACTAAAAGATATTATATTTACTCGTCCATATTAAATGATTAGAAAAGAATCTTGGTTTTTAAAATTACTGCTTAAGAAAATACATGTGTATTCTCACAAAGGACGTCTCATGATGCCTATTAAAGTCTCTAGTGAAGAGATGAGAGGTTCATAGAAATATGATGGTCTCATGTAACTCTTCGGATACTTGAGTAAATTAAAAGGCAGAAGATCATGGTTGAATTGATGAATGAATTGGAAAAGCTTGGAATAGAAATTGAAAGGGAAACCTAAATCAATTTATTCTTCACAATTTGTCTGGATGTTTTGTGCAAGTTCTACCTGAAATACAAAAGGTTGTATATGGTGGGAAACTTCTAACAAAACATGTGGCAAAAGAAAGCCAATTTTCATCATGATGTGAACAAATTTAATATCTCATTTACTAATGGTTTAAACATGATTAGTGATGGCATCTACTGATACGAAGCATGTAGATACTGGAATCACTAAATGTTTATCACTAAGTAAGGATAAGATTTTTAATAACATGGGTAAAACTACAAAGGTAGTGGCTATTGCAGTGGGAGTTGTTTATTTATCTCATGATAAGAATAAACGATTGATTATGAGAAATTATCTTTTCGTACGTTTCATAGAAATAATTTAATTTCAGTTTCTATGCATTAACGGATGGACACTTCATTTCATTTAAATGACATGGTCATAGTAATGAGGAATGAGGCTATAATCCGTTAAAGTACGTTGGTAGATAAAAAGTATACTCTTGAATCATGTACATCCCACAGATGCAATAAAAAGTAGTTAAATAATGCATCTTCTAATATAAGTAAGAGAAAGGAACCTTCGGAAATGAACTAAACATACATTTGGCGTCTATGACTAATTCATTTTACTTGAGTAGGATTCAAAAGTTGATAGCCGATAGACCGTAAAGTTTATCTGAAATGGAAACTATCGGACTTGCGAGTCTTGCTTAGAAGTAAAAATGATTATCTGCCTTTTCAAGGCTGTGGGGTGTAGAGCCAAAGATATATGTTGGAATTAGTTCATTCTGATTCAAGCGAACCTAATATTATCCAGGCGAGAGGTGGTTATGAATATTCAAAGATTATTCTGGGAACCGATATATTTATTTGATGCACTGCATGTCTAAGTTCTTGGATTAATTCAAGAATTGTAAGGCTGGTACAGTGAGCGTCATGGAAAATATATCATATCATTACGATTCAATCGTGATGATGAAAACCTCTTAGGATAGTTAGGAACTAATAATCAGAAGTTGAGATTAAATCTCAAGTGGACTATACCGGGCATGCCCCAGCTGAATGGTGTGGTGGGTAGAAGGTATAAGGCTCTTATGATTATGATTAGATAGATGATGAATTATTTTGAATAATTAAATTCATTTTATGGACATGCCCTAGATACAGTAATTCGTGAAACGTTTGTCTGTATATGGGATATCCTATAAAAATGAAGAGTGATTTATTTAGTCCAAAAGATCGAAGGGTGACTGTTAATACAAACACCAAATTTTTGGAAAAGGACTATGTAATAAATCACAAGCCCATGTATAAGTTGTTCTAAAGGTAGTGAGAGGAAAACACAAAGTATTAGTACCAAGTGTATAAGAGGATATACCACAAGGTAAACTGCAACGCGTGTCACGTCTGATACACAATTACATGTAGTGCCTTGTCGTAGTGGGAGGGTTGTATGACAACCCATAAATATATGTTTTGGGAGAGTCGTGAGACTTGATCCCTAGTAAACATGGTATTATCCCAAGGATACGACATAACACTACAAGATGAAAATGCGGAATCTTAGCAAGATGCAATGAATGATGAAATAGAATCAATGGATTCTAAATTAAGTCTGGAGCTTGAACGATCACTAAAATGGTGTAAAAGCCATTGCAAGTGATCATAGGAAATAAAAGAGGATCATACAGAAAGGTGAAAACCTTGGAAGCAAAGCTTGTTGCGAAAAGGTGTACTCAGAAAGAAATGGTTCGATTATGAGGGAACATATTCGCTGGTAGCTATGCTTAAATTGATCCAGATTCTTTTATTTATTGCTGCTCATATTGAATTATGAAAAACAGCAAATAGATGTCAAGACAGCTTTCCTGATTGGAAGTCTTGAGGAAAACATCTATGTGAAGCAACCAGAGTAATTCATTGCAAAGTACTAATAGCATTTTGATAATAAGCTTAAAATTGTCCAGCGATGGACTTAAAGCAAGCTTTAAGATCGTGAAGCATCTGTTTTGATTAGGTAATCCAGTGGCATGGATTTAAATCAATGAGCGGATGAGTCTTGTGTGTTGTAAAGAGTGACGGAAACGTGGTGGTGTTTCTTGTACTATACGTAGATAGTATCTTGCTCATTGGAGACAATGAAAGAGTATTATCGGCCGTATGGGTACGGTTTATAAAGCGGTAAAGATGAAGGACTTAAGAAAGGCAAAATACATCCTTTTGGTCACGATAATACGGATCACAAGAAAGGATGTTATGCTTATCTCAAGTTTCATAAAATGATATAGTCCATACTCGTTTAGCATGTAAATTTATCTAAGTGAATGTGTCTTTGAGACACAAGAAGAAGATAAAGTAGATGAAAGCGGTTCCTTATGCTTCGGCGAATAAGGAAGCTTAATCTAAAGAAAGCTATGAACGATATTGGATATCTGTTTTGCTGGTTGCATGAACAGTGGGTATCAACGTAACCCGAAACAAGAATGATGAACTGTGGTAAGACATATATGAAGTGCCTGAGAAGGACTGGAAATCATATATAGACTTACTGAGCAGATTCACTGCTTCTTGTGGATTACGTAGATTCGGATTTTTTAGTCAGATTGGACGGCAGTAAGTTCACCTCAAAGGTTATGTGTTTAATCTTAGGAAGTAGAGTCATAATGTGGAGGAGTGTTATATAGAAATATATTTCAGACTCCGGACTCCATCATGGAAAGATGATGAATTGGAGCCTATAAGGCAGCCAAAGTATCTATATGACTCTAGAGACTTCATGATGGACTTTTGAAGTATTTCTAAGTTTGCCCAAGGTAATCACAATTTACATTGATGATATTGGTGCAGTTGCAAACTTGAAGAAATCACAAGTCCATAAGGCAATTAAACACATGGAGCGCGAGTACCACCTGTTACGAGAAATCGTATGATGAGGGGAAGGTTGTTGTCGCCTAGATTGCATCGGATGATGACCTAGTAATCCATTTACAAGGACCTTAAGGCGAAAGCTTTTAATGATCGTGTAAGTGGGAGTAGGAATCAGATGTATGGCAGAAGACATGACAGCATAGTCTTTTAGTATAAGTGGGAGATTGTTGGATTGTATACTAAAAGTCTAGCTTTAGTATGAACAATGTCATAACAATATTTGAAATGAGAATCATTGATCAAATGATTGCATCTTATAATTTATTTTATATGCATGATGCAATAGTCCATTTACTTTATACTGTAGATAATATGTTGTGCGACAACACGCGGAAGATCATATTATCGGTTTCCTTATAAAGTATAAACAGATGCTCACAACTGAGATAGACGGGGACTCTCTATCGGTATGGTTGTAGTGTGATTTGGTATTAGCTTGTCTTGGCTATAGAATCACATTAGTGCACTTGTGTGTATTGAGCAGGACCGCCTGAGATTGTTCTTCTTATACTGACTATATAGTAGAACTTGATCTCTGTTATTATGGAAGTTCGTGCTCTTAATCCCTATACAATAACCTCGACACGTAGGGCAGTATGTATTTCTTTGATTCATCAATGGGTGAGATTTATAAGTATTAAATCAACAAACTCGGTGAGTTGGGAAGTAGTGCTGTATCTATGGTGTGCTGTTGATTGTAGAAGGAATCCATGTCCGTCATAGGTTGATGATGTCCCCTTGAGGAGCTCATAAGGTTTATCATGTAAATCTTGCAAGTGGATTAATTTCCGGCATGATAATAAGGTTGAGTGGTACTACTCTCGGATGAGATATTAATTAATTTGAGTTGTCAGTAACTTAATTAATTAATGGGCATTGTATATCTTAAACATGGGGAGACTGTCGGGCTTATAATAAGAAGGAGCCCAGAACATAATTTTGGGATTGGACGGGTAGTGCAGTAATAATATTTTAGTGGACTATATTATGATTATTGGATTTAATTAAAAGCTTTGGGCTAAGCTTGGTTAATTAAATTCAATTGAGGCCCAGCCCAATTTCTCCTCCTGGTCCCTGCTGTAGCCCAATACATAAGTGAACTCAGCTTCCTGGAACCCTTAGATTATTCCTGCGCCTCTTTTGGTGAGAGAAGGGAAGAGAAGCAGATTGAGAGATCCTACAGACTGTTGCCCACACAACAGCAGGATCACACTTGGGTCATATAGCAGAAGATCGAGAGGTGGTTCTCTACAACGATTCATCCTCTACACCAACCCAGAAGTACGGTAAACATATTAATTTTGCTTCCGCTGTTTGTTTGCCTGTTTTTACTAACGAATCACGTTGATCCGCACGATCCAATTGCCAACACCAACGAGAACGCAACTTACCAGGAAATAATTTAAGCTTTGAGTGAAAAAGTAAAACTTTTTGCCCAATGGTAAAATTTTTACTTGATATTCTTGCATCATGAAATGCCTTAGTTTTAGCTTTATAAATCACTGAATTCTCATAGGCCTCGTTTCTCAATTCCTCCCAACTCTTGCAATTGGAGTTTTCTCTATACTCCAGCTTTCTCCTGATCCATGTTGCACTTCTGGATTGCCCACCATGCCTTGTGTTGAAGCTTCACAGGTAAGTGGCATGGCTTTTCATTGGCGATACAATTCGGGGACATGTCAATCGGTGTCTTATAGGCCGTTCGATAGTCCCATAATGCATCCTCCAATCGTGAGCTCCAATCCTTCCTAGACGGATTAACTCTCTTCTCTAAAATCCTTTTGATCTCCCGGTTGGATGCTTCCGCCTGGCCACTCGTTTGGGGGTGGTAAGGTGTGAAAGTTTTATAAAACACTGAATACTTGCGCAGAAGCGCTTCCACTGTTCGGTTGCAAAAATGTGTGTTCTTGTCACTGATAATGGCTTGAGGAATTCCAAACCTACAAAATATATTAGATCGAAGGAAACCTGCAACCACTTTAGAATCATTAGTTCGGTTGGTCATTGCTTCCACCCACTTTGACACATAATCAACAGCAAGTAACATGTAGGTGAAACCAAACGAAGCAGAAAAAGGTCCCATAAAATCCATCCCCCACACATCAAAAATCTCACAAACGATTATAGGATTTTGGATCATTTCATTTCGTTGAGAAATATTTCCTACATGCTGACATCTATCACAAGACTTGCAAAATTCATAAGCATCTTTAAACAGTGTCGGCCAATAAAATCCACACGCAAGCACTTTGAAAGGAGTTCTTCTAAAACCAAAATCACCACCACATGCATGACCATGACAAAAGGTGAGTATAGAATTAAATTCAATTTCAGGAACGCACCTTCTTATTACTTGATCGGAACAACGTTTCCACAAATACGGATCATCCCATATGTAGTACTTGGTATCACTATGGAGCTTATCATATTTTACTTTACTCATATGGGCTGGAAACTGATGGGAGGTCAGAAAATTTGCCAAATCGACAAACCATTGAACAGAGCCTTCTGACACTGAAGGGTTTAGTGTCAGTTGATCCGAATTTTTCAGATTTTGCAGAACGGCCAGCAACTGTTCATCAGAAAATTTTTTAAGGATTTTTTGCTCATCTTCATCTCTAATCAGTCGGCTTAGGTGGTCGGCCACTAGATTCTCAGATCCCTTTTTGTCTTTGATTTCCAAGTCAAATTCTTGAAGCAGCAAAATCCACCGAATCAACCAAGATTTTGCTTCCTTCTTCATCATGAGATAACGAAGAGCTGCATGATCAGAGAAAACAGTGACTTTAGTACCCAACAAGTAAGTTCAAATTTTTTCTAGAGCAAAAACCACAGCTAGAAGTTCTTTTTCCGTAGTGGAGTAGTTGGCTTGAGTGTTATCCAAGGTTTTTGAAGCATAATAGATCACATGTGCAGCCTTGTCCACTCGTTCCCCCAACACTGCTCCTACGGCATAGTCACTAGCATCACACATTATTTCAAAAGGCAAGCTCCAATCCGACAGCTGAATTACGGGTGTTGTGGTTAGCAACTCCTTCAATTTATCAAAAGCTTTCTTACAGGCATCATTCATCTCAAACTTCACATCTTTTTGTAACAACTCACAAAGTGGCTTGGCTATCTTTGAGAAATCCTCAATAAACATTCTATAGAAACCTACATGACCGAGAAAAGAACGAACTTCTAGCACAAATGCAGGGTAAGGCAATGCAGATATAAGGTCTATCTTAGACTTATCAACTTTAATCATATTCTTTGAAATGACATGACCTAAAACAATGCCTTGTTCGACCATAAAGTGACACTTTTCCCAATTCAAAATAAGGTTTGTTTCAACACATCTTTTCAAGATTAATTCAAGATTTCCAAGGCAACTACTAAAAGATTCTCCATAGACACTAAAGTCATCCATAAAGACCTCTATTATATTATCTACAGATTCAGAGAAAATGCTTACCATACACCTTTGAAATGTGACAGGTGCATTGCAAAGTCCAAAAGGTAACCGACGACATGCAAAAGTCCCAAAGGGGCATGTGAAGGTTGTTTTCTCCTGGTCTTCGGGAACTATAGCAATCTAAAAATAACCAGAAAAACCATCAAGAAAACAATAGTAAGAATAACCTGCAAGTTTTTCTGACATTTGATCAATAAAGGACAAAGGAAAATGATCCTTTCTAATTATGTTATTGAGCTTACGGTAGTCCATGCACACTCTCCAACCCGTTTCCAAACGTGTTGGAACCATATCACCCTTATCATTCTCAACCACAGTCACTCCTGATTTCTTTGGCACCACTTATGTTGGACTAACCCACTTACTATCTGAGATGGTATAAATGATCCCCACACTCAGAAGTTACAACATAGCTCTTTCCACCTTAAAATTCCTAATCTTGCAAGGAACCACAAACATGCCAGGATCCTTGCGCTTCTGAGGTAACGTTTGCTGGAAGACAGTTGAAGCGTTTTCTCCCATCACCACTTTTTCATCTCCTTTCAACTTCTTTTTATTGGTACACAAATCCTTCAAGAACTTGGAGTATCTCGGAATCTGCTTAATCTCCTCAATGAGAGGTAAATTGATCTCCACTTTCCGAAATACCTCAAGTATTTGTTTATCCTTTTCAGTGGTGTCCGGATTCCTCATCCTGCTTGGAAAAGGTAAATGGTTAATATTAAAAGGAATATGGTCAGAAATTTTAACCTGATTTTTTTCGGACCTTCTGACACTAAAGGGTTCAGTGTCAATGTAACGTTTCTGCACATCAGATTTTTCTGCCCCTAACTGATCGATCTGATCCTCCACTATTCCAGCAGGTTCTACATCATCTTTTTCCACATCTTGGTTAGGCTTTTTTGGCGGTACAACCTCCTCCAACTATTTTCCACTTCGCAGTGTAATGGCGCTCACATTCTTAGGATTAACCACCGTTTGTGAGGGCAACTTTTCATTGTTTTGAGCTTGCATTTGGCCTACAGTTGTAGCCAATTGACTCATTTGATTTTCCAAGTTTTGGATGGATGTCTGAGTAGACACTTGAAATTTTAGATTGTTGGTAGCCATCTCTTTCATCATTTCCTCAAATGAAGCTCCTGATCTTGTCCTACCTTGTTGGTGATTTCCACCATCTTGAGGGCGGTCTTGTTGTCTATTCACCACTCTCTGCTCTTGAAACTGTTGTTTCTCCCTATTTCCTCCTTGTCCACTATCATACCTGAGATTAGGATAATCTCTCCAACCCTGATTGTAGTTTTGAGAGAATGGATCATAAGGTCGCCCCAAGGCATTTACTTGCTCCTCGCTAAGTGCAGCCCTGCAATCAAGAGTAAAATGGTCATAAGTTAATCAATTTTGATAAGGTGGAGGGTTACCCCTCTTCCTTTAGCAAGATTCTCCACAGCAGTTGTCAACTTATTCAAAGTTTCTTCCATCTTAGAATCATGGACCTCCTTCACTTCTTTAAGTGATGGATCATGTGTGTCAAACTGTTGGGTGTTGGCAGCCATGCTAGCAATCAAGTCTCTAGCAGCAGTAGGTGTTTTCATCATAAAAGCTCCACCACTAGCCGCATCAAGCATGTTTCGATCCATTATTAACAATCCTTCATAGAAGTATTGCAATAGCAACTGGTCGCTTATTTGATGTTGGGGGCATGCTGATGTGAGGCGTTTAAACCTCTCCTAATACTCATGTAAATTCTTCCCTTACATCTGACGAGCCCCAGATATCTCCTTACGCAAGACAGCAAATCTAGTGACCGGAAAGTAAGTATGGAGAAAAAGTTTCTCCATCTCGGCCCACATATTTATAGATCCAGAAGGGAGATAATACAACCAATCCTTTGCCATGTCTTTAACCACAAAGGGGAATGCCCTAAGCCTGACTTGTTCCTCCGTCACTCCAGTTGGTTTCATGCTCGTGCATACAACTGAGAACTCCTTCAAGAACTTGTGCGGATTTTCACCTGAAAGACCATGAAAAGCAGGAAGTAAGTGAATCAATCCCGATTTCAATTCAAATATAGTATTATCAGTAATCGTAGGAAGGTTAATGTATAGTGGCTGATGGACTATGTTCGGATTGTTGGCAATTGGATCGTGCGGTTCAACGTGATCGTTAGGATAACAGGTAAAAAAAATCAGCGAAAGCGAATATAAACGTTTACCGTACTTCTGGGTTGGTGTAGAGGATGATCTGTAGAGAACTACCTCTGATCTTCTACTGTATGTCCCAAGTGTGATCCTGCTGTTGTGTGGGCAACAGTCTGCAGGATCTCTCAATCTGCTTCTTTCCCTAACTTACGTCAAAAGAGGCGCAGGAATAACTTAGGGTTCCAAGAAGCTGAGTTCACTTATATATACTGGGCTACAGCAGGGATTAGGAGGAGAATTGGAGTTGGGCCTCCATTGGATTAAATATCCAAGCTTAGCCCAAAGCTTATATTTAACCCAATAATAATAATAAAGTCCACTAAATTATTATTACTGCACTACCCACTCCAACCCAAAATTACGTTTTGGGCTCCTTCTCATTATGAGCCCGAAGTCTCCCCATGTTTAAGATATACAATGTCTATTAATTAATTAAGTTACTGACAACTCAAATTAATTAATATCTCATCCGAGAATAGTTCCACTCAACCTTATTATCATGCCGAAAATTAATCCACTTGCAAGATTTACATGATAAACCTTATGAGCTCCTCAAGGGGACATCATCAACCTAGATCGGACATGGATTCCTTCTACAATCAACAGCACACCATAGATACAGCACTATTTTCCAACTCACCGAGTTTGTTGATTTAATACTTATAAATCTCACCCATTGATGAATCAAAGAAATACATACTGCCCTACGTGTCGAGGTTATTGTATAGGGATTAAGAGCACGAACTTCCATAATAACAGATATCAAGTTCTACTATCTAGTCAGTATAAGAAGAACGATCTCAGACGATCCTACTTAATACACACGAGTGCACTAATGTGATTCTATAGCCAAGAAAGCTAATACCGAATCACACTACAACCATACCGATAGAGAGTCCCCGTCTATCTCAGTTGTGAGCATCTGTTTATACTTTATAAGGAAATCGATAATATGATCTTCTGCGTGTTGTCGCACAACATATTATCTACAGTATAAAGTAAATGGACTATTGCATCATGCATATAAAATAAATTATAAGATGCAATCATTTGATCAATGATTCTCATTTCAAATATTGTTATGACATTGTTCATACTAAAGCTAGACTTTTAGTACACAATCCAACAATCTCCCACTTATACTAAAAGACTATGCTGTCATGTCTTCTGCCATACATCTGATTCCTACTCACACTACACGACCATTAAAAGCTCTCGCCTTAATGTCCTTGTAAATGATTTACTAGGTCATCATCCGATGCAATCTAGGCGACAACAACCTTCCCCTCATCATACGATTTCTTGTAACAGGTGGTACTCGCGCTCCATGTGTTTAATTGCCTTATGGACTTGTGATTTCTTCAAGTTTGCAACTGCACCAATATCATCAATGTAAATTGTGATTACCTTGGGCAAACTTAGAAACACTTCAAAGTCCATCATGAAGTCTCTAGAGTCATATAGATACTTTGGCTGCCTCATAGGCTCCAATTTATCATCTTTCCACGATGGAGTCCGGAGTCTGAAATATATTTCTATATAACACTCCTCCACTTTATGACTCTACTTCCTAAGATTAAACACATAACCTTTGAGGAGAATTTACTGCCATCCAATCTGACTAAAAAATCTGAATATACGTAATCCACAAGAAGCAGTGAATCTGCTCAGTGAGTTTATATATGATTTCAGTCCTTCTCAGGCACTTCATATATGTCTTACCACAGTTCATCATTCTTGTTCCGGGTTACGTTGATACCCTCTGTTCATGCGTTAAGTAAAACAGATATCCATTTTTGTGCATAGCATTCCTTAGATTAAGCTTCCTTATTCGCCAAAGCATAAGGAACCGCTTTCATCATCTTTATCTTCTTTTGTGTCTTAAGACACAATCACTTAGATAAATTCACATGCTAAACAAGTATGGACTGTATCATTTTATGAAACTTGAGATAAGCATAATATCCTTTCTTGTGATCCGTATTACCGTGATCAAAAGGATATATTTTGCCTTTTTTAAGTCCTTCATCTCTACCGCTTTATTAACCGTACCCATACGCCCGATAATGCTCTTTCATTGTCTCCAATGAGCAAGATACTATCTACGTATAGTATAAGAAATACCACCACGTTTCTGTCACTCTTTACAACACACAAGACTCATCCGCTCATTGATTTAAATCCATGCTACTGGATTACCTAATCAAAACAGATGCTTCACGATCTTAAAGCTTGCTTTAGTCCATCGCTGTACACTTTTAAGCTTACTATCAAAGATGCTATTAGCACTTAGCAATGAATTACTCTGGTTACTTCACATAGATGTTTTTCTCAAGACTTTCAATCAGGAAAGCTGTCTTGACATCTATATGTTGTTCCTCATAATTCAATATGAGCAGCAATAAATAAAAGAATCCGGATCAATTTAAGCATAGCTACCAGCGAATATGTTCCCTCATAATCGAACCATTTCTTTCTGAGTACATCTTTTCGCAACAAGCTTTGCTTCCAAGATTTTCACCTTTCCGTATGATTCTCTTTTATTTCCCCATGACCACTTGCAATGGCTTTTACACCATTTTAGTGATCGTTCAAGCTCCAGACTTAATTTAGAATCCATAGATTCTATTTCATCATTCATTGCATCTTGCTAAGATTCCGCATTTTCATCTTGTAGTGCTACGTCGTATTCGTGGGACAATACCATGTTTACTAGGGATCAAGTCTCACGACTCTCCCAAAACATATATTTATGAGTTTTCAAATAACCCTCCCACTACGACAAGGCACTACATGTAATTGTGTATCAGACGTGACACGCGTTGCAGTTTACCTTGTGGTATATCCTCTTGTGCACTTGGTACTTATACTTAGTGTTTTCCTCTCACTTCCTTTAGAACAACTTATACATGGGTTTGAGATTATTACATAGTCCTTTTCCAAAAATCCGGTGTTTGTGTTGACAATCACCCTTCGATCTTTTGAACTAAATAAATCACTCTTTATTTTTCTAGGATATCCCATATACAGACAAACGTTTCACGAATTACTGTATCTAGGGCATATCCATAAAATGAATTTAATTATTCCAAATAATTCATCATCTATCTAATCATAACCATAAGAGCCTTATTCCTTCTATCCATTACAACATTCAGTTTGGGGCATACCCGGTGTAGTCAACTTGAGATTTAATCTCAACTTCTGATCAATAGCTCCTAACTATTCCAAGAGGTATTCGCCATCATGATTAGATCGTAATGACTTAATATATTTTCCATGACGCTTCACTGTACCAGCCTTATAATTCTTGAATTAATCAAAGAACTTAGACATGCAGTGCATCAAATAAATATATTGGTATCTAGAATAATCTTCGAATATTCATAACCACCTCTCGCCTGGATAATATTAGGTTCGCTTGAATCAGAACGAACTAATTCCAACATATATATCTTTGGCTCTACACCCCACAGCCTTGAAAAGGCAGTTAATCATTTTTACTTCCAAGCAAGACTCGCAAGTCCGATAGTTTCCACTTCAGATAAACCTTACGGTCTATCGACTATCAACTTTTGAATCCTACTCAAGTAAAATGAACTAATCTTAGACGCCAAATGCATGTTTAGTTCATTTCTGAAGGTTCCTTTCTCTTACTTATATTAGAAGATGCATTATTTAATTACTATTTATTGCATCTGTGGGATGTTCATGATTCAAGAGTTTACATATTATCCACCAACGTACTTTAATGGATTATAGCCTCATTCCTCATTACTATGACCATGTCATTTAAATGAAATGAAGTATCCATCTGTTAATGCATAGAAACCAAAATCAAATTCTTTCTATGAAACGTACGTAAAGACAATTTCTCATAATCAATCGTTTATTCTTATCATGAGATAAATAAACAACTCCCACTGCAATAGCCACTACCTTTGTAATTTTACCCATATCTTAACAATCTTATCCTTACTAAGTGATAAGCATTTAGTGATTCCAGTATCTACTCAGTTCGAGTCAGTAGATGCCATCACAAATCATGTTTAAACCATTAGTAAATAAGATATTAAACTTGTTCACATCATGATGAAAATGGCTTTCCTTTGCCACATGTTTTATCAGAAGTTTCCCACCATTTACATCCTCTCGTAATTCAGGTGGAACTTACTCAAAACATCTAAGCAATTATGGAAAATAAATTGACTTAGGCTTCCCCTTCAATTTCTATTCCATAATTTTCCAATTCATTCATCAAATTCAATCATGACCTATCACCTTTTAAATTACTCAAGCATCCGAAGAGTTACATGAGACCATCATATTTCTATGAACCTCTCATCTCTTCACTAGAGACTTAATAGGCATCATGAGCCGTCCTTTGAGACAATACACATGTATTTTCTTAAGCAGTACTTTTCAAAACAAAGATTCTTTTCTAATCATCTAATTTGGAAAAGTAAATATAATGTCTTTTAGTTAACAATTAGTGAAATAAAACCATTCGAAATTCAGAGAATCACAAATAAATATTCCGATCAAATCTTCGAATTTTATCCTTTTATATTGATTCCCTCAAAAAAATATAAAATAAAATTCACCGACATCTCAAGCACCGTGAGTCTGCAAGCCTTGTTATTGTGGACGTTTACAAACCCGAACATTTACAAGAGAAGGTTTTACCCATTAATTTCATTTGTCAACCTAACTTTATGACAAAATAATTAATAGTCGGTTCCTCCTTAGCCATGCAAATAATAGCAGTGACTCCGTTGGGGATGATACTAATTATTTACACCTAAGTGTACACCATTATTTGATCCCAAGTCCACTGCGCGAGCTTGTGTGCCTTACAGTTGGAGAAGTACACACGCGCTCGGATAGCTTCCTACAATCATCAATTATAAGTTTGTACTAGTGAACTGCACACAAACTCATCCGTTAGGGAGGAAGGCTTATTGCCAACATGCAAGTTTATGTGCCACATTACAAACAATAATTATTTAATGAAGTCTGTACCAGTGATCCGTGAATAAACTCATCCGTTAGGGAGGAAGGCCTATTGCCAACACGCAAGTTTACTCACATCACTTACAAACCAATAATGGAGGCCGCGGGAATTAATTACCAATCCCCTCTCCCACTTAGTTATTTAATACCGAGGGTTTTTAACATGTATATAATATTCCAGAATAAAATATACAACTTAGACATGCTTCTATTAACAACAATTTAAATAAATAAATCACATAGAACATGCCTTTCATATACAACAATTAATTGTCAAGCTAAAATAATTAAATCAGTTATATATCATTAATTAATTGCATAAAATGTTGGATCAATTAAATAGGCCCAGCTGACCCAAACATTATTAGCATAAAATGAGCAGCCCATTATTAAAATAATTAAGTCCATTTATCTTGCCAATTTCTGCATTAAGGTCTAGCCCAATATTTAACTTGGCACAACATCAACCCCACAATTAATTAAATCCAGCAGTAAATATTCCCAGCAGCCCATTTCCATTTTAATAAAATTTGGGCCCAACAGCCCAAAATCAAATTAAAAAATGAGCAACCTTTTATTTATTACTGAATTGGGCCCAACATCCAACAATTAAATAGGCCCATCAAGCACTATAATTAAAATGAGGCCCAACATGAGGAATAAATATTGCTGCCCTAACAACAGCCGCCTTCATCCGTCCCTGCCAGCCGATCAGACACCACCAACAAACTGCTGTCGGTGCATCCAGGTGTCGCTGCCGCCGGCGCCGCCGCCCAGGGAGCATCGGAATCGCGCAGTCAGGGCACCACGACCGGAATGCCACAAACATTAGACGCCGCTCAGAACCAGCAGACCCAAAGCTCCCGGTAGCCACCACCGACAGCCAGCCGGAGCCGCACCATCAACCGTCAGTCGTTCAACCATCGCAGCCGACCGCGACTACCCAGAACATGTCGCCTGAGGGCTGCTCCAATCGATGAAGAAGCAGGCTCGATAGATACTGCCATGGACTCACCAGAATCGCTAGGAGACTCACCCAGAATCATCAGGGGACTCGCTCGGAATGCTGCTTCCAGCGTCCGCCGCCGCGCACCTTACTTTGACTCCGCCGCGAACTGCATGCCACCGGTTAGCACTGTCAAGCTGATCAGGATCTGCCGCACATTCGACTGGGATTGGTGGCATCTGCTTCGTCCGAGGGTCCGCCACCACTACGCATCGTCGTGATCCGTCTGAGGCCGCCACCGCCCAGTTCGCCGTCGATCGGGGATCCACCCCCACCATTCGCGCAGCCGCTTCTGACTCGCCCTCCATCATTGCTGATTTGAGTCGAACTTCTTCTAACGGGATACCCCGATTCACTTCGACAGCGCCACCGTCTATCGATTTGGATCCACTACGGATTACACCACCCAAGGTCGCCATCGCCCAGCACGACACCGATCGGGATTCGCCCACATCAGCCGCGCACTGCTCACACGCGCCACTTCCAGCCATCGATTGATGGCGCAGGCAGCCACGCGCCACTTTCAGCGCCTATCTCCGATTCCCATCGTCATGCTTCTGGGTCAACGACCGCTCGATATCCATCATGCGGTCAACGCCAATCCCGCCACCATCGTTGATGCTTTATGCAAACTAACTCACGTCATGTTCACTGAGTGTGTGTAGATAGCAGATGGGTTTGTCGATGTGTGTGTAGTGTGTCCAGTAATGAACAGACAATTAACAATCACACATACCAAACAGCATGCCATGGTGAAAAAAAAAGAGAGCAGTATAAAACCCATGAGATTAATATCAGATTATATCACATAATCAAATTATCCCATTCAAACATGCCATTAATCTGTCCAGAAACACAAATAGCACATAAACCCCTTAACGTGTCACGTTTTACCATGAAACCAATGCTCTGATACCAATTGTTGGCAATTGGATCATGCGGTTCAACGTGATCGTTAGGATAACAGGTAAACAAAATCAGCAGAAGCGAATATAAACGTTTACCGTACTTCTGGGTTGGTGTAGAGGATGATCTGTAGAGAACTACCTCTGATCTTCTACTGTATGTCCCAAGTGTGATCCTGCTGTTGTGTGGGCAACAGTCTGCAGGATCTCTCAATCTGCTTCTTTCCCTAACTTACATCAAAAGAGGCGCAGGAATAACTTAGGGTTCCAAGAAGCTGAGTTCACTTATATATACTGGGCTACAGCAGGGATCAGGAGGAGAATTG
Organism: Pogostemon cablin; assembly: GCA_023678885.1. Lineage (NCBI taxonomy): Eukaryota > Viridiplantae > Streptophyta > Magnoliopsida > Lamiales > Lamiaceae > Pogostemon > Pogostemon cablin. The sequence goes on along the minus strand of CM042969.1, from coordinate 15,313,475 downwards.
GAGTTGGGCCTCCATTGGATTAAATATCCAAGCTTAGCCCAAAGCTTATATTTAACCCAATAATAATAATAAAGTCCACTAAATTATTATTACTGCACTACCCACTCCAACCCAAAATTACGTTTTGGGCTCCTTCTTATTATGAGCCCGAAGTCTCCCCATGTTTAAGATATACAATGTCTATTAATTAATTAAGTTACTGACAACTCAAATTAATTAATATCTCATCCGAGAGTAGTACCACTCAACCTTATTATCATGCCGGAAATTAATCCACTTGTAAGATTTACATGATAAACCTTATGAGCTCCTCAAGGGGACATCATCAACCTAGATCGGACATGAATTCCTTCTACAATCAACAGCACACCATAGATACAGCACTATTTCCCAACTCACCGAGTTTGTTGATTTAATACTTATAAATCTCACCCATTGATGAATCAAAAAAATACATACTGCCCTACGTGTCGAGGTTATTATATAGGGATTAAGAGTACGAACTTCTATAATAACAGAGATCAAGTTCTACTATCTAGTCAGTATAAGAAGAACGATCTCAGGCGATCCTACTCAATACACACGAGTGCACTAATGTGATTCTATAGCCAAGACAAGCTAATACCGAACCACACTACAACCATACTGATAGAGAGTCCCCGTCTATCTCAGTTGTGAGCATCTGTTTATACTTTATAAGGAAACCGATAATATGATCTTCTGCGTGTTGTCGCACAACATATTATCTACAGTATAAAGTAAATGGACTATTGCATCATGCATATAAAATAAATTATAAGATGCAATCATTTGATCAATAATTCTCATTTCAAATATGTTATGACATTGTTCATACTAAAGCTAGACATTTAGTATATTTGCCAATTCATTCAAAGTTTTTTCTCTATTTGCAGCCATGTCTTCCTCTCCTGACTCAGAACCTACAGTATCGTCCTCCTATAAATCAAAAAATTCAGAATTCTCCTCTCCACGATGAAGTGGATCAGCTGCAAGTTCGAGTTTAGTGAGGTTTTCAGCAGTTCCGTCAGTAGACGAACTTATTTTCTTCTTCTTCCAGGACTCCTTTCTCAATCTTCGGGCAGTTCTCTCAATTTTTGTATGTATTCAAGTTATTTTAGACCAGAAGAATGAGTGATCATTCAGAAATAAAAATTGAAAATAGGGGACAGCTGACTCTGAAGGGTTCAGTGTCAGTGTCACTGGAAAATTCAAAAATTCCAAAAAAAAATCGAGAAAATTTCAGAACCTGTAAAAGTGCAAAAAAATATCAGAAACAAAGAAATTTAACAAAATTTTAATTTTACTCCCCGAGCAAACAGTGCCAAATTTGATAGGCTGTCGCCGGCCTAGCAAAATAAAATTTATTTTTGACTCACTCCAATACTTAGTATAGTAACGAGTACGGGCCGAACCCAAGAGAGTACAATGAAATTTCAATTAAATTTAAGTGTTGAATAAGATTAAAATAAATAAAGGGGGAATTTTGTTTGAGAAAAATTGTAATTAACACGAATAATAAATTAACTCAATTTTTAATTAGCAAGTGAATGAAATTTATTTATTAAATTAACCAAATGAGACAAACCTAGCTTAGGATGATGATCCCCTCCCGTTTATTGAATCAATTAATTATAGGAATTAAATATCTAGCCTAGTGTGCAAACTCAAATTCCTAGATTGACGGTACGATCAATCAACTCGAATGTTTTTAAGTTCATCAATTAGGGTACAACCACTAAATTGAACTATTTACGAGTGACCCAATTGATTTGAACTCAAAAACGCATTAAGACTCCAAACATAGAATTACTAGGCTATGAAATCCGGCTAGGAATCATACAACCTAGATCCCATTATACCTAGAGGGAATAATATTTGTTTGCTACTTAATTCAATTCCTATAACAATTACGGATTGTAGATCATAGAATAACATTCAGCAGTTAAATAATTAATCTAGTTGATCAGGCTAAATTTACTATCAAACTACTTTAATTCAAATCAACTCATGTAATAGAATAAATTCACATAAAAGATTCAATATAAAAATTCTTAACAATTAATCTAACATTCAACTGGAGGTTCACGAAATACTAAACTACATAAGGGGATTAGCTCCGCATGTTCATGACAAAAACAGAATTAAAAATAATAAAAATTAGGATGTCGGATTGTTCTTCGTTGTTCTTTACTTTTGCCTGGGGGAAGATTAATGCCGCTCCTCTTTTTTTCTCTTCCAAAAAATCGCGTTCTGATCGTGTCTGATGCCCCAAGAATAAATATATCTCTTCCTTATTTAATTTCTTGTTCCCCAAGTAATCCTACTTGATCTCATTACATATCTTTATCTTCCAAAAATATCTCATTTTCTTATTTTTTTTTCTGATCGTGCCTTCAACAGATTTGGAAGAGATCTGGTCCTTCAAATATGTGGAAGATATGCTGGCTGATTTATTTCCTTATTTGCTCCACTTAACAGCCTGTTTCCACATCAATTCATATAATTAAAAGAATTATTTCTTAATAAAATAAGTCAATATTAGCACATAAATAACTTATAATTCCATCAATTAGACTTGTATTTCCACCAAATAATCATGCTAATATATGATTTATCAACTAGCTTCAACATCATTGCTATAGTATTCATTCTGATTTGATGTCAAAATCCACCAAGTAATTCATTATGAGGGTTTGTGCCCATGAAGTAGTTCAAAAAATATGGATTTCTCTTAAAAAAAAGGAAGAGAAGAAGAAAAAAATAGATCCATACATAAATGATTTAGGACACGCTCAAATTAAGACTACACTACAAGATGTTATTAGTATTATTCTTTTGACCATGCATTTTTATACTCTCGAACATATTGGTGGTTTTGTTTAGATTATTTTGCATAATTTTCCATTTCTTTTGCCATTGATGGTGATGATTCTTACTATTCTTTTGAATTTTTTTAAGCACGGGTTAAATTGTTTAATTCTTTTAAGTTTTCTCCTTATATATTTTTTCTGGTATTTTGTCTGTTTTCCTATAATTCTATAAAATTTAACAAACAATTATTTAATTTTGTATATTGCAGATTTGAACTTTTGGAAAGTGCACACAAAGTGGTGTTGAAATTGAAGTATGAGTGCTCACATCAATAAAAAATTTCACCCCAAGAATAAGTGATATCAATTTGAATAAGTGATATCATGCAATTATTAGTATTTTATATAGGTCAATGAAACATCATCCCAAAAATTTCATTTGCACTCATCAAACCCTGGTTCCTCATATATGTGCATGTTTATGATTATCCTATGAGTATGTAGCTTTTCATGCAATTCAGATTTTCAATTGATTTTTCTTTGTTCTTTTCCTATAGGTTGATATTTTCTTCTATCTTGTGTTTCTATGTATGATGAATACACTTTATTTTATTAATTTTTCTAAATCATTTGGCATAATTGATGAGAGTGAAAAAAAGCGTATTTTAATATCCAATTTAACACTTTTTTTATTGATATTGTAGTCTTATATGAGCACAAATATCTTATATTCGATATATATGAGAATAAGGTGCACTTGAGGTATTTTGTTGTGTTTTAGGTGGAAAAAAGATGAAAAGTGCAAAGTTGGAGAAAATGTGCAATTTGTGCAAGAATGCTGAAAACGCACGTCCAAATTTCAAAATTATTATGTGTTCGTGTGGAGCTAAAAACTGATGTTGTGATACATGGTTTGAAATCTACTGAAGAGAGGGTCGTTTTGGCGTAAAGAACATCCCATTCGGAGGCCGAACGAGGAAGTTATGAGCAAAGTGGTGACGCCGCGCGAGCTGTGCCGAACAGAACAGATGTTCTACGTTCCATGGCTTGTTACAGATTCAATTCTTTGAGTTTTTGTGAGTTCTTTATATGGATAGAAAGTCCAAGAAGAGAGAATCGCGTGAGCATAAAAATCACTCAATTCGGAGGTTGGATGTGAAAGTTATATGGGAAACGGCGAAACTGCGCAAATCGGTTCGACCTAGGTTCGACCTGAGACATTCTGGTTCGACCTGTTGGGTTGGTCGAACCAAGCACCAGGGGCTTCCAGTAGGGAGGTTCGACCTGTGGTTCGACCTGTGCTTAGTGGTTTGACCTGTTTGCTGAGGTCGAATCGATGTGCGGGAACTTACCATATCCGTATTTTCGAGGCCTAAACGCGTGTGATCACTTGAAAAGCTCATTCCAAGCCTAGGAGACGTGATTACAAGTATAAAAAGAGGTCTAGGAAGCCACAAAAAAGAACACAACACAATACAAGAGAGGAGAAGAGAGGCCACAACCATACAACACCCCACAAGGGGGGATCACCCCCCATCCATCATCCACTTCCTTTCCTCCATCCATCCATCACTTTGAAGATTCGTTTGTGGAATCAAGAGGAGAACCAAGAGGAGGATTCAAGATGGAGAAGGGCATGAAGACGCCATATCAAGGGTTTATTCGTTTCCTAATTTATCTTGTATTTTCCGGACATCCGGGTAAGATCTATCCAACACCCATGATTGTTCTTCGAAACATCATGGGCTAGAGCCTTTTTGGTAGATTTAGGAGTTTTGATGGTTTTATGAATTAATTGATCTTCTATGTGTAAACTCCGTACAACACTACTTGTGGATTTATTTTATATATGATTGTGCTTTCTTAATCCATATTCACGGTCGTTTTGTGCATCTTCAATTGGTATATAGAGTCTGAATATATATCTTGGTTGTAGATTGAGTGCATTCACCGCTGAACAGGATTCCATGTTATGATTCTAAGTGAGGGGACTCCGAAGCTTCATTAGAACTATCATATATGAATACTTATTAATTGAATTGAATTCGAATTATTAAGTAGGTTAAAGAGGATAACTTTATAGTACCTATAAAAGGAGATCATATCGGGTTAGAGTACCAATCCTAGGGGGAAATAATTGATACTGATAGTACCTAGAAAGGGGGGTGAAATTATCTCTTGCTCCGAGGTTATTCACACGTGTTACATGCATATTTACTTGTGTCTATAGAGTAGATTTGCATGGCTTAGTGATGCGTCCATATTCCACAAGGCAGAGTCGGACATCAACACATAAAAGGGAGATTAATGAGTGAAACTGGATTATCCTAGAGCTACCTATTCTCCTACTTGATCCACCTACGTATTCTTCGAGTGATATTTTATATTATTTGTTATTTTAATTACTTGCTTAGTAGATTAATAATTCCATACCTCAAACTTTATTATCACTTGTCTTAATTAATTTAGATAATAATTAAATTGATAATACGCCGTCCTTTGGGTTCGATTTTCACTTGGTCGCTTGCTTAAGCTGCAATTGATATCCTTAATACTTAGGGATTAACTTTGCGTGCAAAGAAAACGCGCATCAAGTTCTTGGCGCCATTGCCGGGGACGGCTGTTTTATTAGTTTGTTATTTCTAGTTTGATTAAGATTTTTTTTTCTTTTATTTGTGATTATTTATTTTCTATCTAACCTTGAATTTTTTTGAGGTACTTGTGCACTAGGAAAAGGAAAGGAAGGAAAAGAAAGAATAACACACTGAGCTAAACATGGCCGAAGCAAGGCAGAATCCGGATAATATTGCCATACGTGAAATTTTCACGAACTATAGAATTGGTAACATGGGGTTGATAGGAGCAAGGGGGGAAGATGATGATTTTGAGATACATCCCGCTCTTATTAACATGGTAGAGAAGAATCCCTTTTCTGGAGGTTGTTTTGAAGATCCATATCAACATCTCCGAAGATTTCTTGGTTATGCAAACACTCAAAAAGGAGCTGGGTCTAATGATAATGCTAAACGGATCGCCCTATTCAAGTTCTCATTGAATGATAAGGCAGAAGCTTGGTATGAGATTCTTGATACCACAGAATGCACTACATGGGACCAACTGCAGCAGAAGTTCTTGGAAAGATACATGCCACCCTCAAGGATCTTAAGAATGAAGCAAGAGATCACCCGATTTATTATGAATCGGGGTGAGAAATTTTATGAGGCTTGGGACAGATTTAAAGATATGCTCAGGAGGTGCCCACAACATGGAATGTCTAAGGCTGAATACATAAGTATCTTCTACTATGGATTGGATTGTGAATCGCGTATTTTTATTGATGCATCATCAGGAGGAGCATTGTTATCTAAGACAGCACTTGAAGCGAAAAAGTTATTTGAAGACATCTCTATGAATACACGTGACTGGCCTGTAGTGAGAGATAGAGGATCATATGTACTTGGCAAGGTAGCGCAGGTTGAACATCAAGTGGTGAAGCTGAATAGGGATGATGAGATCGTCTCTAGTCTAGCTAACATCAACAAGCTACTAGAGTCCCAGCAGAGGCAGATCACAGAGTTGACACAAAGGGGGCCTAGTATGAAGCAGCAAGAAGTGAAGAGTGTTGAAGATACCTTCCATCGATACATGGCTGAGAATAATGCAAGGATTGATCATCTTGAGGATAGCATGAATGTTGATCATGCAGATTTATCTAAGCAGATGAAGGAGCTTACTTTGATTATGGGGCAGATGACCGCGAACGTGAATCAATTGACACAAAAATTGGAAGATAAAGCCATCACGTTAAGGTCTGGAACGCAGTACGAGGGACTGATGAGGCTGGGATCAAATTTGGACATGACTAATCCTCGGTTCGACCAACACCCAGAAGGTTCGACCTGGCACTCAGGTCGAACCATGGTCGAACCTCATCATGCAGTGCACTCTGTTTTTAAAAATCCTCGGTTCGACCAAAACCCAGAGGGTTCGACCTGGCATACAGGTCGAACCATGGTTGAACCTCTTCATCCGGAGTGCTCTGTTTTGTCGCAGCAACAGTTCGACAAAGACCGTAATGGTTCGACCAACCCAGCAGGTCGAACCTAGGTCAAACCGGAGGATATAAACTATACAGTGAGGCAGTTTGACCTAGGGGGCAGTGGTTCGACCTATAACACTTGTCGAACCCAGGTCGAACCTCAAATTCAAAAAAAGAGCCGTTGTCCAGAAGGTAGGTTCGACCAGTACGTGCCTGGTTCGACCTATTCCACAGGTCGAACCCTGGTCGAACCCATCCAGAAGTTGCCCGTTTCTGTGCCGAATGCTCCGCATGATGTTGATGCTACTCCAGTACCATTACATGAGCAGAATACTGAGCTTACAATGGAGAAGAAGTGGGAAGAAGCAAAGAGATTGAGAGCCAAGAAGGATAAAGCGAAGGAGGTTGAACGTGATGAATGGGGAAGACCAAAGACCAAGATACCTCCTCCGTTTCCTTCGAGATTGGCCGAGAAGGGATTGGAAGAAAAATTCAAGAGGTTTCACGATGTCATGAGCAAAGTAAGCTTGAACATTCCTTTCTCTGAAGCAATCATGGAGATGCCATACTATGCCCGATTCCTCAAGAATATTATATAAAAGAAGAGAAGCTTGAACGGAGTGAAGACGGTGAACCTATCAGAGAATTGCAGCTCGATCCTTCAAAGGAAGCTACCTGCAAAGTTAAAGGTTCCGGGAAGCTTCACCATTCTTTGTGACATTGGAAAAGGGTCGGCACATAAAGCCTTGTGTGATTTGGGGGCAAGCGTTAACTTGATGCCTTTGTCCATATTTAAAAGGCTTGGTTTGGGGGAGTTAACTCCCACGAATATTGCTGTTCAATTGGCGGATAGATCCATGACTTGTCCGAAGGGTTTAATTGAAGATGTTTTAGTGAGAGTGGATAAGTTAGTTTTTCCCGTGGATTTTCTTGTACTTGACATGGAAGATGATAAGGGTGATATTCCCCTTATTTTGGGACGACCGTTCCTTGCCATAGCTGGAGCTATGATAGATGTTAAGGAAGGAAAGCTTAGACTGCGAATGGATAATGAAGATGTGGTTTTCTCTCTTGATCATGCAATGAAGATGCCCATGGAGACTCAATCGTGCAAGAGCATTGATATGGTTTCTAACTTGTTTAATCTTGATTTTTCTAAGATAGGTGATTCTAAATTTAAGTGGAAGGTTGACAAGGAGGAGTCTAGACAGCCATGGGAGGAAGGAAATTTCAATGATCATATTTTTGTGACCAAGAAAGATGAGGTGTTGAGTGTAGACAAGAAGAGGGAAAGAAAGTATTTGAAGGTGAGGATGCGAGAAGACCGTCCTCTACCGTCGTGACTCTACGACGTTAAACATGAGCGCCTGTTGGGGGCTTGCCCTTCCGTTTTATTGCTTTATTTCTTTCGTGTGAGTAAGAAATTTTTATATTTAAGGTGCTTATTATTCGGCAATTACATCTTTGCAAACTTAGTTTCAACTTACGTTTTTACTAAGTTTGGGGGGATGTGATGTTATTACCTCATTGAAGCACCAAGAATATAATCTTTTCTTTGTAATGTTTGCTAAGGGAGTTGATTTTTTGTGGTATATTAAAACTTTAATTGGTTTTGATGTGTCGATTTTTTACAATTTCCCTAGTGTTCAGTGGTGTTTCTAGTGTGTGGAGTCGATTAGATAGTCAATTAATTCTTTCTTATAGTTCTCCTATTTTATTATTGATGAATCTGTGATAATGAGTTTATTTGAGCTTTGATGATAGAAAAAGGTAAAAGAGTGGCAAGACGAGTTCTACATTGAAGCTTTGACTCGAGGAGCTCGTGCGTACGTTGAAGAAAAATCAGGTGCCCTCGTTTCCTTTTTCTAATTTTTATATGTGCTTTTAATTCATGGAGTGAATGATTGTGTTTATGGTGGTGATCCATGTGAGCTTATATTGTTAAAATTGTCTTTGAAATTCATATGTTCTTGAAATTAATGAAGGAAGTGTACTTGAGTTATATTGTGATATGAAGTTCTATGTGTACTTTTGGGATATTACCTACCATGAAAAGTGCTCTGTTACTTGTTAAAAACCCATGTGAGATTTTGAGCCTCGTTGATCATGTACATAATCACATGATATTTCTTTTCTGGTGAGTATCGTTCTTGTGTGTGTATTCTAGAACTTGCCTCTTGTCTTACTTGAGACTACATGTTATGTTAGATAATGGGAAATGATCTAAGGCCATCCTTGAAATTATGAGTCACTTAGCCAAATAATTTCCTACCAAATAATTTTATATCCGTAGTTAGCCCCGTTGAGCCTAAAAGCCTTATTTCTTTGGCAACCTACGAAGATAGCCACTTTGATATCATATTTGAGCCTTAAATTCCAATATTTAGTGGAGAATTAAATGCTGTCAAAGTGTGTGAATTGATTTTCATGGAGTTTGGAAGGAATAAAATATTTGGAGTTGTACAAGTGATTATGAGCTGAAAAATATGAGCTGAAAAATAAGTTGCTTAGGGGTAGTGCCCGAAACTGGTACCCCAAGATGTTAAAGGTAGTGCCCGAAACTGGTACCTCGAGAGAGAAAAAGAGAAAAGAAAGGAAAAATGTTGAGCTTGAAGGAAATGAGAGAAAAAAGAAAATTAGAAGAGCATGAAGCTGGATAGCCTTGAAGTGTAAAAATCTGCAGTACAAAAGATCTCTGATTTTAATTCTCTACTAATTGAGTTACTTTATCCATATATCTCCTACCCTTACCAAAGAGCCAACATTACATCCAAAAGAAAAGTCCTTTTTGATCCCATTGTCGAATCATACTTTTAAGTGGTGGAGAGTTTGAGACGTTTGGCAAGCTTATGGTTACGCATGCACTTGAATTGAATCTGAGCGTAAACACATTATCCCATAAGTGTACATCTTTTACACTTGAGTGCGAGTGATATATACTTCCCGTGATAACATGTCAATGGAGCATTTGAATTGGTGGTGATTATCTTAACTTTTATGCTTTGAATTGATTATTACACGTGATAAGAGTTGCATGACCTAAGTTGATGAGAATTGTATTTTAAATGGGGTATTGGTTATAGTCCTTGTTTTCCCGCTAATTTTCTTACTCTTTCTCTTTATCTTTATTTTGTTGCCTCGGGACGAGCAACGGGTAAGTTTGGGGGTTTGATGAGAGTGAAAATAAGCGTGTTTTAATATCCAATTTAACACCTTTTTTATTGATATTGTAGTCTTATATGAGCACAAATGTCTCGATATATATGAGAATAAGGTGCACTTGAGGTGTTTTGTTGTGTTTTAGGTGGAAAAAAGATGAAAAGTGCAAAGTTGGAGAAAAGGTGCAATTTGTGCAAGAATGCTGAAAACGCACGTCCAACTTTTATAATTATTCTGTGTTCGTGTAGAGCTCAAAACTGATGTTATGATACATGGTTGGAAAGCTACTGAAGAGAGGGTCGTTTTGGCGTAAAGAACATCCCATTCGGAGGCCGAACGAGGAAGTTATGAGTAAAGTGGTGACGCCGCGCGAGCTGTGCCGAACAGAACAGATGTTCTACTTTCCATGGCTTGTTACAGATTCAATTTTTTTAGTTTTTGTGAGTTCTTTATATGGATAGAAAGCCCAGGAAGAGAGAATCGCGTGAGCATAAAAATCACTCAATTCGGAGGTCGGATGTGAAAGTTATACGCGAAACGGTGAAACTGCGCAAATCGGTTCAACCTAGGTTCGACCTGAGACATTCTAGTTCGACCTGTTGGGTTGGTCGAACCAAGTGGTATGCTGTCGCAGGCGTACCAAGGCGTACCAAAATATAATTTATTTCCAACTCACACTTATAGGTAGTATAGTAGTAAGTAGGGTCGAACCCAAGAGAGTATAATGAATCCTAATTAAATTAAAGTGTTACTAACATATGAAATAAATAAGAGGGGGGTTTTGTTTGTGAAAAATTGATAAATACTCAAATAATAAATCAACTCAATATTTAGATAACAAAGTAGATGAAAATTAATATAAAGTTAACTAAGTGATAAAAGCCTAGTTTAGGATGTCGATCCCCTCCCGTTTACTAAATTACTTAATCATACGAATTAAACATCTAGTCTAGTGCACAAACTCAAATCCCTAGATTGACGGTACGACCAATCAACCCGAATGTTCTTACGTTCATCAACTAGGGTACGACCACTAAATTGAACTATCTACGAGTGACCCTATGGATTCGAACTCGTAGATGCATTAAAACTCTAAACATATGATTACTAGGCTATGAAATCCGGCTAGGTATCATACAACCTAGATTTTATTACACCTAGAGGGAAATATCTCTATTTGTTACTTAATCCAATTCCTACAACAATTACGGATTGTAGTTCATAAAATAACAGTAAGTAATTAAATAATTAATCTAGTTGATCAGGCCAAAATAATTATCAAATTACTATAGGAACATCAACGCATGTAATAAAATAAACTTGCACACAAGATTCAACATAAAAATCCTAAATAATTAAATTAATTATTCAACAGGAGGTTCACGAATCCTAAACTAGAAAAGGGGATTAGCCCCGCATGTTCATAACAAAAACAAAATTAAAATAATAAAAACCGATTGTGACGATTGCTTCTGATTTCACGCCAATCTCCTTGGAGTGCTGTCGCTTCTTCACGTTAATTCTCCTCTCTATTTTCTGTGTTCTGCTCTCCCAAAAATAATATAATATCTTCCATAAATATCTCTATCTTGATCCCCAAGTAATCTTGTTTGATCTCTTTCCTTACTTATCTCTTCCTAAAATATCTCAAGGATATTTTCTTTTCTTGTTGACTAATCTATCGAGCCTTCTCCACAATATGGGCCTGACTTGAGGATGATTGAAATCGCTGGACTCGTGTGAGAAAATATATGAAAATATTCCAGCTGCACTTTCCTTATTTAAGCTGAATTTTCGCAGGTCCCTTCTGACACTGAGGGGGTCAGTGTCAGTCAATTTGGCAGCACGAATTTCCTGCACAAAACAGCCCATTTCTACATCAATTTATAACATTAAATTCTCAATTAATCAAAGACAAGATAAGTCAATTTAGCATCCAAATAAGCACATAAGACAATCAATTAAACATGAATTTCAACCAAATAATTATGCTAGAATATGACTTATCACCAAGCACCTGGGGCTTCCAGTAGGGTGGTTCGACCTGTGCTTAGTGGTTCGACCTGTTTGCTGAGGTCGAACCGATGTGCGGGAACTTACCATATCCGTATTTTCGAGGCCTAAACGCGTGTGATCACTTGAAAAGCCATTCCAAGCCTAGGAGACGTGATTACAAGTATAAAAGAAGGTCTAGGAAGCCACAAAAAAGAACACAACACAATACAAGAGAGGAGAAGAGAGGCTACAACCATACAACACCCCACAAGGGGGGATCACCCCTCATCCATCATCCACTTCCTTTCCTCCATCCATCCATCACTTTGAAGATTCGTTTGTGGAATCAAGAGGAGAACCAAGAGGAGGATTCAAGATGGAGAAGGGCATGAAGACGCCATATCAAGGGTTTATTCGTTTCCTAATTTATCTTGTATTTTCCGGACATCCGGGTAAGATCTATCCAACACCCATGATTGTTCTTTGAAACATCATGGGCTAGAGCCTTTTTGGTAGATCTAGGAGTTTTGATGGTTTTATGAATTAATTGATCTTCTATGTGTAAACTCCGTACAACACTACTTGTGGATTTATTTTATATATGATTGTGCTTTCTTAATCCATATTCACGGTCGTTTTGTGCATCTTCAATTGGTATATAGAGTCTGAATATATATCTTGGTTGTAGATTGAGTGCGTTCACCGCTGAACAGTATTCCATGTTATGATTCTAAGTGAGGGGACTCCGAAGCTTCATTAGAACTATCATATATGAATACTTATTAATTGAATTGAATTCGCATTATTAAGTAGGATAAAGAGGATAACTTTATAGTACCTATAAAGGGAGATCATATCGGGTTAGAGTATCAATCCTAGGGGGAAATAATTGATACTGATAGTACCTAGAAAGGGGGGTGAAATTATCTCTTGCTCCGAGGTTATTCACACGTGTTACACGCATATTTACTTGTGTCTATAGAGTAGATTTGCATGGCTTAGTGATGCGTCCATATTCCACAAGGCAGAGTCGGACATCAACACATAAAAGGGAGATTAATGAGTGAAACTGGATTATCCTAGAGCTACCTATTCTCCTACTTGATCCACCTACGTATTCTTCGAGTGATATTTTATATTATTTGTTATTTTAATTACTTGCTTCGTAGATTAATAATTCCATACCTCAAACTTTATTATCACTTGTCTTAATTAATTTAGATAATAATTAAATTGATAATACGCCGTCCTTTGGGTTCGATATTCACTTGGTCGCTTGCATAAGCTGCAATTGATATCCTTAATACTTGGGGATTAACTTTGCGTGCAAAGAAAACGCGCATCAAGTTCTTGGTGCCATTGCCGGGGACGGCTGTTATTATTAGTTTGTTATTTCTAGTTTGATTAAGATTTTTTTTCTTTTATTTGGGATTATTTATTTTCTATCTAACCTTGAATTTTTCTGAGGTACTTGTGCACTAGGAAAAGGAAAGGAAGGAAAAGAAAGAATAACACACTGAGCTAAACATGGCCGGAGCAAGGCAGAATCCGGATAATGTTGCCATACGTGAAATTTTCACGAACTATAGAATTGGTAACATGGGGTTGATAGGAGCAAGGGGGGAAGATGATGATTTTGAGATACATCCCGCTCTTATTAACATGGTAGAGAATAATCCCTTTTCTGGAGATTGTTTTGAAGATCCATATCAACATCTCCGAAGATTTCTTGATTATGCAAACACTCAAAAAGGAGATGGAGCTAATGATAATGCTAAACGGATCGCCCTATTCAAGTTCTCATTGATTGATAAGGCAGAAGCTTGGTATGAGACTCTTGATGCCACAGAATGCACTACATGGGACCAACTGCAGCAGAAGTTCTTGGAAAGATACATGCCACCCTCAAGGATCTTAAGAATGAAGCAAGAGATCACCCGATTTCTTATGAATCGGGGTGAGAAATTTTATGAGGCTTGGGACAGATTTAAAGATATGCTCAGGAGGTGCCCACAACATGGAATGTCTAAGGCTGAATACATAAGTATCTTCTACTATGGATTGGATTGTGAATCGCGTATTTTTATTGATGCATCATCAGGAGGAGCGTTGTTATCTAAGACAGCACTTGAAGCGAAAAAGTTGTTTGAAGGCATCTCTATGAATACACGTGACTGGCCTGTAGTGAGAGATAGAGGATCATATGTACTTGGCGAGGTAGCGCAGGTTGAACATCAAGTGGTGAAGCCGAATAGGGATGATGAGATCGTCTCTAGTCTAGCTAACATCAACAAGCTACTAGAGTCCCAGCAGAGGCAGATCACAGAGTTGACACAAAGGGGGCCTAGTATGAAGCAGCAAGAAGTGAAGAGTGTTGAAGATACCTTCCATCGATACATGGCTGAGAATGATGCAAGGATTGATCATCTTGAGGATAGCATGAATATTGATCATGCAGATTTATCTAAGCAGATGAAGGAGCTTACTTTGATTATGGGGCAGATGACCGCGAACGTGAATCAATTGACATAAAAATTGGAAGATAAAGCCATCACGTTAAGGTCTGGAACGCAGTACGAGGGACTGATGAGGCTGGGATCAAATTTGGACATGACTAATCCTCGGTTCGACCAACACCCAGAAGGTTCGACCTGGCACTCTGGTCGAACCATGGTCGAACCTCATCATGCAGTGCACTCTGTTTTTAAAAATCCTCGGTTCGACCAAAACCCAGAGGGTTCGACCTGGAATACAGGTCGAACCATGGTCGAACCTCTTCATCCGGAGTGCTCTGTTTTGTCGCAGCAACAGTTCGACCATGACCGTAATGGTTCGACCAACCCAGCAGGTCGAACCCAGGTCAAATCGGAGGATATAAACTATACAGTGAGGCAGTTCGACCTAGGGGGCAGTGGTTTGACCTATAACACTTGTCGAACCCAGGTCGAACCTCAAATTCAAAAAAAGAGTTGTTGTCCAGAAGGTAGGTTCGACCAGTACGTGCCTGGTTCGACCTATTCCACAGGTCGAACCCTGTTCGAACCCATCCAGAAGTTGCCCATTTCTGTGCCGAATGCTCCGCATGATGTTGATGCTACTCCAGTACCATTACATGAGCAGAATACTGAGCTTACAATGGAGAAGAAGTGGGAAGAAGCAAAGAGATTGAGAGTCAAGAAGGATAAAGCGAAGGAGGTTGAACGTGATGAATGGGGAAGACCAAAGACAAAGATACCTCCTCCGTTTCCTTCGAGATTGACCGAGAAGGGATTGGAAGAAAAATTCAAGAGGTTTCACGATGTCATGAGCAAAGTAAGCTTGAACATTCCTTTCTCTGAAGCAATCATGGAGATGCCATACTATGCCCGATTCCTCAAGAATATTATATCAAAGAAGAGAAGCTTGAACGGAGTGAAGACGGTGAACCTATCAGAGAATTGCAGCTCGATCCTTCAAAGGAAGCTACCTGCAAAGTTAAAGGTTCCGGGAAGCTTCACCATTCTTTGTGACATTGGAAAAGGGTCGGCACATAAAGCCTTGTGTGATTTGGGGGCAAGCGTTAACTTGATGCCTTTGTCCATATTTAAAAGGCTTGGTTTGGGGGCGTTAACTCCCACGAATATTGCTCTTCAATTGGCGGATAGATCCATGACTTGTCCGAAGGGTTTAATTGAAGATGTTTTAGTGAGAGTGGATAAGTTAGTTTTTCCCGTGGATTTTCTTGTACTTGACATGGAAGATGATAAGGGTGATATTCCCCTTATTTTGGGACGACCGTTCCTTGCCATAGCTGGAGCTATGATAGATGTTAAGGAAGGAAAGCTTAGACTGCGAATGGATAATGAAGATGTGGTTTTCTCTCTTGATCATGCAATGAAGATGCCCATGGAGACTCAATCGTGCAAGAGCATTGATATGGTTTCTAACTTGTTTAATCTTGATTTTTCTAAGATAGGTGATTCTGAATTTAAGTGGAAGGTTGACAAGGAGGAGTCTAGACAGCCATGGGAGGAAGAAAATTTCAATGATCATATTTTTGTGACCAAGAAAGGTGAGGTGTTGAGTGTAGACAAGAAGAGGGAAAGAAAGTATTTGAAGGTGAGGATGCGAGAAGACCGTCCTCTACCGTCGTGACTCTACGACGTTAAACATGAGCGCCTGTTGGGGGCTTGCCCTTCCATTTTATTGCTTTATTTCTTTCGTGTGAGTAAGAAATTTTTATATTTAAGGTGCTTATTATTCGGCAATTACATCTTTGCAAACTTAGTTTCAACTTACGTTTTTACTAAGTTTGGGGGGGTGTGATGTTATTACCTCATTGAAGCACCAAGAATATAATCTTTTCTTTGTAATGTTTGCTAAGAGAGTTGATTTTTTGCGGTATATTGAAACTTTAATTGGTTTTGATGTGTCGATTTTTTACAATTTGCCTAGTGTTCAGTGGTGTTTCTAGTGTGTGGAGTCGATTAGATAGTCAATTAATTCTTTCTTATAGTTCTCCAATTTTATTATTGATGAATCTGTGATGATGATTTTATTTGAGCTTTGATGATAGAAAAAGGTAAAAGAGTGGCAAGACGAGTTCTACATTGAAGCTTTGACTCGAGGAGCTCGTGCGTACGTTGAAGAAAAATCAGGTGCCCTCGTTTCCTTTTTCTAATTTTTATATGTGCTTTTAATTCATGGAGTGAATGATTGTGTTTATGGTGGTGATCCATGTGAGCTTATATTGTTAAAATTGTCTTTGAAATTCATATGTTCTTGAAATTGATGAAGGAAGTGTACTTGAGTTATATTGTGATATGAAGTTCTATGTGTACTTGTGGGATATTACCTACCATGAAAAGTGCTCTGTTACTTGTTAAAAACCCATGTGAGATTTTGAGCCTCGTTGATCATGTACATAATCACATGATATTTCTTTTCTGGTGAGTATCGTTCTTGTGTGTGTATTCTAGAACTTGCCTCTTGTCTTACTTGAGACTACATGTTATGTTAGATAATGGGAAATGATCTAAGGCTATCCTTGAAATTATGAGTCACTTAGCCAAATAATTTCCTACCAAATAATTTTATATCCGTAGTTAGCCCCGTTGAGCCTAAAAGCCTTATTTCTTTGGCAACCTACGAAGATAGCCACTTTGATATCATATTTGAGCCTTAAATTCCAATATTTAGTGGAGAATTAAATGCTGTCAAAGTGTGTGAATTGATTTTCATGGAGTTTGGAAGGAATAAAATATTTGGAGTTGTACAAGTGATTATGAGCTGAAAAATATGAGCTTAAAAATAAGTTGCTTAGGGGTAGTGCCCGAAACTGGTACCCCAAGATGTTAGAGGTAGTGCCCGAAACTGGTACCTCGAGAGAGAAAAAGAGAAAAGAAAGGAAAAAATGTTGAGCTTGAAGGAAATGAGAGAAAAAAGAAAATTAGAAGAGCATGAAGCTGGATAGCCTTGAAGTGTAAAAATCTGCAGTACAAAAGATCTCTGATTTTAATTCTCTACTAATTGAGTTACTTTATCCATATATTTCCTACCCTTACCAAAGAGCCAACATTACATCCAAAAGAAAAGTCCTTTTTGATCCCATTGTCGAATCATACTTTTAAGTGGTGGAGAGTTTGAGACGTTTGGCAAGCTTATGGTTACGCATGCACTTGAATTGAATCTGAGCGTAAACACATTATCCCATAAGTGTACATCTTTTACACTTGAGTGCGAGTGATATATACTTCCCGTGAGAACATGTCAATGGAGCATTTGAATTGGTGGTGATTATCTTAACTTGTATGCTTTGAATTGATTATTACACGTGATAAGAGTTGCATGACCTAAGTTGATGAGAATTGTATTTTAAATGGGGTATTGGTTATAGTCCTTGTTTTCCCGCTAATTTTCTTACTCTTTCTCTTTATCTTTATTTTGTTGCCTCGGGACGAGCAACGGGTAAGTTTGGGGGTTTGATGAGAGTGAAAATAAGCGTGTTTTAATATCCAATTTAACACCTTTTTGATTGATATTGTAGTCTTATATGAGCACAAATGTCTTATATTCGATATATATGAGAATAAGGTGCACTTGAGGTGTTTTGTTGTGTTTTAGGTGGAAAAAAGATGAAAAGTGCAAAGTTGGAGAAAAGGTGCAATTTGTGCAAGAATGTTGAAAACGCACGTCCAACTTTCATAATTATTCTGTGTTCGTGTGGAGCTCAAAACTGATGTTATGATACATGGTTGGAAAGCTACTGAAGAGAAGGTCGTTTTGGCGTAAAGAACATCCCATTCGGAGGCCGAACGAGGAAGTTATGAGCAAAGTGGTGACGCCGCGCGAGCTGTGCCGAACAGAACAGATGTTCTACTTTTCATGGCTTGTTACAGATTCAATTCTTTGAGTTTTTGTGAGTTCTTTATATGGATAGAAAGCCCAGGAAGAGAGAATCGCGTGAGCATAAAAATCACTCAATTCGGAGGTCGGATGTGAAAGTTATACGCGAAACGGTAAAACTGCGCAAATCGGTTCGACCTAAGTTCGACCTGAGACATTCTGGTTCGACCTGTTGGGTTGGTCGAACCAAGCACCTGGGGCTTCCAGTAGGGTGGTTCGACCTGTGCTTAGTGGTTTGACCTGTTTGCTGAGGTCGAACCGATGTGCGGGAACTTACCATATCCGTATTTTCGAGGCCTAAACGCGTGTGATCACTTGAAAAGCTCATTCCAAGCCTAGGAGACGTGATTACAAGTATAAAAGGAGGTCTAGGAAGCCACAAAAAAGAACACAACACAATACAAGAGAGGAGAAGAGAGGCCACAACCATACAACACCCCACAAGGGGGGGTCACCCCTCATCTATCATCCACTTCCTTTCCTCCATCCATTCATCACTTTGAAGATTCGTTTGTGGAATCAAGAGGAGAACCAAGAGGAGGATTCAAGATGGAGAAGGGCATGAAGACGCCATATCAAGGGTTTATTCGTTTTCTAATTTATCTTGTATTTTCTGGACATCCGGGTAAGATCTATCAAACACCCATGATTGTTCTTTGAAACGTCATGGGCTAGAGCCTTTTTGGTAGATCTAGGAGTTTTGATGGTTTTATGAATTAATTGATCTTCTATATGTAAACTCCGTACAACACTACTTGTGGATTTATTTTATATATGATTGTCCTTTCTTAATCCATATTCACGGTCGTTTTGTGCATCTTCAATTGGTATATAGAGTCTGAATATATATCTTGGTTGTAGATTGAGTGCGTTCACCGCTGAACAGGATTCCATGTTATGATTCTAAGTGAGGGGACTCCGAAGCTTCATTAGAACTATCATATATGAATACTTATTAATTGAATTGAATTCGGATTATTAAGTAGGATAAAGAGGATAACTTTATAGTACCTATAAAGGGAGATCATATCGGGTTAGAGTACCAATCCTAGGGGGAAATAATTGATACTGATAGTACCTAGAAAGGGGGGTGAAATTATCTCTTGCTCCGAGGTTATTCACACGTGTTACACGCATATTTACTTGTGTCTATAGAGTTGATTTGCATGGCTTAGTGATGCGTCCATATTCCACAAGGCAGAGTCGGACATCAACACATAAAAGGAAGATTAATGAGTGAAACTGGATTATCCTAGAGCTACCTATTCTCCTACTTGATCCACCTACGTATTCTTCGAGTGATATTTTATATTATTTGTTATTTTAATTACTTGCTTAGTAGATTAATAATTCCATACCTCAAACTTTATTATCACTTGTCTTAATTAATTTAGATAATAATTAAATTGATAATACGCCATCTTTTGGGTTCGATATTCACTTGGTCGCTTGCTTAAGCTGCAATTGATATCCTTAATACTTGGGGATTAACTTTGCGTGCAAAGAAAACGCGCATCAATAATTAATCTTACAACTTTCTTACATGTTCATGCTTTTATTTCATCATGTTTGAACACTAATTTCATCAGCAGTGGGCATCGTTTGATTCCATTATGATTACTCTTTGCAAGATTTGCAGGGATTAAAAAAATGACAAAAAAATAATTATAATATAATGTAAGACGTGCATGCGACGTGCGTAGCACGTCTTAAAAATTAGTTTAGTAAAAAAGTACACAATATAGCCCATCACTTCCCTCTAATACAACTATCCACTTTACATATAATAATAATACTCCTTAATCCACGTGCCAAAAGTAAACGGACTCCTTGGAACCAGACGGAGGGAGTATATCACTATGGACCCCACACACAACACTAATACAACTACCCACTTTATATTAAAATATTATTTCTCTTACCTCATTATATATTAAAATATTATATTCCACAATCCCATAATAATAGTTACGCATTTTTGGGCATCCCACTTCAATAGTTACGTTTTCCTTTTTAGTAAAAGCCTAAAAGGGACCAACACAAATTAATTACTTCTCTCTTCATGGGCCCACACATAATACTAATACACATACCTACTCCCTCCGTCCCGTTCAGATAGCACCATTTTACTATATTGGGCGTCCCATTCAAATTGCATCATTTTTCTCTTTTAGTAAAAAGGTCCCACCAATAGCCCACCATTACCCATCACATCTCTCTAATACACCTACTCACTTTACATAAAATAATAATACTCCTTAATCTACGTGCAAAAAGAAAATGGTACACTTTGACCAGGATAGGGGGAGTACTTTACAAAAAAATATTATTTTTCTCACCTTATTACACATTAATATTATATTCCTTAATCCCCGTGCAAAAAACAAACGTAATCAGTATACATTAAAATTAAAATATTATTTCTATTACCTTACAATATATTAATATATTATATTCCTTAATCCCAATGCAAAAAGCAAATGCAATCATTAATTTTAGATTAATTTTTAATCTCATTACATATTTTGAACTCCCTTCGTCTCGCATTAAGGTTTACATTTTTCATTTTAGTTTGTTCCAAATTAAAGAAGTGGACTTATAAAATAATTAATTATTCTATATAGGTCCACACACAACACTAATATAACTATCCACTAAACAATTAATTATTCTACATGGGTCCACACACAACATTAATATAACTACCCACTATAAATTAAATATTATCATTTCACTATTTATTAAATTATTATTACTTCATCTTAACTTCAACTTCAACTTCATATTTTCCATTTTGTTCCATCTCAATTTCAACTTCACATTTCAAAAAAGAAAAATCAACTAATTATATCTCTCTAACACACTTTCATTTCAAAAATTTGTCATTACCTCTTTAACATGCATAATATACTTTATTTTTTATTTATTATCAAAAAATACAAAACTACACCAAAAGTAAGACAAAAAGCGGCTTTTATTAATATATATGGAAACAATAAAAGTGAAGATAAATTTAAGATGAAAAGAGTACAACTTTTAATTTACGTGCAAAAACTAAATGAAAATTGGGAAAAAAAAAATTTTTTCTATGTACAGTTTTTACACTAAAAAAATAGAAAAAAAAAAAAAACAACCTTTTGCACTTAATTCTAAAAGAATTGCCACAAGGTACTTCACACATGTAACATTCTTCATATTTTATTTAATACTCCACATAAAAATAATATACTCTCGGTTCTAAGGTATCCGTTTGTTTATTGCACGAGAATTAAGGATTATTATCTATATTAGATGAAAGAGGTGTGTCATATTGTGTACTTTTTTATTAAATAGGAAAAATGAATACCTTTGAATCGGACGCCAAAAATAGTAAAATTGACACCTTAGAAACGGACGGATGGAGGAAGTATTACCCCTTAGAGTTGATAGAGCGAATTAATAAAATAAATTTTTTTCTTATAGATGTGAAAACACAATTGGAATGGAATGAATATTTTATTTCTCTATTACATGTGCAATATCAAAATATAATATTCATACTCTTCTGTATTTGTTTTTTGGTTTAAAATTCGCTTTTTTGTTTTTCAAATCTACCCTCTCAAGTTTTTAAAATGATTTCTATATGCATTTACAAATCCTATTAACCCTCTATTCACCCATCTCTTATACATTATCACCTGTCTATTAACACTCATTATCTCTATATTTCTCTCTTCTCTTCTCACAAAATAATTTCTACATATATTTACAAATTCTATAATATAACCCTCGATTCACCCATCTCTTATACATTATCACCACTCTATTAACGCTCATAATCTCTATATTTTCTCTCTATTCTCACATCAATTAATACACTTTTACTCATATCACCATATCTCTTAAAGTTAAAATCCATTTTTGTACACTCATTATCTCTATATTATCTCTCTACTCTCACGTCAATTAATACACTTTTACTCATATCACCAAATCTCTTATTAAAGTTAAAATCCATTAAACAAAAAATATCAAACAAACATATACTAACATTCACTCGTTTTCAAAAATTCTAAGTTAACAAAAAAATATAACTTTATAAATTGGTATTTATACCATATCAAAATTTAATAAGATATGCATGTCGAAAACTGTATTTTGATTCTAACTCTAAATCCAATATAATATGGCCTAGCTGAAAAGATCTGCATAGCAGAACTAAAAGAATACTCACCCATCACTCACTCTCCTGTATTTTGATTCTAACTCTAAATCCAATATACTATCATAATTCATAACTCAAAATCCAATATAATATGGCTTAGCTGAAAAGATCTAAAAGAATACTCACACATCACTCACTCTCCATGGGCTTTTTACGACCTGCAATAGGGGAACGGATAATGGGCTAAAGGCTACATCGAGTTCTACACCACCCAGATATTCAACCACAGAGAGAGATCAGCACATATTAACACAATATCCAATGAATCTTGCTAATTCTAAAATCTTGCATCACAACATCAATAAACTTCCGCATCCATATTAGTAATTAATGGGACTTACCACAGCACAAAATCATAATTTAAATTCGAAAAAAAAAAATCCAGTATTCCAATATTTTTCTTGATCCTATTATTTTGCTAATTCTTAGTATTCAGTGGCCACTTAAGTTCTTGGTGGTGGGAAGAACTGCGTGCCCGCCATGAAAGCAGTGAGAGGTGCAGGGTAAACGGAGTGGTCAATCATGGCAGCATGTGTAGGGACGTTGAGAAGATCGA
Source organism: Pogostemon cablin (assembly GCA_023678885.1). NCBI lineage: Eukaryota > Viridiplantae > Streptophyta > Magnoliopsida > Lamiales > Lamiaceae > Pogostemon > Pogostemon cablin. The sequence goes on along the minus strand of CM042969.1, from coordinate 15,290,307 downwards.
GCCCCTGTTGGCCGGAGGAGGAGGCGGCGCCGCCAGGATGTCGGTTTTCAGGGCCTTGATCGTAGAGGATCCCCTTGAAAACATGGCCTCCGATGTTGACAGCCGTTTGGTAAGCCAGATGCTCCTCCGCATCGTCCACCGCGCTCACTTTGACACACCGGAAAACCGCCGGAGAATTCACTTCCGGTGGGAAGCTGGGCCCCACCTCAAACCCTAATCACCACCCAAAAAAAATCAAATGAAATGAAGTACATACCAACCAACATACGTAGAAGCTACAACATTGTAATCCAAAATAGAGATCAAATTAAGGATGTGAAAAAAGGGCGTTTTCTTTGGATTTTGTGTTGCGTCAGTTTTACTCTGCAACAGTACGGAGAGTTGAAAAGAAAGGTAAAGGGAAGGGTGGTTACATGGAGCCATTCAACAATGATCATAACATTTCTATGTTTTTTTTTTAATCAAATCAAGGCCAAAATGTTACATCACCTGAAGAGACAGCAGCTCGGCCGCCGGAGGGAAGCTCCCTCAGCCGCTTAGGGTTGTCTCCGGCGAGTTGGTGCTGCCTCTCACGGCGTTTGGCCGCCGGAATCCACGTGCTCTTCACATGGGTTTGGCACTGAAAGCCTCGACTCTTGCAGCAAGTTCTACACCTCGAATGGGGGCAATCTTTCTTGGCTTGGTTCCCACAGTCTTGACAGTTCATCTCTTCGTCTCCTCCGCCTCTGCCTCGCCGCCTCAATCTAGAATCCGAGCTCTCCCGATCACCATCGATGACATCTCTCTTACTCGGAAAACCCACGTGATCTTGGAGATCTTGATCTTGATTCTGCTTCTGTTGATGTAATTGGTAGTATTGTTGCCATAGCTCAAAACCCTTGTTGTAAATCTCTTGGTTCTTGAAAAGGAAGAGGCTATTGTTGTTGTGGTGGTGGTGGTGATCTTGTTCTTGATCTTTATCACCACCTAGTGAGAAAAACCCAGACATATTCCTACCCTACACCCTAAGTCTAACCTCCTCAATTTTGAAAGAAAGCAATCCATAGTTAAAAAGCTAGATATGGGTGGTGGAGAAGTGATTAAAAAGCTAGGTTGTATGGGTTTATTGGTAAATTTGCACATTAGTTTGTTCCAAAACTAGTTTTGCCATAAATGCTCATTGCTTAACACTGGAGTGTAGTCATGTGTATTTAGTTAGTTGGAGAGACCAGAGACTGGAGACTGTGAAAGGGTTTTTCCAGCCTCCTTCTGACACTCTCTATATGTATTTCTGATTTTTGGGAGTTTGTTCTCTTCTTTGCAGCTTTCTATTCCAACTAAATTCAATTATTTTTTTTTTTTAGGGTAAGATCAAGTGGAAGAGAAGGCATGGGATGTAGTGACAGAGAAAGAGAGTGATTGGTCCAAGGAAGCAGCAATTTGGTGGTTTAAAGTTTAAACCTCACCCTCCCCCCACCCCACCCCCTCTCAGTTGGGGTTGATCACTTGAATTCAATTCTGTTTTTCATTCTTGGGTTTGATTCATTAAAGTCAAGCCCTGCAAACGCCGCCATCAGCCACTGCAACCTCAATTTATGACATACCACAGTGCCAGTTTTCCTCCTCTCTCTCTCTCTCTCTCTCTCCTCTCTCTTTCTCTCTCCAATAGTTTGCAGTGTAGTAGGCGAGAGGGAGAGGTTCTTTAAGCAAGAAATCCTGCCATTACATTCCTGATTCCACCCACAGTTCTCTCTCACTTTGCAATAAAACCTCTGTGAGCAAGAACGGATCAGAGCCGTTGCATGATGATCCGACGCTCAGAATGGGGCCACGTGGCAGTGCATCGGGGGTTGCTTATTTGTCCTTGCACCGGAAAACACGCTCTACTTTCTACTCGGCCTGTTTCATAATTATTCTGTGTGATTTCTCAAGAGGAATTAAAGGCAATTAACCAAATGAGGAAACATTAAATTAAATATTATTATTACATTGGGTTGTTATGATGATAAACGTCACTGTCCGTGAGATTAGTGTGCTGTTCGAATTCTTTTCCGGCTCTTGGGAAAACCAACCAATTAATCCTCGAGTGTACAAATACTATTGTCTTTTGTCCTACCTGCTCAATAATTAATCTGTATTTCTATTGTTGTGATCACTTGTATCCAAACTTTAACCCTTTTGCCAATTATTATTGCTTTGACTTTGCCTTTTTCTAATCTGTAAATAAACTGCAGTGTGTAGAGTGTGATACCTACGTACGCCAACTTTAAGTAAGTATTCATGAATATATTTAATTCATGTGACCAACTTAATTTATCAAACTTATTTTATGTTCCATGTTCACTCAAGTATTTAAGTACTCCCTCCATCTACCTTAATGTATTCGTTTGTTTTTTCACAAGTATTATTATTTTATATAAAGTGGGTAATTGTATTAGTAGGGACTGGTTGAAAGTGGTGGGCCATGTATGTACTTTTTTTTAAAAAAGGAAAAACTGATACTTTAAGAGTGGACAACCTAAAATAGCAAAATGGATACGTTAGTGATAGACGGAGTGAGTAATAGTTTACAATTTTAAAAATAAGCTTTTAAACAATTGATACTTAACTTTTAAAAATCTTCTCTATATATATCAGCCAATAATCTCTATAACCATCAACACAAATCCACATTTCACCCCTCTTCAATTAATACTCCTATTACTTATCATTTTATCACTCATTTCCATTTCTTTTCTTACATAAATTAATGTAATCTTCTTACACATTATTTGAGATAAAAGTTAAATTATTATCTTATAAAATATTTCCAAAGCAAACATGGAATATATATATCACAATTTACTTGGTTTTCAAACAACGCAAAAAACTCAAACAAACATTAGATGTGTTCAATAATTTAAATACTACCTCCATTCCACGTTTGTATGAACACGTAGAATAAAATATGTTGTTTTTTAATACTTTCTCCATCCCACAATAATAGTTACATATTTTTAATTTGGGAGTTTCACATCAATAGTTAGTAAATGAAACACATACAAAATAATCAGTATATCTCTAAGGGGTCCACACACAACATCAATACAACTACTCACTTTATATTAAAATATTAATTCTCTCGTCTCACCACACATTAAAATATTATACTTTTTAATCCCGTACAAAAAACAAACGTAACTATTACTGCAGGTTGGGGAAGTATATAATGTAAGAAAAAGTAAAGATATATAAGTTGATAATTTAAAAATAAATAAATAAAGTTATTGGAAATGATGATTAAAGTATAAAAAAATAAAATAAAATTGTTGGGATTGATGAATAAAGTGTAAAAAAATATGTAAGATGTATAGTTTACTTTTACTATTAATGAAACGTGCGTAAATACTTGTGATATCTCAGAATAAAATGTATGTAAAAATACGTGTAACGGATGAAGTATAATTAATTCAATGTTTTACTCGATTTATTTAATAGTTACAACCGACCCACATTTACAGACTCGTTCACAAATCAATCCTCCCAACCGACCCATACATTTTAACTCTAAACTCGCAATTGAGTCACTCCCCTATCTATCGACCCATAAAATTTAAATTACACACCCGACTTACTTATCCAACTTATAATAGAATAAAATATTTATTTTTAATTGAGTCACCGATAATTATAACCGAGTAATTAAATCAAAAAATCCAGCAATATTTTCATTAGTTTTTTTTAGTTGGATTGATATATATATATTGACTCTAAACTTCAATTTAGTTACACCAATCCATAAAATTTATACTACATCCAAGTCACACCCCACAACCGTTCCACAATTAAAATACAATTGAGTCACACCTAGAATAGGCCCATTTATCCAACTTAAAATCGAATAACATATTTGTATTTAATTGAGTCACCGATGATTATAATCGAGTATCTAAGTCAAAAAATCGAGCAATATTTCATATGTCTTTTATAGTTGGATTGACTTATATGGGTCGATTTATATATACTAAATTGAGTGACATCCAAATCAAGGACTTTTACATAGCATCGGGCATTTAAAGAGTTATCACTAAAACTAGGACACATAAGAATTTCTCTATAAATATATCGGGATTTGTCTTCAATTTCTCTATAGAGTTATTACCCGCCTACATGTGAAATTTTTTCATAAATGGATGGTGGTAAGGTTCGAACCCTATACCTTTGCTAGGTCTTGGCTCTGATATCATGTTAAATGTCCACCTCATCTAAAGTTTTTAGATGAGATGGTCATTTAACATGGTATCAAAGCCATGGCCAAATGAAGGTCCAGGGTTTGAACCTTAGCGTCACTCATTTAATGAAAAATTTCACATGTAAGGCTTGAAGCTAAAGTTAACCCCTCCTGCATTTGAGGGCCGCGTTAGAGTAATTTGATTAAGTATTAAACAATAGATGAGGTGGTCATTTAACAAATATGGTCTCTTACTTGTTAATATTCCTTCTACTCCAATTGTCATATTGTCATTTTAATATGTATGTGATTATTTCATACTTCCTCCGTCCCGGGAAAAAAGAGGTGCATTTGCTTTTTGCACGTAGATTAAAGAGTATTATTATTTTATGTAAAGTGTGTAGGTTTATTAGAGAGATGTGATGGGTAGTGGTGGGTCATTGGTGGGCCCTTTTCACTAAAAGAGAAAAATTGTGCAATTTGGATGGGACGTCCAATATAGTAAAATGATGTTATTTAGACGGGACGGAGGGAGTATGTAGTATGTATGAGTTTCATACTATCCCGTCCCGAAAGAAGTATTGATCGTCGTTATTTTCACCTAAATTTCTGTGTTATTTTAGTTGTTATTTTTATGTATTTTATCTGTCTTTCGTATATTTGGTGATGTATATCTCACATTTGAGGATAAATTGTATTGTGAGAAAAATATCTTGAAAATGATTAAAAATGTGTTCAAAACTAGTGAAAAATGAAGTTGGGAATTAAAACGAACATCGCATGCTGAACATTGTCAGAACTCGACTCGAGTCCGGTACAGAGCACGCGTCGAGTTCGGAAGGTCAGCTCTGCAGGAAGTCTACTATGAAAACCTTTTTATTTATTTTCAATTCAATTTTGTTGCTTTGTAGTTTAATTTTGTATTGTTTGGAAAATATGTGATGAAGTGTTTTGTGACAGATGATGAATGGAATTGGGGCAAGGAATGTAATGCTGAAATCGGGAGTTAAATGCAGATGTCAGAGCCTTAGTTGAAGAAATTAGAGAAGTTATGAATATGATTTATCAAGATCGAATAACATGATTAGATGCATGAGGGAAAAGGCCAAGGGTTGAGATAGAGATTCACAATTAAATGAAGAAAATAAATAAAAAATACCGAAAATAATCCTTCAAGAGGGCCACGGAGAAAGTAATTCTCCGTCACAAGTTAGAAGGCTACAATCTTTCAAAGAAGGCCACAAAAGATAAACTTTACCAAATACTCAATAATTCTTATAGATGATCTCCCTGGAATGTCATACATTATTTAAATAGGTTCAAGGCCCACAATCACAACCATAATCCTAATTACTAATGTGGTAGGAATATAAATTGTTAGGAATAGGAAATAACGAAATAGAAAATAAGGAAACTAAATAATACACCCTCCGTCCCGGAGAAGTCGATATAATTTTTTTGGGCACGGAGATTAAGGAGTATAATAATTTAATGTAAAGTGAAGTAAAGTGAGGTGAGAGAAATAATATTTAATGTATAGTGGGTAGTTGTATTAGAGATGGTATGTGGGCTCCGTGAGAATAAATTAATTGTTTTGGTGTGGGTCCCATATATTAAAAAGGAAATGTGTCAACTTTAGTGGGACAAACCAAAAAGGAAAGTGTGTCAACTTCTATGGGACGGAGGGAGTATAAACTTAGGAGATTATTGACTAGAAATAAAATACTAAAATAACTTCTTCCTCTATCAGGTTGCGAGAGTAAAAAAATATATATATAAAATCTTAGGGATAGGAAATAAGAAAATAGAAAATAAGGAAATTAAATAATCTAAACTTAGTAGGTTATTGACTAGAAATAAAATACTAAAATTACTTGCGAGAGTAAAAAAAAAATCACTTAAATTAGAGTTGAATGAGAAAATTATGAGTTGGACTTCTCTTGTGTCACATGTGCACAAGGTGCGTAAGGATATAGTAATATTTTATTCTAAAAGGTATATTATATTTTAATTAATAAGGTTACAATATTTTGTTTGAGAGGGTATATACTTTTATTAAATTTTGTTTTTTATTTTTTAGAAAATAAAGAATACACATCCTTATATAAAAGGGTATATCATCTAATACTAACGGCTAGATTGGTATGATTGAATAGAATTATGATAGAATTGAATGAACTCATGAATGAAATAGAGATGGGAAAGGAATGGTTAAAAATGATAATTATCATGATTGGTATTGTTTAGGAATGACTCAAGTAATAGAAAATGTATTTTTGATTCAATCTCATTAATAATATATTTTTATAGTATTAAATTTAAAATTTGTACATAAAATATTTAATTAATTAAAATCTCAATAAAATTTTTTATATATTTTAAAAAAATCAAAATTTCAATGAAGGTTTTATATGTTTAAATAATTATACAAATTTAAGAAGTATTAAATTAAAAATAAAATAAAATCTTAATATTATTAAAATATAAATAAAAGTTTACATTAAAAAATATTAAATTATATATATATATTTATATATATAATTATATATTCAATATGGAGTATATATTTATTTATTTATCTAATTTAATCAATAGCACTACTTTTTATATATTATTTATTAATTTATATTTTTAAAAAATATTAAATTAATTATATAAATTTTTATTAAAATTTTAAAGAATAAAATTTAACATAATATCTTTTTACTGGGTATATAAAAATGTATGTTTTTTTTAATTTTAAATAATTTAATTTTTTATTTTTTATTAAATAATCTAATAGCAAAGTTTTTAATTAATATTACATGTTCAACATAAAAATATTAATTTATTTATAATTTTTGTAATTATGGACCGGTATAAATTAAAATAATATTTTTATAAGTTTTTATAATATTATTATGCTACATAAATAAAAATAAAATAATAAAAAAAATTGATTCCTTTATGGATAAGAATGAGGAATACCATGTGTGTGGGATGAATCACCATTCATTGTTTTAACGAATTGTTATTCCAAAAGGAATGGTGATTCCAATTATAAATATGTTACAAATCATGACATTAGTAATAAAATTATGAATGATGATTTTATTCATAATCCATTACCACTTACCCATCATGCCCTAAAGGCATCTAAGCGTACGGTATCCGGGAGAAAACACAAGTTTTAACCGAAAATTATTAATTACAAAAATATCATATGCTCTCTCACAAGTTACTTAAATTGTAGATCCTGCCAAAACATCCAATAGCACATAAAATTAAATCCATTATTTTTCACCTCCTCTGAGGCACTAGTTATTCTACAATTTTCTCTTAAAAAGTGTATTAAAATTCTTTTTTCATGTGTACTATAAATGATAGAGGATGGGTCCTTTCTTAACAAATGAAAATCATATTTGGTCAATCTCAATTACCATATTTATTCACAAATATTCTAATGAAATAAAAGTTAAGTCTCCTCCACACCGAACTCATTCGTATTAACATATATAATGAAGAACATAATTAAAACTTATCATACATTAGCAGCAATCCATCAAACTAATACATTATTTGATATTAAATTCATGCATATTATTCAAACATTCAAAACTGTGAATAAAAATAAAATTTCAAATAATGAAAATAAATTCCATATGATTTGAAAAAATAAATCATCCATAAAACTAATCTATATATGTTCCAAGCCCCCACAGTGAGATTAGCCACTCATAATAAAATAAGAACAACGAAAGTCTTATTAAAATTATTTGTGAACAAACTAGAAAGAAAATTAAATTATAAATCGATTCTTCCTAGTAATGTGTCTTCATTCTCTTTTGAATTTTCAATCCTCCTAAATTTATCCCCTCCAAAGTTGGAAATAACATAATGTGTGAGCAAAATATGCGAAAGAGTGAGTTTTTTTCTCACATCGGATCCTCTACGTCATTTTCGTACATCATCTTTTGTGTCATACGTTGAGTGATTAATATGTAAGAGGTGAAGGAAATCCAGCCATTGCCCCTAGGGTTTAAGCTCTTCTAGAATATAGTTTACCTATCTCTCCTACGTATCGTTCATCCAACAGTGTGGTATAGGAGATGATGTATCAAAATGGAGGTAATTTTTGTATATTTGAGTGACTTGGTGCACAAGATACAACAAAAAACTTAAATTCCAACTTTTGTATGTTGTGTCATGAAAACTCGACCCCGAGTATATTTCTTGTTAAGCTTTTGGTTGAGGAAAGCAAGAACTCACGCCCTTATTGTCACTAAATGTCTAAACTCAACTCGAATTTTTCTGCCATTGGTTGAGTATTTGTGACAAAATTCCTATGCACGCCTAACGTCTATAGACCGTTTCGCTCATAACTTTTTCACTCGAACTCTAGTTTAGATGATTTTTTTCTCATGCAATTCTCTCTTCCTCATGCATCTCATCACATAATTTTATATTGATAAGTAATTTCTAAAATTTATCAGATTCTTCTCAAATAAGATCCTAAAATCTACATTTTACCCTTGATTTTAACGTCCCACTCCTTACATTAGTTCCACTCATCATCTACCATAAAACACTTCATCACATATTTTCTTAAAACTTACGGAACTAAACTGGATATAAGAAATAAAAGTGCATGAAAAACAAATAAAAGAACAAAAATACGACTCTAAGATATGATGAATTTAATTAACATATATATGTTGGTAGTATTGCCAAAGGAAATGTTGCATGGAAATGTTGCCCTTTTAATAATCTACTTTCTTACTGGCATTGACTTTATTATCATTTGGATTTTGGGGAGTAAAATTTAAACCAAAAAGACCTAATTTATGCTTACACCAATCTCCTCGAATTAATACTGATACAAAACATGAGTTTTTTCATTGACAATACAACATTCGATCAAATAATTATCATTAGAAAAAATAAAAACTACCATCGAATAACTAATAAAAATTACATTTCTCTTTTAGCAATGGAATAACAACGAATTTATAATATTTTACTAACATATTAGCATTTATTGTTATTTACCATTGGATTAACAAATAAAACATTATATGCCTAAAGAATTTTTAATAACGGATTTGGATTTTCGTTCGTAAAAAATTATCAATCACTACTTTACCAAACAAAAAATTGTCAACGAATTTTGTTGTTCTAATGGTAAACCAATTTAGCAAAGAAATTAAAATTTTTACCATCGAAATATTCGTGGTTTTCTGTATTGTATTACCTCATGGTGAATTATTAATTTTTTTCATTTTGAATATAATTATAACAAAATTAAAATGTTGACTTGGTTAAATTCTATTGTGACATGTTATAAGACACATGCAAATAATTTATTCCCTCCATCCCAAATTCATCTTCACGTTTACTGTAAATAGGGAGTTTAAGAATATTCACTTTTTGACTTACTTTTGTGGGTAGTATGGTATTTTTAGGTAATAAATAAATGAAAAAGTATGTTATGAGTGTTAAGAAGGTTATGACAAAATTGAAATTAAAGTATGTTAGAAGGATATTAATTAATTGTCTTTTCTTCATGGAAGTGTGAAGTTGAATTTAGAACGGATCAAAACAGAAAGTGTGAAGTTGAAGTTTGGAGGGAGTATTTTTTTGTATACTAACATTTTTTTATTTTTTATTTTTGTAGTATATAATTAACGTATGAATACTTCTAAACACTCATTTTACAGGGATAAATACCGTTTTAGTCCCATAACTTTTCTCATGGTTCTTTTTAGTCCCAAAAAAGATAAGCTTATCAAATTAGTCCCACCGGTGAAGAAATAGGGCCAAATACGTCCTATTTTCACCGGAAAACGGTGACATCACCGGTAAACAGCACGTGATTGTCACGTGATGACCGGAATCATCAATTTCCCGGCTGGTGATGACGTGGCGCTTGAGTCAACATAAAAAAACATTATCTTATTGCTAACATGGCAATTATACTTTTTTTAAATAATTAAAAAAATAACAACTCAATTAAAAAAAGTAAAAAACTAAACTCAATTCACGGCGGCGGACCGCTATGCCCTGCTTCTTTCAGTTCTAGCCAAATCAACGTACGGCGGCGGATTGCCGACGGAAAACTCTTCCAGAAAATTCTCCAGCTGCGATCCTACGCTGATACTAGGGTTCCGGTCAGATCAGCAGCCGCTCGTCGGCGCCGGCTTGCTGCTTCACCGTCAGATCGTTGCGGATCTGCTGACCGCCACTGCCACTGCTGTCCACCGTCCATCCGCCTCCGCTGACACTCCGCCTTTGCTGTCCTCTCGCCGCCGCGCCGCCAGGGTTACTCCTTCCACCGGAATCGCGATCTGTAGAAACGGGCCGCCGCCGTTGCTGTACTGACCGCCACCGGTCAGATCGAAGCCGCCGTACGTCGCTAAGCAGCCCGTTGGGAACGCGACGCCGAACGCCGTCGCCGATCTGCTCTAGCCGCCGGATCTGCACGGAAGCGCGACCGCCGTTAGGATTTTCGGCCGCCTCCAGCAACTGATCGACGCTCCCTCCGACGATGACGACCACCTCCACCTAACAATACCGACGAATTCGTTGTCGTTCTCATCTGCGAGGAACAGCTTCAGGCAGACTGGATTGTGCCGTTGGCAAGTAGATACGCTGGTTTGATGTCGACGCCGACGAGGAGCTTAGCATTTTCTTCAGGGTAAGACTGGATAACGTCGCCGATCCACATTTCTTTTAATTTTAATTTTAGTTTTTTTTAATTGAGTTGGTTTTAATTTTATTTTTTTAATTATTTAAAATTTGCCAGGTTGGCAATAAAATAATGTTTTTTTATGTTGACTCAAGCGCCACGTCATCACCAGCTGGGAAATTGATGATTCCGGCATCACGTGACAATCACGTTCTGTTTATCGGCGACGTCATCGTTTTCCGGCGAAAATAGGACGTATTTGGCCCTATTTTTTTACCGGTGGGATTAATTTGGCAAACTTATTTTTTTTTGGACTAAAAAGGACCATGAGAAAAGTTATGGGACTAAAATGATATTTATCCCCATTTTACAAGAAACTGGTCCTTAACTTAATTTGATTCCATAAATGAAATTCTTATTCGCATCATTGAATGTGTGTTAAATCCATCAAAAAGTTTAAGTTGATAGAAGGTGAATGTTTAATATTTTATCAATTCACAATATGCATAATTAAATATTATAGACACGAGTTCCGTATGCATACCAATTTAGTTCAGATAAATACAACTCAAAAGTCAAACACAACAACATGCTTCTCGTAGTTTTGGCGTCGTACGCTTGTCGAGTGATATAATATAAGCCCGCATGCTAAAACGGGATTTTTATTTTTTTTTATTTGATAAAAAAGTGAATTAAATAAAAATATTAAACCTTGTTATACACTCATTCCATTCAACAGTTATCTTCGTCATTCCTTTACAATTTATAAAAGAATAGGGAAGATAATTAATATAGGACGAAAGGAGTAATTTCTGGCCAAAAATTAGTCCTATTATCATTTCATCAAGAAAATTGCACTCAATACTAATATCATATGCTTTAGCAAAATTAATCTTGAATCAGCCTAGATACTTAACTTTTTCCTCTTTGATTCTTTAATTATCTCATTTAAAATCACTATATATCTTTGCCTACCTCTGATAAATGCAGAATGATTACCTGAGATTACCAACTCCAAGACCTTACTAAATCTGGTAGCAAGAACTTGTATTGAGTAAGAATAGGATGAGACCGGTTCAATGATGGAATTGGCTCCCTCAATATATATTTTTAAATTAATTTTTAATTTAATTAAACTATAATTATACCCTTAAAATTAGCACTAAGTCCTTGAATAAATCATAAATCATATGGTTAAAATAGGACATGAGCCACTAAAGTAAAATACATCATGTAACATATAGTATAAGAGTGAATTTACCATTATACTATAAAAAATAATTTAACTAAATATAAACTCTAATGGTAAAATTTGAGATAAACGGATAAAATATGTCATAAACTACTATATAGGGTAAAATTACAATTATACTTTAAGAATTAATTAAATTAATATAAACCTAGGACTTGGTAGATCATGAAATATCACAAGGAAAAATTATGTCATAAACCATAAAGATATAATTATCTTTCATTATAATTAAAATAAAAATAAAATAAATAAATAAATAAATAATACTTTCTCCATCTAAAAAATATTATCTCATTTTTCTTGGCACATAAATTAACAAAGTAGATCATGGAGTATTTTTTTTATAATAAATTTAAATGATAAATTATATTAGGTGTTTAGGTATGGATGATTTTTTGAAAGAAAAAAAAAGTGTATTGGAAAAGTAGTTATTTTAACTTTTTTATTATTTTAAAAATATGAAAATTTTTATGAGACGGACAAAAATAAAAAGTTTTTTTATTGGATAGAGAGGATAACAAATAAATAGGCACGGTCCAATGAAACCTTAACTAGTGTGTACATTGTTTTCTTTTAAAATTTGAAGTCCGACTGTGGTGCACTTAGTGTACCTTGGTAATTTTAACCGTTAAATTAATTTTTAATATAACTTATATCATTAAATATAATAATATAATTAAGTTTTTTAAAAGAAAAACTATCAACTAACACATTTTAAACTATTAATATGGGGTGCATGCACACCAAATCACCCTAAAATTTAACGTACTATTTTCTTAAGTCTAAAACTTGTGTACTGAAATTGGGTGAGCGTACACCTGGAATTCATATTGTATATTGACATTATAATTTGAGAGCATTGCTTATATATTTAAGGAATTATAGGTAAGTGTATTTACAACTTAATTATTAATAAATAAATTAATTTAATATAATTATTGTCGGATACATAACGATTTTTTCTCCCAATATTACCCTTGTTCACAATGTTTAATATTGAACGTTTATACAGAATAATAATTTCGTTGAACGCTAATGTACACTATATCAAAACTAATATTCAACGTTTAATATTAGTGTACACTAATGTACACTAATATTCAACGTTTAATATTCAACGTTTATACAGAACTAACCTTTCTTTTGTCAATATACACCGATGTACACTATTATTATACTTATCACTCGAGATTTTAGGAGAGGGGATTTAGGAAAAAATCGTTTTCCTAATTCTCAGCGATCACTTTCTTTTATTCCTCTCTCTAAATGTACGCTGATGTACAGATTTTGAAAGAAATAATTTAGAAAAAAATCATTTTCCTAATTATCTCTGCGGTTTTTTTCTTTATCTCCTCTCTAAATGCACGTTGATGTACAGATTTTGAAAGAAATAATTTAGGAAAAAATCGTTTTACTAATTCTCTCTGCGGTCACTTTCTATTATTTCTCTCTCTAAATGCACGCCAATATACATATTTGTCTTGTTCTTTTAATTGTGACTTCATTCTTCATCTTGTGACAAGTTTTCGATTAATTAATCAAAGTTCAGATTGATTAAGTACATTGTGCACACGTGTGTACAAATTAAGGTTGTATTCAATGACTCTATCTTCAACAATTATTTATCTCACCTAAATGTATACTGATGTATATTCATATAAATAGTTTATTTATTTTTTTCTCTCTAAAAATTATTTATCTCAATGAGTGCACAGTGATGTATATACATATAAATACTTAAACGTGTTTTTTTTAATTTGCTTCACACGATGCACACTGATGTTCAGTAAGTATGGCTAATATGGAAAAAACAAAATTAAATTTTGTATCAGTGCGTAATTTCCTATAGCGAATGTATGAATTAGTAATATCTAAATACGTTTTATACCAGATATTTATTGATCCTATATTTAATGGATGGGGTTTAAAACTATTTTTTAATTAAATTAAATTATTCAAAATAAGCGAATCGAAAATATGTATCACCGAGTGTACAAGAGAGTACTTAGAATAAATTAATGTGTTGGCCCGATAGTTTTGTCAAAAAATAAATAAATGTATAAATGAGCCTTCGATGTGAACACAATCACGTTTGTACGCGAAATAGGACTTTCGATAAAAAAGATAAAATCGGAAATGTCTTTTTATCTAAAAGGGAGCAAGGAATGGGAGGAATACTTTAAAATTAGGAATGAAAAGGGGGAAACTGAAGAGAAGGATAGGTTATATAGGGTGTGGAAATTTTAGGGAAACTATACACATATGTAGGGATAGGGTGAGGGCCAGTGCTGCGCGTGCTTTCGTTCTGCGGTTGGGGCGGAGTGGAGTGGAACCACCGCATTGTGGTCCAAATTCCCACTCTACAACCTAACTACATTGTTTCACCTACTCTCTTCTCCACTATATGGTGTAAATATTTTAATAAATAGAAGACAAATAACAAAATCTAGTGAACGAATATTCATTTAAAATTTTGTTATCATTGAAAATATAATGAAAAAACGTATGTAGAGAAAACATGTTGGTTGCATGCTCAGAGACGACGGCATCACGAAAATATTTAGTGATGGAGTACTCTCGCAAAAATATGAGAAACGAGTTGTGGGATGGGTAAATCTATTATTAAAGTATACTTATTATATAAATAAAGTATGCACATTGATATCTAAAATGACAAAATAAGACCCTTGAGTTTGTGAAATGTGTAAACATATTATTAAAGTATGCTTATTATAAATAAAGTATGCACATTGAAATCTAAAATAACAAAATAAAACCTTTGCTGGTAGATAATCAAGTTAAACTCAAATCAAATGTCACAAATGTTTGGTTGAATGAGTTTTGAATATCATGAATATTGAAAATCAATATTTCTTCAAGTGAATTTTAATATAATATTTCCTCCGTCCAGTCACAAAAGTTACATTTCACTAATTAGAGATTTCCATCAAAAGAGTTACATTTCTCTTTTTAATAGATGAAACCACATAAAACAATTATTATATTTTTATGGAGTCTACATACAATACAACTAATACAACTACTCACTACTATACATTAAAATATTATACAAGTAGGCTTTCAAAATCGATTTTCAAAACCATATGACGAAAGAAAGAGAATAAAACTGTATTATTAAGAGAATAAAACTGTGATACCCCTCCATCCTAGGTATTTTTACCCGTTTATACATGCACGAAAATTATGAAGTGATGTTTTTTTAATATATAATGTAAGAAAAAATATGGATAAATTGGTAATTTTGAGAGAAAAAATAAATAAAGTTGTTAAGAATAATAAATAAAGTGTAAAAAAAAGTAAATAAAATTATTACAATTGATAAATAAAGTATAAAAAGTATGTAAAATATAGAGTGTATTTTTACCATTTATAGAATAAGTAAAAATACATAATAGACTCAAAATGGAAAGCCAAGGAAATATTAAGAATTAAGAGATGTTTCAAGTCCATATCAAGTCGATAACCCACACAAGAATATATGTTAGTATTTTTAAAGTTGAACTAAAGACCTCGATCTCAAAACAAACATATTCGATCTTGTTTTATTTTCCCCTCAGATGCAATGATGAACGAAGTGATTTTCCCACAGGCATATCACAGTTACCTACGTCTAGAGTTCTCGAATTTATCCACAAAACCTTCACAAAACTGTGGCCAAAATCGAAAACCCTAGGACAAATCGAACACCAAAAGCAATTAATTACATAAATTTATGAGTAATCCATTGATGATGATATATACCTAGCTTGTGTGAGCATGTCAATTTGAGAAACATTGGTAGCCCATATATTGAGCAAAGGAGGAATTCCCACTTCAAACCCACTCAGACGCTCTTCAACCAACCTTGTCATTTTCTGATCCATCACACTCCCAACAAAACTCTGAAAATATATAACAAATTACTCAGTCAATGCTCATTTACAGCAAGACGAAGAATAAAATGACCAGAAAATATAAGAAACGAAGTTTATAATATATGACAGTGAAAGTAACACTTTATTCAATGGTGTTACATACAAAAACCTCTCTAAGGTTCGATATTTAATTCCCAAACAATGAACAAAACTATTTATATCTTCAGCGGTATAACAGGAATAACACAGAAAAATGAGTTGTGTCGTACCATTCACATTCGTGGCTTAAACTTACCAAAGAAGTGCAGATTGCATTTATTATCAAGCTTCCAATGATATCTTCTTGAGAACTGCTAAGTAATCTCTCTGATGGGTCAACGGAACATGTAAGATCATGACATAAAGGATCATACATGGCTCCATGATTTTTCACCACAATTCTGCCATGCTGTTCTAATGCTTGCAGTAAATTCTCTTGAGACTTTAAACCAAGGATGGCCGCAGCCCTCTATGAGTCAGCCCAACAACAGCAGGTGGCTGACCCATCATCTAAACCAAATTGAACAGACAAGAACCATTCAGACAAAAAAGCAAATATTGGTTAATTTGATTTATAGTGATGAGAAAAGGTAAATCCTAATTCATGAAATTACAATGAGAAAATGAGTATACATGCCTCATAGGATCAACATTTAAAGGGAACTAACAATCTGAAAATGTTAATAACTTTCTTTAGGAAATAAATTACTACTAACTAGTAAACATCGTCCGTCTAATGAAATGCCGTTTGTTGATCCTATTAAGCAGGAAAGAGAAAAAAGCTACAGTTAACTCTAGAAAGTCATAAAGCTTCCAACCATTATATGTATGCGAAATACCATGTTAAATGAAAAGAACAAGTACCCATAATAAATCCAGCAATTGGGACCCGAAAAGAAGATTGTATGGACTGGAGACATGATTGAGAAGTTGCTGAAGTTTCAGTTTTTTCCAGCACAAGTATATATAAAGCAGCAACCTGTATCATCAAAAGCTGATAGGTAAAGAACAAGCAAAGGTTGATAAGTCTTTGCAAACAATAGAACAAAAGGATATAACAATATATTAATATAATTAGAATAATCAAAACATAGCATGTGAACTCATGAGATTTAGCATGTGTTACCCTGCAATGAAATTGCCACTGCTTAAGCTCTGATGATTGCAATGCATCAAATATCAATGATGTCGGAACAGTCACAGGAGAAGAAACACTATGAGTGCCAACAAGTCCAGATGTATAATTGAGGTCATGAGTTAGATTTCCACTCATCAAGCTTGCTTGATCAATAGTGATATAAGATACAGGAGTCGTCATATACTTGTTTGGCTCACTGGGAAAAGAATAAATTCAATAACAAGCATATGTTGTTAACTTCTCATAAACAATGTAAAAGCAGCAAACAAGCATGAACTCCAGTCATGAGACATGCAGGCAGTACCACACAGATACTTCCTGAATATGTATAATCCATCATTGCCATAAGGTCCATGCCTTTCAAGATAACCACAAGGAGAAAAAACAAACAATACACAAAACACTAAAATATCACTAAAAATTATACATGCAGTAGATTACATACCTAAGTACAATGATTCGATGAAATGTTGCATAAATGTCTCTACCTAACCCAACAGGGTAAGCTTCTTTTCTTAGTTTACAGGAGATTGTAACCTGTTGAAAATTTTATCATGAACAATGAAAAGTGTGAATAATAAGCAAAGCAGGTAGGCACAGGAAGTACCATGCGATTATCTGCAAAAATATGGACACAGACACCAGTATGCTCTTGGAGAAACATCAGCGATGAATCTACACCACGTCTGGCACAAGGTTGTGTAGAAAAAGCAACATCAGGACCATCATGAAAACCCAGGACAAGTCCACGTAAAGTTATTAGGTTCCCCTCAGGCAAAGGGTAGTCAGAATATGAAGTTACTGAAGATTGCATGGATGCATTTATCATGCACCCACCATGATCATGAATGCCAGATTCTTCCACAGAATAATCTCTTGGCTCATAAGGAATACGAAACATTTTAATTATGTTCTCCAGTAGATATAAGGTACTAGAGGGAACAAATATATTAACAACTGAATAAATCTCAGGATGCATACTGTGGCCAATCAGACATGGAATTTCAGACTGCCCACACGCTTTGGGTATTAACTCATCACTACTGATAGATGAGAATGTAAGACTACTGATATAGGTTCCAGAAGTGATGAGTACTTTAGCACAACTGACTTGATAATAATCTTTTGTACTGCATAACATATTTCCATCAGGGGGTTTAACAAGGTAGCAGCAACCAATTTTCATTGCCTGCAATGTTTTCAAAGTTTTAATAAAGTTGCGAATAAAATAAGAATAATTTGTTTAAAGATAACCAAAAACATGAGATACCTCGAACTTGCATAAGCTTTCAAGACTAAATTCCAGCAATATCTTCCTCCTTGGTAGTTTGCAGTCAGACTCTGCATTTTCATCGGTAGAATGAAGCACACCCATCCAACGTGAATTCACACCTTTACTAGCCGTCGAAAATGGCAGTTCTAGCTGACTAATTGAAACACAACTTTTATTTTCAATATAAGAGCTGCTGTGAGAACTATAGAAACCACTGCAGTGGATACTTGGTGCACCATTTACAGAATCAATCAAACTGCAACCAGAAACCTCAGCTGAAGTCAGCTCACTTTTACATCTCTTATGAGTAAGATGATTCAGAGGTGTAGCAAAGTCTCTGATGGAATCCTTTCGAAGCCCAGAAGAAACCATAGTCGTCGTTGAATCCCTGTGCTTCCCAGAAATAAGCAAGTACCAGGGCAAGACAATGGCCTCAGCAAACATGCAGACCATGCTAGGTGGATCTCCTAGAAACTGAATATAGAGCTGAGTAAGTAAAAAAGTTGTAAAGCATGCATTGGCTATTCCAAAAATTGACGTCATCACTTGTTTTTGTATTAGATAATACCTTTTGCTGAACTGGAAACTTATGTGTTAATATAAGCAGGTCATATTTTCCACAGTCAATATCCTGAGAATTCTCTATCCATTGAAAAGAACTGGAACGAATTTTAGAGTTTTCATCACTGGGACAATTGTACAGACAAATTGATGTCTTCAACTTTCTTAATGGTAGAGCACTACTAAAGAGACTCTGGCAAGATAAAGGCTGATATACTGTTAAATCCAAGTCTACCAATTGTGATTGTGAGGACATGCCTTCTTCAATGATTATTTTGAAGTCCTTTGCCTGAAAAGAATAAAGATGCATTACATGATTCTGGAAAGATTGTAGCATGCTAATACCACACCACCTATAATTGTGTATCTATAAAGCACATGAGAATAATTTTTAATTGTACCACCTCAAAAATCCTCTGAGAATCCCAAGTTGCTGGAATGTCAAGCACAATATCCATTCCACCAGTTGCATCAACAAGCTGTACACTTCCAGATGATAAAGAAATCTGGACAGAAAAAAACAATATCCAAGACAAACCAAATAAATTGCATTTTCGAGTGATGCAAGTATTCCCAACTGGAACTAAGACGCATCTCATCAAGCAAAAACCAGTATATTCTTTTTTATGTTCATCAGGTTTATACAAAACTTTGAAATAAATCCAACTAGCAAACAAACATAGTTTGTGAAAATCACAAGCCAAAACTGAAACTGATTATGTGATTTTTAAAAAAAAATATAAATGTCATGTTTTCTGACCTTTAAAGTTCCCAGTACAACAACACCAATATCTTCAGAGCACAAGACTCTTTTGATCGGTTGCGTGTAAGGCCTCCCACTACACCATAAAGGCTTTTTCTGAATGATTCCACCCATAAAATTGGAATAGTTCTCATGCTCATCAAAAAAAAATTTCCACGAAGCCTCACAATAACCAAGTAAGTTAGCAATAGGTGCCACCTGAAGTCACACATGTCAAACATAAAAAATTTAATTTTTTTTAAAGTTAACTTTAAAACTAGGAGATTATGATTAAAAAATAACTACCAATCTCAGGTAACTGTAATCAACTTCCTTGCCACCAGAGCACAAGTCATGTCTGCAGAATTCCAGCAGGAATCCATGCTTCCAAGCATAGATTATTTACAAGTGAAGGTGGGAAAACAAACTGAAAAAAATATGTCCAGTGTCGAAGGCTGAAGATTTACCCGAAATTCAAATGCTGATGATGGCAAATGGAAACTAGCATACTTTTGAGCTAGACCTTCCTTCTGGGAACACCTTGTTAAAGTTGAAATTAACTTAGATTTTCTTTATGCAGGAGGAAAATAGAATGCATTTACAAGTTAATCGACTGAAATTAAAAAGGCTGATATATTACATGTTTGGATCCTAGAATCTCCTTATCGCATAGAATCCCAGAAAATTTTTTCCTAAAACATGAGACAACAAGCAATGCCCTGGGAGCACAAGAATAGCATTAAATGAAGCAATCGAATATAAAGAAATGTAAATTAACTATCCATGTATTTAGTACCAAAATCTGGGTGCAGTTGACAGGGAATTAATGAACTTTTTCAGAAGACTTGGGGAGTGTGATTTCAAATGACACCTGCAGCATATATTGCTTAATATAAATATTCTACATAAATTGTTTTGTTTTCAGTAGTATTGAGATGTGTACAGATAAACCATGACTCCAACGGGGAGAATGACTCCACATGCACAGTAGTCCTACAACAAGCATCAAGTATGATCATTTTTCCCCAAGGAAACTTTGGATCCACAAAATGAACATTTTTCAGCGTCACCTGCAAGAACCATATATATGAAAATGTCAAAGAGAACGCAGTAGATTTAAGCAGCCATGGAAATGAAAATCTTTCGATCTTCCCACTAGGCAATGTAGAAACAATCTTATCTGACATGCAACAAAAGAAAGTTGCTTATTAACGTACAAGTGCACCAACTCTGACACAGTGTGGCACAATTAGGTGCTTATCAGTCAATAGCAGCATCACTTCTTGATCCAACTCAAGAACCATTCCCTGCATGTAAGAACCCGTAATAAACCCAGTATAGCTGCCGAATTGACCTTTTCCTCTAACATAAGAGCTGCAGTTCAGAGCCTGTTTCCTAAAGAACTTAATATGCATTGACACTTCATCTTGTGTAACATACATCAATTGAGACTCTTCCTTCCTCAAAAAAACAATCTTTTTCTTTAACCCTTTCAGTAAAGCAACATCACCAATAAATTTTGAGATCACAGGATGCCAAGATGATGCAATTCCACAAAAGTACACAATTTCGCTCTTACTGAAACTATGGCCTTTGAAATCATTCACACAGATATCTCTGAGTTCTGACGCAAGATATCTTGAAGCACAATATTTGCATTGACAGGTCAGAAGATCTACAAGAAACCCAGTAATATTTCTCAAACCACTTTTCCCACCAGCACAAGGCACAACAGATACAGGACTTATCGACTTTATCACACCAAAAATCAAACAGCTGCCCTTGGAACTCTCTTTAACATCACACGTACCCAAGCTTAAGCAAAAACAACTAGAATCCGAGAAAAAGCAAGCATTCCCACTGCAAGGGTGGAAGAATTCCCAGGAAATTATCTCCACAAAACCACCATTTCCACGACCTTTCAAGGGAATAAAATTCCAAGCAAGAATTCGAATACTTTTACCGATCATTTCTCGCTTGAAATCCAAAATGTCGCAACAAATGCTCGCAGAATCGTCGGAAAACTGAAAGCAAGTACATTCAATCGGTGAGCCCGAATTCGCGAAAGAGGGTAGCCTAACAGTTCCAATAAGGATTGACGGGTGATTCAAGGGTTTAAGCGTTTGCAAGTCACGCGTTTGAGGGATGGGAAAATAGGAGGTTTGGCAGCTGTCAGAATTGGAAACCTTATGGCGCTGCGAAGTAGAGGCCGAAGAACTGGGAACAAGAGATGAAGCGGCGGTCAGGGGGCGGCCGCGGTGGACGAGTTCGGAGATAGTTAAAATCGCCCTTCTCTTTTCTTCCATTACATGTGTATGATGTAAGCTGTGGGAGTGACCCAGTGACAGAGGAGAACCAGAAGGGCTGAGAAAACGAAAGGGTATATCGGTTGACCGCCAACCGTGGCTCTTTTAGTTTGAAATTTGACGGGATTAGGGCTTTCTCCATTGCCATACTTCATTCCAATGTTGATTTTACGGAAAATTGATTTTTTGGTATGTTGAAATTGATCCATTATTTTTCTTAATTTTAAAAACAGTCCATTATCTTTATAAATCTTAATTTCTTGGTCCTTTGACCTGCCAATAGGTTTTGAAAATAATTTTTTTTCAATTTTGAAATCAGTCCACTAACTTTGCAGAATTCAACTTTTTAGTCCTACAACAGGTCTTTTTAGGATTTTCAACCCTAATTAACTTATATCATATCATTATTTCGCCAAATTTTTATCACTTTCTATTTTTGCAAAATAGACATACTCCATTACGACTATATCATGTCCATCATGCTTTCGTATATTAATTAAACAACATTAATCTTGTAATTAACCAACTTGTAACAGTAACAGTATTTTTTTTACCGTCGATCCACCGGATATCCAAGAGGTTTTACAACTGCTCCTCACAGCCAACCACGCGCCCCGTAGTGTGATGGTTCTATCACGTTCCTTCAGCGGACCTCATCACAACCCTGGTTCGTTTCCTACACCGGGTGTACAGGATGCTGCTACTGTTTCTCATCGAAAAATATGGAGATCAGAAAAATGGAAGGTTGCATGTGGGCAGTAGCCCAAGATTATTTATTTATTGAATGGAAATATTATTACACACTCATACTACCTAAACAAGAGGAGAAGACTCCTCTAACTACCTATGGTAACTGAATATAGAAACACTTATATAAGAAAATAAAATAAACTAATACAATGTTTATTTAGAGAGAAAACAGAGGGAAATGGTCGATGTCTTCTACTTTCTCAGCTTTTCTATTTATAGAGGCTTTCAGATGCGAAATTCGAATTTCAAAGCCTCTCTATTCTTGCTGACGTCACTACTTACGTCATTGTGCTGGCGTCACTGCTTACGTTTCTCTATCCATTATTGTTGGCAGCTGTCCTGCACTCGTCTTTTGCCCCTTCTGAAGGGTCACATGGTCCCTTACCCTTTTGAAAAAGTCATCTGACTCTTGCTTTTTTGAAGAGTCATTTGTCTTCTTTGGTGCCTGATGATTCTCCTGGCTCTTGGGTAATTTGAAGAGATTTTACCCTCTTCTTTCCACGTGTCTCTTTTGCTGATGGTGGTTCAGCACTTCTGATCATCCCTATGCCCAACCTTATTCCTTTTCCAAACTCTGGTTCTGTTTGGGTGGAACAGCTTGTGCATATTTTGTTCATCCATTGCCCAAAATGGGCCATGTTGCAATATCTCCGATGAGTTTGTTTACTCACTGGAATTTTGTTTTTCCAAAGAAGGTCTTGTTTTTCCTAGAAGGCCTTCTCAGCAAAACATGTCTTCTTCCCTGTTAAAGTATTTAACAAAAAAGACTCATTCAAAGACTTGTGCTCGAACTTGAATGGGAACTTCACCTCAACCATTGCTTGGATATAGGTGTACAAACCCCTTGCTCTGCGCGTAGAGATCTGTTCTTCGAAAAATGTAGAAACCAGGACGGGTTCCTTCCCAGAAGACTCCTTGATCCTATTTGATGCTGAGACATCGGGTCTTCTTAGCTTGATGAAATAGAAGACCTCGTGGTTGCCTTTCCCGACTGGCTCTGGAGCCGCACTGGTGAAGTAAGGCTCCAATACATCGCCTCTGGATATAGTTGTGTTATTTTTCCATGTCATAAAAATTGTTTTTCCTAGCCACTCCGGCAGCTTCGAAAGTTCTGGGAAGCTTGGTGCAACAGTATATATTAAAGCTAGCGCTCCAAACTCATACCATTGTTTTACATCATTTGGATTTGATCCCACTCGCATCCAAACTCGGGGATATTCCCCAGATATATCCACCCGGTATTTCTCCAGTCAGATTCCTTGTCTGGTGTTTAATTTCTCCCAACTGGCTTGGTATTCCTGCCAATAAGAGAAATCAGCTAAGTTAATACCAACCTTAGCAGTTCCCGTCATAGGCCTAAGGTTGATCTCTCCCTCTTTAACCCCAGAGGTGCTGGGTTGACTCGTTGACTCTGGATGTAACTCCAGGTCTTCGATTTTTCCTTGGACCGGTTCCTCTTTTGGAGGTTCCAATCTAGGACTCGTGCTAAGGGTACTTGAATCCCTTGCTCCGGGTTTAGAGTCTCGTTCTTGACTACTCTCCTTTTGTCGATTGCTATTGCCATCAACAGCCCAAAGGAGTGACTCTCGTAATGACTCGAATAGACTCGCATTATTGCGAATACAATCTCGTATGCGATTGGACACTTTGTTCTGATCGCCTTCCTATATTCTTCCAGCACGCTTTGCATTGAGTGTTAGATTCTCGAATTTCCTTTGGAGCAACTCAAGGTTGTCCATCAGGTGCCTTGAAACAGTCAAGATGGAGTCTATTTCAGCTCCCTCCATCTCTCGTCAGGAAATCTGCCAAAATATTATCAACAAATTTAATAATGACAATATCAAAATCATAATATTGGCATTCTGCTTGCCATCTTAAAAGTCTAGCCTTTTCTGGTTTAGATTCAATTTTATTTTTCAAAAAGGCTTTGACGCTTGTGTTATCAATTTTAAGGATAAATTTCTTCGTGAAAAGAAATAGCGGCCATTTTTTGAACGACTTCCGAACCACAAAGAACTCCTTTTCATTGATGTGCCATCTCTTTGCCTCATTCTCCGCAAAGAGCCCGCTATAGTATCTGCATGGCACTTCTCCTTCTGGTGTGGACTTCGTAAGAACTGCTGCCCACCAATGGTCGCTGGCATCTGTATATAGTACCAGATCATCCTCGTCATTAGGAATGACTAACTTTGGGAGCTTTTTGCAAACCTCCTTTAATTGTTTTACCATCTCTCGATGTGATTCCTCCAATTTGAATTCAGCGTCTTTCTTCAATAGAGGACTGAACACCTTCCTGTATTTTGCCAGATTGTTGATGAACATTCCAGCGAAGTTGACGACTCATAAGAAGCTTTAGAGTTGCTTCTTATCTTTGAGATCTTCAGGAAAACCTTGAACCTTTTCTACAATGTGTAGTTGTAGAATAATTCCGAACTCATCAATTTCTACTCCAAGAAACTCGATCTGTCTTGTTGCAATTACTGCCTTCTTTTCAGAAAGCACTAATCCTTCCTTGTGGCATACTTCTAAAAATACTTCCAAATGCGCTAAATGCTCCTTCATGTTCTTTGAGGCTATGAGGATGTCATCCACAAAAACAAACATGAATGAGAAATAATCTTTGAAAAGATTATACATCTTCCTTTGGTATATATGGGGTGCGTTCGCCAAGCCCATAATTCCAGATATAATGGCCTTGTGGTGTGGAGAAGGCTGTGAACTTCTTGCTTCCTTCTTCCATCATAATCTGGTAGAACCCAGATTTGCAATCGAACTTTAAGAATACCTTGGCATTCTTGATACAGTTGACCAAGTGTTCTCTGCTTGGTATGTAGTATCCATCGAACTCCAAGATGTTGTTGATCCCTTTGTAGTTGATCACAAGTCTTGGTTTTCCTCGCTTGACTTCTCCGTGATTTCGAACCAGAAATCCTGGACTGCTATATGGAGATACTTCTGGTGATATCAACTTATGGTCCAGATGTTCCACAAGTATTTGTTGCATATCCTTTCAATCCTCTTGGTTCATCAGGATAGGCTTGTATCTTACGAACTCATGCTCCTTTCCTTCTTTTACTTTGAGTGAAGCTTTGAGCTCGTTTTTATCCCACCAGGCTAGAGGATCCTCATTGAAGTTCCTCTGTATCTTCTTCTTGACGTCCTCCAAAGATGTTTGCTCTTCGATTGTGATGTCTCTCTGCAGGCTTTCTCCCAAGCTTAGTTTGAGAAGGTGGATTGTGTTTTCCTTTAGTTTTTCTATCTTCCATCCTCCTCTAGTCTCGGTTCTCATTTGAAGGACTGCTTCGCCATATTTCCTTCGATCATTCATCTTTGGATGGCTAAGTTTTCCCTCATTATCACCACGCTTGCTGCGAAATCTGATTGGCATTTTTCTTTGAAATGCATTCTGCAGTCTTAGTACGATAATCTTATGTTCACAAAGGGTTGTGAAAATAAGCCTCCTTATTGCATTTTCTTAGGTAAAATGCTTGAATGTCTGTAGGAAATTATTTCCTAGCAGAATATCCGCTCCGGTGTCATGAAAATATATCAGTGGAGTTTTCACTTTGTACCATGGGGTACGATCCGCTCCTCCGATCATGATTTTCGCTTGTTTGATTCCTCTGTTAAGGATTAACACCCTCTGAGAGAGATCTTTTCCTAGCACTGTTGGCAATTCTTCACCTGAGCCTTTAGGAAAGACTCCTTCCTTTGTTGTGCAGATGTCGGCCCCTGAATCAATGTATGCCGCAAAATACTCTGCACGATGCTCCTTATATATCATCCCAAAGGTGATATATATTGAGAATGGACTTGTGGCCATGGGTAGATCAGAGCTGGTAAGCCCGAGCCTCTACTAGTAGACCTTGTATCTTTTCCCTTTGACCGTAAATTCTATTCCATCTTGTAATCGTTCCCAAGGTTTGTGATCCTCGAGAAACTCCAATCCCAGCACTAATTGTTCTGGGAATCTTCATGATATTCCTTCTATTACCAGCTTAAGTTCTCCGAGTTTGAACTGTCCTTGATATCTTCCAGTTGTTGGCTGTTGAAGATAATATAAGACATCACAGGGAATAGAGTTTTTCTTTTTAGTAATGTCAAATATTACTTTGGCTCCTCTCCATCCTTCTGGACATTTCAGTTTACCTTTAGTTGTGAACTTTTCCGGTTCCTGGATCACCTCCACGATTGGCTTCTTTCCCCATTTTTCACTAATCATTCTATCTTCTTGGAAAGAAATCCTCCTCTGGTCGAATCTGAGGCTATCTTGCCTGTTCCAGACCGGCTTATCTCTGATTCGCAAATCCATGTCGTGGATTGGTGGCAACTCCATTATTTTTGGCCTAGTTGCGCATGCAACTCTCTCGAACACTTCTGGTATCTCAATATACTCCTTCATTTTGAATAAATCCAAATGATGGGTGTTTGACAGAGCATACGAGATACTGTATGTGATAGAGTAAGGCCTATTCCATTCTTTCATCAAGTCTTTGTTTTTGAAATCTTGATGAAGGGTGAGTGCCCTATTGAAATCTTGGTTCGCCAGATTGTAGTCAATTCTTGGGTAAATGTAGGATGCCACTTTTCCTGCGTAGAAGTTTCCCGAGAGTCTTCCTAGGCATGCCTCTCTTGTATTCTTGATCCTCTTATCAAAGATAGCGATATCGATTGGTGTATCGATCCCTTCTTTGAATGTTACCTTAATGAGGATCCGAATAGCTCTAATATGGACCCAAGACATGGTCTTAGATACCTCTTTCGGGAGCTTACTGAGTTCTCTTTTGATCTCCTCATAAGGAACCAGTTGCATTTCCATCATATTTCCGGTGAGCTCTATAGGGATGGCAATTTCCCCTTCGGTTACCTTATATATGATATTGTGATTTCTCCTTTTGAAGATGAGGATCCGCTCTAATCGTCCTACGGTGAATCCATCGTATAAATCGAGCCTCAGGTCCTCTTTCATGATTCTCATAAAAGCCTTATGAGAGATGGATGTCTGGGAAAAGAATCCAGACATATCCACTTGCATCTCCTGTCTGAAGTTTTCTTCTTCACTCCGAATCATCTTCGGAAGACTCATCTTGGCTGAAGAATTCTTCTTCGTAGATACTCTCGTCTGAGGGTATATCTTCAAATTGATATACCTGAACCAGATCTTGGAAGTAAACAGCTTCCTCCATTTTTGGAGTTGTTTTGAACTGTCGTACTCCCCGCTTCTAGTTTTTCGGGCAATCTGGTGAGATATGCCCTCTTGCTCCACACGTGTATCAATTATAATCCTCAAATCTTTCATTGGCTCATGTGGCTGCTCTTCGAAATGTCTTTCTTGTAGGAGTTCTTCATGTACTCCTCTGGTTTGACCCTGAGGATGATGCTTGATTTCTTGAACTCCATCTTGATGGTCCAGATCTCTGCCCTGATTTATAGCTTCGGGCCTTCTATTTAGACCAAAAGGATCTTGGTCTTTTGGACCTCCATTCTCCGCTCATTTAGGTGTAAGGATGATGTTTCTTCATCCTTTTCTGCTTTCTCGGATTTCTTCCAATGAGAGTTGGAAGATCATTACTCTCACAGCATAAGGGTACCATTTTGTTGATTCCCCTTAATCTCTTGTAGTTTTCGTGTAGTGATGCTTGATGGCACCACTCCACAATTTTGGCTTTGAGGAAGGGTATTCTCCTTGCTATCGAATCCAGCTCGCATGGTTCATACTCCTTGATCAGCATTTCTCTCCATGGGCTGGGATCTTGGCAAAGAATAGGTGGAATACTTCCTCCTCCTTGATCTTTGATTTCTATCTATACTCTGTGAACAGTTTGATGTACTCGTCTATGTGATAGATGTCAAGTAATTCTAGGCTGTATAGGACAATTTTATACTTTTTCCTTTTTTCTTCTTTCATTCCTTCGAAGTAACCTACTCCGATGAAGTGGATCTTGAAGATCTTGGCCATGCGATCAACAATATTACCGAGATCTTCACCTTCCATGGCCTTCTTCTTGACTTCGTCTGAGAGTACCTCCCAAGCGCACTTTACTGATCCTTCCAGACTTATAGTTAGGAATCTTATGAACCCTTCTTTGTCCAGCTCTAGTACACCTCCTGCAATCTTCATTGCATTTGTCCACTCGTCGATCAATATTTCTCTATTTTTGAAGTCGAGAGTGTCGAGGTTTAGGATCAACCCGTATGGATTTATCGATTCAAGGTGAGACCGACCATATAGGGTGTTGTGTAGATTAGATTCTCGAACTCGGCTTGCTCCCGTTGACAATCCCATTTCCTTCATCTTGAAGTTTCCTTGTTGTTGGGTTCTCTCTTCCTGCCTTACTTCGGGGATTCCAGGTAATCCCGAAGTTCCTTCATTTTGGCTCGGATCACATTGTATCTGCAGAGACTGCGACTGTTGTCGTGAGCTTGATGTTTCTCCCACATTCATCTTTAGATCTACAATTGATAGTCCTTGAAAGGACTCATATAGATCTTGTAGATCTTCAAGATTTGCTCTTTTCATCCAGGGATGTGGATTCTCCTCGAAGGATAGCAATCATCTTCTCGCTTTTAGACTTTGGCCTTGTGACCTCTGTCGTCTTCCCCTTTTGGTGTAAAAGGGGTTCTATTCCGAAGGTTGGTGGTAACCTTCCTCCTGGTCTTCTCCCAGTTACTTTGGTTTCCAAGAACTCCACTTGCTTTATCAACTTCTTGATGAGGTCAAGTTGTTTTCTCTGCAATGACTCCACCTTTTCCATCTTGAGGCTGATCTCAAATATCGTCTTTGACATGTTTTGGCAATATTTTCCGAAAAATTTCACCATCTTCTGTAATTCTCTAAGATCTTGGTTCATCTTAGAGTTATCTACCTCGATCTCCTTCCACTCTGTCATTCTATCCAATGTGAAAAGTGATAAGGCTTGCAGATATCTCTTGGACCCTAGTTTGTTGTCTCCTCCACTGTTCGTGTTTGGGAACACGTCCATGGATCTTGGTGAAACTTCGGAGTTCCACTATGTTTCTTGATACTTCTTTGGAGTATCTCATCTCCATCTGACGTCCTTCCTCCAGATGTTCTTCCTTGGTGTGGTTAGCACGGGCACCCGCCAGTTCCCACCTTCGATCGAGATTATCCCAAAATTGATCGGCATCCTCGTATTCCATTTCAGCATATTGTCTGAACAACATGTTATAATATTATTGTATAGAGCTGCTTACCTCGTCATATCCAATAGGCCAGAAGTCCCTGTTGCTCCAACTTTGAACAGGGCTGATAGTCTTGTCACTCTCGGATGTCGAACTTTCGTTCGAATCCATATTTCTTGAAACTCTCCTCTCGTTAAGTGATATAAGTATATAATAATTTTCCATTCAGTAAATAAATAAACCTAGGGCTCTGATACCATTTTAAGAACACGGAAAGTAGAAGAAAATTTGGCTTAAAAGTGAATATAAGTGAGTATGATATAAGTTTTTGATTTATAGGTTTTTGATTCGGGGCTGTTTTAAGAAAATATTAAGTAAATTTTTTTTTTGGAATTACCTGCTAGTGACCTATTGTAACCTGTAATAGGACTGTTTTATTGAACTAGGTAAACATAATGGATGGATTTCAAAATTTTCCAAACATAATGGACTATTTCCAAAAAATGAAAAACCTATGGACTAAAATCAAAATTGGGCAAAGTTACTGGGCAAATAAATATATTATCCCTTAATTTTATGTTTTAAAAACTTGTTTAAAATGAGGGATATGGTTGTCCAAATTTTGCTAATTCCAAATCAAGTTTTAAAAACTAATTTTTTACAATTTACTACATCATTTTATACTCAATTTCATCATACTTTTGTGCTTCAAAATAGTATCAGAGCTCTACATTTATTTATTTTTATTTATAAATGGAAAAAATTTATTATAAACTTTGAGTATTACTTAAAGAGAGGAAAATTTCAAAAATATATGTATATGAACGAAAGTTTAAAATTCGAGTGTAGCAGCTACACTAGTAACCCTATTCGAGAGGAGAACTCAAAATATTTTACTAAGATTTTGAGAAGGCAAAAATCGGATAAATACGATGAGGTTATCTGAAAGGCAGAAATCAAAGGTAAAAGGAATAAAGAACTAATGAAGTGACATTCTAACTTCGAGGGTCTAACAAGGGAAGAATATCAAGAGCATTTACGAGATAATGAATTAATATTCTCTAAGGAGGTTCAAAGAAACAAAATTGAACTCATTAGCTTCATTGAGATCCATGGATGTGTTCCCAAACACGAAGAATGGAGAAGGCAAACCAACTAAGGTTCGAGCGAGATCCGCAAGCCATATTGCTTCTACTGGAAATCACTGTGATGGAGTGGAAGGAGATCGATGTGGATATCTCTAAAATAAGCGAAGATCTTATATAAATACAAAAGACGGTGTAATGCTTCGGTGAATACAACCAAATTATGTTAAAACTGTAGTCGAGATCCAGTTCTAAATGGATAAAGTAGAGAAGATGCAAAGGAAACAACTTGAGATATTAAAGGATGCTCAAGTATGAGTAAAAGCCCTAGAAGCCAAACCAACACTAGCAGGGAATAAACTAAGAAGGTGGCTGCCACCAACCTATGGAAGAAAACCCCTTTTGCATCAAAAAAGAAAAACTACGGAAGTCACCAGACCAAAGACGGAGAGTGAGAAGATGATTGTTGTCCTTCGAGGAGAAACCATATCTCTAGATGGAAATAGTGAGTCTTAAAGAGTTACAAGATCTATACGAGTCCTTGAAGAGGCTAACTCTTATAAATTTAAAGATGAACTCGTGAGATTCGTTGGAAAGAGTAATGGCAACTTCTCAACAACAATCACGAGCTCCTCCTACACAACATGGCTCGGCAAGATGAAGGAACTTCTGGCTCTCATGAAATCTAGGAGATAAGAAGAGAGGAAACAATCCCACGACAAGGTGATCTTAAATCAAAAGCAATAAGATTGTCTATTGGAGCTAGTCAAGTTCAGGGATCAAATCTACACTGTTGATGTGGGTGTTGAAGCCAGTGTCATCACATTTATAATCACACCAATCCTCAGCAATTTCTCTTGACCACTAACATTTTTATGTTGTTCGACTTGTATTGTATTTAATGTTGTTTCAGGTTTGTAGCAGTTAAAACTGATAGTAGTCGGAAGTTGATAAAGGTCAAA
The DNA here is from genome assembly GCA_023678885.1 of Pogostemon cablin. Lineage (NCBI taxonomy): Eukaryota > Viridiplantae > Streptophyta > Magnoliopsida > Lamiales > Lamiaceae > Pogostemon > Pogostemon cablin. The sequence goes on along the minus strand of CM042969.1, from coordinate 15,258,328 downwards.
CAAACTTGGATGTTGAGTAGAGGTTACCCGAGTTAGTGGGTAGTTATCACCTCACTCATGGGTGGTTCAACCTCTCCTAATGGACCACTTAGTTGTTCAACCCCTGCCACATTCCCATGTCTATTTAAGGAGCTGCTGAATGGTCAGAACAATCAAGGAGAAATATCTAATATCGTGCTTAGATAGGTTCTATCTTTTGATTTATGTTGTAGTGTATTCACTAGTGTTGTCACACTTTGTGCAATACTTTGTGTATACTGTTATCCCGTACATTTTGTGTATACTGTTCACAGGTAGTGGAAGTGCATACTGGAAGTAGACTTAGATCTAACCATTTAAATTTGCCATTTAGGAACTTGTATGAATATTAGATACAATTTTGAATTTAAGAGTAGAAAGAACTTGTATGAACATTTATGCCATCAGGTCGCCACAAATGAAAGTTTGTGGAAAGATTGAGTAATCTATATGTTAAAGTCTTCCGCTGATTTTAAATATTTTAAACTTGTTTACTTTATACAAGTGACACGAGAGATAAATCATAGAAGATAAACGCTCTTCGTATAGAATGAGTAAAATAAGTTTCTATTGCTCAATATATGAGAAGTTAATAATTACAAGTCTTTCATACGAACAACCTATTTACAGAGAAGAAAGGAGTTTGAAAAGACATTCAAACTTAGAAATAATTAAGGACTGCAACTTTCAAGATTGGAATTATGAAGGTCATGTTTCCTTTGATTCTCGTCCTACATCAATCTCCTTCACATGAAAAGAATTCGTCCTCGAGTGATCTGAATATCATTGAACACAAGCAAATGTCGATGCTTGTCTGCAACTATCTTGAATTTATGAGTACTTTTCATCATTTTTCGAAAAACATTAGCTTGTACAGCTAACCCATCTGTTACAAGTTTAGTTACAGCCAAATTAGCAGCCTTAGATAACCTGACTAAGTCTATAGCATGACATGAAATTTTCTAGTAAACCTCAGTAAACGATGTCTTTTTGGAAGAACTATGAACTTCATTATTGAAATAAAATTCTACTTGAGGTAAGGTGTAATCCCATTGCTTTGGTTGATCACCATAAATGTAGAGAGTTAAATTTTCGAGAGTTTGAGAATCAGTTCACGGTTGCGCATGTTGCTCGCAAAAGAAAAGACATGCAATATGAGAAGTATCAAAAGTTTTCTTACAAGGAATGAAGTCCACCCCTTTTTAAAACCTTTCCACTACCATAAATATAGAATCAACACCCCGTTGCGAACAAGATACTTCAAGAATAAAACCTTTTGTCATCAACCACATAAAGGTGTTCGGTGCATTCGACAGCCCAAAGGACAAAACAACGTACTCAAACAAACCCTCCTTAGTCTAAAGTGTTGTCTTCCACCTACCCCCCGGTCGGATGCAGATCCAATGATAACCACTTCGAAAATCTATCTTTGTTCTGGACAAATTATCTAACATGTATTTCAGTCTAAAATTTGAGAATTTGTATCGCATTGTTATCTTGCTGCTTTTCTCAGAATTTCAAACCAGAAACGTAGTCTTCACCACCAAAGCATGTATTTTTCTAACATCATGAACATCTTTCATCCAATATTTCACATAACAGGCTAGTATCAGAAGCTTATGAGTTCCAAATTTTTACTTGAAAGTCAAAGACAATAAGATTACTCCCTCCGTCCCGGGTAAAGGTCTCCATTTGCTTTTTGCACGTGAATTAAGGAGTATTATTATTTTATGTGTAGTGGATAGTTGTATTAGTATTGAGTGGTGGGCTGTATGTGAGGGCCCTTTTACTTAAAAAGAAAAATGGGGACCTTTGAAGGGGATACCAAATATAGCAAAATGGGGACCTTTCGGTGGAACAGAGGGAGTACCTTTTTTCAGTCTCTAAAAACTGATATATATCCTTTTTCCATAGTAAGTAGTGCCAAGATCATCTTACCAATGCATGGTTCGGAATAAAGCATTCCGCTGTGAAACATCTCTTCGAGGTGGTAAGAGCACCTTACGAACTATCATTACTGGTTCATTATCTTCACCATCAGGTTCGCAGACTCCATCCTCATCTTCTCATGCATCGTCATGTCTTTCATGTCCGACCATGTTGACCAGGCATTATTGAGGATAAAAGCACAATGTCAAAATTCTTGACACTTATTACACTTGTCACTGGTTGGTTTAGCATAAGAATAGTTAATATCAGTGATTTAAAATCCGAACTAGAGAAGGAACCGGTGTCCTCAATGGTTCGAGGTTCAACCAGTCCAACCGGTGGTTCAACTGAAAAAATAAAATTTACATATTTTTAATAATATTTCCTTATATATAATTATTTTATATGTTTATAATTACTCCAACGTATTTGGGCTTAACAATTTAAATTGTGTAAAGCCCAATAATGTTGGGCATTAAAAGTTGCCACAAATTTAAGCCCAGGGGTAGGCTATTGGTATTGGATAAATCCCCTTCAAGCCACCACCGCCCTAATTATTCTCAGTTTCTCTCCTCTGTCTTTCCCCTTTTCCAATTCTGCACTTCGTCGATCCACCTCAACCGCCCAAATCCACACTCTTCACCAAATCCAACCTGTGGACGTGCTCAGTCGATTCTGCCTCAGTCGTCAATTTTAGAGATGATCGAAAAGGCAAGCTGGTGGTTGTCCTCGCTTTCTTCACGGTGAATAATGCCCAGCGACTCTTCACCAAATCCAACTTGTGGACGTGCTCAGTCGATTCTGCCTCAGCCGTCAATTTTAGAGATGATTGGAAAGGCAAGCAGGTGGCTATCCTCGCTTTCATGGCGAATAATGCCTAGCGGCGTCTTTGCGCTTGATGGTGGCTACAGTGACGAAATGGTTGGACTCAAGGCGATTTGCTTGGTTGACCGATTATTCCGATTTTGACCAGGTTTGATTGGTTTTTTCCGATTTAATTGCTAAAACGGTTTAGGGGTGTTCGGACTGGATCCAGCTCCGGTTCCCTGTTAAACTAGTTGAACCGGCCGGTTCGGTCCAGTTTTCATATCACTGGTTGATATCCTCCTTAGCAGGTTCCTTGTCACCTCCAAAATTCGTAGAATTAAAGGCAACTTCTACGTTGGTTGTACAAATGACTTTGGGTGTGACATGCTGTTCTTTTGGGGTGCCAAGAAATTTCTCCACTCATTCCAAATGGGTAGTTAACGTTTGTATTGTTGTACTCAAATGTTGCAGTTCTCTAAATAAATCAGCAGGAGTAGGTTTAGTAGTGTTAAACATTTCGAAGGAGAAACTTTGGCTATGAAGGTGATGTTAGCCATTGTCGAAGGAGAAACCTTGGCTCTGATACCAACTGATCAAATGGGAGATAAATTGTAGAAGACAAACGCTCTTCGTACGGAATGAGAAAACAGTTTCTATTACTCAATATATGAGAACTTAATATTCAAGTTAAAATTCTTTTTTACGAACAACCTATTTATAGAGAAGAAATTGAAAAGGCATTCAAACTTGGAAATAATTAACGACTACAACTTTCAAGATTGGAATTTTGAAGGTTATGTTTCATTTTATTCTCGTTCCACATCAACAAGTTTTTATTTTGATACAAGTATTGTACATAGTGTCGACAATACTTCGGAAAACATCACTGTCAAAAATACTGTTACACCCACTGGCACTCGACAATTAATATCAAAGCCAACACATGACGGTACTAAGTGTTGTTCTTGGTGTTAAGTGTTATGTTGTTATGGATCTCCACTTGATCAGTTACCCGTCCTTCCATACTTGTGTTGGGGTTCGATCGTTTGGTTAACGTGAACCGTTAGGGTTCCATATGTTTCTAACTGTTAGCGGAAACATGAAAACAAGAAATATATTACCTTTCACCAGGGTATGTTGGAGAAGATGAATTCTCGCCGGCAGCCTGCGCAGCCTCACCATTTTGGGCATAACTCTCTCATCCGATATCGGATTTGAGTGATCTATGCGCCAAAACGATCATCTCTTCTGTGGCTTTCTTCAGTACATCACACGTCCAGTTCTGAGCACTGTACAATTTTATAAAAATCATACAAGTTGGCGGGCAGCAGCAGCAAACGACCTCTTGATTTTCTGCTGTATTCCCAAGTCCAATCTCGACGTCGTGTGGGCGACGATCTTCAAGATCTTCTCAATCTGCTGTTCCCTCACCCTCCTCACATGTTAGGCGTGATTAATCTCTTAGATTAGAATTTCTGGACAGCTGAGATGACATATATATGGTCTACAGCAGGGACTAGGAGGAGAAATTAGAGTTGGGCTTCCATTGGGCTTAAGTATTCAAGCTTAGCCCAAAGTTTATACTTAAGTCCAATAATAATAATATATACCAACTAAAATATTATTACTGCACTACCGTTCTAATCCCATAATTATGTTATGGGCTCTTTCTTATTATGAGCCCGTTAGTCTCCCCATGTTTAAGATATACAATGTCCATTAATTAATTAAGTTACTGACAACTCCATTAATTAATATCTCATCCAAGAGTAGTACCACTCAACCTCATTATCATGCCGGAATAAATCCACCTGTAGGGTTTACATGATAATCCTTATGAGCTCCTCAAGGGGACATCATCAACCTATGACGGACACAGATTCCTTTTACAATCAATAGCATACCACAGAGACAGCACTACTTTCCAACTCACCGAGTTTATTGATTTAATTACATGTAAATCTCACCCATTGATGAATCAAAGAAATACATACTGCCTTACGTGCCGAGGTTATTGTATAGGGATTAAGAGCACGAACATCCATAATAACTGAGATCAAGTTCTTCTATAAGTCAGTATAAGTCGAACGATCTCAAGCGGTCCTGCTCGATACACACAAAGTGCACTAATGTGATTCTATAGTCAAGACAAACTAATACCAAATCACACTACAACCATCCCGATAGAGAGTCCCCATCTATCTTGGTTGTGAGCATCTATTTATACTTTATAAGGAAATCGATAATATGATCTTCCGCGTGTTGTCGCACAACATATTATCTACAGTATAAAGTAAGTGGACTATTGCATCAAACATATAAATAAATTATAAGACGCAATCATTTGATCATATGATTCTCATTTCAAATTAATTGTTTAAACATTGTTCATACAAAAAGCTAGACTTTTAGTATACAATCTGATCGTAGTCATTTTCACCTAGATTTTAGTGTCTTTATTTGTGTATTTTCGGATGTTTTTATCCGTATTTATGTTACTTTTGGTTAAGTTATTGTTATTTTGTGAAATATGGTATAAATTGATAGAATTGTGTAAATGTGCTTAAATATATATAAAACAGGTCAAGGAACGGACGAAAATAGAGTCAGGAGCGAAAAGAAAATGGGAGAACAGGGTAAGTTGGTACACGGGCCATGTGCGGAACACAGCCCTGTACCCAACAGCCGTGTAGTATCATCAGAACTCATTGCTCGCCCAGGAGGATGGCCGTGCACTAGTGCATGGGCCGTGCGTCACTGCACGCCCCTTGTACGGAGCACGGCCCTGTAAGAAGAAGTCATGCATTGTCGTCAAAAAATACTACACAGCCATGACCATGGTCGTGCAGCGCATCTCGAGCCGTGTCCAGAAACACGCACAACACGCCGAAATAGGTGTGCCCTATACGGGCCGTGTGCTGCTGCACGGGCTGTGTAGGTGCAAAATCCTGTGTAATTTTCAAAATGTTCCGGAAGCTTCTAGAAGGTCCATAAGTGATATAAAACCATGACTTGTGCGAAATTTGAAGGGGGAATTCATTGGAGATCAGATTGGAGCAGTTACACACACCAAAACACCACATTTCCTCACACACTAGATCTATCTTCCATCTCTACCATCTAGATCCATCAAATCACCATTTGATTTACATTTTCAATCCATAAAACCTTCATCCCATCCATCATATCACCATTTGAGAAGATTGGAGCATCAATTGTTGAATGAGTTGATCAATTGAAGAGGAGGAAGGCTTTTCTTATGCAAGGGAAACAAATCTACTTTCCAATTGTTAATTTTCTTCTTATTATGGCTCAAATAGAGCAAAGCTTGATTTGTATTGAATTAATTATCATGTTTAGTGTCTAGTTTTATAGTAGGGCTAGTCATATGAGTGGTTGAGGGGAAGAGTTAGATATGTAAAACTTGAGTAGTGATTTGAATTGATTTGTGGATTTTCTTCTATGATATATCAATCATGTTTCATTTCAATGTATGTGTGATTAAATTCTCTATTCATTATATTAGGATGACCATTCCAATGTTGTGAGTGAAGTTTTAATTGAATCATATAATGAGTTGTGCATGCATGTTAGTATAAGGGGAGGTAAGCCATACCCTCCTTAGGCTTAGAACATTCATAGAGGGACACTTAAGTAATTGAGTGGAAAGAACCAATTTATGATCATAGTACCTTCATGGAAATTGAGATTAAGACCAATCTTAGGAGACTTAGGCTTGTAAAAGAGTCGAGAACCTAGTTGCCTTGGCCATAGGGACTAGGGGTAAATTTGTGATTGCTTTTAATCCACAAGTTAATGAGAATTACTATGAAGGGTTTTGCATATCTAGCTCAAGTCTCAACTATAAGTATGATTAGTCTTGCTCTCTTCTCAAGTGTATTCTATATCCATTCCATTAATCATTTGCTCGTTATTTGATCATTTACTTAGCTAGTTTACATTCTAATTACTTGAGTAGAATCTTAAGCATTAGTTTTAATACCAAACCTTCAAACATATTATCTTTACAAAGCATAAATCGATGAACAATTTGGGTACTAACCAATGTTTGCTTTCTCTTGGGACGACAATCTTATAAATTTTATACTTGGTCACGCGTATACAACAACGGTAGAGTACACTTGCTTTTGACATTTTACTAAAAATGCGACTAAGTTCATGGCGCCGCTTGCCGAGGAAATGTTAAGCATTTGGCTGTAACGAGTTTGAAGTTGATTAGTTTTGATAAGGATTTCTTTTATTTGTTATTTGTTTACTTGTCTTGGTTGTTATGGGAGCTAACTTGGAACTTCTTGTAGGTACATGCAAACGCGTTCAAGGTCTCAATCTATTGAACCTTTGAACTTGGAATTAGAAGCTACCTTAAGAAGACAAAGACGAGGAGTGTTAGAGCCTACAGAGAAAAGTATGGAAGAAGTAAGGGATAATGCAAACATAGTTGATGAAGAAGGCAATATGAGGAATTTTCATGGAGTTGATAATTATAGAGGGGGTTATAATAATCCAAAATTTGTGCCATAAGTGTATGCTCAACAAATGCACTTGCAAAACCAACAAATGCAAGCTATTATTCAAAACTTGATGGCACAACAAGAAGCAAGAAATAATCCTCCGGTGATGCAAAACTAACCCCGTGGAAATGGACATAATGGAGGTGGTATGAACATTTGAGATCATTTCCAACTTCAGTTTGGGAATTATGCGATGGGGCCGTCGTTAAATGTTAATAATTTTGAGATCAAGACGGGATTGATCAACATGGTGCATGGAAATCAATTTGGTGGTGATGCTATAGAGGATCCGAATGCTCACTTAGCCGAATTTACGGAGTTAGCCAACACGATTAAGATAAATGGGGTGAGTGAGGATGTTGTTAAAATGAAGCTTTTCTCATTTTCATTACGAGATAGAGCTAAGGCTTGGTATCATTCTCTACCACCGGGATCTTATACCACATGGAGAATATTGGCACAAAGATTTTTGAGCAAGTATTTTCCCCCTTCAAAGATGTTGCATCTCAAAGAGCAAATCTTTCAATTCAAGCAAATGCCACTTGAGACATTTAGTGAAGCATGGGACCGATTCAAAGAGATGCTAAGAAAGTGCCCACAACACGGATTTCCTGAAGAACAACAAATAGAATTTTTCTATGCCGATTTACACAGAAGTGAGAGGATGCTTATTGATGCTTCGGCGGGAGGTTCGATTTTGGGGCCAACTCCAGAAAGAGCAATTGCCATATGTGAGGAAGTAGGTTTGAATACTGGTCAATGGCCCATGGATCGTGCACCGGGAATGTATAATAGGGAGAAAATAGCTAAGATGGAAGAAGTGTGCTTGTAACAAGTGAAAAAGGTGGAAATGCCTAAGGAAGATATGACCGACAAGGCAATCACAGAGATATTAAAGAAGATGAATGCTAACATGCAAGTGTCTCCAAATTCGACACCTATGGTGAATCAACAAGTGCTTGCAAGTCCTCAACAAGGTATGTCATTGCCTTTGATGAATCAACAAGTATTTCTTAATCTTCAACAAGGCATGATGATGCCTAATATGGGTTAATCTTCTTAAAGTTGTCAAATGCCTACATCCATGCCTCAACAAGGTATGTCCTCTAATTTTAGAATTCAAGATACATGGTGTCCACTGGATATGACGCTTGAGGAAGTTGCCTTCATGCAAGGAAGGAATTTTCAAGGAAATTATGGTGATAACTTTGGAAGTCATGGAGGAGGATATCCACAAAGGCAAGGAGGATGAGGGCAAGGTAACTTGCAAGGAAATTTCAATCAACCTCGTAGGTATGAGAATTTGTCATATGAAAATCAAGGGAATGCCCTTACTCTCCCAACAGGAATCAATCCGGGAGAGAAATCTTTTAATGGTGAAGGGAAGCCTACGGTGGAGGATCAAGTTGCTAAAATATTTGAATTCATGAAGGAAGATAAAGAAGAAAGAAGGTAAAGAGATGAAATGATTGATAATAGATTCAAAGCCTTGGAGACACAAATGAGTCAAATGGCAACCGAGCAAGGTGAAATGCATCGAAAGGGTAAGTTTCCCTCCACTACCATTACTAATCCTAAAGAGCAATGTTTGTATGTTACCGTGTGCAACATGGAAAGTAAGGTGGAGAAAGGGTTGGTGGAAACAACAAACATCATTTCAAAGGTTGAAAAAGTAGTTTGTGATGAAATCTTGTCAAAAGTGGAAGAGGGAGTTGCCATTGATAAAGATTTGTCTTTTGATGATGAGAAAATAATTGGTGAATTCTTATCTTTATTGGATGATGAAAGTAATTGTGATGAAGAGGTGATGTTGAAACAAGATCATGACATTGTCAAAGTTGAAGCTTCATCAAAGGTTGAAGACCCCGGTAAATTCGTTCTTACTTGTAAAATTGGAAATGAGGAATATTTTAATGCTATATGTGATCTTGCTTCAAGCATTAATGTGATGCCTTTGGAAATTTTTGAAAAACTTGGCATTGGGAGGTTAAAGGAAACAGATGTGAAAATTGGAATAATGGATGGTTCAATGATAAAGCCCCATGGAGTTGTGGAGGATATGCTTGTGAAAATAGAGGATTTTATCTTTCCGGTGGATTTTATGATAGTTGAGAAGCAAGTGGATCCTTTAATCCCATTGATTTTTGGAAGACTATTTTTGGCAACTGGGAGAGCAAAATTTGACATGGATAGGAAGGAACTCATACTCCGATCAAATGAAAAAGAATTGGTGTTATCAAGCAAGTATTTGAAAGAGGGAGATCTTCATTTGAAGCCACCCATTAAGCCTCCGGATGATCGAGATCGAGTGGTAAGTGAAATTTTGAAAGATGAAGATTTAACTAATTTTTTACTTGAATTTGCAGGAAATGTTTCTTCAAAAAGGAACAAGCTTGGGGGAAATCCACAAGTTGATTGAAAGATTGATAAAGGGCATCCGGGATTTGAAAACGTGAGAAAAAGAGACAATGAAGTGAGTTCAAGTATTAGAGGAGTAAGAAGTGTTGATAAGAAGGTTGTTAAGGAAATGTTTAAAGTGAAGATAAGGCCCGATGGGGTTTTGAATTTCTCCAATTGTTAAGAGCTTCAATGCATCTAACTCGACGACGTTAAATCGAGCGCTTGATGGGAGGCAACCCATTTTGTTAGTTTGATTGTTTAGTTGTAGTTTTCTTGTAGATTTGGTATGAAGGTGGTTAAGCTTGTGAGAAGAATGCATAAGATGAAGGACTAGGATGCTAAAGATGGAATGATGATGTATGCCTCACCACTCTTTACAAACTTAAATTTTAACACTTGTGTTAATTTAAGTTTGGGGGGAGGTTGCGTGGTGGTCATACTTGATCATACAAAAGGAGAAAGATGCACAAGAGTCATCGGGGAAAAAATTCATGAAGAGCATTGAGAAAATGACAAAGGTATGTCTCACCACTTTTTGCAAACTTAATTCGCAACTTGTTTCGATTTAAGTTTGGGGGGAGAGTGCGTGGTGTGACCTATATTTTGTTTATTAGTTTGATGAACCATGTGTATCTTGTACATGTATATCTTGTATCTTGTATTGTCTTGCAAAAAATGGTCAATTTTGAAATTTTTCTCATGAGTTAGTTGAGTTTTGGTATGTTTGGTGGTGTTTTGAGTATATTTCGATCCATTTTTGATCATGAATGTAGCGTGAATGATATTGAGAAGTGTTTGAGCATGAATAGGGTGTGTGAAAAATGGAGAAACAAGACAAATTGCTACACGGGCCATACTCCGCAGCATGGTACTCTTTCTACCGCTATGTTAATATAGAGGTGGTTTTCATTTAAAATGAATATTTTATCGATATAGAACACTCATCTCGATAAAAAAATGGAACCACTCGGGTAGGATCTTATTACGATATCATTCCTTTTTTCTTTCATTTATACTGGAACCCTTGAATTTAATTTCTTAGATAGCGATTATCCTTTCCATTCACTCGGATTTCTTCTATTTCATCGATTTTGTTTGGATCCGCCCTCTTCCGGAAAAAAGAGGAAGAAGGGTATTGGTGCAACATTACCTATTGAGAAATCCCTAACTTTAGGTCTTTTTTAATTTGATTCAATTGTGAAATAACATGACGTGTGTATCTAGGGAATAGTTGCTTCAAAGCGAATCGGGCCGTACTCCGCACACGGCCCTATAGCAATTGACCGTGTAGCGCCATCAGAACATGCTACACGGCCAGGAGGAAGGCTGAGTTCCGCAGCTCGAGCCGTGTAGGAGAAAAGGTACACGGGCTGTATTCCGCACACGGCCCTGTAACAGTAAGCCGTGTAGTGGGATCAGAACACGCTACACGGCCTCACTTGAGGCCGTGCAGCGTAACACGGGCCGTGCCGGGCTTCGTCCAGTTTTTTTAAAAGGCCATTTCGTACTCATTCAACGAGTCTTCTCCCATCCATACACACTCAATTCATCCTTCCAAGCACACAAATCTTCCACCCAGGTTAGTTTTGAAGGATTGTGAGTGAAGTTCGTCGATTTTGCACATCAAACACATTTCTCCATATCCAATTGTCAAAAAGTATGAACTTCTTGAACCCTAACTTGTAAATTTTGATGTGAATTGATTGAATTGATGTATGGGCTTTGTTCTAATAGGAATTATATGCTTAATTGATGATATTCATACATGTTCAAATATGAATTTTTGAATTTTTGAAAAGTTGAATTATGGTTCATGAGGAATAATTTGGGGATTGTTTGAGAATCATGAGTTTGAATAATTGTGTTGTACTAATTGATGACTTACATGAGTATGATGTTTATTTGTGAGAGATTAGCCTTAGATATTGAGGATTTGGGCATGAGGCTATATAAATTGTATGTTGAGAAGATGTTTAAATTTTGTTCATGCCAAGTGTTCGATGAAATGTCTAAGAGAGGATTTTGTTGGAATTTGATGATCATATATGAATAATGTTTGATGATGATTGAATTTGGAATTTATATGTGTGAAAATGATTAGAAGTTGGTTAGAATTGTTGATAGTTTAGATGAATGTCAATAAAGTGCTTAGTATGAATAAGTTTGAGGTTTAATGATATGAATGAGCTATGTTGATGCATAATAGGTTCCATACTAAGTTGAATAACTAGGGTGGAATTTAATTAGGTGCATTAACATTCATATAAAGGTCATTGGGTATAACTTGAGAATTATTGTTTTGTAGATGGCCGAGAGGAGAGTTTGACCTAGGAATGAGGACTTCATTGTGATAACCGACCCTGCAGAGTTGGCTAATTTGGATGCGTAGTTGACTATAGAAGGAATCCATCCGGATGAGTTTGGGGTTGAGTTTGAGGATTATTGAGAAAAGTACGTGTTTCGTTGGTAAACGTTAGCTCCAAAGATCAAGCCTACTCGTTTCCAAGACACGGAGACGATGAGAGGATTAGGATTAGAGGAGGATTTAAGGAAGCTATTTCACTTTGCTCAGATGGAAGCTTTCTTCGATAAGAGGCCACCAACCTACTACCATCTCACTATCGAGTTTATGAGCACTCTGCAGGTAAAGAAGGATAGGAATGGATTTTCTTGATGGGTGACTTTTCAGCTGAATAATGTGTTGAGGGAAAAGGTCCCGTTGGCATTCTTGAATGAGTGTTTTGGTTGCCCACAATGTAAGAATCATCAGAGCTTCTATGCAGGAGGCACTTTCAACCAACAAGAATGGTGGTCAAGCTTAGTGAATGATGGAACTGAGAGAGCAGGATATGCCCCTAGTGCTTCAAAGGGGACGGCCATCCGAAATCCTGTGATGAGGTATTTAGAGAAGATCATCTTGAACATAGAGAAGATCATCTTGAACACTATCTTGGGGAGGTTTGAAGGCGGATCAGTTGGAGAGAAGCAGCTCTACATCATGTATTGCATCTATAAGGAGTTACCGCTTAATGATGTAGCACACTTTGTGCAACATGCGGAGAGAGTTGCAAAAAGGCAAACATCTCAAGGTTTTTGGAGGAATGATTTCTATGATAGCTCAAGGATTGGGAGTTAATCTTGTAGGGATGGAGAACCGGATGGTTAGTGAAGGGTTGAACTACCAGCAACTGATGAGGATGGAATTCTTAACTATGGTGGGGAATTAATACTATTTGAGGTAGGAGAAGGGAGCTCCATTTCTCTTGCCAATGCCGGAGCTCACTACGGTGTACACGAGAAGAAGGCTTGCTAACTTGGCTATGGGAAGTGTGAACCATTCCAGAGTGGTGAAGTCTTTCTATAGAAGAAACATGGATGAAATGGAAGAGGTTCTGAGGCAAATTAGAGTTGTAGAGAATAAAGAGCTAGCCAACTTGAGAGCAGAGTCAGTGCCAATGGAGGGCGATGAGCAAGGAGAACAACCGAAACAAGTGGAGTTTGAGGAACAGGGCCCTGATCCACCACAGTTTGAGGAAGAAAGGGCACAGCCACCAGTGAGACCAGGCCAAGGAGATGAAAGGTGGAACTATATGATGGATGAGGTGCGTGACATGAGACATGTGCAGCAGACTTATGGGGCACAGATTAGGGAGATTCGCGAGGTCCAGCAAGAGCATGGAAGACACATTGAAGAGTTGAGAGCTAGACAATGTCGGAGGGAGTACTATGAGGAACGATCAAGGGTGCACTCGAATAACATGGAGGAGATGATGACCATGATGTTCAACTTTCAGTTTCCTGCAAATCCTCGTGCCTATATCCCGTGGAATGCCTATCATCCACCTCCCCCGCCTCCAGAACAATGAAGGGAGTATTTTGAGTGCTTGGCACTTTTGTCCATTCATCTTAGCCATGATAGATTGTTGGAAGAATGTTTGGATTGATTTGATTTCATTCGATTGGGTTGTACTTTGATTGTTTACTTTTGGGAGGTTTCGTATTTTGGAATTTCTTTATTTTCAGTTTTATGCGATTTTCTTTTTGTTATTTTGGTTTAATTTTTCATTGTTTGGATGTGATGGAAATTTTATCTTTATTGTTATGGATGTGATTTGATGTGTTGATATTTTTGATTGATGATTTGATTTATGCATGTTATATGTTTGTGTATTATTTATTGATTCCTTGATTAGTATGTGATGTTTGTTGCTATTTTATTTCTTGTATAGGTTTGGTTTGGTGGTATGTTTTGGGAAGGAGTGAGTTATTTTTGAATATGAGCTATGATGCATTGTATGTGATGAGTGATGGCAAGCATTATTAATGATTTCTACTTGTTGAAATTGTGACATGGATTAAATAACTTGTTCAATTTTGAGAAGCATGAAAGGTAATTAGGTTTCTTTTAGTCCAAGCAAAAGCTTGTGAGACTTGAGCCTCAACCGTACCTCCATGGTTAATTCTTGATGAGAGAACCGATTGAACTTAGACAAACTAGAACTTGCTCATGGACTATAGGAACAAAGCCCGATTGGTTAAAATTTGTGAAATGATCTTAGGCCATCCTTGATGAATGAGTCATAGCCATAAATTTTCTTACCAAAAACATTATACTTAGTAAACCACTTTGAGCCTATGAGCCTTTTTCTTTGTGATTAAAGGACAATACAAGCCTTTAAAACCCTTTAAGCCTTATATATATAACCTAAGTGTGGGTGATTGAGGAGATGGTGGTTTACAATGATTGATGTGAGAATTGTGCTAGAAAAGAAAGGAAAGGGTTAACAAATAAGAGAAGGATGCAAAGGAGCTAAACAAGATGTACATGCGACCTAAAAACAAGAAAAGGAGCAAATCAACAAAAATGTGCTCATGAAGTTCAAAAATTGAAAGAAAGGAAGCATGCAAATCAAAAGGAGCTCGATAAATCCAAGGAATGATAATGATTAGTGCTTTTGATTAAAGAAGAAATTAAAGGAAGCTTGAAAGTGAAGAAGTTGAAGAAAGGAATCATTTCTTCAATTGCTTACACTTGAATAGTCACTATTATCCAAAGTTTCCTACCCTACCAAAGAACCTAAACATTACATCCAAAAGTAAAGACCTTTTTGATCACTTGTTGAAACTAGGGTGGCTTGTGAACATAGTCCATGAGCAAGCCTATGGTAAGTCGGTTCTAACCGGTTGATGAGTGATGTTAAAAACCCTAACCTAAAGAGTGTTGAGTGAAATTTATAATCTATGAGAGGCTTGGATTGAAAGGGATTTGAGTACGCTAATGTCATTCTTAAGATTAAACTTGTTAATCTTTCATGTTATAAGTTTGATGATGTAGGGATATTTAATGTGATTTTGTAGTCCTTATTACTTGTGATGTGTTGTGGTTTATGTTAGTTAGGTGTTTTCCTAGGAGAAAATTACTCCTCTTATTTATCATTTTTTTATTGTTCGAGGACGAACAATACTTTAAGTTTGGGAGGTTGATCGTAGTTATTTTCACCTAGATTTTAGTGTCTTTATTTGTGTATTTTTAGATATTTTTATCCATATTTATATTACTTTTGGTGGAGTTATTGTTATTTTGAGGAATGTGGTATAAATTGATAGAATTGTGTAAATGAGCTTAAATATATATAAAACAGGTCAAGGAACGGATGAAAACAGAGTCGGGAGCGAAAAGGAAATGGGAGAACAGGGCAAGTTGGTACACGGACCGTGTGCGGAACATGGCCCTGTACCCAACAGCCATGTAGTGTCATCAGAACTCGATGCTCGCCCAGGAAGATGGCCGTGCGCTGGTGCATGGGCCGTGCATCGCTGCACGCCCCATGTGCGGAGTACGACCCTGTAAGAAGAAGTCGTGCTTTGTCGTCAGAAAATGCTACACGGCCATGACCATGGCCGTATAGTGCAGCTCGAGCTGTGTCCGAAAGCACGCACAACACGCCGAAGTAGGTGTGCCCTACACGGGCCGTGTGCTGCTGCACGAGCCGTGTAGGTGCAAAATCCTGTGTAATTTTTAGAATATTTCGGAAGCTTCTAGAAGGTCCATAAGTGATATAAAACCATGACTTGTGCGAAATTTGAAGGGGGAATTCATTGGAGATCAGATTGGAGCAGTTACACACACCAAAACACCACATTTCCTCACACACTAGATCTATCTTCCATCTCTACCATCTAGATCCATCAAATCACCATTTGATTTACATTTTCAATCCATAAAACCTTCATCTCATCCATCCTATCACCATTTGAGAATATTGGAGCATCAATTGTTGAAGGAGTTTATCAATTGAAGAGGAGGAAGACTTTTCTTATGCAAGGGAAGCAAATCTACTTTTCAATTGTTAATTTTCTTCTTATTATGGCTCAAATGGAGCAAAGCTTGATTTGTATTGAATTAATTACCATGTTTAGTGGCTAGTTTTATAGTATGGCTAGTCATATGAGTGGTTGAGGGGAATAGTTAGATATGTAAAACTTGAGTAGTGATTTAAATTGATTTGTGGATTTTCTTCTATGATATATCAATCATGTTTCATTTCAATGTATGTGTGATTAAATTCTCTATTAATTATATTAGGATGGTCATTCCAATATTGTGAGTGAAGTTTTAATTGAATCATATATTGAGTTGTGCATGCATGTTAGTATAAGGGGAGGTAAGCCATACCCTCCTTAGGCTTAGAACATTCATAGAGGGACACTTAAGTAATTGAGTGAAAAGAACCAACTTATAATCAAAGTACCTTCATGGGAATTGAGATTAAGACCAATCTTAGGAGACTTAGGCTTGTAAAAGAGTCGAGAACCTAGTTGCCTTGGTCATAGGGACTAGGGGTAAATTTGTGATTGCTTTTATTCCACAAGTTAATGAGAATTACTATGAAGGGTTTTGCATATCTAGCTCAAGTCTCAACTATAAGTATGATTAGTCTTGCTCTCTTCTCAAGTGTATTCTACATCCATTCCATTAATCATTTGCTCGTTATTTGATCCTTTACTTAGCTAGTTTACATTCTAGTTACTTGAGTAGAATCTTAAGCATTAGTTTTAATACCAAACCTTCAAACATATTATCTTTACAAAGCATAAATCGATGAACAATTCGGATACTAGCCAATGTTCGCTTTCCCTTGGGACGACAATCTTATAAATTTTGCACTTGGTCACGCGTATACAACAACAGTAGAGTACACTTGCTCTTGATATTTTACTAAAAATGCAACTAAGTTCACAATCCAACAACTTGATGGAACCATCTATGCCGCATGGAAATTGAGTAATATATACTCCCTCCGTCCACCGGCTAGAGGGACATTTGCTTTTTGCATATGGGATAAGGAGTACTCCCTTCGTTCCGCGTAAGGTTTACGTTTTCCAGTTTGATTTGCCAAGTTAAGTTTACATTTTATTTTTATCAAGTTGGGCCCACACAAAATAATTAATTATTTCATATAAGGCTCCCACACAATACTAATACAACTATCCACCTCATATTAAATATTATTTCTCTCATCTCAATACACATTAAAATATTATATCTCTTATTCTAGGTACAAAAAGCAAACCTAAACATTAACGCATGACGGAGGGAGTATTATTATATAATAATATGTAGTAGGTAGTTGTGTCAATAGGGGTGTGTGTGGGTCCCATGTTTATATAAAAAAAATTAAACTCTTTGGGGCGAACGCCTAAAATAACAAAATGTATTCCTTGATGTGGATGTATTATCATTCATGCTAACCAATGAAATCAAAACAACTAGATTATTTTTTTTCGAAGATTCACAAAATTGTGACACACGTAGTTTTACATAAAAGTAAATAAGGAAACTACCTCTAATCATATAAATTAAGATATTTAAAATAGAAAAAAAACTTGTATACGACCTTCAATTGGTACAACCAATGTACAACCTTCTTTCTTCACCTTCGGTGTGTTTTCCTCTTCTTTTTTTTTTTAAAAACTGTTGTGTTTTATTTTTATTTTTTAATTTTTTTTTGTTTTTTTTAATTTAATTTTAGGGATATAATTACAATTTTACCCTTGTGGCTTAGGGTATAATTTATCCCTAGGGTTTAGGGTTTAGGGTATAATTGTAATTTTACCCTTGTGGTTTAGGGTATAATTTATCCCCTAGGGTTTGGGGTTTAAGGTATAATTGTAATTTTATCTTTGTGGTTTAGGGTATAATTTATCCCCTAGAGTTTAGGGTATAATTGTAATTTTACTCTTGTGGTTTAGAGTATAATTTATCCCTAGGGTTTAGGGTTTAGAGTATAATAGTCATTTAAATAAATTAAATTTAAAATAAAATAAAAAACAACATTAATAGGAGCAAGAATTAATTAAGAAGGGTGGGGACCAAAGTTGTAACAATTCAATTGGTACAACCGGTTGTACCCTAGTCCCTCTCTTTAAAATATATAGCTTGAATTTTGAAAATACAAACCTAATTTATTAAGACAAACGGAAAAAATGCGCAAATGAATTTAACTGTTATCCTATTTGCATGGACTAAATATTTAGAGAAAATAGATTTTTTCGTCCGTTAACTTTCACTCATTTTGAAATTAGTCTATTAATTTTTTCAATTTTGAAATTAGTCCGTTAATTTTATAATAATTTTGAAATTAGTCCATTAACTTCATAAAATTCAACATTTTGGTCCTTTGACCTGCTATGGCAGGTCATTTGAATATTTTCACTTCAATTAATTTTTATCATATTTTTATTTAACCAATTTTATCTCACTTTTCATTTTTCACTTCCGTATACCAAACGAATAATATTAATCTCAATACTAAAGTGGAGCAAATTTAACTAAATATTGATACTTCCTCCATCCGCTCGAAAGAGGATATTTTTTCCATTTTGGTCGTCCGTTTCAAAGAGGGTCACTTCATTTTTTACACAAATGGGATCCACACACACCCACTAATACAATTAATATGGGGTCCACATTCCCACTAATACAACTACTCACTACATATTAAATAACAATACTTCTTAATCAACGTGCACAAAAGCAAAATGCCCTCTTTCGGACGGACGGTGGGAGTATAATATAAATTCTTAGTGAGGGCTATTTTTTTGTAAAATAGTATATATATATTTTTTACATATTTTTTATTTTTATCTTTTAGAATAACCTGCTAATGACCTGTTGAAACGGACTATTTTGTTGAACTTGGTAAACATGATGGACCATTTTCAAAATTTTCAAATATAATGGACGATTTTCAAAATTTTGCAAATATAATGGACGATTTTCAAAAAGTGAAAAACTTATGAACTAAATTCAAAATTGGACAAACTTAACGGATGAAAAAATCTATTTTCCCAAATATTTATTTACAACGAACTTGCAATTTCAGCTCTTACACGGCTAGATTTTGTCAACCTTGACCTACTTAAGCTAATGTTCATATGTAAAATGAAATCTTAAATTCTCAATCATTGACTTTACAATATAATGCTGCTATTTCAAAGACAAACCTGTACGTCTTTCTGACTCCCAATCTCCTTTTTCTCTAATCTTCCAATTTTTTATTACTCAAAATTCCAAAATTCTCTCATAATTATCCCTTTTATATTTATTTAATAAAATTAGATTTTAAAAATATAAAAGTATCGATTTGAGGTAGGGGTATGCATGAATTTTAAAATCCTTCGAGTCATATTGTATTGCACCGTCATTAAAAATATATATTTGCATAACTTTAATTTAAATTTTGACAAAATCATATCACCATAACAATACAATTTCAATTTTTTCTAAAATTACATCGCACTACCTAATAACTATATGAGTTGATATTAGGTGTACTGTGTGCGAGGGTACACCTATATATGTATACTTTTTATTTTATTTTGTATACATATTATTCTATTTTGTATACGTGTTTCTTAATAATTGTATACTTTTTTCCACACTAAGTTTTTTATTAAAAAAACTAGCATCCATATGTGTATAACTTTTATTCAATAGTGTATACATGTTTTTTAATAATTGTATATCTTTTTACACTCAATTTTTCATTAAAAAAACTAACAATTAAATTGTATACATTTTGTTCATAATTATATATGTTTTTATTTATATTTGTATACATTTTTTAAAGTGGGTGCATCCGGGTGCACACTATAATTAAACTAACTATGAATATTTGATTTTATTTAAATGTTAGAATATGGAGTCCGACTGTTATGCACCTGGTGTACCGGTGCACCTGGAAGATCTTAACCGTTAGATTATATTTTAATTCGATCTTTACTATCAAATAAAATAATTAATCTTTTTTAAAAAAAAACTACTCACTCCCTATTTTTAACCCACTAAGCACCGATGCATCACATAATCACCCTTGAATATGCGCTTGTTATACTATTTTAAATTTATGTTCTTTGTGTATCCTATGATTGTAAAATAATTTATTTATGAAATATGTGTTATTATCTATTTATTGGTTTCATAATGTTCGTATAGTTATATGCTATTTTATTATTGAAACAATGTTCGTATAGTTATATGCTATTTCATTATAGAAACATTTAAACCGCTAAAACCGACACTTAAATCATTAAAACCAAAATGTAGAATTATCATTGAAAACCCGTGGTTTAACATTAACATAAAATCAACCTGCAGGTAACAAGGCAATATAATTTCGTAAAAAAAAACCAAATCGCATGATCATCTTCATCCATAGTTCAAGGTTTAAAATCATAGAACGAAATAAAATAACTTAACAAAAATATACTATTAATTTTTCATATATTTATCACGTGTCTTTAAGAGTTTTTTATTTTATTTTTATGATGTATTATCATTAAATTAATATGTTAATAAAATAGTATAAAATTTATATGATAATTTTATGATTTATATATCTTAAATTAATATATATAATATTGATTCCCATTTGTTATGTTTGGTTTGAGTTCATGAGAATTAAAATTTTTTAATCATTCTCATAAATTAATGACTCATTCTTTCAATCAATTTCATTTCTATACAATTATCCTTATTAATGATTCTCATTAGTATTACAATTTTGAAATTTGAACCAAACAACTCCTAAATGTGTTAATTCTTTGCTTAATCACACTCACCTTTCTCCTATAATGTTTAAGCATTTCAATTTTGTGCGTCCCATCATAAATTTATATTTTCCTTTATAGTAAATGAGATTCATATAAAACAATTAATATTTATCTATAAACTAACATACAACACGAATAAAATTATTCATTAAAAATATTCTTAATACCCGTTAAAAAAGCAATAGAAAGCAACAGTGTTTGGAAGACACAGGGAAAGTATGTCTTTTAGAGCCTAATTGAAAAACTACAAAATCTTAGTATAGTTATATTAATATGACAAAAAATCTAAAAAAAAATTATAAATTAAAATTAATTGAGTTAAATTTTAAGGCAAAGACTTATATAAAACCGTTTCACGTAAGGGTTTACGTGAGACGACCAGAAAGTGACAACTTTTATACAGAAAAGTGATAATAAATTAATGAAAAGTAATGATGCTATTTCATGAACAATTTATAATATATAAATAAAAAGTGATAACATTTTATAGCGAAAGTTATAAATATTTTAAAAAGTGAAAAATAATCTCACGGTCTAGCGCTAAAACCTACCCAAATTTTAAAACTAAATACAACAAAGTCTTTTATAAATGTACTAAATTACAAACTTTGATAAAAAAGAAAAATATTGGAACAGTTTCAAAGGTGCGTCCAAACTCCAAACTACAAATTCCTCGGTCCCTGCAATTCATGGAAAATCCAGAGCATAGACAGCAAACTTGGAGAAAATTCTTCCAAGGGTAGGAAAGTTGACCCAAATCTCATTGTCATTGCTGTAATCTACCCAGGATTCAATTTCTCCGAGCTTGAACCGTTTCAGTTTTCTGTAATTTGTTGCTTATGCCTTCTCTTTGGAGTGCAATTTCTTCTTCTCCGCTGAAGGGCAAGAGAAAGAGCAAGAGCTCCGGCGACATTTTCAGGAATTCGAGGTCCGACTCCGCCGTTGATGAGCAGAAGAGAAAGCTGACCCGCCAGAGGAAGTTGAGGCACGTCACTGATGGTGAACTTGGCCTCAATTCCGCTGATTCATCGCAATCTCTGCCCGTTTCTCCTGGTTCGGGTTCGGGTTTTACTCACTCTGCCGCCGGTGCACGCTCAGGGGTGCCACTTCCGCAGCCGCTGCCCCGCCCTGTTTCGATTTCAAAAGTTCCTACGCCTACAAGGTTTAATTGTCGTTTATTTACTGTTTTAATCTCTAATCATAATGAAATCATGAGCGATACCTTTTTTTCTGCTATGAACTTTAATTACTTGTTGGACAGTTTTGATTCTAATACTTGCTGTAAACCAAATGGTTCGTGATTTCAATGCTCCATTTATTAGTAAAGAATAGATATTCTGTTTACATCTATATGCCAAAATTGACTAGTAGTTTGACACGGATCATCTACTTGCATAAGGCATATCAACAGCTCCCTTTCACATTGGAGCATCTGTTAACTTGTGTTAGTTTACAAATGAACTGATTTCCTATTTAGTTAATAAAATATTTTCTGTGCGAAACGATTGTGGGACTTAGACATACACGATCTGTTTCGCAAAATCTCGCATTCACGGAATGATTTCATTGGACAAGTATCACTTATCTTTTTCGCTAGTCATTCCATGAGACGATGTGATACAAGACTTGTTTGATCTGTTTAGGTTGACTGTTCTTGCTAGAGTTGCCATTTTAAGTGTCATCGAATGGACATGGGGATGACCTTGAGTGTATAAGTGCAGCCTTGTCTCCATGAATGCTAAGCCTTTTATGAAAATCCTAAAACAAACTAATTCAGGCAATTCTCAATGTATATGTTCAATAACCATTTCTATGATGTTCAATTTTCAGAAATCCATGTCCTCCAATTTATGGAAAGACCACTGATGATATTGTCATGAGAATAAACATATATCCAACTTACCGACGCAGAGGATTCGATCAACAGCTAAATCTCAACACTTCAGAAAATGACTTTCATCTTTGTTTTCCTGCTAGAAGTGCTCCAAGCAGTGGTTACTCTAGTCCAGTGCTCAGCCCACAAAGATATGGCACCGTAGATCTTTTCCAACCCTCATTTCATGTCTCATCACCGGCTTTGGAGCCTTCTACTTCAGAAGGAATATCCAAGTCACACCAAAGATCACCAACACATACTCCCAAACACTTGCCTCTTCATTTCAACTCCAGAAATTGTAATGGCACTCTTGTATATTCACATAATAAGTCTCTCCCAGATAATTCCAATGTTCACCCTTTGCCACGCCCACCTTTAGTTTGTAGGTCCTTACCTACTACCCCAAACAGCAATGATGCAGAGTTTTCATCAATTAAAGGTCAGTGGCAGAGAGGACGAGCTATTGGGCATGGTACATATGGCAAGGTTTATACTGCAACTCACTGGTATGTAAAATTACTTTTGAGAAATTTTGATATGTTATTTTTATAGAGTGACCTTATATGAAGATTCTTCTTATAGTGAAACTGGAGCTACGTGTGCTGTGAAAGAAGTTAAAATAATACCTGATGACCCTAAGTCTATGGAATGTATAAAGCAGTTGGAACAGGTTAT
This sequence comes from Pogostemon cablin, assembly GCA_023678885.1. Lineage (NCBI taxonomy): Eukaryota > Viridiplantae > Streptophyta > Magnoliopsida > Lamiales > Lamiaceae > Pogostemon > Pogostemon cablin. The sequence goes on along the minus strand of CM042969.1, from coordinate 15,234,976 downwards.
TTATTTTTCTTTATTTCACTATCTCCATTTTTACTTGCAGTCCATGAAATCCTGTTCTTTGCACAATCTCTGTTAAATTGACACTGTTATTAATATTCTCTTAATATGAAAAACTAAAGAAAGAAGAATTTCCTAAATTTGGAATTGCTGATCTAGATTTTTTTAACATAGCATTACTGTCTGCCAGTACCTGATAATGAGCAGTTTTTAGGAACACCATGAAAAAATGAATGTGTGTTGCCATAATAAAGCTCCAGTCTTTACAATGACAACAAAGTAGAAATATTATAAATTCATCTTATGATTTTATGACATCACTGATCATGTTTCATGTGATCTGTTCATGTTTTATGCTTCCAGGAGATAAAGTTTCTCAAAGATTTGAAGCATCCAAACATTGTACAGTACTATGGATGCGAAATTGTAAGGCGTTCTTAATCTATTGATAGTTGCATATATATCCTGCTACCATTCTATCACAGTTTGTTTTAGTTGATAAACTATTACAAAGAAATTGATTATCTATGCTATTGATGCAGATTGAGGATCGCTTTTGTATATATTTGGAATATGTACATCCAGGATCAGTTAATAAGTATATCCATGAACACTGTGGAGCTATGACAGAGAGTATTATTCGCAATTTCACTCGCCATATACTCTCAGGGTTGGCTTTCTTGCATAGCACAAAGACCATACACAGGTAATGCCCTACCAGAATTTAGCAATCAATTTGTTTTCCTAGGAGTGTAGTTTAGCTTGTTAGATTATACACAATAAAAGAAAGTATTTCAGCCAACTTTCAGTTAGAGCCCTTTATGGTTGAGTGAAGAATTTAGTTGGTGTAATTGTTGGTGGTTCATCATGACACAGGGATATCAAAGGGGCAAATTTACTTGTCAATGCACTGGGTGTTGTCAAGTTAGCTGACTTCGGATTAGCAAAACACGTAAGCCTTTCCATAGCTTGTAAAAAAACCGTTATTCCAGGGGGCTTAGCTCTGTTCATATCAGTGATATCACTCCCGCATTTCTGTATGTTCTTTCTTTCTTTCTATTGAAACAAAACAACTCATCCCTCTGGTAAAACTTGAGATATTGCATCTGGAGGTTTAAATGCAAAATAGCTTGTAATAGCTGATTGAGATGCCTGTAATAAGTTCTAAGATCTGATCATAAACAAGCTAAAACAACTGAACACCACATGAAGAATAATCATGTTGAAATAAAAACGCATTTCAGTTTGAACCAAAATCTGCCCTTCATGATATTTATTTATCAATTATGAAAGTATATATAATAGAGATGATTATGAACAATGACATAAAAGGAACAGGAAGAAATATCAAGTTAGATAGGAAAAACATCTCACACTGACCAAAATATGTTTTTCTGCTAATGCAGTTTGACTATCAGATTTCAAGGAAGAATTCTTCAGTACAGATTCATTTCTTTTTTTTTTTCCTTTTTTTTTTTAATTCCTTTTCCTTTGTGGGTTATGTCATATAATCAGCGACCTCTATCTGTTTTGTGCTGAATTGAATATTTTCATTGACCTGCTTCCACACATTTGCAATCCAGCTTACGAAGCACGACATTGAGCTTTCTTTGAAGGGTACTCCACATTGGATGGCTCCTGAGGTATCTCGATATATCACTCTGTTGCATAGCTAGTTAGTTCTAAAAAATATTTCATAAATATCCTTACTTGTGCAGGTATTGCAATGTGTGCTGCGAAAAGATGCTAATTCAGAGTTGGCGTATGGTGTGGACATATGGAGTGTGGGTTGCACAGTCATTGAGATGCTCACCGGGAAACCTCCTTGGAGCGAGTACAGTGGAGTAATAATATATTTTTGACGATCTTTTAGATGTTACACTCCCCAATTTCAAGCTAGTCCACATTATAACATGTGAATACCCCATATAAACTGATGTGTGCTTATCTATTGATGGTAATAGGTGCAAGCAATGTTCAATATATTGAACAGAGCACCACCTATACCAGAAACACTGTGTGCTGAGGGAAGGGATTTTCTTCAATGCTGCTTTGAGAGAAGGCCTGAAAATCGACCTTCCGCCATTAAGCTGCTCGACCACCCTTTCTTAAGGAGTTCCAAAGATCAGAATTTCACAGGTTTTGTTCAGGATTTTTCTGGAATGAAAATAAATGTGAGTTTACCTTTGTTTTTTACTCATGCAGCATGAATTTTACCATAATACGAGACTAAATTTTTTTTGTCCATATATATTGAAAACAAATAAATTGAGCTTCAGGATGTAGGGTGTACAAGCGATTGGAGTTCGAGGAATAAGGATGTGATGCCAGTATCATCAGCTACAAGGATCCAACAAGGACGATTGCCCCCATTTTCTTGGTAATTTCTTTTACTTGAAGAACCAGTTCGTCCGTAAATACAACAATAAATAAGGTTGCTTTCTGTTTTCAGCGAATCATTATTCCAACAAGGCTCAACTCCATCTACCCCTGAGCCTTATTACTCTTCAAATACCAGTAGCCCATCAAATGTCGGCAACAATGTGGTTCTAAAACCTTCGGGCAACGAAAACGTGTACAGCTTTTCCTGCCATGGAAACGTCACTCTATTAATGCCTAAAAGGGATGAAAGAAGAAAACAGAGTTGTGACATACAAGTAATAACTTAGTTTAAAACACCTGTGATGATTCTAACACAAAAGCTTCGGCACAGTGTGTATGCTGGAGTGGACTTATGAGTCATTCTTTATTTGCATAATTATGTTGGAGATGTACATATAATAGTGTTTGTTTGCGTCCAGAGGACAGTGTCACACCTGTTGTGAAAATTCTTAAGCATTTATAAAATGTGAATTTGATCGAATATGCGATTGGATATGACTATGATTTAGGTGAAACAGTAACAATATTTTTAATAAAAAGTTATACATAATTTACGAAAAGTGATCATTGTCTAATTATATTATTTTTTGAACAATTTGTAAAATAAATTAAAAATGGTTAATTGCAAAAAAATCACAACATTTAATTTAACTGTAATTTAATCTCAACCTTTAAGATTTAACGAAAAAAATCTTAACATTTGAAGCTTGTTGCATCAGTGACATGGCTAATATATACCATGTAAGCTTTCATGCCATTTTTGTGTTAACTGTACGGAAAATCACCATGTAAGCTTTCGTATCATTTTTGTGTTAATTGTACGGAAAATCACCATCTTTAATTTATTACAATTTAGTTACCGCCTTTGAAATTGTAGTAAAAAAGAACACCAAACTATTTATTTGGCAAATTGCACCCATACAATAAATTAAATATTTATATTTATATTTAAAATTTTTAAAATTAATATATAAAATAATAAATTTTTAGTTTAACATCTATATTTAGATATATAAATTTTATATTTAACTTGATTAGACATATCAATCAATTTGATCGTGGAGTATTATATTTCAGGTTTGTACTGTATTAAAAAAGAAATAAACCAACAAACAACTTAAAACTACTGTATTAAAAAAGAAATAAACCAACAAACAACTTAAAACTACTATGGATTAGATTATTTTGGTATTTAAAAATTAGTTAAGAAATTATTAGGATGAATAAGATATTATCATGTTAAGAAATTTCAACAATATATTTAAAAATATTTTGGTTTTCACATTATATACAAACCTAAAATATAATACAATCAAGTTAGATATATAAATTTTTATAATAAGAAATTACTAAAAAATACCATATATAATTAAATTTTTAAAAAATCAATATAAAATTTTTTGTTATTCATGGTATGATATATTAATATTGAATACCGAAATACTGAAATTATTTTCAGTATACAAAAATATTGAAAATTATAAAATATGTTAACGATATTATACCGAAATTTTTTATACGACAATTAGGGCTTGGGAAAATTACCAAAATTTTGGTATATCGCCTTTACTGTCATATAAAAAAATATTAATTTTATCAAAATTTTAGGTATGCCGAAAATTTTAGTAAGGTATGATACTGTATTGAAAATTTTGTTACAATTAATATTTATACTGCGGTATTTTAGTATATACCAAATACCGTAAAATATTCAATATTTTTATAATATGGTACAGTATACCATACATACATGATATATACAATTATAATTACTACCTCCGTCTATCGATAAGGTAATTGTTTGCTTTATGTACGTAAATTAAGAAATATTATTATTTTATATAAAGTGGGTAGTTGTATTAGTGATGAGTGGTAGATCATGTGTGGGGATCTTTTGCTAAAAAAGAAAATATAGATACCTTTAAAATGGACGATCAAAATAGCAAAATTGATACTTTATCAACGGTTGGAGGGAGTATTATTTATATATTATAATTTTTAATTAAATTATATATATTAAATCTAAAATCCTAGGGTTGATTTTATAATCATGAATGGTGATACTTCTTTTTTAATTACGTATTTCTACCCTATATGAAAACTTGAAAGTGTTGATTTTAATATAAATTCCATATGGTTCTTTTGTAGATTTCTTTGTTACTATTATTTAATTTAGTTATTTGTGGATTGTTGTATATTTTTCATGAATTGTTATCTATTTGAATTTGTTTTATAATTAACTTTCACCTTTTTAATACAATTTTTAATTAGGTATACCGAATTTTAGGTGCATAACGGTATACCAAACTATTTACTTAGAATGGTATATATCGATATTTTAGATATGATACATTATACCGAAATATTGGTAAGTAAAAGGTATACTATTTTCTTATACTAAAATATTATTTTCTTAGGGATAGTTACTGTTGATGGATGTTCTTGACTCGTTAATTAATGTTTAAGGAGATAAGGATATTTAATAGCGGAACCAAGAACGAACACAATCAAATATATAAACTACAAATAAAGGAATCACAACCGGTAGAGATTCGATTCCACCAAAGAACTTAACTAATTTTATTACTCCCCCTTTAGAACAACACTCTTTCCTCCTAATTTCTTACAAGTGTAATGTCTCAAGTGAGTATTAGTCTCCTGCCTCTCTCCTGTGAGAGAGGCTATTTATATTGTCTTAAAACTCTAAATTCGAGTCAATCGTCTTGCGCCATCTGGATAAAGACAAGCCGTCTTTAATGAAGTCGTCTGGTACGTCGACCATCTGCAGGAGGAGTCTGAGCACCGTTTGTTGCACTACAGGGATTTGCAGGGTGCCTCCGTCCTTTGCTGGCATCCTATTGGTTGTTGGAGTCGGGTGTGCCAGTCAATCGTTGTCTACTAGTTAGGATTGCTGCTCAAGATACCTCTTCTTCCCGTTAGTGTTGTCTTCTAGCCTGCAGTACTTGTTCTCTTTCATTATGGTGTCTGTTCTTTACTGTCCCATCCTCGTTGCCCTCTTTGATCTTCGGATAGGTTGGCTTTCGGTGTTGGGGTATTCATCCGAGCTCTCGGCTAGGGGAAGGATGAACGCCGAGGTTTCCTGCCGAGGGCGTTTCCTGGCTTCGGCCTTATTAAGCGGGCTCGCCTTTATTCTTTCTTGGGCTGGGCCTTCGGGCTGTCATGATCCCTTTTGGGCTGCCTTAATTTTCTTCTCATTTATGTTCACCGTTTGGGCCGCCGAGGGATTGGGCCTTCCTCTTCAAGTATAATAGAAGTTGTTGGGCTTTAATGGGCCTAACAAGCATGGGGGATATAATACCCATAACATTAGCCCCTCGAGCCTGAATAATTTCATGACTTGAGATTGTTCAGGTCGAACTGTACTTTACAGGTTATATCCCTCATGCTTCGGTGCCTGTGATATTAGGGTTCCTTCCATCTCGGCTTCTCGTAGTTCTCAATTGCTGCCCTCATTTTGATAAGTTCCTGTCTTATCAGGTTTTCTGCACTATTTTTAAAATATTTTCGTTCCAGTGGGGGTATATCTGGTATTTAGGGTGTAACTGTCGATTTGAAATTTGAATTTCGAATCTCTTTTACCAGTTTTCCCTTCACCTGCTTCCTCTTTTTTCTCCTTTTGATTCTGCAGGTTGTTGGCACTCCTTTTATTCAGTGAGTTCTCCTTCATCTTCCAGGTATTATTATTCTCTCATTTTTTCTCTTTTCTTCCCGGCTCTTTTTCTTTCGTGTCTCTGAACCTATCGTCGTTGTAGCTTAGGGTTTTTTCCTTTCCCTGTTTTCGCGTTTTATTTCCCTTTACGTCTATCGCGATATGACTTACGAGGGGTCCTCTTCTCTTTCCAGATCCCCTTCCTGTTCGACCGATTCTTCGCTCAGTAGTTCTGGGTCATCCTCGTTATTTCCGGAAGAGCATTCGGGTCCTCCGTCTCCCTCTCAGATTGCCTTTAATCAATGGGTTATAGACTTTGTTTCTGCTTTTACACTGGAGCCTAATCCTGCGATTGCCGATGCCGGTCCTGGATTGCTGGGCCATCTCGGAAAACTTCCATTGTGGGACGATGATACCCCTTTTTCTGCTGTTGAGGTTCCTTCAACCCTTGACGACTCTTGGTTACGGAAGAGCCCTGTTATTGCTCTTAGCAAATTCCAGTGTGTGGAAGATATCGACTTCTATCTTTCTTCTTCCGACACACGTATGTGTTATGCTCCACCGAATGTCGTAGCGGCTTATAAATTGCAACTTGAACTCGGTCTTAGGTTTCCTCTCCATCCCTAAATTCGGGATATCTTTGAATTTTGGGGTATAGCCCCCCCTCAACTGGCTCCCAATGGTTGGGCGGCATTGATGGGGATTTTGGTCCTCTTCCAAAAAAGAAAGTACTCCTTCTTGACTACTGCCGAGATCAACTTTCTGTATCGTCTCACCCTGAATAACAGGACGAAGGGATATTATTATTTGATACCGCGCCACACCAATCTTGTTGCTTCTCTGCCCAGTTCTGTTAAAGGGTGGAAGAATTCTTGGTTCTGGGTTCGCGGGTCTTGGAGGGGGGACTCTGTATATGATCTTAGTGACCCTCAGAATCCTACTGTGCTCCCCAGAAGTTCTTTCTTCAAGCCTGTCCTTAGTGCGTGTATATTTTTGTCGGCTCTTTTTTATGTTATATGGGACATTCTAACATTTCCTTCTTTTACTCTGTGCAGTAGGGGATATGTGTGCCCTCGAGACACTATCGGTCGGATTTCAGAAAGCTTTCCATCGTGTTCGCGAACTCTCCAACAAGAGACGTGGTTACCAGCGTGTTCTTCGAGGGAAAAACCTTTTTAGCCTCAGCGTCCGAAGGACTTGCTGATCTTTGACGTAGTAGAAGACCTCAGCAATTTTCAAGTTGGTCCCTAGTTTCAGTTCCTCGTACATCTGCTACATCTCGATATCCTCCGTAAATGGCTTGAAAGTGGAGGGTGCTTTGTACTCCTTCATTCCTCCGGTACCGACCCTCTTCTTGCTCGGTTCTACCGAGGGGTTCTGGTTGCTTGCTTTCTTTGCTATCTTGGAAATATCTTCTGATTGGATGTGCTCGTTCGCCATGACCATAAAGGCCGCGTAAGTCGCGGGTGGTTTAAGTTGGACCACTTTCCATAAGCTACCTTCCGGGTGAAGAGCCCCCATCACCTTGATGAGACAAGCTTCGTCCCCCATGACTTCTCCCATTGACCTTTGCTCGTTGAATCTTTTCAAAAAGTCTCGTAAGCTTTCTGTTGAACCTTGACGAATGTTGACCAGCTTGTGCTTTGGTTCCTTCGGTGCCCCAAGATATAAGTATTGCATTATGAATACTTCCATCAACTCCCCCAGCTTCTGACAGAGGCTGTCGGGACCGCCCTAAACCAGGCGTGAGCCTTGTTTTCCAGGGTCAGCAGGAACATTCGGCATAGTGTGATCTCTTTTGCACCTTATGCTCTCATCCATATTAAATATTTTTTAATGTGAGAATATGGGTCGTAGTCACAATCGAAAATTAAATTGGAGGGAAACTTGATCCCTTGTTGCCGAGGGGCATTGCTGATTTCTGCCGTGAAAGGTGAAGGAGCTACCGACGACTGGAGGACTCCTCCGGTTCTAGACATCTTTCTTTCTAGATCTGCAAAATGCTTGTTCACCTCCTCGTTTATCAAGGCCTGTAGATCTCTGGTCGGGGCCTTGGGGAATATTTCTTTATTCTCCGACCGCATCTCTGCCTGGGTATCCTTCCGTCTCATCCCTCTTCGTGAGATGGGTCCCCCGTTTCTCCTGTCCTGTGGTAAAGACAGCTCTATTGTGGGCAGATCTTCCCACGAGGAATCTCGACTCTCCTCTGAGTAAGGCGCCTGATGTGCGTTTTCTTTGCAAGCAAAATTAATCCCCAAGTATTAAGGATATCAATTGCAGCTTAAGCAAGCGACCTAGTGAATATCGAACCCAAAGGACGGCGTATTATCAATTAATTATTATCTAAATTAATTAAGACAAGTTGGCAATTAAGTTTGAGGTTTAGGATGATTAAACTAATAAACAAGTAATTAAAATAACAAATAAAATAAATATCACTTGAAGAATACGAAAGTGGATCAAGTAGGAGAATAGGTAGCTCTAGGATAATCCAGTTTCACTACTTAACTTCTCTTCCATGTGTTAATATTCGACTCTGCCTTGTGGAATATGGACGCATCACTAAACCATGCATATCTACTCTATAGACACAAGTAAACATGCGTGTAACACGTGTAAATAACCTCGGAGCAAGAGATATAATTTCACCCCCCTTTCTAGGTACTATCTGTATCAATTATTTCTCCCTAGGATTGGTACTCTAACCCGATATGATCTCCCTTTATAGGTACTATGAAATTATCCTCTTTATCCTACTTATTAACCCGAATTCAATTCAATTAATAAGTATTCATATAAGATAGTTCTAATATGACTTCGGAATCCCTTCACTTAGAATTATAACTTAAAACCCTGCTCAACAGTGAACGCACTCAACCAATAACCATGTTATGTATTCAGACTCTACACAACGATTATTGATGCACAAAACGACTATGAGTATGGATTAATAAAGCACAATCATATATAAACTATATCCACAAGTAGTGTTGTACGGAGTAGAAACACGGAAGTTCAATTAACTAGATAAAAGTTTCACAACCCTAGTTCTACCAAAAAGGCTCTAACCCATGGTGTTGTATGAAACACACATGGGTGTTAGATAGATCTTACCCGGATGTCCGAAAAATACAAGATAAATTAAAAAACGAATAAACCCTAGATGTGGCATCATCGCGTCCTTCTCGCTCTTGAATCCTCCTCTTGGTTCTCCTCTTGATTCCACAAACGAATCTTCAAAGTGATGGATGGATGGAGGAAAAGATGTAGATGATGGTTGGGGGGTGATCCCCCCTTGTGGGGTGTTGTATGTTGTGGCCTCTCTTCTCCTCTCTTATATTGTGTTGTCCTCTTTTGTGGCTGATAGGGGTTTTCTCAACACACAAATTAATCCTCAAGTATAAGGATATCAATTGTAGTCGCGAAGATGACCAAGTTACAATATCGAACCCACGGGACGAGTAAATATCAATTTTGTGATCTTCTAGTATATTTTAGACTATGTTGGTAATTGTAAAGGTTTAATGGATAGTAACTTCTAATCGAATTAACAAAAGAAATAGCAAAAGTAGAGAGAAGTGAGTTGTGATCGGTAAGAATGATAGGTAGTTCATTGGGTCATCCAGTTTCACTAGCAATTCGTATTTTCGTATGATGGTGTCCGACTCTGCCCTGTGGTTTGTGGACGCATCACTAGACCATGCAAGTTTACTCTATAGACACAAGTAAATATGCGCTTGACACGTGTGAATAACATCGGAGCAAGAGATATGCTTCACCCCCCTTTCTAGGTACTATCATAATCAATTATCTTCTACGTCTAGAATCTAACCCGATTTGATCTCCCTTTTTAGGTACTATAAAGTTATACTCTTCGTACTATTCATCAACCCGAATTCAATTCAATTCATGAATATTCATATAAGACAGTTCTAATAATACTTCGGAATCCCTTCACTTAGAATCATAACAATAAACCCTGCTCAGTAGTGAACGCACTCAATCAATAACCATGTTATGTATTCAGACTCTACACAACGATCATTGATGCACAAAACGACTATGAGTATGGATTAAATATGCAATCTTATATAAAACAAACCACAGGTAGTGTTGTACGGAGTTTTACATACGAAACACGAATTACATCATGAAACTTTCATAACCCTAGAACTACCAAGGTGGTTCTAGTCCATGATTGATCTAGGAACAATCATGGTTAGATTAATCATTCTTACTTGAACCTTCAGTGAACCTCTGTCACAGCCCTCCGAATGGATCACCACCTCTACTCTTGTCTCTCCTACGATTGACGATCAAAAGCTCCCTTTATTCTCTGTATGAGCCTCCTTTTATACTTGTAATCACGTCTCTAGGGCTTGGAATGGGCTTTCTAAGTGATCTCACGCGTTTCGGCCTCGAAAATCCGGATAAGGTAAGTTCTCGCACACAGGTTCGACCACGTCAAGCAGGTCGAACCCCGAGCCACAGGTCGAACCCCAGGTCGAACCCCGCTACTGGAAGAATTCTGCACAGGTTCGACCTTCTGGACAGGTCGAACCACTTAGGTTTTGGTCGAACCCCAGGTCGAACCTCAGCACTGGACAACTCTTGCTCCCGATTCGACCAACGGGCAAGTCGAACCCCAACATCGTGGTCGAATCCTCCTTCTTGCAAACTGGTTCGACCATGGTTCGACCTGATGGCCAGGTCGAACCAACTGAGTCATGGTCGAACCCTTCTCTGTATTGTCCAGCAACGTTGGTTCGACCTGCTGGAGAGGTCGAACCCTCCTCCAGCCAGGTCGAACCCACCTACTTCTTGGGCGGTTCGCGTGGCTTCGACTCCGTCTCTTCGATTCTTGGCTCTTTCACTCCGTTTTTGCTAAGAAAACACTCAAATAGCTCCACTAACATATGATTCATGCTATTTCACAATATATATAGGTTTTCCACCTATTTCCACATCAAAACTCTCCAAAACTAGCACAAAACATAGCGCCAAACTTGTGAATTTACACACTCATCAAACCCCCAAACTTACATGTTGCTCGTCCCGAGGCAACCAATTTAAACCACAGGAGTCGTGTATAATTCAACAAGATCAAGTACAACACATATTACACATGCCACTTCATTGAATCAAACAAGAATTACTTGCATCAAATATGTCACTCATGTAAAATCAATCTAATCACACACCATTCGGAGCACTAAGTAATCTCACTGACAAGATAAGTCTTTACTCTCATTCACTCGTGCGTGAGGCACTATAGGCTAGTATAAACACTCATATCAATTCATATTCACGCGTAACCATAAGCTTGGCAAAGGTCTCAGAAATCAACTTACATTAGATTAACACTAGGATCACAAAGGACTTGTTTCTAGGTTGTAATGTTGGCTCTTTGGAAAGGGTAGGAAAATTTGATCATAGTAACTTAATACACTAGTAGAGAGTTACCTTGGAGGTTCTTGATTTCCCATTCGGCTTCATATACTCCTCCAATTCTTCTCTTGCACTTGCAATTATCAATTTTTCTTCTCTTCCTTGCATCAACATCATTCTTCTTTTAATTGCTCGGGTACCAGTTATAGGCACTACCCTTCTCGAACATCATTCGGCTGTTTCGTAGAAACTTCAAGCCCCATGTATAAGCAATTCGGGGTACCAATTTTAGGCACTATCCCTAACAAGATTTAACCATGCATATTTCTTACCGAACCTCATTCCATCTTCCCTTTGTTCCACACTCATTCACCTTATTCTCTCTACCAATGGATAGGGTATTTTCAAAGCTCAAATAAGGTAATTAAAGCTCATATATCTGGCTTGCCAAAGAAAAAGCTTTTAAAAGGCTCAAACAGGGCTACCAAAGATTTATAAGATCATTAGGAAAGGTGAAATTTGGCTAAGTGACTCAATTAATCAAAAATGGCCTAAGATCATATCCTAATATTTCATCAATTGTAAGTTTCACACAAGACTCCAAGCCAAGTTCTAGAATATGTTCATACGAATGATTCTCTCAAGAATAAACTATCATGATTAATCATGATGAAGGCTCAAATCCTCACATAGGTAATCAATTCCTAATACTCCTCATAGCACATAATCAAAATCAATTCCTCATGAATTCCATATACTTAACAAATTATTCATGCTCTTTCCAAATGAAAATAAACACGTAAACATATGAATGCACATAATCAACACCCATACAGAGCAATGATACAAGATCAACTATATCAAGTACATTCCACTCACACATGAATCACACCCCAATCTGTAAAAATAAAAAGAAAAATGGGAGATAAGATGAATCGGAGAAACCAAAAGAAAACCTGAAACTACTCCTTAGGAGCATCATCATCCTCATCATCATCGTCATCCTCATCCATTCTATTTTCCACAGCTCGGCACAAACTGGTAATGTGTTTGTCCATCATATCGACTCGACTACTCACTCTACCAACACGCTCATCCAAGGCAGAACACCATTCGTTCAGCGTGGCGTAGTTGGCGTTAGCGAGCGCGAGTTGCCTGTTCGTCTCTTGTTGTGTAGCTACCACCGCGATCAGCTGCTCATGAATTAAGCGAAGCTGCTCCCGAGTACCTGGAACTGCTCGCCGCTGCTGCGGTTCTGGAGCATGCTGAGGCGCATCGTGCTGCTCTCCTTCCGGAATCTCCATCTCCGGCTGCTCCTCTACCTGATCCTCCTCTTCAGACTGCTGTGGCTGAGGTGGACGGAACTCTCCTCGATCAACAATCTGCTGTAACTCAGCCATCCTTCCCTCAGCACACATCTGTGCTACCGCTCTCCAATCACCCCCCGACTTCGCTGCCACAGATAAAGCGGTGTGTCCTAGAGAATTCATTAGTCTATTCCTTGCTTCCCGAATCGGGTTCTCCTTCTACTGGTGTAACGCCGGTGAGGTCCAAATTGTAATGCTCAGCCAAAATCGTCAATAACCCTCCAATATTCACCTTTTGAAAACCAATGGTCTTGAATCGATTCAGCTGCGCAATAAAATAGGCTCCAACGTTGAACTTCACTCCGTGCAACATACACCACAAGGCATATAACTCTCCTCTAGACACAACACTGCCCTCCGAGCGGGCGAACAACGTGTTGCTTAGGATGCGGTCCATGTACCTCAAGACAGGGTTCTTTATTGCGGAAGCACGAGCCTGTCTAGTCTTGTAATCACGAATCTCCCCCGTGATCTCCCTCCAAAATCGCTTTACACCGAATGCAGCATTTTCTAAACGAGGGATCTCCAAAGGTGTCTCAAACATCTCATTGAAATCCTCAGACGTCCATCTCCTACTCACTCCACCAAGCTGAAACGTACACCGATAGGGGTATCCAAGCGGGTCCTTCTCCATCTCAAACGAACAAACCACTTCCGCTGTAACATGGAAGTACGTCGGCCTCTTCAGCTCCATGAATCTTCGGATCCCTACTTGATCAAACATCCAAAATATATCATCCCCTATTCTCATTATCCTCATCGCTTCATCATCTTGGTAACGAGTGCGAGCTATCTTGTCTGAAACTTCTTCCCACTTCTCTTTAATCTCATCCCAACCTTGCATCCTAATCTTGAAGTTATCAGGCAAACGGTCTTGTAACCTCAGTTTTCTTGTCACTTTGTCCAAGTTTGAAGGCCTGTCATGCCTCTTCTTTGATCTCTCCTCCTCTGCTTTTCCTTTCCCTTTGCTTGATACTTGTCCCTTTCCTGAAAACAAATACTTCAATCCAACCAACAAGACAAGAAAGCAAGTATTGCACTAGCACATCACATACTCTACTCAAGACTTCAAGCATCAATGCATATTCATACAAACTATCATCTCAACACCACTTGCTTATTCAACATTTTCAAAACATCTTCAATTATACCTTCTTTAATCATCAAAACAGAACCAACAAGCATGCATTAAGCAATTCAAGTAATTCAATCAAAAATTCGACATGCTTTCCTCCATAAACTACTTTAATTCTATCAATTTCAACCAAATCAACATGCTCATTCTATGATATATTCTATATCCTTGATTAATTCACATAAAAATCCAAGTTCTATCAATAATCAATCAACAACAATCCAAGAAACAAGAATTCATATGAAACCAATCAAAATATCAACATTCACCATGAAATTCAACCATACTCAACATCAATTCTCTATTACACATCAAATTGCTTACCTAAACCTTCAATCCTAGAGTAATTAAGTTGGAAAAAACGTACCTTGTGACTTGCCCATGGTGAAAAACCGATCGAAAACACAAAACACCCAGAAACGCGAATTCAGCCCTAACTTGCGACGAAATCCGCCCAAATCCGCGACCAAATCGATAATTCAAGGTGTAATGTTGTGTAATCGGTGCGAAATCAAGTGTAATTGAAGAATTTGTGCAAGGGTGTAGAGGTTCGAAGAGGGTTCGAGGTTTGATGTTTCGAAAAAGTGATCGAACCCCTCTGAAAATTCGAACTTAAAACGCGTTCCTGGCTTGGTTCGACCTCGGGTTCGACCACCTGTACTGGTCGAACCATGGATGGCGAGGTCGAACCTCTCTTCTGGACAAACAATCTTCTTGGTTCGACCAGGGGTTCGACTTGCTAAACAGGTCGAACCTTTCATGAATTGGTCGAACCTCTCTTCTGGAAAACAGAGTGCTTACGACTGGCGGGTTCGACCTTAGGTTCGACCCCATGATCAAGTCGAACCACTATAGCTTTGGTCGAACCTCCTCTCTGGACAACTTTCAACGCCGGTTCGACTTCCTCTGCTTTTGTTCGACCTCTGGCTCTGGTCGAACCACTGCTAGACATGGTCGAACCTACCTCCTGATTTCCAAAACTGAGTGTTCTTCATTCACTACATACTTCAAACTTCAACTCAATCTCATTAGGTATAATCTAGAGCACAACTTCAGAAATTGTTCCACATAATATCATTCATGAGTATCTCCGTATAAGAAAAACACAACCAAAAACCACTGAACATTAGGCAAATTGTAAAAAATCGTCACATCAAAATCGATTAAAATTTCAACATGGCCGCAAAAACCAATTCCCCTAACAAACAATACAAAGAAAAGATTATACTCTTAATGCTTCAATGAGGTAATAACATCACACCCCCCCCAAACTTAGTAAAAACGTAAGTCGAAACTAAGTTTGAAAAGAGATGTAATTGCCTATTGGTAAGCATCTTAAATACAAAAATTTCTTACTCACACGAAAAAATAAAGCAATAAAATGGAAGGGCAAGCCCCCAACAGGCGCTCATGTTTAACGTCGTAGAGTCACGACGGTACCAAATCAGAACAAGGTATCATCAAAAATGACACACGCATCATCCGGCGACCTATAATGCTTCAACCGATGCCCATTCGCCGCGATAACGTCACCATCTTTGTCAATAAGCTCATAACTCCCCCCTCCTAAGGCTCGATGAATCATGAACGGTCCCGTCCACTTAGACTTCAACTTGCCTGCAAAGAGCTTTAAACGAGAGTTAAAAAGTAGTACCTCATCTCCTTGCCTGAACTCCTTGTACGAAATTTTAGAATCATGCAACCTCTTCATTCTTTCCTTATAAATCTCTGAATTCTTGAAAGCACGACTCCTAAACTCATCCAATTGATTCATGTGAGTTAGCCTCAACTCCTTCACATCCCTAAGGGTCAAGTTCAAGCGACGCAAAGCCCAAAACGCTTTGTGTTGGATTTCTACGGGTAAGTGGCACGGCTTCCCATAGACAATTTGATACGGTGACATATCTAATACCGTCTTGTAAGCGGTCCGGAACCCCCATAACACATCATCAAGCTTCATAGCCCAATCTTTTCGATTAGTTCCTACCACTTTCTCCAAAATTTGCTTTACTTGACGGTTGGAGACCTCCGCCTGCCCATTGGCTTGCGGATGATAGGGTGTAGTAACCCTATGCCTAACACCATAATCCCTAAGCACCTTCTCCAGAAATTTATTGACGAAGTGGGAACCTCCATCACTAACTAATGCTCTCGGAACTCCATAACGGGCAAAAATATGTTTCTTTAGGAAAGATAAAACAACTTTCGAATCATTAACACGAGTAGGAATTGCTTCCACCCACTTCGAAACATAATCCACCGCAAGAAGAATGTAGAGAAACCCATTCGACGGGGGAAAAGGTCCCATAAAATCGATCCCCCATACATCCAATATCTCCACGACTATGCTAGGCTGCAATGGCATCTCATCTCTCCTACCTATATTACCCATGCGCTGGCATCTATCGCAAGACGCCACATAGCTCTCACTATCTCTAAACAAAGTAGGCCAATAAAGAGCGGATTGAAGTACCTTAGCTGCAGTCTTTTGCGCTCCGAAATGCCCCCCATTCGGTTGTGCATGGCAGAACTCCAGCACACTTTCCATTTCCATCTCGGGTACACATCTTCGGACAATAGAATCTGTACAAATCTTATAAACAAACGGATCATACCATATAAATGTCTCAACATCCCTACGAAATTTTGCAAGTTGGTATCGGTTGAGATCCCTTGGAATTTCACCAATGACAATGTAATTAACATAATCCGCGTACCATGGATCCATACCTTGCGCTGCAACCACACATGCTCGCTCGGCCCCTTCAACAGCCACAGCCATGATCTTCTCATCAGGGAACATCTCTTCAATATACTCGAAAGAATTATCACAATGCTCCCTAGTCTCCAACCTTGACAAGTGATCGGCCAACACATTTTCTGTTCCTTTCTTATCCCGAATCTCCAAGTCAAACTCCTGCAGTAGTAGAATCCATCGTATAATCCTAGGCTTTGTCTCCTTCTTCTCCATCAAATAACGAATCGCTGAGTGATCCGTATACACAATCGTCTTCATGCCAACCAAATACTGACGAAACTTATCGAATGCATACACAACAGCCAAAAACTCCTTTTCAGTTACCGTGTAATTCTTCTGTGCCGCATCGAAAGTCTTACTCGCGTAGTAAATGGCGCAGAACTTCTTCTCCCTTAGCTGCCCAAGCACCACACCCAATGCTACATCACTTGCATCACACATAAGTACAAACGGTTGCGTCCAGTCCGGTGTGATCAAGATAGGGGCAGTAATAAGCGCCTCCTTCAAAACTTGAAAAGCTGTTAAACACTCATCATTAAACACAAAAGGAATATCCTTTTCAAGTAAATGAGATAAGGGCTTAGAGTATTTTGAGAAGTCTTTAATGAATCTCCTGTAAAAACCGGCGTGTCCAAGGAAGGATCGCACTCCTCTTTCATTGGTCGGTGGTGGAAGCTTCTCAATTGCCACCACCTTAGCACGGTCTACCTGTAATCCCTTGGCGGAAACATAATGCCCAAGAACAATCCCATCTTTCACCATGAAATGGCACTTCTCCCAATTCAAGACAAGATTAGTTTCTTGACACCTTTTCAAAACAACAGCAAGGTTAGACAAACACTTATCAAAAGAAGAACCAAAAACTGAAAAATCGTCCATGAATACTTCCATGATCTTCTCTATCAAACCATCAAAAATCGCCATCATGCATCTCTGAAAAGTAGCAGGCGCATTACACAATCCAAACGGCATTTTCCTAAAAGCAAAAGTCCCGTAGGGGCAAGTAAAAGTAGTCTTTTCTTGATCCTCGGGAGCAATCATGATTTGATTATACCCCGAGTATCCATCCAAGAAACAATAGAACTCATACCCTGCAAGACGATCCAACATTTGATCCATAAATGGAAGAGGGAAGTGGTCCTTACACGTGTTCTCATTCAATTTCCTGTAATCCACACATGTACGCCATCCCGTAGGAATTCTCGTGGCTATCGCTTCTCCATCCTCAGTTTTCACTACAGTCATACCCCCCTTCTTAGCAACTACATGCAATGGACTCACATGGGGACTATCACTAATAGGAAATATAATTCCAGCATCCAACCACGTAAGAATTTGCTTCCTTATCACCTCTTGAATTGCGGGATTCACCCTACGCTGATTCTGAACACTAGCTTTGGCTTCATCCAACAACCTAATCCGATGCATACAATACGAAGGACTAATACCTTTCAAATCATCAAGTGACCACCCTATTGCAGACTGATACTTCCTCAAAATATCTAATAACTCCTCAAGTTGATCATCATTAAGAGAAGAAGATACAATTACCGGATATTGTGCATCATTACCGAGAAAAGCATACTTCAAGTGATCCGGCAATGGTTTCAACTCCTCTTTTCTTTTCTCCACTGGAGTGTTTTCATTATCCAAAGGCAAGTACTTCCTGGTCCATTTGACTTCTTCCACTTTATTTCTCTCCAATGCAAACCTGTCATCACCCAAAGCAAGTAAGTTTTCAAGAAATTCAATACATACCTCGTTAGAAAGTCCGTCAAGCTCCGTAGTGGGATAAGTAAGAGATTCCATCAAACATGTCTCAAAAGGATCCTTTGACAAGATCAAAGACATATCCTCCTTCACAATCTCCTCCACCACGTCAATACTATAACATTGGGACTCCATTGGCATTTTCATCGCTTTGTCCAAGTTGAAAAGTACTTCTTCTTTGTCCATTCTCAACTTCAGTTCTCCTTTCCGAACATCTATCATAGCTCCAGCCGTAGCAAGGAATGGCCTCCCCAAGATTAAAGGAACATTATCCTTGTCATCATCCATTTCTAATACAAGAAAATCCACAGGAAAAACTAGCTTCTCCACCTTTACTAGAACATCTTCAACTATTCCTTTCGGAAACGTCATTGATCTATCTGCCAATTGGAGAGCAACAGTTGTCGGGGTCATCTCCCCCAAACCAAGCTTCTGAAAGATGGACAACGGCATCAAATTGATGCTTGCCCCAAGATCACATAAAGCTTGCCGTGCTGGCCCCTTCCCGATCTCACAAAGAATAGTAAAGCTCCCCGGATCTTTCATCTTTGGTGGCAACTTCTTTTGAATAATTGAGCTACAATTCTCAGATAAGTTTACCGTTTCAACTCCGGTTAAGCTTCGCTTCTTCATCAATATGTCTTTAAGGAACCGAGCATAATATGGCATCTCCATGATTGCCTCTGAAAAAGGGATGTTCAAGCTTATCTTGTTCATTATCTCTGAAAACTTCTTGAACTTCTCTTCCATCCCTTTCTTCACTAGCTTGTAGGGAAACGGTGGAGGTATCTTTGTTTTGGGAATCCCCCATTCATCACGATCAACCTTTTCCGCTTTCTCCTTTTCCGCTCTTAATCGCTTAGCTCTTTCCCATTTTTTCTCAGCTATTATGTCTGTACTTTGCTCATTCCGTACCACTGGAATTGCATCAACATCAAAAGGAACAACAGGTGCATCAAACAACACATCTCGGCGAGGTTCGACTGGGGTTCGACCAGGCTGAAAGGTCGAACCAGGACTGTATTGGTCGAACCTCTCTCCTGGAAGACTGATCTCATTCTGCTCCGGAGGTTCGACTTGGGTTCGACCAACATTAGAGGTCGAACCACTGACCCTTTGGTCGAACCGCTTCACTGTATAATTTCCATCCTTCGGTTCGACCTGGGTTCGACCTGAAGAGTTGGTCGAACCTTCGTGATCGTGGTCGAACCGTTCCTGCGTCAAAACAGAGTGCTCTGGCCGATGAGGTTCGACCAGGGTTCGACCTGTAAAGTTGGTCGAACCTTCGTGATCGTGGTCGAACCGTTCCTGCGTCAAAACAGAGTGCTCTGGCCGATGAGGTTCGACCAGGGTTCGACCTGTAAAGTTGGTCGAACCCTCCGCGTGTTGGTCGAACCGTTCCTGCGTCAAAACAGAGTGCTCTGGCCGATGAGGTTCGACCAGGGTTCGACCTGTAAAGTTGGTCGAACCCTCTGCGTATTGGTCGAACCGCGGCTTAGAAAATTCCAACTTCGATTCCGGCCTCATCGGTCCCTCGTACTGCGTTCCTGACCTCAGTGTGATGGCATTACACGACTTTGGATTCTCTATACTCTGAGACGGAAACTTACCTTTTCCTACAGTTTGAGTCAATGTGTTCACATTCTCTGCAATTGTACCCATCAACAATGTGAGATCTTTCACTTGAGTGGACAAATCTCTGTGGTGATCATCAATCTTTTTCTCAAGCTTTGCCTCAAGGCGATTCACTCTTTCATCATTCTTTACCATGTACCGGTTCACAGTATCCTCGAACCCAGGCTTTCCTTCTTCCACCTTTTCTCCCGGATCAACACCCATCGGAAGTTGCACTGCATTGTTCGTATTGCTCCATGAAAATTCAGGCCTCCTTGGTTGCTGTTGATAACTACCAGATGGACCACGATTATTCAAGTTCCCTCGATAGTTCCCTTGGTAGTTCCCTTGGTAGTTCCGGTTTCCTTGATTTGGGTACCTCGTTCCTTGGATACTTTGACCCGTGGCATAATTTGCTTCCTCCAATTCGTCTTGGATGGTTCCATTATTCATCATCTCTTGCTGCAAGATTGGCACTCGTTGGGATATCTCGCTGATCTGCTTCTGTTGAGACTCAAGTAGCTTGTTGATATTAGACAAGCTCGAAACGATCTCATCTTCTCTCTTAGTCTTCACCATTGCTTGTTCAACCTGAGCTACCTTTCCAAGAACATACGTACCTCTAACTCTATCAGTGGGCCAATCCCTCGAATTCATTGATATGTCTTCAAACAATCTCTCGGCCTCAACGGATGACTTTGTAAGTAATGCTCCATTAGAAGAAGCATCAAGTAGCACTCTTGATTCACAGTCCAATCCGTTATAAAATATACTGATATATTGGGCTTTAGATAACCCATGTTGAGGACACTTCCTGAGCATGTCCTTGAATCTATCCCACGCTTCATGAAATTTCTCTCCCCCACTGATAGCAAATTGGTTAATATCTTGCTTCATCTTAAACACCTTCGAAGGTGGCATATACCTCTCCAAGAATCTTAACTTCAATTGCTCCCACGTGGTGCACTCAGCTGCATTAATAGTATCGTACCAATCCCTCGCCTTTTCAGTAAGCGAGAATTTGAACAAAAGGATCTTCCTAGCATCTTCATGTTCTCCTACGTTTTTTTGAGTACTTGCATAGCCCAAGAACTTGTTCAGATGCTGCTGCGGATCCTCGAAAGACCCTCCTGAAAAGGAGTTCCTTTCTATCATGCTAATAAGAGCGGGATGAAGATCGAACGCTGTGTTAGTTCCCCTTGCTCCTAAAAGCTCATAATTTCCAGCCCTATTATTTCTGAAAACCTCACGGATGGCTAGATTATCCGGATTCGCTGCCATGTTGACTGTTACTACTTCCAAATTAACTTCAGTTGTAGCCTCAATCGCTTGCGAAATCTGCTCGTCAACCTCAACTCCAAAATTCAGAGCTTCAGTTGAGTCTATTGCCTTTGCCTTGCTCTTCTTCTTTTTCTTCTTTCTTGATGATGCTCCAATCTCAGGATTATACGGTTCAAGATTACCTTTCTTTGATCTTGTGAGCATACACCTAAAACGAATAAGAAAGAAAACAACAAAACAAGGTAAATAGTCCTAATAAACTAGAAATAATACAAAAAAAATAGTTTACGCCGTCCCCGGCAACGGCGCCAAGAACTTGATAGGGGTTTTCTCAACACACAAATTAATCCTCAAGTATAAGGATATCAATTGTAGTCGCGAAGATGACCAAGTTACAATATCGAACCCACGGGACGAGTAAATATCAATTTTGTGATCTTCTAGTATATTTTAGACTATGTTGGTAATTGTAAAGGTTTAATGGATAGTAACTTCTAATCGAATTAACAAAAGAAATAGCAAAAGTAGAGAGAAGTGAGTTGTGATCGGTAAGAATGATAGGTAGTTCATTGGGTCATCCAGTTTCACTAGCAATTCGTATTTTCGTATGATGGTGTCCGACTCTGCCCTGTGGTTTGTGGACGCATCACTAGACCATGCAAGTTTACTCTATAGACACAAGTAAATATGCGCTTGACACGTGTGAATAACATCGGAGCAAGAGATATGCTTCACCCCCCTTTCTAGGTACTATCATAATCAATTATCTTCTACATCTAGAATCTAACCCGATTTGATCTCCCTTTTTAGGTACTATAAAGTTATACTCTTCGTACTATTCATCAACCCGAATTCAATTCAATTCATGAATATTCATATAAGACAGTTCTAATAATACTTCGGAATCCCTTCACTTAGAATCATAACAATAAACCCTGCTCAGTAGTGAACGCACTCAATCAATAACCATGTTATGTATTCAGACTCTACACAACGATCATTGATGCACAAAACGACTATGAGTATGGATTAAATATGCAATCTTATATAAAACAAACCACAGGTAGTGTTGTACGGAGTTTTACATACGAAACACGAATTACATCATGAAACTTTCATAACCCTAGAACTACCAAGGTGGTTCTAGTCCATGATTGATCTAGGAACAATCATGGTTAGATTAATCATTCTTACTTGAACCTTCAGTGAACCTCTGTCACAGCCCTCCGAATGGATCACCACCTCTACTCTTGTCTCTCCTACGATTGACGATCAAAAGCTCCCTTTATTCTCTGTATGAGCCTCCTTTTATACTTGTAATCACGTCTCTAGGGCTTGGAATGGGCTTTCTAAGTGATCTCACGCGTTTCGGCCTCGAAAATCCGGATAAGGTAAGTTCTCGCACACAGGTTCGACCACGTCAAGCAGGTCGAACCCCGAGCCACAGGTCGAACCCCAGGTCGAACCCCGCTACTGGAAGAATTCTGCACAGGTTCGACCTTCTGGACAGGTCGAACCACTTAGGTTTTGGTCGAACCCCAGGTCGAACCTCAGCACTGGACAACTCTTGCTCCCGATTCGACCAACGGGCAAGTCGAACCCCAACATCGTGGTCGAATCCTCCTTCTTGCAAACTGGTTCGACCATGGTTCGACCTGATGGCCAGGTCGAACCAACTGAGTCATGGTCGAACCCTTCTCTGTATTGTCCAGCAACGTTGGTTCGACCTGCTGGAGAGGTCGAACCCTCCTCCAGCCAGGTCGAACCCACCTACTTCTTGGGCGGTTCGCGTGGCTTCGACTCCGTCTCTTCGATTCTTGGCTCTTTCACTCCGTTTTTGCTAAGAAAACACTCAAATAGCTCCACTAACATATGATTCATGCTATTTCACAATATATATAGGTTTTCCACCTATTTCCACATCAAAACTCTCCAAAACTAGCACAAAACATAGCGCCAAACTTGTGAATTTACACACTCATCAGTGGCTTCCTAGACCTCCTTTTATACTTGTAATCACGTCTCCTAGGCTTGAAATGGGCTTTTCAAGTGATCACACGCGTTTAGACCTCAAAAATACGGATATGGTAAGTTCCCGCACATCGGTTCGACCTCAGCAAACAGGTCGAACCACTAAGCACAGGTCGAACCATAGGTCGAACCACCCTACTGGAAGCCCCAAGTGCTTGGTTCGACCAACCCAACAGGTCGAACCAGAATGTCTCAGGTCGAACCTAGGTCGAACTGATTTGCGCAGTCTCGCCGTTTCGCGTATAACTTTCACATCCGACCTCCGAATTGAGTAATTTTTGTGCTCACGCGATCCTCTCTTCCTGAAATTTTTATCTATATAAAGAACTTACAAAAACTCAAAGAATTGAATCTGTAAAAAGCCATGGAAAGTAGAACATCTGTTCTGTTCGGCACAGCTCGCGCGGCGTCACCATGTTGCTCATAACTTCCTCGTTCGGCCTCCGAATGGGATGTTCTTTACGCCAAAACGACCCTCTCTTCAGTAGCTTCCCAACCATATATCACAAATCTAATTCAGAGCTCCACATCAATACAGAATAATTACACAAGTTCAACGTGCGTTTATCAGCATTCTTGCACAAATTGCACATTTTCTCAAACTTGGCTCTTTTGATCATTTTTCCACCTAAAATACAATAAAACACCTCAAGTGCACATAATTCTTACATATATCGAATATAAGACACTTGTGCTCATATAAGACTACAATATCAATCAAAAAGGTGTTAAATTGGATATTAAAACACGCTTATTTTCACTCTCATCAAACCCCCAAACTTGCCCGTTGCTCGTCCCGAGGCAACAAAATAAAAATAAAGTGTGAGAGAAAGTAAGAAAATTAGCGGGGAAACAAGGACTATGATCAATACCCCATTCAAAATACAATTGTCCTCAACTTAGGTCATGCAACTCTCATTATATGTAATAATCAATTCATAGCATACAAGTGAAGACAATCACCACCAATTCAAATGCTCCATTGACATGTTCTCACGGGAAGTATATATCACTCGCACTCAAGTGTAAAAGATGTACACTTATGGGTTAAGGTGTTTACGCTCAGATTCAATTCAAGTGCATGCGTAACCATAAGCTTGCCAAACATCTCAAACTCTCCACCACTTAAAGTATGATTCGACAATGGGATCAAAAAGGACTTTTAATAGGATGTAATGTCGGCTCTTTGGTAAGGGTAGGAAACATATGGATAAAGTAACTCAATTTAGAAGAGAATTAAAACCGAAGATCTTTTGTACTGCAGATTTTTACACTTTAAGGCTATCCAGCTTCATGCTCTTCTAATTTTCTTTTCTCTCCTTTCCTTCAAGCTCAACATACTTTTTCTTGTCTCAAGCACATCTTTTTTTTTTCCCGAGGTACCAGTTTCGGGCACTACCTCACGCGTCCTCCATAGGGTACTAGATTTAAGCACTACCCTAGGGTTTTTGATTCCATGGAGTACTAGATTTAAGCACTACTCCATGCTTCTCCTTAGATGCATTATCATAATCCATCACTATTAATTTCAACACTAATTTCATTCCTTCCCAAATTGTTATCAAGAACCATTAACACACTTTTACAGTATTTAATTCTCCACTAAATATAGGAATTTAAGGCTCAAATAGGATATCAAAGTGGCTATCTTCGTAGGTTGCCAAAGAAATAAGGCTTTTAGGCTCAACGGGGCTAACTACGGATATATAATTATTTGGTAGGGAATTATTTGGCTAAGTGACTCATAAATTCAAGGATGGCCTTAGATCATCTCCCATCATCTAACACACATGTAGTTTCAAGTAAAACAAGAGGCAAGTTCTAGAATACATACACAAGAACGATACTCACCAGAAAAGAAAATATCATGTGATTATGTACATGATCAACGAGGCTCAAAATCTCACATGGGTTTTTAACAAGTAACAGAGCACTTTTCATGGTAAGCAATATCCCACAAGTACACATAGAACTTCATATCACAATATAACTCAAGTACACTTCCTTCATCAATTTCAAGAGCATATGAATTTTAAAGATAATTTTAACAATAAGCTCACATGGATCACCACCATAAACACAATCCTTCCACTCCTATGAATTAAAAGCACATATAAAAATTAGAAAAAAGAAACGAGGGCACCTGATTTTTCTTCAACGTACGCATGAGCTACTCGAGTCAAAGCCTCAATGTAGAACTCGTCTTGCCACTCTTTTATCTTTTTCTATCATCAAAGTTCAAACAAACTCATCATCACAGGATTCATCAATAATAAAATAGGAGAACTATAAGAAAGAATTAATTGATTATGTAATCGACTCCACACACTAGAAACACCACTGAACACTAGACAAATTGCAAAAAATCGACACATCAAAACCGATTAAAGTTTCAATATACCGCAAAAAATCAACTCCCCTAGCAAACAATACAAAGAAAAGATTATATTCTTGGTGCTTCAATGAGGTAATAACATCACAGCCCCCCAAACTTAGTAAAAACGTAAGTTGAAACTAAGTTTGCAAAGATGTAATTGCCGAATAATAAGCACCTTAAATATAAAAATTTCTTACTCACACGAAAGAAATAAAGCAATAAAATGGAAAGGCAAGCCCCCAACAGGCGCTCATGTTTAACGTCGTAGAGTCACGACGGTAGAGGACGGTCTTCTCGCATCCTCACCATCAAATACTTTATTTCCCTCTTCTTGTCTACACTCAACACCTCACCTTTTTTGGTCACAAAAATATGATCATTGAAATTTCCTTCCTCCCATGGCTGTCTAGACTCCTCCTTGTCAACCTTCCACTTAAATTCAGAATCACCTGTCTTAGAAAAATCAAGATTAAACAAGTTAGAAACCATATCAATGCTCTTGCACGATTGAGTCTCCATGGGCATCTTCATTGCATGATCAAGAGAGAAAACCACATCTTCATTATCCATCTGCAGTCTAAGCTTTCCTTCCTTAACATCTATCATAGCTCCAGCTGTGGCAAGGAACGGTCATCCCAAAATAAGGGGAATGTCACCCTTATCATCTTCCATCTCAAGTACAAGAAAATCCACGGGAAAAACTAACTTATCCACTCTCATTAAAACATCTTCAATTAAACCCTTCGGACAAGCCATGGATCTATCCGCCAATTGAAGAGCAATATTCGTGGGAGTTAACTCCCCCAAACCAAGCCTTTTAAATATGGACAAAGGCATCAAGTTAACGCTTGCCCCCAAATCACATAAGGCTTTATGTGCCGACCCTTTTCCAATGTCACAAAGAATGGTGAAGCTTCCCGGATCCTTTAACTTTGCAGGCAGCTTCCTTTGAAGGATCGAGCTGCAATTCTTTGATAGGTTCACCGTCTCCACTCCGTTCAAGCTTCTCTTCTTTGATATAATATTCTTGAGGAATCGGGCATAGTATGGCATCTCCATGATTACTTCAGAGAAAGGAATGTTCAAGCTTACTTTGCTCATGACATCGTGAAACCTCTTGAACTTTTCTTCCAATCCCTTCTCGGCCAATCTCGAAGGAAACGGAGGAGGTATCTTGGTCTTTGGTCTTTCCCATTCATCACGTTCAACCTCCTTCGCTTTATCCTTCTCGGCTCTCAATCTCTTTGCTCTTTTCCACTTTTTCTCAGCTATTATCTCTGTACTTTGCTCATTCCGAACCAATGGAGTAGCATCAACATCATCGAGAGTGTTCGGAGTAGCAACAGGTAATTTCTGGAGGGGTTCGACTAGGGTTCGACCTGTGGAACAGGTCGAACCAGGCACGTACTGGTCGAACTTACCTTCTGGACGACGGCTCTCTTTTTGAAATTGTGGTTCGACCTGGGTTCGACCTGTGGAACAGGTCAAACCAGGCACGTATAGGTCGAACCTTCCTTCTGGACAACGGCTATCTTTTTAAATTTGAGGTTCGACCTGAGTTCGACCTGTTGAGTAGGTCGAACCACGGGCACCTAGGTCAAACCGGCCTACTGTACTCCTTCCGCCCTCCGGTTCGACCAAGGTTCGACCTGTTTGATAGGTCGAACCATGAACGTCGTGGTCGAACTGTTGCTGCGATAAAACAGAGTGCTTCGGATGAAGAAGTTCGACCATGGTTCGACCTGAATGCCAGGTCGAACCCTCTAGGTGTTGGTCGAACCGAAGATTTTCAAAAACAGAGTGCACTGAATGATGAGGTCCGACCATGGTTTGACCTAAATGCCAGGTCGAACCTTCTGGGTGTTGGTCGAACCGATGCTTAGTCATGTCCAAATTTGATTTTGGCCTCGTCGTTCCTTCATACTGTGTTCCAGACCTTAACGTGATGGCTTTATCTTCCAATTTTTGTGTTAATTGATTCACGTTCGCAGTCATCTGCCCCATAATCAAAGTAAGCTCCTTCAACTGCTTAGACAAATCTGGACGATCAACATTCATGGTATCCTCAAGATGATCAATCCTTGCATCATTCTTAGCTATGTATCGATGGAAGGTATCTTCAACACTCTTCACTTCGTGCTGCTTCATACTAGGCCCCCTTAGTGTCAACTCTGTAATCTGCCTCTGCTGGGACTCTAGTAGCTTGTTGATGTTAGCTAGACTAGAGACGATCTCATCATCCCTATTCGGCTTCACCACTTGATGTTCAACCTGAGCTACCTCGCCAAGTACATATGATCCTCTATCTCTCTCTATTGTCCAGTCACGTGAATTCATAGAGATGTCTTCAAACAACTTTTCCGCTTCAAATGCTGTCTTTGATAACAGCGCTCCTCCTGATGAAGCATCAATAAAAACACGCGATTCATAATCCAATCCATAGTAGAAGATGCTTATGTATTCAGCCTTCGACATTCCATGCTGTGGACACCTCCTGAGCATGTTTTTAAACCTATCCCACGCCTCATAAAATTTCTCACCCTGATTCATAACAAATCGGGTGATCTCTTTCTTCATTCTTAAGATCCTTGAGGGTGGCATGTATCTCTCCAAGAACTTCTGCTGCAGTTGGTCCCATGTAGTGCAATCTGTGGCATCAAGAGTCTCATACCAAGCTTCCGCCTTATCAATCAAAGAGAACTTGAATAAGGCAATCCGTCTAGCATGATCATTAGCTCCATCTCCCTTTTGAGTGTTTGCATAACCAAGAAATCTTCGGAGATATTGATATGGATCTTCAAAACAACCTCCAGAAAATGGATTCTTTTCCACCATGTTAATAAGAGCGGGATGTATCTCAAAATCATCATCTTCCCCCCTTGCTCCTATCAACCCCATGTTGACATTCCCAAAGTTCATGAAAATTTCACGTATGGCAACATTATCCGGATTCTGCCTTGCTCCGGCCATGTTTAGATCAATGTGTTATTTGCTCCTTTCCTTCCTCTCATTTTTTCAAGCGCACAAGTAACTCGAAAAAATTCAAGGTTAGATAGAAATAAATAATCACAAATAAAAGAAAAAGAAAAAAGTAAAAAAAATCTTAATCAACTAGAAATAATAAATCAATAATAACGGCTGTCCCCGGCAACGGCGCCAGGAACTTGATGTGCGTTTTCTTTGCACGCAAAATTAATCCCCTAGTATTAAGGATATCAATTGCAGCTTAAGCAAGCGACCAAGTGAATATCGAACCCAAAGGACGACGTATTATAAATTTAATTATTATCTAAATTAATTAAGACAAGTTGGCAATTAAGTTTGAGGTTTAGGATGATTAAACTAATAAACAAGTAATTAAAATAACAAATAAAATAAATATCACTTGAAGAATACGAAAGTGGATCAAGTAGGAGAATAGATAGCTCTAGGATAATCCAGTTTCACTACTTAACTTCTCTTCCATGTGTTAATGTCCGACTCTGCCTTGTGGAATATGGACGCATCACTAAACCATGCATATCTACTCTATAGACACAAGTAAACATGCGTGTAACACGTGTAAATAACCTCGGAGCAAGAGATATAATTTCACCCCCTTTCTAGGTACTATCAGTATTAATTATTTTCCCCAAGGATTGGTACTCTAACCCGATATGATCTCCCTTTATAGGTACTATGAAATTATCCTCTTTATCCTACTTATTAACCCGAATTCAATTCAATTAATAAGTATTCATATAAGATAGATCTAATAAGACTTCGGAATCCCTTCACTTAGAATTATAACTTAAAACCCTGCTCAACAGTGAACGCACTCAACCAATAACCATGTTATGTATTCAGACTCTACACAACGATTATTGATGCACAAAACGACTATGAGTATGGATTAATAAAGCACAATCATATATAAACTATATCCACAAGTAGTGTTGTATGGAGTATACACACGGAAGTTCAATTAACTAGATAAAACCTTCACAACCCTAGTTCTACCAAAAAGGCTCTAGCCCATGATGTTGTAGGAAACACACATGGGTGTTAGATAGATCTTACCCGGATGTCCGGAAAATACAAGATAAATTAGGAAACGAATAAACCCTAGATGTGGCATCATCGCGTCCTTCTCGCTCTTGAATCCTCCTCTTGGTTCTCCTCTTGATTCCACAAACGAATCTTCAAAGTGATGGATGGATGGAGGAAAAGATGTAGATGATGGTTGGGGGTGTTGGATTGTATACTAAAAGTCTAGCTTTTTGTATGAACAATATTATAACAATTAATTTGAAATGAGAATCATATGATCAAATGATTGCATCTTATAATTTATTTATATGTTCGATGCAATAGTCCACTTACTTTATATTGTAGATAATATGTTGTGCGACAACACGCGGAAGATCATATTATCGGTTTCCTTATAAAGTATAAACAGATGCTCACAACTGAGATAGACGGGGACTCTCTATCGGGATGGTTGTAGTGTGGTTTGGTATTAGCTTGTCTTGGCTATAGAATCACATTAGTGCACTTGTGTGTATTGAGCAGGACCGCTTGAGATCGTTCGACTTATACTGACTTATAGGAGAACTTGATCTCAGTTATTATGGAAGTTCATGCTCTTAATCCCTATACAATAACCTCGACACGTAGGGCAGTATGTATTTCTTTGATTCATCAATGGGTGAGATTTACATGTAATTAAATCAACAAACTCGATGAGTTGGGAAGTAGTGCTGTCTCTATGGTGTGATGTTGATTGTAGAAGGAATCCGTGTCCGTCATAGGTTGATGATGTCCCCTTGAGGAGCTCATAAGGATTATCATGTAAACCCTGCAGGTGGAATTTATTCCGGCATGATAATGAGGTTGAGTGATACTACTCTTGGATGAGATATTAATTAATTGAGTTGTCAGTAACTTAAATTAATTAATGGACATTGTATATCTTAAACATGGGGAGACTAACGGGCTCATAATAAGAAGGAGCCCAAAACGTAATTTTGGGATTGGTACGGTAGTGCAGTAATAATATTTTAGTGGAATATATTATTATTATTGGACTTAAGTATAAGCTTTGGGCTAAGCTTGGATACTTAAGCCCAATGGAGGCCCAACTCAATTTCTCCTCCTGGTCCCTGCTGTAGCCCATGTATATAAGTCACCTCAGTTTGTTCTAAACCTAACTCTGCGCCTAACATACGAGAGAGAGAGTGAACAGCAGATTGAGTAGGTCTCGTAGATCGTCGCCCACACGACGTCGAGATCGGACTTGGGACATACAGCAGAAGACCGGAAGGTCGTTTGCTACTGCAGTTTGTCATGTTCCAAAATTCATATAAAATCGTAAAGTTCTTCGATTTTGATGTATTATATACTGATGGAAAGCCGTCGAAGAGAGGATCGTCTGAGCACAAAGATCACTTAATTCCGACATCAGAAGAGGAACTTATGGCTATTCTCGTGGGACTGCGCAGACTGCCAGCGAGAATTCAACCTCTACATCAACCCTTGGTGAAAGGTAATGCGTTTCATGTTTACTTGCTTCCGCTGCTTGTTAGAAATGCATGGAACCCTAACGGGTCACGTTAACCAAACGATCGAGTGCCAACAATTGGTATCAGAGCTTCGGTTTCATGGTGAAGCGTGACACGTTAGGCTAGGGTTTATGTGATTAATTTTTCGGAATTAGGATCACATGTTTAGGGTTTTGGTTTTATTGCGCAAACCATGAATATCCCTATGTGATATATACCCTGTATCATATCTATTCGTCCATGGTTGTGTGTGAGAGGATTCGACGAAAACTGTTCGTCAATTTCACATGCAAGGAAGAAAAAGAGGGCAAAAATTGAATCACGTTTTTGAGAGAAAATCCAGCGCAGTGATATTGCAGAGGCAATAACCGGAGTTTCAACGGTCGGATTGAGCTGTAATTTGGTTAGCACGTTCAGATCTTGTGGATGTACATTCTGAACTGTGGAGATCGAATTTGGAGCTTTTTCGTGCTAGGATTACGCTGAAAACAGAAGCAGATTTTTGGGCGATTCTGTTTTGCGCAGTCGAGGGAAAAGAGCCGTTTCTCACAAACTAACCGTGAGATCGAACTGTAATTTGGTCAGCACGTTCAGACCTTATGGATGTACATTCTGAACGGTGGAGATCGAATTTGAAACTTTTTCTTGCTGGGATTACGCTGAAAACAGAAGCAGATATTTGGGCGATTCTGTTTTGCGCAGTCGGGGGAAAAGAGCCGTTTCTATCAAACTATCCGTTGGATCGGGCTTTAATTTGGTCAGAACGTTCATACCTTGGTATGTAAATTCTGAACGGTGGAGATCGAATTTGAAACTTGTTCTTGCTGGGATTACGCTGAAAACAGAAGCAGATCTTTGGGCGATTCTGTTTTGCGCAGTCGAGGGAAAAGAGCTGTTTCTCACAAAATAACCGTTGGATCGACCTGTAATTTGGACAGCATGTTCAGGACTTACAGTAATAGATTCTGGACGGTGGAGATTGGATTCTGAAAGTTTTGCAGTTTCGAACTACGAACAACAGTTGGTGTAGTTTGGTGTTGCGCGTTGGGCTGAACTTGGTTTCATGCAAGTAGGCCCTTGGACGAGCGACAGTCCGGGCGAGGGGCGCTCGTCAAGGCACTTGGAGCGCTCCCTGACACGATTGGCGGTGGGATATGGCGATGGACATCTTGGGGCACAAGCAATCCTGCTTGTTGCGTAAGGCATCGATTCCACAGTAGGAGTGTCGGACAAGACATTAAAATTTAGAGGCGTTTTTATTCCTAATATATATAACTGTCATAATTGATTTAATTGTCTATTATTGTTATATATATATGGATGCCTGATCTCTATGATTTATTGTCTTATATAGAAGCATGCTAGATTGCGTATTATATTTGGTATATTATATGCATGTATTGCTAGAGTGTTGGATAAGACATCCAATTTTAGGAAAACTAATTCCTAATATATAACTGCCATAATAGATTGTATATTATTGTTATATATGGATGTCGAATTAATTCCTAATATATGACTGCTATAATTGATTTAATAATCTATTATTGTCATATATGGATGTCGAATTAATTCCTAATATATAACTGCTATAATTAATTGTCTATTATTGTTATATATGGATGTTGAATTAATTCCTAATATATAACTGACATAATTGATTTAATTATCTATTATTGTTGTATATGGTTGCTCGTCGATATCGATGATTTCGATAATCTAGACGATATCGACGATCGATATCGATAGTTTTGGAATGTTGATAATCTTGATATTTTTTGAATATTTGATAATCTAATCGATATCGATGATTTTGATAATCTGGACGACATCGACGGTCGATATCGATGGTTTCGAAAATTGGACAATCTGGAAATTTCAAAATTTTGATAGTGTGGAAGTCTTTGCTGATATTCGTGCCTGATGGCGAACAATCGAATTCGCTGATATATAACTGTTAATGATTGATTTAATTATTAATTATTGTTATATATGTATGCATGACTCTCTGAGATTTACTGCCTCATGTGCCGTGATAGGAGCATGCTAGAATTGCGTATTTTATTTTATGAATATTATATGCATGTAAAAACCCTCAGTTTTAAATAACTAAGTGGGAGAGGGGATTGGTAATTAATTTCCGCGGCCTCCATTATTGGTTTGTTAGCAATGTGAATAAACTTGCGCGTCGGCATTAGAGCCTTCCTCCCCATCGGATGAGTTTATTCATGGATATTGCTGGAACAGGCTTCTTTAAAATTATGTTTGTAATGTGATGCACATGAACTTGCACGTTGGCTTAGACCTTCCTCCCTATCGGATGAGTTCATGTGCGGATCACTGTACAAACTTATAATTGATGACTGTAGGAAGTTATCCGAGCGCGTGTGTACTTCTCCATCTGTAAGGCACATAAGCTTGGGCCGCGGACTTGGGGTCAAATAATGGTGTACACTTAGATGTGAATAATAAGTATCCTCCCCATCGGAGTCACTGCTTTTATTTGCATGGCTAAAGAGGAACCGACTATTAATTATTTTGTCATGAGGTTAGGTTGTCAAATGAAATTAATGGGTAAAACCTTCTCTTGTAAATGTTCGGGTTTGTAAACGTCCACACTATCGTGGCTTGCAGACTCACGGTGCTTGAGATGTCGGTGAATTTTAATTTTATATTATTTTGAGGGAATCAATATAAAAGGATAAAATTCGAAGATTTGATCGGTGTATTTATTTATGATTCTCTGTAATTTCAAATGGTTTTATCTCGCTTATTGTTGACTAAAAGAAATTATATTTACTGGTCCAAAATTAGATGATTAGAAAAGAATCTTGGTTTTGAATTTTACTGCTTAAGAAAATACATGTGTGTTCTCACAATGGACGTCTCATGATGCCTATTAAAGTCTCTAGTGAAGAGATGAGAGGTTCATAAAAATATGATGGTCTCATGTAACTCTTCGGATACTTGAGTAAGTTAAAAGGCAGAAGATCATGATTTAATTTGATGAATGAATTGGGAAAGCATGGAGTATAAATTGAAGGGAAACCTAGATCAATTTAATTCTTTGTGAATTGCCTAGATGTTTTTGAGTAAGTTCCACCTGAATTACAATAGGATGTATATGGTGGAAAACTTCTGGCAAAACATGTGGCAAAGGAAAGCCATTTTCATCATAATGTGAACAAGTTTTATATCTTATTCACTAGTTGTTTAAAACATGATTAGTGATGGCATTTACTGACACGAAGTGTGTAGATACTGGAATCACTAAATGTTTATTACTAAGTGAGGATAAGATTGTTATGACATGGGTAAAACTACAAGAGTAGTGGCTATTGCAGTGGGAGTTGTTTATTTATCTTACGATATGAATAAACGTTTGATTTTATGAAATTGTCTTTACGTACATTTTCATAGAAAGAATTTGATTTCGGTTTCTATGCATTAATAGATGGATACTCCATTTCATTTAAATGACATGGTCATTAAAATGAATGATAGAGTTGTAATCTGTTATGGTACGTTGGTGAACAATTTGTACACTCTTAAATCATGTTTATTCCCTGGATGCGACAAATAGTAATTAATAATGAGTCTTCTAATCTAGTAAGAGAAAGGTACCTTCGGAAATGAATTTCCCACCTTAATGGTGTGACGAATAGAAGGAATAGCACTCTTATGGTAGTGATTAGATAGATGATGAATTATTTGGAATTACTAAATTCATTTTATGGATATGCCCTAAGAACAGTAATTCGTAAGAATGTTTATCTGTTTGTGGGATATCCTAGAAAAATGAAGGATGATTTATTTAGTCCACAAGATCGAAGAGTGATTGTTAACATAAACACTAGATTTTTGGAAAAGGACTATGTAATAAATCAAATACCCATGTATAAGTTGTTCTAAAGGAAGTGAGAGGAAAACACGAAGTATTAGTACCAAGTGTACAAGAGGATATACCACAAGGTAAACTGCGACGCGTGTCACATCTGATATACAATTGCGTGTAGTGTCTTCTCGTAGTGGGAAGGTTGTTCTAACACCTGATAGATATATGTTTTGGGAGAGTCGTGAGGCTTGGTTCCTAGTAAACATGGAGTTAACCCACGGATACGACGAAACACTACAAGTTAGAAATGCCTAAATCTTAACAAATTG
Source organism: Pogostemon cablin (assembly GCA_023678885.1). Classification (NCBI taxonomy): domain Eukaryota; kingdom Viridiplantae; phylum Streptophyta; class Magnoliopsida; order Lamiales; family Lamiaceae; genus Pogostemon; species Pogostemon cablin. The sequence goes on along the minus strand of CM042969.1, from coordinate 15,199,502 downwards.
CAATAAATGTTGAAATAGAATCAATAGATTCTAAATAAGATCTGGATGATTGTAGAACCACGGATGGTGTGAAAACCATTGGAAGTGGTCATACAAAATAAAAGAGGATCATACGGTAAGGTGAAAACCTTATAAGTAAAGCTTGTTGGGAAAAGGTATACTCAGAAAGAAAGGGTTCGATTATGAGAAAACCTGTTCGCCAGTAGCTATGCTTATGTTGATCCGGACTCTTTTATCTGTTGCTACTCATATGAAATATGAGGGATAGCAAATAGATGTCGAGACAGCTTTCCTGATTGGAAGTCTTAAGGGAAACATCTATGTGAAGCAACCAGAGTGATTCATTGCAAAGAGCTAAGAGCATTGTGATAGTGAGCTTAAAAGTGTCCATTAATGGACTAAAACAAGCTTCAAGATCATGAAACATCCGTTTTGATGAGGTAATCCAGTGACATGGATCTAATCAATGATCGGATGGGTCTTGTGTATTGAAAAGAGTGATGGAAACGTGGTGATATTACTTGTACTATACATAGATATTATCTTGCTCATTGGAGACAATGAAAGAGTATTATCGGGCGTATGGGGTATGGTTAATAAAGCGGTATAAGATGAAGGACTTAAGAGGAGCAAAAATATCCTTTTGATCACGGTAATACGGATCACAAGAAAGGATGTTATGCTTATCTCAAGCTTCATGAAATGATACAATCCTTACTCGTTTTAGCATGTGACTTTATCTAAGGAAATGTGTCTTGAGACACAAAAGGAAGATAAAGGAGATGAAAGCAGTTCCTTATGCTTCGATAAATGAGGAAGCCTAATCTAAGGAATGCTATACATGAGTATGGATATCTGTTTTGCTAAATGCATGAACAATGGGTATCAACGTAACCTGGAACAAGAATGATGAGCTGTGGTAAGACATATATGAAGTGCCTGAGAAGGACTGGAAATTATATGTAAGCTTACTGGACAGATTCACTGCTTCTTGTGGATTACGTAGATTCAGATTTTTTAGTCAGATTGGACGGCAGTAAATCCACCTCAAGGTTATGTGTTTAATTTTAGGAAGTTGAGTCATAATGTGGATGAGTGTTATATAGAAATGTATTTCAGACTTCGGACTCCATATGGAAAGATGATAAATTGGAGCCTATGAGGCAACCAATGTATCTGTATGACTCTAGAAACTTCATGATGGACTTTGATGTGATTCTAAGTTTGCCCAAGCTTATCACAATTTATATTGATGATATTGGTGCAGTTGCAAACTTGAAGGAATCACAAGTCCATAAGGCAATTAAACACATGGAGCGCAAGTACCACCTGTTACGAGAAATCGTATGATGAGGGGAAGGTTGTTGTTGCCTAGATTGCATCGGATGATGACCTAGTAAATCCATTTACAAGGACATTCAGGCGAGAGCTTTTAATGGTCGTGTAGTGGGAGTGGGAATCAGATGTATGGCAGAAGACATGACAGCATAGTCTTTTAGTATAAGTGGGAGATTGTTGGATTGTATACTAAAAGTCTAGCTTTTTGTATGAACAATATTATAACAATTAATTTGAAATGAGAATCATATGATCAAATGATTGCATCTTATAATTTATTTATATGTTCGATGCAATAGTCCACTTACTTTATATTGTAGATAATATGTTGTGCGACAACACGCGAAAGATCATATTATCGGTTTCCTTATAAAGTATAAACAGATGCTCACAACTGAGATAGACGGGGACTCTCTATCGGGATGGTTGTAGTGTGGTTTGGTATTAGCTTGTCTTGGCTATAGAATCACATTAGTGCACTTGTGTGTATTGAGCAGGACCGCTTGAGATCGTTCGACTTATACTGACTTATAGGAGAACTTGATCTCAGTTATTATGGAAGTTCGTGCTCTTAATCCCTATACAATAACCTCGACACGTAGGGCAGTATGTATTTCTTTGATTCATCAATGGGTGAGATTTACATGTAATTAAATCAACAAACTCGATGAGTTGGGAAGTAGTGCTGTCTCTATGGTGTGCTGTTGATTGTAGAAGGAATCCGTGTCCGTCATAGGTTGATGATGTCCCCTTGAGGAGCTCATAAGGATTATCATGTAAACCCTGCAGGTGGAATTTATTCCGGCATGATAATGAGGTTGAGTGGTACTACTCTTGGATGAGATATTAATTAATTGAGTTGTCAGTAACTTAAATTAATTAATGGACATTGTATATCTTAAACATGGGGAGACTAACGGGCTCATAATAAGAAGGAGCCCAAAACGTAATTTTGGGATTGGTACGGTAGTGCAGTAATAATATTTTAGTGGAATATATTATTATTATTGGACTTAAGTATAAGCTTTGGGCTAAGCTTGGATACTTAAGCCCAATGGAGGCCCAACCCAATTTCTCCTCCTGGTCCCAGCTGTAGCCCATGTATATAAGTCACCTCAGTTTGTTCTAAACCTAACTCTGCGCCTAACATACGAGAGAGAGAGTGAACAGCAGATTGAGTAGGTCTCGTAGATCGTCGCCCACACGATGTCGAGATCGGACTTGGGACATACAGCAGAAGACCGGAAGGTCGTTTGCTGCTGCAGTTTGTCATGTTCCAAAATTCATATAAAATCGTAAAGTTCTTCGATTTTGATGTATTATATACTGATGGAAAGCCGTCGAAGAGAGGATCGTCTGAGCACAAAGATCACTTAATTCCGACATTAGAAGAGGAACTTATGGCTATTCTCGTGGGACTGCGCAGACTGCCAGCGAGAATTCAACCTCTACATCAACCCTTGGTGAAAGGTAATGCGTTTCATGTTTACTTGCTTCCGCTGCTTGTTAGAAATGCATGGAACCCTAACGGGTCACGTTAACCAAACGATCGAGTGCCAACAATTGGTATCAGAGCTTCTGTTTCGTGGTGAAGCGTGACACGTTAGGCTAGGGTTTATGTGATTAATTTTTCGGAATTAGGATCACATGTTTAGGGTTTTGGTTTTATTGCGCAAACCATGAATATCCCTATGTGATATATACCCTGTATCATATCTATTCGTCCATGGTTGTGTGTGAGAGGATTCGACGAAAACTGTTCGTCAATTTCACATGCAAGGAAGAAAAAGAGGGCAAAAATTGAATCACGTTTTTGAGAGAAAATCCAGCGCAGTGATATTGCAGAGGCAATAACCGGAGTTTCAACGGTCGGATTGAGCTGTAATTTGGTTAGCACGTTCAGATTTTTTGGATGTACATTCTGAACGGTGGAGATCGAATTTGGAGCTTTTTCGTGCTAGGATTACGCTGAAAACAGAAGCAGATTTTTGGGCGATTCTGTTTTGCGCAGTCGAGGGAAAAGAGCCGTTTCTCACAAACTAACCGTGAGATCGAACTGTAATTTGGTCAGCACGTTCAGACCTTATGGATGTACATTCTGAACGGTGGAGATTGAATTTGAAACTTTTTCTTGCTGGGATTACGCTGAAAACAGAAGCAGATATTTGGGCGATTCTGTTTTGCGCAGTCGGGGGAAAAGAGCCGTTTCTATCAAACTATCCGTTGGATCGGGCTTTAATTTGGTCAGAACGTTCATACCTTGGTATGTAAATTCTGAACGGTGGAGATCGAATTTGAAACTTGTTCTTGCTGGGATTACGCTGAAAACAGAAGCAGATCTTTGGGCGATTCTGTTTTGCGCAGTCGAGGGAAAAGAGCTGTTTCTCACAAAATAACCGTTGGATCGACCTGTAATTTGGACAGCATGTTCAGGACTTACAGTAATAGATTCTGGACGGTGGAGATTGGATTCTGAAAGTTTTGCAGTTTCGAACTACGAACAACAGTTGGTGTAGTTTGGTGTTGCGCGTTGGGCTGAACTTGGTTTCATGCAAGTAGGCCCTTGGACGAGCGACAGTCCGGGCGAGGGGCGCTCGTCAAGGCACTTGGAGCGCTCCCTGACACGATTGGCGGTGGGATATGGCGATGGACATCTTGGGGCACAAGCAATCCTGCTTGTTGCGTAAGGCATCGATTCCACAGTAGGAGTGTCGGACAAGACATTAAAATTTAGAGGCGTTTTTATTCCTAATATATATAACTGTCATAATTGATTTAATTGTCTATTATTGTTATATATATATGGATGCCTGATCTCTATGATTTATTGTCTTATATAGAAGCATGCTAGATTGCGTATTATATTTGGTATATTATATGCATGCATTGCTAGAGTGTTGGATAAGACATCCAATTTTAGGAAAACTAATTCCTAATATATAACTGCCATAATAGATTGTATATTATTGTCATATATGGATGTCGAATTAATTCCTAATATATGACTGCTATAATTGATTTAATAATCTATTATTGTCATATATGGATGTCGAATTAATTCCTAATATATAACTGCTATAATTAATTGTCTATTATTGTTATATATGGATGTTGAATTAATTCCTAATATATAACTGACATAATTGATTTAATTATCTATTATTGTTGTATATGGTTGCTCGTCGATATCGATGATTTCGATAATCTAGACGATATCGACGATCGATATCGATAGTTTTGGAATGTTGATAATCTTGATATTTTTTGAATATTTGATAATCTAATCGATATCGATGATTTTGATAATCTGGACGACATCGACGGTCGATATCGATGGTTTCGAAAATTGGACAATCTGGAAATTTCAAAATTTTGATAGTGTGGAAGTCTTTGCTGATATTCGTGCCTGATGGCGAACAATCGAATTCGCTGATATATAACTGTTAATGATTGATTTAATTATTAATTATTGTTATATATGTATGCATGACTCTCTGAGATTTACTGCCTCATGTGCCGTGATAGGAGCATGCTAGAATTGTGTATTTTATTTTATGAATATTATATGCATGTAAAAACCCTCAGTTTTAAATAACTAAGTGGGAGAGGGGATTGGTAATTAATTTCCGCGGCCTCCATTATTGGTTTGTTAGCAATGTGAATAAACTTGCGCGTCGGCATTAGAGCCTTCCTCCCCATCGGATGAGTTTATTCATGGATATTGCTGGAACAGGCTTCTTTAAAATTATGTTTGTAATGTGATGCACATGAACTTGCACGTTGGCTTAGACCTTCCTCCCTATCGGATGAGTTCATGTGCGGATCACTGTACAAACTTATAATTGATGACTGTAGGAAGTTATCCGAGCGCGTGTGTACTTCTCCATCTGTAAGGCACATAAGCTTGGGCCGCGGACTTGGGGTCAAATAATGGTGTACACTTAGATGTGAATAATAAGTATCCTCCCCATCGGAGTCACTGCTTTTATTTGCATGGCTAAAGAGGAACCGACTATTAATTATTTTGTCATGAGGTTAGGTTGACAAATGAAATTAATGGGTAAAACCTTCTCTTGTAAATGTTCGGGTTTGTAAACGTCCACACTATCGTGGCTTGCAGACTCACGGTGCTTGAGATGTCGGTGAATTTTAATTTTATATTATTTTGAGGGAATCAATATAAAAGGATAAAATTCGAAGATTTGATCGGTGTATTTATTTATGATTCTCTGTAATTTCAAATGGTTTTATCTCGCTTATTGTTGACTAAAAGAAATTATATTTACTGGTCCAAAATTAGATGATTAGAAAAGAATCTTGGTTTTGAATTTTACTGCTTAAGAAAATACATGTGTGTTCTCACAATGGACGTCTCATGATGCCTATTAAAGTCTCTAGTGAAGAGATGAGAGGTTCATAAAAATATGATGGTCTCATGTAACTCTTCGGATACTTGAGTAAGTTAAAAGGCAGAAGATCATGATTTAATTTGATGAATGAATTGGGAAAGCATGGAGTATAAATTGAAGGGAAACCTAGATCAATTTAATTCTTTGTGAATTGCCTAGATGTTTTTGAGTAAGTTCCACCTGAATTACAATAGGATGTATATGGTGGAAAACTTCTGGCAAAACATGTGGCAAAGGAAAGCCATTTTCATCATAATGTGAACAAGTTTTATATCTTATTCACTAGTTGTTTAAAACATGATTAGTGATGGCATTTACTGACACGAAGTGTGTAGATACTGGAATCACTAAATGTTTATTACTAAGTGAGGATAAGATTGTTATGACATGGGTAAAACTACAAGAGTAGTGGCTATTGCAGTGGGAGTTGTTTATTTATCTTACGATATGAATAAACGTTTGATTTTATGAAATTGTCTTTACGTACATTTTCATAGAAAGAATTTGATTTCGGTTTCTATGCATTAATAGATGGATACTCCATTTCATTTAAATGACATGGTCATTAAAATGAATGATAGAGTTGTAATCTGTTATGGTACGTTGGTGAACAATTTGTACACTCTTAAATCATGTTTATTCCCTGGATGCGACAAATAGTAATTAATAATGAGTCTTCTAATCTAGTAAGAGAAAGGTACCTTCGGAAATGAATTTCCCACCTTAATGGTGTGACGAATAGAAGGAATAGCACTCTTATGGTAGTGATTAGATAGATGATGAATTATTTGGAATTACTAAATTCATTTTATGGATATGCCCTAGGAACAGTAATTCGTAAGAATGTTTATCTGTTTGTGGGATATCCTAGAAAAATGAAGGATGATTTATTTAGTCCACAAGATCGAAGAGTGATTGTTAACATAAACACTAGATTTTTGGAAAAGGACTATGTAATAAATCAAATACCCATGTATAAGTTGTTCTAAAGGAAGTGAGAGGAAAACACGAAGTATTAGTACCAAGTGTACAAGAGGATATACCACAAGGTAAACTGCGACGCGTGTCACATCTGATATACAATTGCGTGTAGTGTCTTCTCGTAGTGGGAAGGTTGTTCTAACACCTGATAGATATATGTTTTGGGAGAGTCGTGAGGCTTGGTTCCTAGTAAACATGGAGTTAACCCACGGATACGACGAAGCACTACAAGTTAGAAATGCCTAAATCTTAACAAATTGCAATAAATGTTGAAATAGAATCAATAGATTCTAAATAAGATCTGGATGATTGTAGAACCACGGATGGTGTGAAAACCATTGGAAGTGGTCATACAAAATAAAAGAGGATCATACAGTAAGGTGAAAACCTTATAAGTAAAGCTTGTTGGGAAAAGGTATACTCAGAAAGAAAGGGTTCGATTATGAGAAAACCTGTTCGCCAGTAGCTATGCTTATGTTGATCCGGACTCTTTTATCTGTTGCTACTCATATGAAATATGAGGGATAGCAAATAGATGTCGAGACAGCTTTCCTGATTGGAAGTCTTAAGGGAAACATCTATGTGAAGCAACCAGAGTGATTCATTGCAAAGAGCTAAGAGCATTGTGATAGTGAGCTTAAAAGTGTCCATTAATGGACTAAAACAAGCTTCAAGATCATGAAACATCCGTTTTGATGAGGTAATCCAGTGACATGGATCTAATCAATGATCGGATGGGTCTTGTGTATTGAAAAGAGTGATGGAAACGTGGTGGTATTACTTGTACTATACATAGATATTATCTTGCTCATTGGAGACAATGAAAGAGTATTATCGGGCGTATGGGGTATGGTTAATAAAGCGGTATAAGATGAAGGACTTAAGAGGAGCAAAAATATCCTTTTGATCACGGTAATACGGATCACAAGAAAGGATGTTATGCTTATCTCAAGCTTCATGAAATGATACAATCCTTACTCGTTTTAGCATGTGACTTTATCTAAGGAAATGTGTCTTGAGACACAAAAGGAAGATAAAGGAGATGAAAGCAGTTCCTTATGCTTCGATAAATGAGGAAGCCTAATCTAAGGAATGTTATACATGAGTATGGATATCTGTTTTGCTAAATGCATGAACAATGGGTATCAACGTAACCTGGAACAAGAATGATGAGCTGTGGTAAGACATATATGAAGTGCCTGAGAAGGACTGGAAATTATATGTAAGCTTACTGGACAGATTCACTGCTTCTTGTGGATTACGTAGATTCAGATTTTTTAGTCAGATTGGACGGCAGTAAATCCACCTCAAGGTTATGTGTTTAATTTTAGGAAGTTGAGTCATAATGTGGATGAGTGTTATATAGAAATGTATTTCAGACTTCGGACTCCATATGGAAAGATGATAAATTGGAGCCTATGAGGCAACCAATGTATCTGTATGACTCTAGAAACTTCATGATGGACTTTGATGTGATTCTAAGTTTGCCCAAGGTTATCACAATTTATATTGATGATATTGGTGCAGTTGCAAACTTGAAGGAATCACAAGTCCATAAGGCAATTAAACACATGGAGCGCAAGTACCACCTGTTACGAGAAATCGTATGATGAGGGGAAGGTTGTTGTTGCCTAGATTGCATCGGATGATGACCTAGTAAATCCATTTACAAGGGCATTCAGGCGAGAGCTTTTAATGGTCGTGTAGTGGGAGTGGGAATCAGATGTATGGCAGAAGACATGACAGCATAGTCTTTTAGTATAAGTGGGAGATTGTTGGATTGTATACTAAAAGTCTAGCTTTTTGTATGAACAATATTATAACAATTAATTTGAAATGAGAATCATATGATCAAATGATTGCATCTTATAATTTATTTATATGTTCGATGCAATAGTCCACTTACTTTATATTGTAGATAATATGTTGTGCGACAACACGCGAAAGATCATATTATCGGTTTCCTTATAAAGTATAAACAGATGCTCACAACTGAGATAGACGGGGACTCTCTATCGGGATGGTTGTAGTGTAGTTTGGTAGTAGCTTGTCTTGGCTATAGAATCACATTAGTGCACTTGTGTGTATTGAGCAGGACCGCTTGAGATCGTTCGACTTATACTGACTTATAGGAGAACTTGATCTCAGTTATTATGGAAGTTCGTGCTCTTAATCCCTATACAATAACCTCGACACGTAGGGCAGTATGTATTTCTTTGATTCATCAATGGGTGAGATTTACATGTAATTAAATCAACAAACTCGATGAGTTGGGAAGTAGTGCTGTCTCTATGGTGTGCTGTTGATTGTAGAAGGAATCCGTGTCCGTCATAGGTTGATGATGTCCCCTTGAGGAGCTCATAAGGATTATCATGTAAACCCTGCAGGTGGAATTTATTCCGGCATGATAATGAGGTTGAGTGGTACTACTCTTGGATGAGATATTAATTAATTGAGTTGTCAGTAACTTAAATTAATTAATGGACATTGTATATCTTAAACATGGGGAGACTAACGGGCTCATAATAAGAAGGAGCCCAAAACATAATTTTGGGATTGGTACGGTAGTGCAGTAATAATATTTTAGTGGAATATATTATTATTATTGGACTTAAGTATAAGCTTTGGGCTAAGCTTGGATACTTAAGCCCAATGGAGGCCCAACCCAATTTCTCCTCCTGGTCCCTGCTGTAGCCCATGTATATAAGTCACCTCAGTTTGTTCTAAATCTAACTCTGCGCCTAACATACGAGAGAGAGAGTGAACAGCAGATTGAGTAGGTCTCGTAGATCGTCGCCCACACGACGTCGAGATCGGACTTGGGACATACAGCAGAAGACCGGAAGGTCGTTTGCTGCTGCAGTTTGTCATGTTCCAAAATTCATATAAAATCGTAAAGTTCTTCGATTTTGATGTATTATATACTGATGGAAACCCGTCGAAGAGAGGATCGTCTGAGCACAAAGATCACTTAATTCCGACATCAGAAGAGGAACTTATGGCTATTCTCGTGGGACTGCGCAGACTGCCAGCGAGAATTCAACCTCTACATCAACCCTTGGCGAAAGGTAATGCGTTTCATGTTTACTTGCTTCCGCTGCTTGTTAGAAATACATGGAACCCTAACGGGTCACGTTAACCAAACGATCGAGTGCCAACAGGGGGGTGATCCCCCCTTGTGGGGTGTTGTATGTTGTGGCCTCTCTTCTCCTCTCTTGTATTGTGTTGTCCTCTTTTGTGGCTTCCTAGACCTCCTTTTATACTTGTAATCACGTCTTCTAGGCTTGGAATGGGCTTTTCAAGTGATCACACGCGTTTAGGCCTCGAAAATACGGATATGGTAAGTTCCCGCACATCGGTTCGACCTCAGCAAACAGGTCGAACCACTAAGCACAGGTCGAACCACAGGTCGAACCACCCTACTGGAAGCCCCAGGTGCTTGGTTCGACCAACCCAACAGTTCGAACCAGAATGTCTCAGGTCGAACCTAGGTCGAACCGATTTGCGCAGTCTCGCCGTTTCGCGTATAACTTTCACATCCGACCTCCGAATTGAGTGATTTTTATGCTCACGCGATCCTCTCTTCCTGAGCTTTCTATCTATATAAATAACTTACAAAAACTCAAAGAATTAAATCTGTAACAAGCCATGGAATGTAGAACATCTGTTCTGTTCGGCACAGCTCGCGCGGCGTCACCACGTTGCTCATAACTTCCTCGTTCGGCCTCCGAATGGGATGTTCTTTACGCCAAAACGACCCTCTCTTCAGTAGCTTTCCAACATATATCACAAATCCAATTCAAAGCTCCACATCAATACAGAATAATTACACAAGTTCAATGTGCGTTTATCAGCATTCTTGCACAAATTGCACCTTTTCTCAAACTTGGCTCTTTTGATCCTTTTTCCACCTAAAATACAATAAAACACCTCAAGTGCATATAATTCTCACATATATCGAATATAAGACACTTGTGCTCATATAAGACTACAATATCAATCAAAAAGGTATTAAATTGGATATTAAAACACGCTTATTTTCACTCTCATCAGCACCGAAGATGAATGAGATCTCTGGTTCCTTGGCCTTCTGCATCGGTTGTGCCTCCTTTGAGAGACGGATGGGATTCCTCGTGGGACTTCTTCTCTCGCCGGTACTTCCCTAGTGGAGGGTCGACCTCTCATTTGATTTGGTGAGCGATGCTGGAGAGATCCTTCTGCCCTTGACCTTTCCCTCGGTGGAGGGTTTCCTGCCTCTTGATTCCATTCTTGCTGTGATCGCCTTTGAGCATCATTTCTCATGGATACCTCCGGGAGTGGAGGATTCCCCTCTTCTTAGTGCATTATTGGTCACGGTTGTCTTTGAGCTCCCGTCTCAAGTCGACGAAGGTATTCGCTAAGTCTCCCTTCTGCTGGAGTTTCGTCCCCACTCTCCCCTTCTCCGACGTTGCTCCTTCTTATGAAATTGATAGTTTATCTCGCATCTCCTCCGCTGTGTTCTTTCCTGGCCTCTTTCCTCCTTTTGAGATCTTCCCGCAGATCGCCATGGCTTTCCCTGAGAGGGCCGCTAATGCTCAACCTCGCTGTTGAACCGGGAGAGCTTCTGCAGCATACTCATTAATCACCCTTTGGATCTTTTCATTTATTTATTTCGCCTTCTGAGAATCACCCAAGTTTGGGACAGGAATAGATCTTGTCGGAGTGGACATCTCTCTGACTGGAGCACTAATTTGAACATTATTTTCACTCCTTGTCACATTCCGTTGGGCTTTGGAACATTCTCTTTTTTCTTCGTTGCCACGGACTGTAAATCCGTCACCTCCCATTTGATTTACAGGCGCAGAACAAAACCCAGAGATTTTTTTCACAGAACCAAACCAAGACTTTAAGAAGAAATAGAACAGGGATGGCTAATCGTAGCATTTTCCACATACGGCGCCAGATATTGATGGCTGTTCTTGGCTCGTTAATTAATATTTAAGGAGATAAGGATATTTAATAACAGAACCAAGAACGAACACAATCAAACATATAAACTACAAATAAAGGGATCACAACCAGTAGAGATTCGATTCCACCAAAGAACTTAACCAATTTTATTACTCCCCCTTTAGAACAACACTCTTTCCTCCTAATTTCTTACAAGTGTAATGTCTCAAGTGAGTATCAGTCTCCTGCCTCTCTCCTGTAAGAGAGGCTATTTATATTGTCCTAAAACCCTAAATCCGATCCAATCGTCTTGCGCCATCTGGATAAAGATAAGCCATCTTTAATAAAGCTGTCTGGTACGCCGACCATCTGCATGTGGAGTCTGAGCGCCGTTTGTTGTACTGCAGGGTGCCTCCGTCCTTTGCTGGCCTCCCATTGGTTGTTGGAGTTGGGTGTGCCAGTCAATCGTTGTCTCCTAGTTAGGATTGCTGCTCAAGATACCTCTTTTTTCCATTAGTGTTGTCTTCTAGCCTGCAGTACTTGTTCTCTTTCATTATAGTGTCTGTTATTTACTGTCCCATCCTTGTTGCCCTCTTTGGTCTTCGGATAGGTTGACTTTCGGTGTTGGGGTGTCATCCGAGCTCTCGGCTAGGGGAAGGATGAACGCCGAGGTTTCCTGCCGAGGGCGTTTCCTGGCTTCGGCCTTATTAGGCGGGCTCACCTTTATTCTTTCTTGGGCTGGGCCTTCGGGCTGTCGTGATCCCTTTTGGGCTGCCTTAATTCTCTTCTCATTTCTGTCCATCGTTTGGGCCGCCGAGGGATTGGGCCTTCCTCTTCAAGTATAATAGAAGTTGTTGGGCTTTAATGGGCCTAACAAGCATGGAGGATATAATACACATAACAGTTACTATTAGGTACATTAAAAACTCTTTTATTACTATGAGATATAAATATACAAAAATATTATTACTAACTACATAAATATATAGTGATATTCTAATATTACCCTTACAATGTGCTGCACATAAATATTTGTGTATAATATAAAAGTTCATGTATAGTAAAAAAGTGTGTAGCAAAAGTTATATGCAGCGGCAACGATCGACGGCGGTCCGACGGCCCGCGGCGGCAGCGGGTGGGTGAGAGGTTTAGGGTTTGTGGTTTAAAAGTGTATATAATTATAATGAATTAAGGTTATATTTGATATTTTACTTTAATATTTTGTATGTGAGAGTAATTTTTTTAAATCAATGTATCTCACAGCAATTATGGGGTACAAGTATGTATCTATTAGTAATTATTCATATTTTTTGTTATACTGAAATATTTGTATACCGAACTCTGGTATACTGAAAATTTAGGTAAGGTAACAGTATGATTTTTTAAATATCGAAAATTTCGGTACGGTATTTGACATGACAAAAAATCTTTGGTATGCCATACTGCCCAATCATATACTGAAAATTTCGATATATCTAAAATTTGATATTTTTAAAAAAATTTTTATACTACTTTTCGACATCCTAGTTTAGCCAACTAAAACTCCACGTGTTAGAGGTTTATGACGACAAATACTTGTATGAGATCATCTCACGTAATAAAATGTGATAAGATTATTATTACTTTCCCTATAAAATGTTACTCCCTCCGTCCGCTTCTAAGGTGTCAATTTTACTATTTTTTGGCGTCCGATTAAAAGGTATTCATTTCTCCTATTTTAGTAAAAAAAAATACACAATATGGCCCACCACTTCCCTCTAATACAACTACCCACTTTACATATAATAATACTCCTTAATCCACGTGCAAAAAGCAAACGGACACCTAAGAACTGGACAGAGGAAATATTATCTTTTATTTATATTATAAATTATTTGTGGAGTACCATTATCACTTTTCATCGATTGAGTATCACTTTTTATTAATAATTTTATTACTTTTTATCCGTATCACGTAAAAGCTTACGTGAATAGTCTCACACAAGACCTACACTTGATGGTCGTTTCTGGGTTTTAAACCAAGTTTTGGTTTTTAAAACCCACATCCAAATTTTAAAAGGACCATTCTAAATGGCCAGATTCTACCCAACCAGAATTAGATATTGATGTAATTATAGGTAAAAGTAGAATGTAAAACATCAATAATATCCCTCTAGCTATAAAATATTAATTATTAATTAAAGTAAACAAAATATAAATATTAATGTGTTGCAGTTTCCAAAACGGAAGTTAATAGAGCATTTATTCAATCTTCCTCATTCTCTATTCATTTGGAGCATTCATTCTTCATTCTTCCGTATTTACTTTATTAAATTACAATTTTATTTTTATTTAAGAATTAACTAGTAATTATCTTATAAGAATGTTAACATGTTGTAAAATATATATATATATATATATATATGGTGTACCCCACCATACTTATTATATGTAGTTATATAATATTATATATACACATTATTATTATTATTATTTTTAATTATATATTCACAAAATTATAATGAAATAAAATATTTATAATATTATTTTTTAATTATATATATGTGATGAATGGTCATACTTGTGTGATATCTTCCACAATAACACCATTTTATATTTTTAATTAGTTATTATCTTTTAATTTATAACATGTTATTATTTTTTATTTATATTATAATTAATTATTTATAAAATTCTTCACTACAATATTATTACTTTTAATTAATTAAATATCACTTCTTAATAAAAAGTTATTTATTCTTATTGATTTTATTCATCTCACGAAATTCTCTCACAAATCATGAAATTGTTGCGGTACATAATCTAATACTCCCATCGTCTCGTTAAAACTTTCACGTTTCCTTTTCGCACGAGATTAATGAATATGAAATATTTTAATGTGTATTGAGGTGAAAGATACAATTTTTTAATATATAATAATGGGTAGTTGTATTATTGTAGTGTTGTAAACCTCATAGAGATATTTAAATATTTTGTGTAGGTCACATTTACTTTAAAAAAATATAAATTTTTTTATGTGACGTCCAAAATAAAAATATTCCATATAAATAAATATTATTATGGGAGGAGGGAGGGACAATTATTACATACATGACTAATTAAACATTTTTTCTATGAATTGTATCGGAGTTCTATTATTTTATGATCAATAAAAATATTGTACGCTTAGGCTTCGTTTGGTAGGTAACATGAGATAAAGGGGGTATATATTAAATATGTATTATTTATATGGAGATAAGGTAGTAATATGAATTTGATGTTATTGTTTGGTAGTGTATAAAAAACCAATATTATTAATATTAGTAAGTGTTTGGTAGAGAGTATAAATTATTATTACAAGGCGAAAATACTCATATGTCCTTGGGGATACCCCTTCAATCTGAAATTAAGCAATCAACGCAATATGTAAAAAACTTTACGAACTTCACGAAAATTGAAGGTGATGCAGTCCAAGATGATGGTCTCGACGGAAGCAGGCACTGCTTCAGTCAATGCCCATAATCTGGAAATCCAATAAGGAAATATAAGCCTCGCTCCAAGGGCGATGGCTAAGGTCTTGAAATCTGCCCTAGGAGGAAGACTCTGAAAAATCAGGGCTAAGGCGAACAACGTCACAACTCCTGATTATGGAAGTGATGGAAGCCCTGTGACGGCGCTACCACCGCTAGAATGGGCGGCGAGAATAGCATAAAGCGATAGCGATGGCATTGGTGCACGTTGAATGAAGCCGAGTCGGAGGTCGATGCAGCGGAGGTCAAACGGCGGTGGATGGAAGCAGGCTTGACTGTCTGCGTTTGGAGAAGGGGGAATTCGCGCACGCTTTGTGATGGTCGCGGATCAGCCGCTTCTGTCAAATAAATGGCGGCAGCCAGTAAGAGCTTGCCCTAGGCAAGGAGGGCGACGGCCACTGGAACCAGTGGTCGCCTATAAAATCAGCGGCGGCAGACGCGACGGGAAGAAGCAGAAGCCTTGGGGGCTCCGATTGAGCGACGGCAAGGCTAGATAGAGGCAGAGATGCTGGAATTGGAGATGAAAGGAGAGGATGAGAGACCTGAGAGGATGATTAAATCTTTCTTTCCCTTTTCAAGGCCAGAGTAGTAATTTAGAGTTTTAATACAGATTACAGATGACTGTACCACACCGTATTATTAATACTACGGCAAGCGCGATATTAATAATGTAAAGCGCAATAACGTTTAGCAACGGGCTAAGGGTTTTGTATCGGGCTCCTCAACTATGTTGTATGTACTATCAAACAACAGACTACATGGTATTATGTATGCCGATAGCCCGTATTATGGGCTACCAAACGAAGCCTTAGAACATACGGTAGATTATTATTTATTCGATTAAATTAGTAATAATATAATTATAATGCAATTTTCTTAATAACATTAAAAATAAAGGCATTGTTAGTTGAGACAGTATATGTGAGATGAATTTTGAGACGAATCGATCAATTTTTAAAGTATAATTATTATATAGATAAAACATACTTATTGATTATAGTTAAAATATATTTACAGTGAATCATACTATAACACCCCATAATTATATTTTAATTTATTTTTCATCATATTTTAAAATAACATACTTTAACTATTAATAAACATATTTTACTTGTATAACAATAATTCTATAATAATTGTTTAACTCATTTTCGTTGGTAAATAATTTCGTTGGTAATCCGTTACTAACAATTCCATTAGTAATTTATAATTTATACTCCATTCGTCCGCCAGCAAGGGATACATTTTGCCATTTTTTGAGTCTGTCTCAAAGAGTCACATTTCCCTTTAGACACGCATGGGACCAACACACACCCACTATTACAATTGAATTAAAACCAAACCTTTTGTTTTTCGTATTTTGTTTGATAAATAATTTGATTAATTATAAAATTTATTTATTTTTATTTAAAAAAAATTGCATCATTTTCTATTATAAAATATTATCAATTTCTATTCATTTTACAAAGTAATCATAAAATAATTTATTTAATTGATTATCACTTTTTATTAATTAAATATTATTTTTTATTAAAATTTTATCACCTTTTATTCATAAATGATTTATAAAATAGAACAATCCGAAGATTATCACTTTTCACTAATAAAAAAATATTTTATATTAAAAATATTATCGTTTTTTTATCATTCCTATTAATTATTTATGAAATAATTCAGTTGGTCAGTTATTATTTTCTTTAGTATCACTTTTATTAAAAATATTATCTCGTTTTATCAATTCTATAAATTGTTCGCGAAATTCAATTTGTAATTAGTTATCACTTTTTATTAAAAATGTTATCACTTCAAAAAAAAAATATTATCACTTTTTTTTAAATATTCTAACTTTTCATTTATATCAGTATAAACTCAATTATTTATGAAATAGTTCACATCGCCGTTATTACTTTTCATCATTTGTGCATCATTCTTCTTTATATTATCACTTCTTATCATTCTTGCCTAAGTCATTCGTTAGATGGAATGACATACATTTTTTATATTATGAATTATTCCTAACATAATTCAAATTAATGAAAAGTTATCACTTTTATTTAATGAGTATAATATATATATATATATATATATATAATATTACTAATTTATAAAATATTATCACATTTTATAAATTTATAATATTTAAATTTAAAAATAAATTAAATAAATAATAAATTTAAAATTACTACTTTTTTAACTAATAAAAAATAAAAAAAAAATAAGAAAAACGTACATATATATATATATATATATATATATATATAAAGGCAAAAACTCCTGTGCACCCGGGCGCATGGACCACATTCTGTGCGCCTTTAGAATTTTTTATTAAATTGTATACCCTTTAGTATAAAGATGTGTACCCTTTATTTTCTAAAGAAAATTATTGTGTGTATCTGGGCGTATGAACAACACTCCGTGCGCCTTTAAAATTTTGTTTTAAATTGTATACCCTTTAGTATTAAAATGTGTACCCTTTATTTTCTAAAGAAAATAAAATATTAATGAAAAGTGTATACCCTTTAAAACAAAATGGTGTACCTTTTATTAATTAAAGTATATACTCTTTAGACCAAATAAATATACCCTTACCCATAATACTAAATTTCTAAAGGTGCACGGAATGTGTTCCCGTGCACCCGGGCACACGCAAGCCTCACTCATATATAAAAGGTCTAAGTAATCTATTTTCATAATTATTTTTTAATTTTTTTAATTTAGTATCACTCAAATAGGACCCTTTAAAATTATTTAGATACAATTAATTTTACTTTATAATAATTAATTTTTCAATTTTCTAATTTTATAATAACCAGAGAGGACCTTTAAAATTATTTAATTGGGTTAATAAATAATTCATAGATACAACCTCACCTAAATCTTTGCCTTTATATTAATACTAATACTAATATTTAGAATATATAAAAAAATACATATATAAATTTTCATTCATGATAATAAATTACATTAATACATTAAGAATGGATTTACAAATAATATTAATCAACATTAAATTATCATGTAAAATATTTATTTATTTAATTAAATTAGACGAAGATATTAAAAATATAATTAATTCATTATCCTAAATGATACGTTTAATGAAAAAAATTCTTAATCTTATTTAGATTAGTAAATTGTAAACTAACAGTGAAGATAAGGGAGTGAGTGCACAATTAATTAAGAATTAATTTGCTTACATGGAACAAATCAATTGTATTAAATGCATTCCTTTATTTTCTAATACTATTTTCCATGAATTTATTAAGGGTAAAAAGGTAATCATAAAACAACCAACAATCTTTACCATTTTAAATTATTAAGGGCAAAAAGTAATCATAAAACAACCAACAATCTTTACCCATTTTAAAAATCACCCCTGCATATACCTATTATATTCTCTCTAGACAAAATCTCTTGTGAGACGCTACCTTCATGAGACAGTTTGTGAGACGTGTTAAAGTATGTCGATTATTTAAATAAGTATGTTAAATAGTTGTTAAAGTATATTTTTTAAAGTATGTTGGATTATGTATTAAAGTATGATGTTAATATGTTATAATTTGATTTATTATCGACATACTTTAACCACAAATAAGCACACTTTAACCACAAATAAGCATATTTTAGTGACGGGTTGACCCGTCTCACATCCGTCTCACCAATAACCCGTCTCACAAGAGACTAACTCTTCTCTCTATTCAATTAATACACTTTTCTTTTTATTTTTTCTTTTTCATTTAACTTTTTAAATAAATTAATATATTTATTTAATATAATATTAAAATATATCCTATATAAAATCCAAAACAGACAGAATTCATTATTCATAATTTTCGACCCCTACATAACCACAAGCAAAACGCCACCTAAATGAAAAGGGGTACGTTTATACATTATCCCTTAGGCCTTCCCCAGTGGGAAGGTCTTTTGATGACATGACAATTTATAAAACCTCAAAGTTGTATTTTTATCATTGGGAAGGAGGTAGGTTTTTTGTTGAAGTCTCATGCAGAGAACCTGGGTTTTTTGGGAGGGGAGAGAGTGAGGAAAGAAAAGAGTGGGGTAACGGCCCAATCATCAAGTGAGTGTGTTTTACGCTATGCATAAACGAAAAATTGGGTGGGCCTCAGTTTCTACGCTGTCCCCCCGCCACTTTTACTTTTTTTTTTCCACAGGTTTATTTAATGGTGTACCCCACCATTAGGGGCCCCCACCGCCCCTGCCCTGGGGATTGGTGGAAGAGGTAAATCGCAGATGTGCCTCAAGTGGCTTATAGGGAGGGCTCACTGTTAAACTTGTGTTTGCAAGGGGCCAAATCCATGTCAAAGGCAGGATTCGAACCCCCACCCTGCAGCAACCAAGCTCAGCTGGAAGGCCTTTCCACCCTCCCCTCTACCACTTGAGCTATGCCCTGGGGGCCACAGGTTTATTTAATGAAAACACACCGATGTGTTTTAGTGAAAACTATCTTTTAATGTTTAAGCTTAAGTTAAATATCAACTAAAAAATAAAATGGAAAAAGAGTATTATTGCCAGGCTTTGAAAACACACCGGTGTGTTTTAGTGGAAATTTAGTGTCCATCTCATCCTTTTAAAACATGATACTAAAACACTAAAACACACAGGTGTGTTTTAATGAAAATTTAATGGTGTCACATGCTATCTACTTTTAGTCATTTTTTTATTTGTGTTTTTATGTTTTATGTAATTCAAAAGAATAAACAATATATTTTTTTATTTTTATAAAATATAAATAATTGAAATATATAATTATTTATAATTTAATTGGAAATTAGATAGAAAAAGTTGATAAATTAAATAAGAATAAAATGAAATTGGTGTGGGTCCTACAAAAAAACCTGCCTTTTAGTTTTATTGTTGGGGAGGAGTTTTGTTTTTGAGGTAGGAATTTTTTGTTTTTGTGGTGGTACTGACGTGACGGGCAAAAAATCTACTTTTTTGTTTTATCATTAAGGAGGGCCTTGCCAGGAATTATCGTCATTAAAAATGGGTACCTCGGAAAGCGTGGACCCACGCGGCATACACATGCTTTATGTTCCAGAAAGGGACAAAACTTTTAACGTAAATCCAACCTCCTTTCCCCCTCATATCCTTTCACCTGCTTTCTCACTCGCTAATCATCACTCCAAACCCAATCCACCCTGCTTTCTTCTCTCACTTATCATAATATCTAAGAAATACTACTATATTATTACTCCTTACTCGTCAAATAATTTCTCACTTCTTTAAGCTTTCTTGCATTTAAAGCTCTCACCTTTCTCAAGATTTCGCACTGGACAGACCCCCCACATGTGATATAAAATATATTTTTCTCTAGTTGTCGGTGATTTGATTCTGGGAATCGAATTAAAGAGTGAATTCTGAAGAGCAAGAAAGTACTGATCGTTACAAGTGCTGAATAAGTAACGGAAAGAAGATGGTTGAAACGTCAAATCACCACCACCACACGCCGCCAAGTCAGGCGGCTCCGCCACCTCCAGTGGTGGCGCCGCCGCTCGGTGCAGCTAGAGGCCCTGTTTACCCTCCGGCAGAACAGCTCCTTCAGCTCCATTACTGCATCCACTCCAACCCTTCTTGGGGTTAGCTTTCTCGAGCATGCATATGTTCAAAGATTTACACATCTTCGCTTATTGCTGTTTTGGTGATTTTATTTTTGGGGCTTAAGGTTTTGTTGCTCAGAGTTATGTAAATTGGAAAACATGTTGTATCTGTATGTTTATGTTTGAGCAGAAGAATTCAAATATTGCCCATGTTTCTAAAGAGTCTCTCTCTCTCTCTCTCTCCCCCCCTCCCTCCCTCCCTTTCTTGACTTCCATCTTAATGCTAGGTGATTGTGCTTTGTGGTATTGAAGTTTCATTCAACTCATTTTGATGAAATATATGTTTTTGCAAAATTTCTCTGCAAATTTTAGTATTTTTCCAAGGAGAATGTGTCTGCATCTATACAGTAGTTAAAAATGGAATGAAATTTAAATTGAGGATATCTCCTCGGCCATTATATGTAGCCTAAGTTAATATCCGATCTGAAAATTGTCATGTATGTGTGTAGTTTTCTATTAATCAGATTGATATCCTTCCATTAATAGTATAGTTTACGCCACTGCAGTGCAAACAGCAATTCTGGCTTTCCAGCATTACATCGTCATGCTCGGAACAACTGTTATGATTGCCACTTTTCTTGTGCCTCGGATGGGGGGTCTCCCTGTATGTCAATTCACATTCTCTTTTTAAAACAAAGTGACAAAAATATTATTGCATATTGCATTTGGGGTATTTGGTATATTATATTGGAATATTAATGGGTATGGGAATGATAGAAGTGAGGAATGGGTTTCATTCCTCCATTTTGTTGAGGAATGGATGATTCCTTACTATAAGAGTATCATTCCATTTCTCTCCCCAAATCATACACCCATTTTCCATTCCAATTCCATTCCTTCACTACTAAAGTGTCCAACCAAACACCCTTTGATATCATATCCTAAGTTTCATACAATCTTATGAACAGGGGGACACAGCTCGAGTCATCCAATCATTGCTCTTTATGTCTGGGGTGAATACTCTTTTGCAAACATGGTTTGGCACACGACTTCCAACTGTCATGGGCCCATCATTTGCTTATATTATATCTGTGTTGGCGATCATCAACGACCTATCTGATATCAATTTCTCAGATGAGCATGAAGTAAGTGAATTTGGTTCTTAATCTTTATATGATTATAATCATATATATGTACAGAATTGAAGTTGATATTTGTCTCTGTGTCTAAATAATGTGATGCCACCGGTTTCTTGTTTATGTGATCAGTGTTCTCTGTACCACATATAAACATTCATATCACAGATAAATTACTCTTACTTTGGTAGGGAATTATGTTACAAGGAAATTCCTTAACTTTAAATATTTCTCTCTATTGGTTAGATTCACCTGTATCGGACATGATTTTAATTTATTGCATTTCGTTATGTTATAATATAATATCATGCAGTAATGTGTAATAATTATTCTCGATTTTAGGTTGCCTCTTTTTGTTAACTAATTGTTCCAAGTGAGTTATCTAGCAGTTGCTGTCCCAGATTCTTAGTACCTATAATCTTGTCCTGTGGTTTTTCATTTGTCATCTTTCCCAGCTGGGAAGAATCATTTAAAGTTGGTATGTTCATTTCGTCCACTTCTTAGGTACAACATCTAACTGCAAATACATCCAGATAATCCATGATTCTGCTGTCTCGATTCATTAAAGGTCCATGTACGCATTAACGAGGCAGCACGCCAACACCAATATTATTTGCTTGCACTCTTAGTGTTAATTCCTAAAATATCACGGGGTAAAATATGAAGTTCTCATCATCATTTAATGAGCTGATTATGATTCTTTCTTGGACTTGCTATCATTTTTCAGTAATTCCTTATGTGAATAAATAGTTGAGCCAGTTCCATTATTTTGACACTCAAATTTTATTAATATTCCTGAATTGGATGCTTGTAGAGATTCACTCACACCATGAGAGCCATTCAAGGATCACTAATAGTTTCTTCATTCGTGAACATTATACTTGGATACAGCAATGGCTGGGGAAACTTCGCTAGGTAAAATTCATGTATATATAATTTACTTTGTCTCCTGCACTAGACTGGAACACCCCACAGTTCAACAAATGTTTCATTCTCTTTATTTTGCTTTTAATAGGTACTTTAGTCCGTTAGTTCTAACATCAGCTGTTTGTGTGGTGGGTCTTGGCTTATTTTCTCGAGGCTTTCCCCAGGTATTTTTATTTTAATATTTTCCCACTCTCCCTTCTTTATAAATAAGAGAAATTCTGATTGAGAAAGCCTCTATAGCTTATTAGTGTTCCTTCTGCAGCTTGCTAACTGTGTGGAAATTGGCTTACCCATGTTGATTCTGCTGGTTATCTCCCAACAAGTGAGAATGATTTTTTTTGCTAATTATTTTGCCATTTATCATCTAAAAGGTTATTGCAGTGACAAGGTGTGTATTGTATGCAGTATTTGCAACATATCCATTCAGTTGCCCGACCCATGCTTGAGAGATATGCTTTGCTCGTTTGCATTGTAATTGTTTGGGTGTTTGCTGTAATTCTTACGGCTGCTGGTGCATATAACAATGTAAAGCAGCAGACTAAATTAAGCTGCCGTACGGATCGCTCTTTTTTCATGTCATCTGCTCCATGGTATATCTGCATTTTAGGATTGCAACTTATTGAGACGGGCTTTTTAATGTCTTATTGTCTGACGTTTTGTCATCACAGGATCAAGATTCCATATCCTTTCCAGTGGGGTACCCCTATATTCAGAGCAAGTCATGTATTTGGGATGATGGGAGCTGCACTTGTTTCATCTGCCGAGGTTTGTTTGCTTTCTGCTACCTTGTAAGGACCATTAAGAGAATTAAGCTTTTATGAATTATATAACTATGCTTTAGGTGTAACTTAAGTACTAGAAAACCCAAGGTCTTCCAAAACTTACATATACCCTTTGGTGGGGGCTATTTGTAAGAAAATGAATAAACCCTCAAAGGGGTGATTGCAATGCCTAGGAAGACTCCATCCACACCACTAACTTGTGCTTGAATAAAAATTTATACAAGTTAATAAGACTAATTTAATTAAGTGGAAATTTAACTTTTACTCATTTTATCTTATTCTGTCCTTACTTTTAGTATTTCGATTTGTTAGAGTATGTTTTAAGTGTGTTAAACATGAATATATTTGTGCATAGAAAAAATAGTCAGTGACTTGAACAAAAAGTAGAATATAATTTGGGACACACCAGTTTAAACAGAAGTACTCCCTCCGTCCCTTATTTAACTTCACCATTATTGTTAGGGGTGTAACCGAACATAGTGTTCGGCGAACAGCTCGTCGCTTGGCTTGATAAAAGCTCCTTTATGTGTGTTTGATTAGTCAAATGACACTAACGAGACCCATTTTTAAGCTCATTTTATAAACAAACAGAGCTTGAGCATTGGATAACTCGTTTGTTAAAAACTCGTGAATAGGCTCGTTTAATGTCCGTTTAACGTGTTCGTAAACAAGCTCTTTAAGAGCTCGCTTAATATAATATTTTATTAATTTATGATTATTCATATTTAAATATTTTACATTAACGTACATATATATGATAATAATATAAGTGATTATCCAAATATTTATATATATCATTTTAAATTTTATTAATATTTATTGTTGACTTGTTTGATTGTTTATTATTTATGAACAATATTTTGAGTTCACGAGCAAAATATTCTTTTATTGTTCACGAACGAAAATGTCTGTATGTTCGTGAATAAGTGTTCATGAACATGTTATCAAACGTGTTAGTGAACATGTTCGCGAACATAAATGAGCCTTGACAAACAGACTTTGTTCTTGAGCTCGGTATTTTTTTTCCACAATGAACTTGAGCTCGGGATCGAGCTTGATTATTTCTTAACTAACGAGACTCAAACAAGCCAAAGCTCGGCTCCGTTACACCCCCCTAATTACTGTAGACATGGAGTATAAAAAAAAGTTACTATTTGATTAATTTTATTGACTTTTGAGGGGTAATTTAGTCTTTTTAGGTAATAAATAAATTATGTTATGTTAAATGATGATGATATTTTTTAAATTAAGATGTATTTTGGGTGGTAAAGTTTATTTATTTTGGAACAGATCACGTATGAAATTGGAAAGTGATATTTATAATAGGACGAAGGGAGTATATTTCAATGACACTTTGTCTTGATTGTTTCATCTTGATTACAATACAACTCAGATGATCAATACAGTTTTAAATGCTATAAAATTTGATGTATGTTGTAGTCTACTGGAACGTTTTATGCCGCAGCTAGGCTTTCTGGTGCTACCTCACCTCCAGGGCATGTCCTGAGCAGGAGCATAGGTTTACAGGTCTGTGAAGCTTACGGTTTGTTGTTAATATGTTATGTTTCTTTTAAATTGTTTGCGACGTTATCTGTGATATTGATAAGCTTATTATGGCACAACTAATCGTGTAATGGATGTTATGCATAGCCTATTTATGAAAATTACTGGATCTTAACAGACTTAGCCTTTTGAATTAAATTAATTGATATGATACTACTCAACTAATAAAATAAAATGAAATGTTAGGCGAGAAAATTGAAACTCTAAAAATACTAAAGTTCATCAAATATAAATTAGTTGTCTCCTCATAATACAGTCTCTATCAAGAATGTTCTTGTCACATCCAAAAAAATATTTTTGCAAGAAACGTTAACTTGTTTGAAATCAGTTAGGAAGCAGCTAAAATTTAATTTGTGAAATTACCGCTTAAATTTTTTTGTAGCAGAAGCATAATGAACTGAATATCTAACTTGGGTGAAAACTTGTGGATAAGAAGTGATAACATTTTTAATAAAAAGTGATATCTGATCAATGAATAGTAATAGTTGTCCAATTAAACTATTTCATGAACAATTCTTATGATAGATGAAAGTGATTACATCTTTAATAAAAAGTGATGTCTAATAAAAAAAAATGATACAATCTCATTGTGAGACGATCACACACAAAACTTGCTATTAAAATTTTGAGTCCGACAGTGGTGCATCGGTGCACCTGGACAATCTTAATCGTTAGATTAACTTTGAATATAATCTACACCATTAAATATAATAGTATAATTAATTTTATATAAAAAAAAACTACCCACTAACCTATTTTACACTATAAATATTGGGGTGCACCGGTACACCAGGTGCAACCAAGAATGACCCTAAAATTTTATGTGTATGAGATTAAAGTCATTATCTAACCTTTTGAAGTAAGGGTGGCGCTATTGGCTATTGCCACTCAAAAGATTGCTAGAGGCACCCATTATTTTAAAAGGTATATACCCTTGTCCAAATCCACATCCAAATATCTTAAAATTAGGAAAACCTAAATTCTAAAATTAAACATCCATTATCCATAATTTCCGGATCTTTCTCAAGCATGTAGAAAAATTGAGTTTGCTGCTTTCATATTTCTAGAAAATTTTAATAAATTTGAACACAGATTTGATTTCATTCCATTATTTTCTTCTCTTCCTTCAAATCATATTCCTTTTGCATGTGGTTTCAGTGTGTTCAAAGAGGCAAACTTATATAAGAATTTCAATGGATTCAAGATTTCACTTCAAATAAGTTTTCCTTGTATAGATTATGAGAGGCTTAGTTATAAACCCTAGTTTAACTTTAAACAGATTCAAATAACATATTGTGTAATAGTATTGGGAATAAATATAGTTGAGATTTCTGATGTATAGCACTTGCGTTAATTCAAAACCTAAAAAACAAGAATTAATAAAAAGATAATGAGTAAAAAAGAAATAGACGATGAACTACTTAAGTTCGATTGTATCATATATAAATTGTCAAGAAAGAACTAAAAATTCCGGCTGTTCCATCTGAGTGTAGTATGTGAGAATTTATGTTTTCGATTTGGGTGTGAATAGCAATTTTGAATTATTGATTCTAAAATTTGAATGTTTAATTTTAAATGATGGTTACTATAGTCTTTTCATACATATCTTTTTAATTAGTCGGGTGCCTTTAGCAATCTCTCGGGTTGCAATAGCGCCACCCTTGAAGTAATTAAGCTACAAACTAAATAACATAGATTCAAACTAATTTATAAATATAAATATGCATGTATGTTCGCTGATGTCAGTGTGTGTACATCTATATTTATACCTGTAGACTAGTTTTAAAACACATCTACACACACCGACATTATGAAATAAATAAATAAAAACTCTGGCCAATGTCCTCGAGGCCGCAAATGATAACATGCTAAGTTAATTGTCTTAGTGATAGTATCAACTTTTGTCCTTCATGTTTTTTGGACGAGTGATCAAATGATAACATGCTAAGTTAAATGTTTTAGTGATGGTATCAACTTTTGTCCTTCATGTTTTTTGGACGACTGATCTGATCCGATCAAGAGATTGAACCTATTTTCATTTTTCATTCTTCTTTCCAAACAATTTATGATATTTTCATGTATGGAGATGATCATATCAATGATATCATATTTTGATTCAGGGTGTAGGTCAGCTACTTGAAGGTATATTTGGTGCTGCTGTTGGGACTACCGCTGCTGTGTAAGAACTAAGAAGCTGTTGTAGTGAGATGAAACAATTGAATTCTTAAATCTGTTTTTGATAGATCACAAACACAGGATCAACACAAATAAACACACACACACTGCAATAATCCCTCAAGGAGGGCCACGGAGAATAGATTTCTCCGCCACAAGCCGTAAGGCTGCAAATCCTTCAAAGAAGGCCACAAAGATTACTCTGCCACAAACCAATTAAGGCTGCAAAATAAATAATTCTTATTGATGATATCCTAGAGCAACATACGATAGTTTAAATAGGCTCAAGGCCCATAAACAAAACCCTAGACACTTGAAATAAAATACTAAAATAACTTATTCCTTCTGCTCTATCAATGCCTCCATCGCCAAACAGCCTTGACCTCAAGGCTGCAATTTGAAAAAAAATGACCCAATGATCAACCATATTCCTCTTGTGCAAGGGCCTCGTCATTGAGATCCTCTACCTCGGGAAGGAGCAGGATGCGTAACTGTTTGGCTGCACACCTATGCTGTGGCCCCCAAGGTTGGCCGCAACTGTAGTCGCGGGCCTCCTCCGCTGTCAAATGACGGGTATTTCTGTGCTGCAGTGGTCCGGAGTGGCTTGGAGGGTCCGATTGCTGGGCTGGTAGAGAGTTTGTGGAGGCTGAAATTGGCAAAGGACCAGGCTGTTGATCAGTTTGGAAGGAAGAAAAAGAGCGGGTGTGGTTAGCAGCCTGGAATGATGGCTTGTTGGAGAAGTAGGAGGGTTCCGTGAACCGATTGAGCCGTCTAGCAGCCGTGATGGCTGAATGAATATCAACGGATTCCGGATCAGATATGCGCTCATGAATAGCAGGTTTGAGGCCCCCTAAAAACATCCCCAAGTACTGTTCCGGAGGTAAGTTCGGAAGTTGCGCAACCCGTTCTTCAAAGAGCGCCAAGTACTCTTCTAAGGAGCCTGTTTGTGTAGTAGTGTGCATAGCCTCGTATGCGTTCCGAGCTGAAACGTCCCCAAATCTCGCCACCAATTCTTGAGAATAACTCTTCCAAAGAATATCAGGGTTGCGTCGTAAAACCCATTGAGCCCAAAACATCGCCTTCCCGGACATGCCAATAAGAGCCAGTTTCACATGCTCTTGGTGGGGGTGTTATGGACAAGAAAATATTGCTCGGCTTGAGCAAGCCAAGCCATGGGATCTGACCCATCAAAAGTAGGCAGATCTGATTTGGGATACTGCACTACCCCAATAGGGTTAACTTCCTGTGGGGCTGTAGTTGCTTGAAAAGATGTCGAACCCATAGAAGTAGCCGCTGGTGGAAGTGCGTTTGGAGTAGTCTCATGAGCCTGCGGCGGTCTAGTGTCCAATTTTTGAAGGATCGACTCAAACATGGACTCAAGACTATAAATTTTTTTATCAGTTTCTGCCATGAACACGGTTAGGGTTTCCTGCATCTCCTCCGCCACTGATTCGAGTCTCTCTTTCTCCGTCATGGAGCGGGTGTTCGTCATTGAGGCCGTCATTGAGGCAAAGAGAGGGCAGGTCGGACCAATTGATAGATCACAAACACAGGATCAACACAAATAAACACACACACTGCAATAATCCCTCAAGGAGGGCCACGGAGAATAGATTTCTCCGCCACAAGCCGTAAGGCTGCAAAACCTTCAAAGAAGGCCACAGAGATTACTCTGCCACAAACCAATTAAGGCTGCAAAATAAATAATTCTTATTGATGATATCCTAGAGCAACATACGATAGTTTAAATAGGCTCAAGGCCCATAAACAAAACCCTAGACCTTTGTACTAATAAATTATTGACTTGAAATAAAATACTAAAATAACTTATTCCTTCTGCTCTATCAGTTTTGGACTTTTGGTTCTAAATTGCTTATTGCATTCACGATTATCTTATGCTAGCAGTTTTTGGGTGATTCACAATATATTATATACTCACTTATTCAAGGAAACTTTTTACTTGTTAAAGTTAATCATAGTTTACTTTTCAGTTACTTTCTTGTATAGCATTACCGAAATTTGTGGGTGACGGGATATAGTTGTCATATCTTCAGTGAAAATGTTGGACTCTTGGGACTAACTCGAGTTGGTAGCAGAAGAGTTGTTCAGATTTCCTGTGCTTTCATGATCTTTTTCTCAATATTTGGTAGGTTAATTAGCCACCTTAATTTTCTTTTGAAATAACAAATGTGTTGGGTGTGTGGTGGGTGGTAGTTAGGATCTCATATTCTCTTCTGGACATGTCTGACCGTGAAGTCTTGCTTTGCAGGAAAATTTGGGGCCTTTTTTGCATCAATCCCTTTGCCAATATTTGCTACAGTGTACTGCATCTTATATGGTATTGTTGGTGAGTTTCCTAAATAATGAAACTTACTACTGTTTTTTCTGTATTATCTTAGTGGAACTCACTCATTTATTGCTTTCTCCATCAGCTGCAACTGGGATTTCATTCATTCAGTTCACAAACAATAATTCTATGCGAAACATCTATGTATTGGGCGTGTCCATCTTTTTGGGTATATCTATTCCCCAATATTTCATCCTGAACAGAGATGCGGAAGGGAATGGACCTATTAGAACCAAAGGAGGATGGGTAAAAATTAAGCTTTTTTTTTTTTTTGTTATCTGAATGTGCTTAAATTGATATATATTTTAAGCATTTACAAGTGATAATCATTGCAAAATGTCAATTTTATTTGCATATATATTGTGTGACCTATTTACAAAATACTTGAGATAGACTAGTCCAATGTTGACCATTAGGAAATAGGAATTTGATTTGAAGTATTGAGTAGTGTAGTGGAGCTTGAAGGGCTCGCAACTGTTCCATGATAACAGCAATCCAACTCACTTGTGATTTGGTTCGGGATAGCGGGGAACCCCCTTGCCCTGGGGTTTAGGTCTGGGCTATCAACCTGAATTTCTTGAGGATCCATTAGATAGTTTAGAGAAACCGACATTAGAGTTTTTTTAATATGAATAGCTCATCTCATGCAACTTCATTATTAATTCAAAAATACTGTTTACATTCTAGCTTAGTAGTGATCCAAATGTAGTCACTTTTATAACAAACAGGGTATCGTATGTTCTAGCCTTATAAGATTATTTATTCGTCCCTTTCATAACAAGAAGGCGTAAGAAAGTTCTTTTTCTCTAGATTGAAGATTTTAGACTTTATTTATATGCTTGAGATGTAGAAATAATGTTAAATCCAAAGTGAATGGTTGTTACCCAAAGGAAGTGGCCAATGGAGTTGGGCTTTTACCTTTGATGACTTCTGGAAATTAGGACTAAATAGCTTTTATGCGAAACAGATTTTCTCAGCATTGGTCAACGAGGTAATATCTGAATTAACTTATAGAATATTGACTTAGAAGAGCATTTTGGTGCAACTTATACTGTTCTTTATTGCTACAAAGTAATTATCTTGGTCAGATGTGTGGTCTGTAACACTCCACATACATATTGGTACACGTTCTTGCTAATCCACCATTGAATTCGACTTAAAGTTTAGAGGAAAGTGGAACTCTATTATGATATCCCATATGTTAGACATATAAACTAGGGAGCCCTAACTTCACCCTTATAGCTACAAAGTAATTATCTTGGTCAGATGTGTGGTCTATGACACTCCACATACATATTGGTTCACTTGCTTGCTGATCCACCAGGTTGAACTCTAAACTTTTAGTTTAGAGGAAAGTGGAACTCTATTATGATATCCCATAATTTAGACATATAAGCTAGGGAGCCCTAACTTCACCCAAAACCATGGTTGAAGGTGAAGGGTTGACCCCCACTTATATGCACTTCTACACTTGCATGTGGAACCGATATGGGGTATCATAACAATCCATCTCTCTTCGAACCGGAAATCCACGGACTGTACTCCGGGTGGCAACCCACACGCCAAGGCCCATAACTCCGGGTGGCAACCCTCCCTCAAGCCCACATTTGGGGTGGCAACCACAGGGCCCACCATTGGGTAGCCCCTTCCCGCAGCCCGTCCGGATCCGGCAGGTTGAACCAAATTGTTAGGCACACAAGTTAGGGAGCCCTAACTTTACCCAAAACCATGACTGAAGGTGAAGGGTTGACCCCCAATTATATGCCCTTCCACCCTTGCGTGTAAAACTGATGTGGGATATAATAACAACATATAGGTTCCGCATGAAAGTATATAATGAAATATAAGTTTGGGTTTAACTATTTATTTTGACCAAAACTGATGTGGGATATCATAACAACATATAGGTTCCGCATGAAAGTATATAATGAAATATAAGTTTGGGTTTAACTATTTATTTTGACCGCAATCTCCCACATCGTTTCCAATTGAAAGTGTAGGATGAATTATAAGTGGATGTTAACTCCTTACTTTGACCATGTTCTGGGGTTAAGTTGAAGTTCCCTATATACTATGCCTAACAATTTGGTCCATGTGGCTGGATTTAGGCAAGCTTGGAGGAGACTACTTAATGGGGTATTGGGTCAAGTTAGAGTTTACAAGCCTATATGCCTTACAATTCGGTCTGATTGGAAGGGGATTGATTGTTACTGAAGTTAAGGTTATAAAACAGTTCCATTTTGTAACTTCACTTGAATAAAGTTTCAGCCCCATAAAGTTAACTTTTTCAATTTAATACAATAATAATGTATATATTTGTCACTTGTGTCCATGTTATCCCAAATTGGCCATTAGACTTCAATTTGGGGATTTCCAGCAAGGTAAACACGTGGTGTAGATGTGGCCGTAGAGTTGCACCTTTTAAGTTTTAACC
Source organism: Pogostemon cablin (assembly GCA_023678885.1). Classification (NCBI taxonomy): domain Eukaryota; kingdom Viridiplantae; phylum Streptophyta; class Magnoliopsida; order Lamiales; family Lamiaceae; genus Pogostemon; species Pogostemon cablin. The sequence continues at coordinate 15,167,412 of CM042969.1, read as the reverse complement.
AGAATCGGTGGTTTTAACCGTAACCTCCTGTTCCAGAATGGGCCAAAACATGATTGAAACCGGTAATATTCCGGTTCAGGTACAGTTCGCATGCATGGAGGAACCGGAACTGTCGGGAACTTTCTGTTCCGAATCGAAACCTTAACCTTAGGATTCCTCCTTTCATGGAACCAAAACCAGCTATTCTGAACTGGGGTGCACCTCTATGTGGCCTACTGCATCCAGTAAAATTCTCTCCTAAATTTTAATGTCACTTGTATAACTAATTTAATTTCGTATTTTTAATTAGTTGTCTCTTGTGCATCCAGAGCACAAGGCGTTCGAGGGTATTATATTTTATTCTAAATGATATTTCTTTTAATTAATAAGAGGTATTAATTTTTCATTGAAAGGGTCGGTCAAAATTTCAAAAGTATTATTAATGTTTGATTAAGAAAATTATTTTTTATTTTTTTATTTTTAAAAAAAATTAAGGTATTAATTTATATGCTAAAGTGTATTACATTCCATTAACAAGTGTATTACATTGGAATTGGATCGGATTCAAGCACATGGACCTGATACGTGCGCCCAGGCGCACAGAAGCTTTTGCCTTTTGTTTAATGAGTTGGTCTCTTATGCACGTAAGTGTTCAAGGGTATTACATTTTACTCTAATGGGTACACATTTTTATTAATAGTAGTATTATCTTTTATTGACATGGTCGGTTGAAATATGAAGGGTATGCATTTTTGTGCTCAATGATCTAATATTAATACAGAAGGGTATAACTTTCACATTGGGTTGGACCTGGGTGCACGCAAGACTTTGCTTTTTTTAATGGAAGTCTCATGTGAGACAATACTTATGTGAGACGGTTTGTCAGATGTGTTAAAGTATAATTGTTATATAGTTAAAATATGTTTATTGGTAGTTAAAGTATGTTTTTCTAAAGTATGGTGAATGATGCATTAAAGTATGGTTATAGAGTACTATAATATGATTCATTATCAATATACTTTAACTACCAACAAGCATACATTACCTATATTATAAACATATTTTAATAATGGGTCGATCCGTCTTACAACCCGTCTCACAAGAAATGTCCCCTTTTTAATTGATTTAAATATTGGGTTATTCTGTGGTGCACCGGTGTATTATTTAGGGTATATATATATATATATTTTTTTTTTTTTAAGTTTAGTTATTTTTTTAATCCAAAGGTGGTTATTAAGTAGTTTTTTAATCTAATTGGATGATATTAAATAGGTGCACCCTAATTAAACTCTTAAATATTCATATCAACCTAATCCACCCCCACCACTTAGCCCACTTTACCCACCTCTGAACTCCAAACACCACCCCAACCACCATCTTCTCCCCACCCCACCACCAACCACCCTCTCCAAATCTTCTGCAACTATTCCTCCCCATAGCCAACCACCCTCTCAACACATTACAATTTCCCCCATTGAACTCTCACCATCCTGCGTACCTTTCATTTTATCTTCCAAATCCAAAAGGAAACTAAACAAAGTTTCTCAAATTCAAAACATCAAATTTCAGAATTCCATCAACTCTTGATAATCTAGTTTCTTCAATTACGTAATGGCCATCTTGATTCCCGCAAGATTAAATGGAAAAGTGGGAAAAAATAGTTAAAAAACTCGAACGAATGATTTTTTGAAGGATACCATCTTCATTGGAGATTCAACTCAGCAACATGATGAATTGCTCAAAGGAAGAACCTAGTAACAAAGGATGTAGGGATGCAATGAGAAAACAAAATGAGTGACCGAACTCTATTTCATATGAACTCTCTCTATTTAAAAATGGTAAAGATAATGATATCCTTAAATATTTTAAACCCCAAGAATAAACATTAAACTTAAGGTATAATAGGTTAATTATTTCACATAACTAATTTAGAAATGGTAAAGATAATGATATCCTTAAATATTTTAAACCTTAAGAATAAACATTAAATAAGGTATACTAGGTTAATTATTTCACGTAACTATGTTATTTGAAGTTAAAATATGAGGGTTTTGAGAATTAGTGCGAGTGTAATTGCCATTAGAAATGTGCAGATTGTGTGATATAAGTATGATGTGGATATTATTTGTGTGATATGTCATAAAATTGATTTTAGTGGAGGGGCTCATTATTCTCAGAGGAGCACATGCCGGAGAAATTGGAACAGTATTGGCACAAATTTATGGATAATTTTGGGGTGCACCCGGTGCACTTAGGGTCGATTGGTGTAAATTAGGGTACGGTGGGTAGTTTTTTTTTTTGGTTTTTAATTTGTTTATTTAATGTGGTGGTGAAGATTAAATTAAAACTTAATCTAACGGTTAAGATCATCTAGATGCACCTGTGCTCCAGGTATACCCTAGTTGGATTCCAAATTTATACAGCTTAGTTATTAAAAGTTGGTGCTTTGGCATATATGCTTAGTAAACTCTTAATTATTGATAAAGGATGTGTTGACATCTCAAACTGGAAATTGGGAAGTATTCATGCCTTGAGAAGTCATGATTAAGAAGAATTACTTTGTTCTTAATTTTTTGTACAGATTTTAATCTCAGAGCCCCTCTACAGAGCAATTCAATGTATAGTAGTTTTGTTTGATTAAGTAATTGTTTCTCACTTTCTGAAATGTCATATTGGAGATATATATTATTTGTCTCTCTAACAGCTTGAGCTTTTAAATGGGACGGAGAGTTAACAAGTTATAACATTATAAATGTCATCACACTGTGAATTTGTCCAACTCATTCTCAGCTTAAAGATGTCTCTTTATGGTGAAGCAGATTATCCCTCACAAGGTGGTGATCATAATGTTATTTTCTATGTTGTTGTGCAGTTCAATGATATAATTAATACGATATTCTCGTCACCACCGACTGTGGCGTTGATAGTTGGGACGCTTCTGGACAACACACTTGAAGCCAGGCGAGCGGTTGAGGAACGCGGTCTTCCATGGATACTTCCCTTCCACCATAGAAAGGGAGATGGAAGAAACGAGGAATTTTACAGCTATCCCCTAAGAATAAATGAGTATATTCCTTCCAGATTTCTCTGATAAATTATGGATGTTTGTATATCCCCTGTAAAACAGAAAGAATGAAAGAAAAAGATGCTTTCATACATGTACATTTGTTTCATGTAGATGGTATTGGTCCCAACTTAATAGAAATGAACACAGGATTAAAAAAGGAAAGGCTGGTTGATGCAGGGTGATGAAAATATTATGCGTTGGGTTCGTTTGAATTGCTCGAATGAAATTTACTTTGATATACTCCCCTTCCGTGGTTTACATTTGTCATTTTAGTTTATTCCAATTTAAGGTTTATATTTATCTTTTTGTCAAGTGGGATCCATACATAATAATTAATAGGAGTATATATCTATGGATCCATACACAATATTAATACTACTCACTATACAAGAAAATGTTATATCTCCAAACTCACTACCTATTAAATATTATATCTCTTGAACAAATATAAACGTTAGTGCAGAAAGGAGGGAGTACACTATTAGGATTTGCAATCTATAGGATCTGAGTGTTCGGATCTAGGATACATAAGATATTAATTGTTTTTAACTATGACTACGAAGTGATTTAAATTCATGCTTTTTAGAAATTTAAGAAAAAATATACTCTCCCTCCGTCCCACGTTAAGGTTTACGTTTTCCATTTTGGGTTGTCCCACGTTAAGATTTATATTTCTTTTTTTGTCAACTTGGACTCACACAAAACAATTAATTATTTCATGTAGGTCTCATACACAATACTAATACAACTACCCACTTTATATTAAATATTATTTCTCTCACCTCACTACACATTAAAATATTACTATCTCTTAATCTCCGTAAACGTTAACGTGCGACAGAGGGAGTATTCTATTATGCATTTCTTTATTTGTTTGTTCTAATACAATTTTTCACACCCAAAAATAGAAAAGTATTCTATACAATTATTTTATCAATACATTTTATTTTAAAAATATTATCATCACCTGCATATAATTTACCTTATACTTTATTTAATATTAAAAAAAATATATTTATCTTTAAAATTCAATAAAATAAGTTAAAAAAACCGAGAAACAATAATTACGAACACTATAATGGAATGGATGGAATATTAGTTTTTTTTATATAAATGTTATTCTTAATTAATTAAGAGAGAGTAAATACTTCATATAATTGTTGAAATTTAGAGTTCGACTACGGTGCACTGTGACACCGGTGCACCTAAACCATTTCAGCTGTTAAATTAAATTATAATTGAATTCCTACCATTATTTAATTTAAATAATTAAAAATTAAAATAGAATAACCACCCATTGTTTATACTTCTGACTTATGAATTCTAAAGTGCACGTAGAATAAGCCTGAAATTTATGGACAAATTGAGGATAAAAAGTTATTACCTCAAAATAGGAGTATATATTAGGAAATAGATGCTCCACATGCACCAACTATTTTTCTCGCATGGAAATGGCTGCCTGAGACACCTTTCTGAATCTTTTTTTTTGTACATAATATTTATGATTTTTTTATTGTACATAGGAGTTCACTTTTTGGTGCACATATAAATATTGTATGTAGCATAAAATATTATGTGCGGCACATTGTAGGGATAATCTTAGAATATCACTATATAATTATGTAGTTAATAATTATATTTTTTTTATATTTATATCTCATAATAATTAATGAACTTTCACTATACTTTATAGTAAACACATTATTAAAGTAAATTAAAATAGAAAAAAAGTATTCATTTGCGTTGAGGAGTGTAGATATTGTATTAATAATAGTAACAACATTAATTAATTCAAATTAAATATTTTGATCAGGTCATGAATAGGAGTACGGTCGCAAGGAGAGTTATCTTTTTCATTTGGTTTACTTTCTGTTCTCTTACTTAATTTTTGTTTGGTTATTTAGGGAATATTTGTTTTCAGTTTTAAAACTATATATTGACTTTTAAAAATGCATTTAAATTTAAAAATACTTTTATATACACCTACTAATCATATTGATTCAAAGATCTTTATTAAAAAACATATATACAATTTATACAATTTATATTAGATTATATTTAACAAATTTTGTATTAGTTTTTTTTTAATGAACAACTAAATATAAAAAAAAATCATTCATTGAGAATCATGTATAAATTATTATTGAGTAAATATAATACATATAGGTGTATATATGGAAATTAACTACGTGTTTTGGGTGCACGAAATATCACTTTAGTTTTTAATAAGTACTCCATATCACACATTATTTTTAGGGTGCGGGTATTTGTACTCCAAAAATACTAAATGTACCTCGCATAAATTTAGAATATAATATCTCAAACTAATAAGACTTAAATAACCTTTTAACCATTTGTACCCAAATTTTGTTAAGGGTAGATCCTGGGTTAGACTGTCTCACGAATCATAATTCGTGAAATGGGTTAGTGATGATTCGTGGGATGAATTATTCATTAATCCAAATAAATATATTTCATATTAAATTAAAAAACAAACTAAATGATAAAAGGGCTCTGTTTGGCATAAGCTAATTAACACAGCCTTTCTACTGAACATCCAAATTTTTTCACGCACGCCTACATAAACTTCCGGTTGCGGATATTGCGTAAAAAAAATACGTAAATTTCGGAACTCCCATAATTTTTTTTTCACTTTTAATTAATTTTTTTTATATATTACTCCTATTATAATTAATTATTATTATTATTATTATTAATTATTCATTAATTTGTTTAACTGTTTTATTATCACTATTTTATTGATTTATTATTTTAGTATTAAAAATATTATCACTTTATATTCATCCTACAAATTATTCATAAAGTAATTAAATTAAACAGTTGTCACTTTTTTTTTATCATGTATCACTTTTTGTTAAACATGTTATCACTTTTTATTTCAATGAATTATTTAGAAAATAATTTAATTAGACAGATATCACTTTTCTTTGATTAGAAATCACTTTTTATTAAAATGTTATAATTTTTTATTATTCCCGTAAATTGTTTGTGAAATACATTTTTTTTAATTAGTTATCACTTTTCTATGAGAGATGTTATCACTTTTCTTTTAAAATTTATTACTTTTCATTTATACTATAAATTGTTCATGAAATATAGTTCACAACAAAATTATTACTTTCCATCAATTGTGTATCACATTATATAAATTTATAAATAAATTAAAAAATAAATTAAATAAATAACAAATTTAAAATTAATAAAATTTAAATAATAAAAAATATAAATTAAAAGAAACAAAAGGTAATATATATATATATATATATATATATATATATATATATATCTTAAGTATACTATAACAGAAACTTTTTTGCATGCGTGTCGTCTCCAGAGCGCTGTAATGTGACGTGTAATTTTCTCAATTTTTTGAAATTTTTAATACTTTTTTAATATTTTCCTTATTTTCTTTTAATTATCTTCCTTATTTATTTATTTTTTAAAAATAATGTGTTTTTTATTTTAATAATGATTAAATTTTTAATATTTTATTTATTTATTTGGGTATCATTAATTAATTTATTAAATCTTTTAATACCATAAATTAATTAATATCAATAAAATTAAATCATATATATAAAGGGAAAAAAGAATATTTCATATAAAATTCTCTCTCACTCCACCTATAAATATGACTTTTTTGTTATTCATCTAAATACACACATTTAATTCTCCAAGAGGAATATGAGTTTTTTTCAAGTTCCTCTATAGAATTGAATTATGAAAGTATAAAAATTTATTTCGATAGAGCCAATCAAATAGAGATTAGATCTACCTCTAAAAAATCGATTCAATTATTCTTCAAGAGAAAGAGAACTGATTCAAGTATTCTTGAATCGATTTACCTCTTGAGAATCGATTCTTCAAGAGGAAGAGAATCAACTTAAGTATTCTTGAATAGATTTACATCTTAAAAATTGATTTCAAGAGTAAGAGGATCGATTCAAGTATCTTAAATCGATTTACATCTTAAAAATCGATTCTTCAAGAGAAAAATAAATCAATTCAAGTATTACCTCTTAAGAATCGATTTAAGTATTTTTTAAGATATACCTCTAAAGTATTGATTCAAGTATATTCTTCAAGTGAAAGAGGATCGACGATTCAAGTACTCTTGAATTGAGTATTGATTCAAGTATTCTTCTCAATTACTCTTGAATCGATTTTCCTCTAAAGAATAAGAGGTTAAAAAAATAATTCATGTATAGAATCGAAAGCTTAAGTTCTTTAAGCTAAATTATTATTTCATATCAAATAACATTAAATGAGTTTGTTAATATTTGTTAATTTTTTAAATTTAGTATATTAGTATTTATTTATTTACATATATCTTAGTTATTCAATTATGACATATGAATTATAAAATTTATTTTCTTTAGTTGTTTATATAATTTTAAATCTAAGGTAAAATATTAAAAAATATATTACAGAAATTAAGAATAAAATGTTACTCCTAAAAATATATTTATTTGATTGTTATAATAATATATTAAATAAAAATAAATCTATTATTATTATTAATATTATAATTATAATATGTTGATTTTAATCACATTCAAATAATACTTACATTAACAAAATTGGCGTGGATACTATCATCATATCTAAAATAGTGCATTAATTAATAAAATTGATGTGGATACTAATCTATTTATTTTAAAATTATTATCGTAAATAAACATCCCCTCATATTATATGACGTGTAATTTTCTCAAATTTTTGAAAATTTTAATACTCTTTTTAGGGTAGGTCTTGCGTGAGACCATCTCACGTGAGACCATTTTCACTTTTTAAAATAGTTATCAATTTCACTATAAAATGTTACTCCCTCCGTCCCACGTATTTTTACCCACTTTCCATTTTGGGGTGTCCCACGTATTTTTACCCATTCCATTTTTGGAAAAAATACATAATATTTTATTACATACTTTTTACAATCCTAACAACTTTAATTACTTTTTTACACTTTATTCATCATTCCCAACAACTTTATTCACTTTTTCTTTTCAAATTACTAATTTATCCCTACTTTCTCTTACATTATATATTAAAAAAATAAAACGTCTTAATCTCCGTGCCCGTACAAACGGGTAAAAATACCCGGGACGGAGGGAGTATTACTTTTTATTTATACTATAAATTGTTCATGAAATAACATTATTACTTTTCATTAACTTATTATCACTTTCCTATATAAAAGTTATCACTTTCTGACCGTCTCACGTAAACCCTTACGTGAGACGGTCTCACACAAGTCTTTGCCCTTTTTTTAATACTTTCGTTATTTACTTTTAATTAACTTCCTTATTTAATATTTTGTTTTTTAAATAATGATTGAATTTTTAATATTTTATTATTTATTTGGGTATCATTAATTAATTACTAAATCTTTTAATATAATAAATTTATTAATTTTAAATTAAATCATATATATAAAGGGGGAAAAAATATTCCATATAATATTCTCTCTCACTCCACCTATATATAAGACTTTTTAGTTATTCATTCTAAATACACATTCGACTCTCCAAGAGGAATAAGAGTTTTCTTCAAGTTTCTCTAGAGAATTAATTTATGAAATTATATACAATTTTATTTCGACTGAGCGAATCAACTAGAGATTCGATCTACCTCTAAAAAATTGATTCAAGTATTCTTCAAGAGGAAGAGAATAGATTCAAGTATTCTTGAATCGATTTACCTATTAAGAATCGATTTTTCAAGAGAAAGATAATCGATTCAAGTATTCTTTAATAGATTTACATCTTAAAAATTAATTTTTCAAAAGTAAGAGGATCCCTTAATCAATTCACATCTTAAGAATTGTTTCTTCAAGAGAAAAAAATCGATTCAAGTATTACCTCTTAAGAATCGATTCAAGTATTCTTTAAGATCACCTTTAAAGTATTGATTCAAATATTCTTCAAGTGAAAGAGGATCGACAATTCAAGTACTCTTGAATCGATTTACCTCTAGAGAATAAGAGGTTGAAAAATTAATTCTTGTATATAATCGAAAGCTTAAGTTCTTTAAGATAAATTATTATTTCATATCAAATAACATTAAAATTGAGTTTGTAAATATTTGTTAATTTTTTAGATTTTAGTATATTAATATTTATTTATTTACATACTCCCTCTGTCCCATTTTAATCTTTACATATTTTTAATTTGGACGTCCCATTTCAATCTTTACATATTTCTAATTTGGACGTCCCATTTCAATCTTTACATTTTTCTTTTTAGTAAATAAGACACACACAAATTAATTATTTTTGTCTTTATGGACCCACACATCACACTAATACGCATACCTACTTTATATTAAAATATTATTTCTCTTACCTCACTATACATTAAAATACGGAGTACATTCCTTAATCTACGCGTAAAAATAAAAAGTAAACGTAAAGTTTAAAATGGAAAGGAGGGAGTATATCTTAATTGTTCAATTATGACTTATGAATTATAAAAAAAAAAATTTTAGTTGTTTATATAATTTGAAACTAATAAAATTAAATAAAAAAATTATAAATTCATTACAAATTTATAAATATTTAAAATAATATTATATATAAATTAATTTTATTTATATTATATCTATGTTTTACATTAGTTTCTTAAAAATAACATTAAGAAGTAGAATTATTATTATATAGTTATTTAAGAAATACTAAACCATAATCATGAGTAAAATGTAGTACTCCATTTAAATATTATTTATGATATTACGTATATTAATATATATATATATATATATATATATATATATATATATATATATATATATATATATATATATATATATATATAAGTATAATATAGCAAAGTTATTTTTCGTTAACGTGTTGTTCAATTGAGTTTTTTTATATATAATTGATATATATTTTAGACAAATAGTAAAAATTAAGGATTTATTACTAAGAGTTACATATTTTGATCATAATTGCATTTAAATACAATAAAAAAATGAAATACTAACAACTATAGAAATATACAACAAAGAGATAAAATTGTCCTTATATGGTTGCAATTATTTTAGATAGTCAGGGGGAGTAATAAATAGTTTTCAATTGTATTTTGTTATAAAGTAACATTTAAAAAAAAATACAAGTCAAGATTATTTCAAATAATTAGAATATATGTATATATATATTAACTTTTTACATGATTTAGTTATACGTTGCATCATCAAAAGTCAAATGTTATAATTTGTTGCAAATTATTTACATTGATGAAAGAAATTGTCTAACTATTAAAAAAATCGGTTTAATTAATATTGTTACATTATATAATACAGATTATTTAATTATAAAAAATAAGAATAATAATTAAAAGATCCGCGTCGTACGCGGGTTTGATACTAGTGTATAATATATATATATATATATATATATATATATATATATATATATATATATATATAAAATATAAAACACTAGTTACATAATTAATTTTTCAATTTTCTAATTTAATTACAACCAAACAAGGCCCTTTAAAATATACTTAATGTGTTAATGGGTGATCCGTCTCACATAAGGGGATCCGTGAGACGGTCTCACCCAAGTCTTTCCCTTTCTTTAAACTTACCCCATTTATTAAACCTTAATTTAATTTCTTTTTGATTAAATTTATCCGTAAAAAAATATAAAAAATCTCTTATTAATAAAATTTAAATAATATGATATCATTTATGCCAATCATGCTCTGCGCGTAATACCACAGTGAATGCAAATGATCAAGTTTAGTTAGGGTTTAGATTCTTATGCAATTTGTTTGTCGAATCATTTTATCGATTAGTCTTCTATGATGTTCATTATTAGCTTTATGAGCTTTATTATAGGGGATGTTGATGGTCGTTTTTAGTGGGCCATATTATGATAAATCAAGCTTAACTGAACATTAAAACAGATTCATTGAATACAATAATTTTTCTCGTCGCCCCATTAATTAGGAGCCCTTACCATATTATTGATATTTGCCTTCCAGGTTCTATGAAGGAACATTACATTTGTAGAGAGAGAAATACATGTGAGTTTTTAGAGAGATAAAGTGAAGTGAAGAAGATGAAGTTGGAGTGAAGTGCCAATCAAGTATCGTGTCCTTCCTTCTTGTAGATGCATTATCTTTATAGGAGATATTTTGGTGGATGGTCCCCCTTTGATTTGCCAAATATTGTCACGTGTCCCTTCAAGGACAATGATGATTCTGACATGTCCCCCTCACACTCTATGCATGCTGCGTTCTGGTCAGGGTGAGAATATTTAATGGGCTGGTAGCATTCTGATTGGTTGATCAGCTGATGGACGATGAGCTGATGGTTAGGGCCGAGACCTAGACCTTATTCTCGGTGTCGGCTTCTTCTACCTTCTGCCCAGTCAGCATGTTGGTCGATTTCCATGGCATTCTTTCAGGGCGCGTTCAAATCTCACTCTTATCAGTTTATCTTCCGGGTTGACCGCGCGTGTAAGTCACGCCTTATATCGGGTATAAACACCCATAACATTAGCCCTCGAGGTTGCTTCTTGTGTGAAACTACAAGGAGAAATCTCGAACCTGAGCTCTAAAATTTCATCGATCTATTTAAAAACCTCCATACGAGAAAACCTAGTGGGAAAAACTCGTATGTAGGAAAAAGAGTACCGTAAGAACTTAGAACTCTGATGTAGAATGTACCCTCTTCTATCTGCTTATCCATCAGCGTGAATGTCGTACATGTGTAATGATAGGAAATCTTTTCTTCTTTCTACTTCATTTGTCCGATCGTTGATTTCAACCTTGTGGAATTGACATATTCTTCCATACTTTAATCAACCGACTATTTAGTTTAGCTTTTCTTCTTCAGCCCCAAGATGTAGTATCGGTCTTATCTTCAGCCCCTGAGTTCCCAAGATGGGGTGTCAGGTTCTTAATCTTTCCTTTCAGTGTGATCGGTCTTTTCCATTCAGACATCAGCATGATTTTCCTCTATGCTTTAACCGATTGAGCTATTCTTCTCGGAGGCTTGCATCGGCTATTCATTCTTAGATCAATCATCATCTCTGTTTGAGTGTTGTGATCTTCTTCTCCTTGATTTGAGACTTCATCTATACTCTAAACAACTGAGCTATTTCCTCCAATTTTTGTTGAAATCGGGTCTTCATCCCCCAAAGTGTTAACACAGGTTTTGAATTGGAGAGATCATGCCGATCTAATCCCATTTGTTTTTAACCGCTCCCATTTAGTATTTGAGCTACACGCTCTAACCAACTAAGTCATCTATCTTTATAGAGAGTTCATTCATATATTTTTGAATCATATTCACTTTTGATCGGCTCTTGGCCCCTTTTATATTGGAAAGATCATGCCGATATAATCCCATTTGTTTTTAACCATAACCTTTGAGTATTTAAGCAAAACGCTCTAACCAATCGAGCTATCTCTCTTCATGGAGAGATTGCAGATATAATTCTATTTGTTTTTAACCGCTCCTTCAAGTATTTGAGCTACACGCTCTAACCAACTGAGCTATCTCTCCTCATAGAGAGATTTTTTACATTGTGAGCCCCCCGAGCTACATTGATTATTCATATTGCGAGCCCCCGAACTATATTGGAAGCCATGCCTTGCATTTTTACTGATTCTTATGTCAATGATGATGTTAATGATGCATATGATATGGTGATGAGTATGTTTTTAAGTCGTGACTCATTTTTTTTATTGGTACTTGGCCTTTTTTCCGAGTTGTAACTTGTCTTTCCATTCTGTGGGCGGAGGATAAGACAATATTCTCATTCCCGCTTTTTTTTTTATTTTTAATCCGACCTCATATTCCTTTCTCTTCTTGGAGTTGATATCCCGACATCAAATTTTCCAACACAATCGTTCTCCATGAATTCCGATACTAAAATTTTCCACGAATATGGATAGAATGATTTCCATAAAGTCCGATACCGTAATTTTCTGTAAAGTCCGATACTGTAAATTCCTATACTATATTTTTCATAAAATCCGATACCGATATTGCTATTTCCCATAAATTCCGATAACATGATTTCCATAAATTCCAATAACATAATTTCCATAAATTCCAATACCATATTTTTCCATAAAATTCGATACCGATATCGTAATTTCCCATAAATTCCAATACCATAATTTTCCATAAAATCTGATACCATAATTTTCCATAAAATCCGATACCGATATCGCAATTTCCCATAAATTCCGATAATATGATTTCCATAAATTCCAATAACATAATTTCCATAAAATCCGGTACCGATATCGCAATTTCACATAAATTCCAATACCATAATTTTCCATAAAATCCGATACTATAATTTTCCATAAAATCCGATACATAATTTTTCATAAAATTCGATACCGATATCGCAATTTTTCATAAATTCCGATAACATGATTTTCATAAATTCCAATAACATAATTTTCTATAAAATTCGATACCATAATTTTCCATAAAATCCAATACCATAATTTTTCATAAAATTCAATATCATAATTTTTCCTAAAATCTGATATCGTAATTTTCCACGAATACCGATACCATAATTTCCCACAAATTCCAATAACATTATTTCCATAAACTCCGATACCGTAATTTTCCACCAATTTCGATATCGTAATTTTCCACAAATTCTGACATTTAATTTCTATGAATTTCAATAAGATTTTCCTCATCCATAAGATTTTCCATCATAAGGAGTTGATATCTAACATAAGATTTTCCACTGTAAGATTTTTCTTCTTTACTTTTGATGTTGATATCTTGATATAAGATTTTTCATCCAAAAGATTCTCCTTCCGACATCAGATTTTCCATCCAAAAATTTTCCTTCCAACATTATATTTTCCATAAAATCCCATTTTCCTCTTTATTACGCTCTAATCAACTAAGTTATTCCAACCAACCTTTTCCCAATAAATGTTGTAGCTTTTTCTTTTAGCAGCACAAGGTGTTACTCAACTGCCTCTAAGAAATTCGACATTTGCTTTCTTTTAAGATTGAAATCGAGTTTAGGCCAGCACGCTCTAACCCACTGAACTACCAATCTTTCTTTCTTTTTACATGCTAAATTTTTCCCTTTCTTTAAGACTCTTCTTGGTTGAAGGATAATTCTCATTGATTTTTGTTTTGAGTTGGCACTGCCTTCTATTGTTGATAGTTGATGTTGGAGTTCTGCTTTTTTTTCCATCATTTATGCGCTAACCAATTGCTCCACCATCTTCTCGAATTGGATTGGAGGAATTGGATTTCCTTTTTCCTTTATTCCGACTTCTCTATTCTGTTGAGATTTCATTATTCCAATTTCTTTACTCTGTTGAGATTTCATCTTGCCGAGAATACCTTTACGCCAGATATAACTAAACATATTTTTCTTCCTTTTTATTCGAACTCTGATTCCACGCTTTAACCCACCGAGCTACAATCCTTTTCTCATTGTAGATTGGAGTTTTTATGAAACTGGAACACCTTTGAAGTCTGGCCTTATTTCTTGAGGGATGAAGTTGACTTAAATAGAGGCTGAAGTTCCACTCTTATCTTGTTGAAGGATGATGCTGATTGATCTTTCTTGAACAGCTGATGAAAGAAGTTGAATATTTTTTTTCAACCACCTCTGTTTTCTTTCTTTTCTTCATATCCGAACATCTGACCTCCGAGGTATCCGAGCTATGAGGGCATATCTGATCTCCAATAGATGATGTCAGATTTCCATTTCAATCCACGTTCTAACCAACTAAGCTAGCTTGCTTTCTTTCTTGAAGATTACATGACCATGACCTCCACTGACCTTCGAAGTAAGAGAGCAGAACATCCGAATCCGACCACCGATGGATGGATGAGGTTGGATTTTCCTTCAATCCATGCTCTAACTAACTGAGCTAGCTGATTTCTTTCTTGAAGATAACGTGACCTCCTCTGAGCTCCGAAGTAAGAGGGTCGAACATTCGAGATGGATGGATGAATAAAGTTAGATTTCCAAGTAAAAGAGCAGAACATCAGAATTCGACCACCGATGATGGATGAGGTTGGATTCCTTTAATCCACGCTCTAACCAACTAAGCTAGCTGATTTCTTTCTTGAAGATAACGTGACCTCCTCTAAGCTCCGAGGTAAGAGGGTTGAACATTCGAGCTGGATGGATGGATAAGGTTGGATTTCCTTTCAATCCACACTGATTTCTTTCTTGGAGTATTGGACTCAGACCTCGGCCTCAGGTCTTTTGTGATTTCTTTTCTGCTCAAATCTTAGTAGTTAATAACCAACTCTCTAACCCACCGAGCTAATCTTATGCCTTCTTCTTAAATTCTTCCTTACACACCCTTTTTCCTTGATATGATGTAAGACAGATAATATCTATGCTCTACCAAATAAGCTATGTTAAATTTTTTTCTTTTTTTCTTCCATTTGAAAATACGTCTTCTTCATACCCTAGCTTATGGAGACCTCGGCCTCTACATCTTCCTTCATACCCTAGCTGATGGAGACCTCTGCCTCTACATCTTCAGCTGATGAGGACCTCGGCCTCTACATCCTCAACTGGATGACGAACTCAGACTCTTCATCTTCAGGTGGAATCTTTATTTCTTTATGTGGAATCTCATCTACAACATGCTCTAACCAATCGAGCTATATACCGACCCACATTTTTTTATCATTATTTCTTCTTCCTTTCTTGATCACCTGCTCCTTCATCATCGGAACTCAGCCTCAGACTTACTTTTTTTTTGTTTCCTCTTCTTAGCTGGGAAGAAACCCGCTTCTTCAGCTGCATAACCAATTCTCTAACCAACTGAACTAATCTTATTTGTCTTCTTCTTACATTCCTCTTTACACGCTATTTTCCTCGGTATTATGTAAGAATTGGATTCTCACAGTTAACATCTACGCTCTAGCAACTGAGCTATGTCGAATTCTTTTCTTTCTTTCTTCCATCTGAAGACACGTTTTTTCATACCCAGCTGGATGGAGGCTGCTGCCTCGACATCTCTAGCTGGAATCTTTATTTATCACGTACACTTCATCCACTACATGTTCTAACCAATTGAGCTATACCTCGGCCTCGACATCTCCAATGATTTCTTTCTTTCTTCTTTGCATTGTGATGAGCGTTTTCTTTGCACACAAAATTAATTCCCAAGTATTAGGATATCAGTTGCAGCTTAAGCAAGCGACCAAGTTAATTATCGAACCCAAAAGACGGCGTATTATCAATTTAATTACTTACTAAATTAATTAAGATGAATGGCAATTAAGTTTGAGGTTTGATTATCAACTACTAAACAATTAATTAAAATAACAAATAAAATAAATAACATCAGAATAATATGAAAGTTAATCAAGTATGGAGAATAGGTAGCCCTAGGATAATCCAGTTTCACTCATTAATTTCCTTTTTGTGTATCAATGTCCAACTCTGCCTTGTGGATTATGGACACATCACTAAACCATGCATATCTACTCTATAGACACAAGCAAACATGCGTATAACACTTGAATAACCTTGGAGCAAGAGATATAATTCCACCCCTCCTTTTTAGGTACTATCAATATCAGTTATTTTCCTGGCTAATTGGTACTCTAACCTGATATGATCTCCCTTTATAGGTACTATGAAATTATCCTCTTTATCCTACTTACTAACCCGAATTCAATTCAATTAATAAGTATTCATATAAGATAGTTCTAATGAAGCTTCAGAGTCCCCTTACTTAGAATCATAACATGGAATTCTGCTAAGTAGCACTCAATCAATAACCAAGATATATATTCAGACTCTATATAACAGTTAATAATGCACAAAACAACTCTGAGTATGAATTAAAAACGCATAGTCATATATAAAATAAATCCACAAGTAGTGTTGTACGGAGTATACACACGAAAGTTCAATTAATTCATAGAAACCTTCAAAACCCTAGATCTACCAAAATGGTTCTAGCCCATGATGTTACGAAGAATAATCATGGAGGTTGGATAGATCTTACCCATATATCTGAAAAATACAAGATAAATTAAGAAACGATAAAAACCCTAGATGTGGGCATCGTCGCGTCCTTTTCCATCTTGAATACTCCTCTTGGTTCTCCTCTTGATTCAGTAGACGAATCTTCAAAGTGATGGATGGATGGAGGAAAGAATGTGGATGATGGTTGGGGGTGATCCCCTTTGTGGACCCCCCAACCCTTGTGGGGTGTAGGATGATTGTGTTGTGGGTGCCTTCTCACATGAATAATGATGTAAAATATATATAGGTGTGAGAAGGGAATTAAATAAGGAAATAAAAGATATGGGTGAATCATGGAGGATTATGTGATAAGGAGATTAATTGTGCTCCAAGAAATAAGTAATTTTAGGAAAATTTTGGAAATTCTCGAAAATTCTCGCTTGCAGCTGCGCGACTTCACAATTTTGAGCATAACTTCCTCGTCCAAACTCAAATTTAGTGATTCTTGTACTCACGTGATCCTCTTTTCCTTAGATTTCTATCCATATAAAAATCTCACCAAAAGTCCAACATTTGAAGATGTAACAAGTCATGTAAGGTGGAACATCGTGCTGAGTAGAAATAGCTTGCGATGTCACCATTTCGATCATAACTTTCTAGTTTGGACTCATATTGAGGTGTTTCTTACACTAAAAAGACCCACTCTTCTGTGGCTTTCCAACCATGTATCACACTTTTATTTTTCAGCTCCACATGAATATAAAAAAATTAAATAAGTTGAACGTGTGTTTTTCAGCATTCTTGCACAAATTGCACCTTTTCTCCAACTTTGCACTTTTGATCATTTTTCCACCTAAAACACAATAAAACACCTCAAATGCATCTTTTACTCAAATATATCAAATATAAGACACTTGTGCTAATATATGACAATAATTCACATAAAAAGGTGTTAAATTGGATACTAAAACACGCTTATTTTCACTCTCATCACATTGTCGGACCTCTGCCCTTAGTCTCATGCATTTTACTTTTCATTCTCCTTAATTTCTGCCTCTTATTTCATGATTGACTTGATTTCTTTTCTTTCATGCTCTAACCAATTGAGCTTATTGACATCACTCTTTTTCATAATGGATACTCTACCTCGGCTACCAACTTCAACCATGGTTGTTCAGTTGCTGGGTGTTTCAACGTTAGCCCTCCCTACTTTTCTCAAGGAGTCCGCTGTTGGCCATGCTCTAACTGACTGAGCTATTTTTATCAAATCTTATTCTTATTCATATTTTCTTTCTTTCTTCTAACCTCGAGTATGAGAGAATTGTAAAAGGCTGACCTCAAATTCTTCTTTGAAGCCATGAATTTTAAAAAAAAATCCGGCCTCTTCCTCTGTTTCTTTCTTTTTGATAGACTCAACATTAGATCAGAATCTATTGTTGAACCGTTTTTCTTTCTCCTTTGATATAACCTCCATTATCCTTGTTGGATTAACCGTTCTAACTAACTAATTGATAGAAGTTGGATGGAAAAGGGTAATTCAACTTGCTTTCCTTCTGTCCTTCTTTCTTTCCTTTAATTTTTCTTCGCTGAAAGATACGATATCAGTCAGCCTACTCAAATTCTCAACATGCGTTTAACTGCTAGGCTCTCCCAACTGAGATATGTCAATTCTTTCCAACTTCTTCTCCCATGTTTAACCTCAAATATGGCTAATAACAACGCTCTAATAACGAAGCTACCCTTTTGCGCCAATATAATTTCTCATGATATCTAGTTCATCCTAATTGGATATGGCTAATAGCAACGCTCTAATCAACGAAGCTATCCTTTTGCGCCAATATATTTTGTTATGTTGTTTTCTTCATCCTAGTTGGATATGGCTAGTAGCAACGCTCTAATCAACGAAGCTACCCTTTTGTACCAATATATTTTGTTATGTTATTTTCTTCATCCTAGTTGGATATGGCTAGTAGCAACGCTCTGATCAACGAAGCTACCCTTTGCCGATATGGACCTTCGATGGATGAAGTTCAGTCCACGCTTTAACCCACTAAGCTAACTTTTTTCTTTCTTATTTTTTTCTTCACTTCTGCACCCATTCCCTTCTTCATGCAAGGTCAGCCTTCATATGCTCTAACTGACCATGCTATTTGAATTCATACTCTTTTTTTATTTTCTTCTTCCTTCTCCAACATGCCTTATATATTTTGAGCATGAAGACCCTCAACTTCTACCCTCAGATGGATGGAGCATCAGCTCTACACCTTGGGTGGAGCCTCGACTTCTATACCTTGGCCGAAATATCAACCATGACACCTCATTTGGATGGAACGTTTGCTTCTACACTTCAGCTGGGTGGAGTCTTCGTTCCTACATCTCACATGGGTGGAGCATTGGCTTCTACACCTCATATGGATGGAACGTGCTTCTACACCTCAGCTGGATGGAGCCTCATTTTTTCTATCCAGTCTGCATGTAACCACACCCTACACTTTAACCAATTGAGCTATCTCTTTTCCTTTCTCATTTCTTATCTTCCTTATTTTTTCCTGTCTTCTGACCAACTTCCTTTTTCATCGCTCGGCTGACATCCTTCCTTTCTTATCGGTATCCACATGGGATCGGCCTCGATATATTTAAAACACGTTTTCTGCCTTTCTCTTCTTTTCTTCTGCCACATCGATCGGTCTCCTTCCTCGGTCTCGGACTCCTTTTTTTACTTGATAAGAAAAACACGCTCTAACCAACTGAACTACAAATGAGATCTTAGTTGAACCCAAACTTATGTTTTCTCCTCGGCCTCGGCCTCCTTTATCTTTATCCTCGGTCTCGGCCTCGGCCGTCGATATCGGACTTTGACCTTTTTTTAATGCCTTTTTTGCTTTCTTATTCTATTTGCGTCGGTCAGCCTTAGTCATGTTTCACAATTGGTCATCCTTCCTTTCTTATTGGTATCCACATGGGATCGGCCTCAATATATTTAAAACACATTTTCTGCCTTTCTCTTCCTTTCTTCTGCCACATCGGTCGGTCTCCTTCTTTGGTCTCGGCCTTCTTTCTTTTTTTTACTTGATGAGAAAAACATGCTCTAATCGACTGAGTTATACATTACATTGGTCAGCCTCTTCTCAAATATCATCAGCCTCGACACTGTAACATGAGTTCTCCTTTTATTTCTGTTCTACATTTGTTGGCCTCGACAGGTTTTACAGTTGATGAGTGACACACGCTCTAACCAACTGAGCTACACATCACATGGTCTTTTCAAATATCATGGGCAACCCCTTTTCTGCTTTCACTTCTGCCTCAGCCCCCTTTTTTTGTAGCCTTTTCTTCTTTTTTCTTCCTTTCTTATATCTCACCACGACATGTTTACAGATGATGACAAAAACACACTCTAACCAACTGAACTACAAATTATCTCTTAACTGAAGCCGAATCCTGAGCTTATCCTTTCTTCTTCACATTTAGCATATATTCCAGATTTAGCATAAGATTTATGTAAAATATGCTTTCCACTTCAGATTTAGCATAAGACATAAGTAAAACATGCTCTCTACTCCAAATTTAGCATAAGACATGAGAAATACTAGAACATGCGACATTTCCGTTATTCCATTCTTCTGTGTTATTTATTTATTTATTTCTTTGATTTTTGCAAATTTAAGATGGAGATGTTAATCTTACCTCAGAGTCATCTCTTAAGATGAGTCCTTCCTCTTCTTCATGTAGAGAAGTTTAGTCTCTCATCAGGAGAAATGTGCTAAACATAAATGGGAATTTCTTCTTTTTTCTTTCTTCAGCGACATACGTTGTTTGGTAGCTCATTCCTTTTTTTATTTCAGATCTCTCTCGGATCTCGTTCTTCTTCCTTTTGTATCGAGCGAAACACGCTCTAACCAACTGAGCTATACCCAGTCTTTTTCTTTCGATAACGACATGCGTTCTTCTTTCTTTCTTTTTTCATTCTGAATATCGGTGCCAACCACTCCATGAACATTGTCGCAGCTCAACCTTGTCAACTGAACTGAGGGAGCTGAGGCATATTCATGGATAATGGTTCATCTTATTTCATCACGAAGATCAATGCCGGTCACTCCACGAACACCGTCGAAGCTCAACCTTATCGGCTGAACCGGGAGAGTTGAGGTGTATTCATGGATAATGGTCCGTATTTTCTCGTTTATTTCTCTGGTTTTTTCAAGATCTTATAGTACCAAGTGTTGGATTGTATACTAAAAGTCTAGCTTTAGTATGCATAATATTTTAACAATTTATTTGAAATGAGAATCATATGATCAAATGATTGCGTCTTATAAATAGTCCACTTACTTTATATTGTAGATAATATATTGTGCGACAACATGGGAAAGATCATATTATCAGTTTTCTTATAAAGTATAAATAGATGCTCACAACCGAGATAGATGAGGACTCTCTATCGGGATGGTTGTAGTGTGATTTGGTAATAGTTTGTCTTGACTATAAAATCACATTAGTGCACTTTGTGTATTGAGCAGGACCGCTTAAGATCGTTCGATTTTTACTGACTATATAGGAGAACTTGATCTCTATTATTATGGATGTTCGTGCTCTAATCCCTATACAATAATCTCGACACGTAAGGCAGTATGTATTTCTTTGATTCATCAATGGGTGAGATTTACATGTAATTAAATCAATAAACTCGGTAAGTTGGAAAATAATATTGTCTCTATGGTGTGCTGTTGATTGTAGAAGGAATCCATGTCCGACATAGTTTGATGATGTCCTCTTGAGGAGCTCATAAGGATTATCATGTAAACCCTGCAGGTGGATTTATTCTGGTATGATAATAAGGTTGAGTAGTACTACTCTCGGATAAGATATTAATTAATGGAGTTGTCAGTAACTTAATTAATTAATGGGCATTGTATATCTTAAACATGTGGAGACTAACGGGCTAATAATAAGAAGGAGCCCATAACGTAATTATGGGATTAGAACGGTAGTGCAGTAATAATATTTTAGTGGTATATATTATTATTATTGGACTTGAGTATAAGCTTTAGGCTAAGCTTGGATACTTAAACCCAATGGAGACCCAACTCTAATTTCTCCTCCTGGTCCCTACTGTAGCCCATATATAAGTCATCTAAGCTGTCTTGAAATCCTATTTGATACATGTCTAACATTATGAGGAGGGTGAGGGAATAGCAGATTGAGAAGATCTCAAAGACCATCGCCCACATGACGTCGAGATTGGACTTGGGAATACAGCAGAAGATCAGAAGGTTATTTGTTGTTGCTGTTCGTCAACTTCCATGATTTTTCTAAAATTGTGTGAAACTCCAAACTGGACATATTGTAAACTGTTGGAAAGCCATTGAAGAGAGAATCGTTTTGGCGCATAGATCACTCAAATCTGAGATCGGATGAGAGAGTTATGCCCAAAACAGTGAGGCTACATAGGCTACCAGTGAGAATTCATCTTCTTCTTCAACATACCCTGGTGAAAGGTAATACATTTCTATATTTCTTGCTTCTATTGATTTAGAAACGCATGGAACCCTAACGATTCACGTTAATCAAATAATCGAATGTCAACACCAAGTTCGGGATCTGTCTTGCTGATGTCACGTATTTCGGCTCTGGTACTTGGATGTGGATTTGGTTGCCACTCTGGGTCACGTTTTGTCATACTCGGGTACCTCCTGGTGTTGTTTCGCTCACTTCTTTCATGGAATCGATTATCACCATTTTTCTCAAATCTTTTGGATAGTAGTGGCACACGCTGTAACATACCGAGTCAGTCTTCTTCTTTCCACAGCTACACATGCTGCTTGGCGATTTCATCCAGATCATGTTCTTTTTTTGCATCTCCTTTACGGGATCTTGTATTCCTCTTTAGGTAACACGGGTTACGCGCGCTAACCAGCTGCACCACCAAGTTTTCTACTTCTTTTTAATTTGCAAGCTGAAGTAAAATACCTTGTAAACATTTTCATGGAAGGTGCCTAATAGCTTCTAGATCTCCACCCACAAGTGGAAGAATAAAAGATTTTTGAGAGCAGATGGTTGAATCTTTGAAACAGGGAAGTTCTGTGAACAGATCTCTCTTAGGTTTAAAGAGAGAAATAAAGAAATATTTGGGTTTTCTGGGTTCCTTCAGTTACAGAAAGAACAAAAAATGATGGAAACAGATGAACTCCGGTGGATAACGACGGAGAAAACTACAAAATCTAGACAGAGCATTTCCCACAAATGGCGCCAACTGTTGATGATCGTTTAGTGGGTCATATTAAGATAAATCAAGCTAACCGGATACTAAAACGGACTCATCGAACACAGTAATTTTCTCCGATGCCCCTTTAATTAGGAGCCCTTACCATATTATTGATATTTTCCTTTCAGGTTTCATGAAGGAACATTATATTTGTAGAGAGAGAAATACATGTGAGTTTTTAGAGAGATAAAGTGAAGTGGAGAAGATGAAGTTGGAGTGAAGTGCCAACCAAGTATTGTGTCCTTCCTTCTTGCAGATGCATTGTCTTTATAGGAGATATTTTGGTGGATGGCCCCCCTTTGATTTGTCAAATATTGCCACGTTTCCCTTCAAGGACAATGATGATTCTGACATGTCCCCCTCACACTCTATGCATGATGCGTTCTGGTCGGGGTGAGAATATTTAATGGGCCAATAGCATTCTGATAGGTTGATCAGCTGATGGCTGATGAGCTGATGATTAGGGCTGAGGTTGAGACCTTATTCTCGGTGTTGGTTTTTTTTGCCTTCTGCCCAGTCAGCATGTTGGTCAGTTTCCATTGGCATTCTTTCAGGGCGCGTGTTCAAATCTCACTCTTATCAACTTATCTTCCAGGTTGACCGCGCATGTAAGTCACTCCTTATATGAGGTATAAACACCCATAACAGGGGAAAAGATCAGGTAATCAATATTCTAATTTTATTTGAAAAATCTACATGATATTTTTTATTCTTATTTTCCTAGGATTAGCCATATTTATTTTTCTAAAATATATGTTTAAATTGTATTGTTATTTTGCCCGTATTGCATTAGAAATTTAAAATTATTTTGTGATAAAATATATTCTATATCCGTTGTTATTATAATCTGCATATATGTTTACTTTAAAATTAGTCTTTAACTTTTTTTTTAATTGGCTTTTTGTATTTTTTGTGGTAAATCAAATGAGAATTCAAGGAGCGGTGAGAAGGAGTATTAAATTTGAATCATTTGATCTTTAAAAATTTTAAAGGGTATAATGGTCATAAATGGGATATGCTTAGTAAATATGTTAAGTTTTTTAATTATATATTGGGGTTCATTTAGATTTAGGGTGTATTTATTAAATTTGGAGGTAACGTCCTCTATTTTTTATCAATCAATAATATTTTTCTCTTTTATCTCTCATCCTTTCTCCTACATAAATTAATAACCTCCGAGCCCACACTGCCTTTGAATCCAATAAGTCAATCTATTAAGTTCAAAAAATTTTATGATTATTTAGGAGTCCATAATTTTTTAATGGGTCAGCAATCAGTAGGTACAAAATGGTTTTTTAATCGGTAAATGTTAGTTGTTAACAGGGACGGCCCTATGGTGGTGTCGGAGGTGCCGTCGCACAGGACCCCACTCCGACGAGGGCCCCCAATTTTTTATTATATGTTTATATATATGTATTAGATATATATATATATATTTTAAAGTTAAAGTACGAATTGTACTATTGAGTAGCCTAGATGGTAACTCCTGTTTTTCTCTTGACATTCTACACATGAGCAAATCTTATGGAGTACTTTCTATTTATTTATTTATTATCTGTGTAACTGCCTACTAATTAATCCGCGCGAATCTCTTTAAACAAAAATTATTTTTATTAGTTATCTGTGTAACTACCTACTAATTAATCCGCGCGAATCTCTTCAAACAAATTATTTTTATTAGCTATCTAACTTGCCTAATTAATATGCACTTCAAACAAATTAGTTAATTATCTATTAATCTAGCATATGCTTTAATATGTATATCTCCTTCAAATATATCAATTAGTATTACATATAAATTTTTTTCCTTTATATAAAATTCATATTAATAAATATACATAATATTATAAGATTATATGATTGTGATAAATCTATCTTTTTCTTAGAATCTAATTATAAAGTAGATTACACTATGGCAACTAAATATAATTTATAAAAAAAGCTATATCTCTTTTTCATTTTCTTTAATTACGTTCTAATCTTTCTTTTACTTAATTCTTTTTCAATTCATATTCTACCATATTTGTTCAACATAAATTTTGATGATATTCTTAGGAAGAATAGTATATTATCAATTGTCATTTTTTTCTAATAGGGTACTTTAATTTTACAATACATATTCATTTTTAAGCTTTTATTTGTCTTTTTTCAATTCAAATTTGTTTTATAATTTTATTGAATTGATTTTATTTTACTAATTATTATTAATAATTAATTGATAATTATTCTTATTTTAAATTATCTATACCAATAAGATTAAATGCATTGCATTGTCTTTGATTTAAATCGAGAATGACTTTTTGGAAAAGTTCAATTATGAAAAATTGATTAATTTTACCAAAAAAAATAGCCAGAAGATCAATTTTCATATACTAAGAGGTAATTTTAAATGGGAAGGAGATAGTATATTTTTTTTTATTTAATGAGTTATATTAGGTATAATAATGTGATGTCTTTTATTATTGAAAGCCTAACATATTTAATAGTATATTCATACTCATATTAAGATTTTATTATAATTTTATACCTTCTAAAAAAAGGCCTCAAATTTTTTTGCATCGGGCCTCTCAAATCAATGGGCCGGCCCTGGTTGTTAGTGATTAAAAGTTAATTCACCAAGCACCAATACTATAAGATTTTTCTCCAAGCTTTCTTAAAACTCCCTACTCCAATTCGCTCTCAAAGGGAATCGAACCTGGGTCACTCACTTTAGTGAGAAGCTTAGTGATCAAGTGAACTAACCCACTTGATACAAAACGTATTTAAGTATTACTAAACGATATATTCACTTTACAAAATTACTGATAAATATACTACTATATTTTGTTTTAGCCATAACACCCATACCCATTGATGCGCGTTTTCTTTGCACGCAAAATAAATTCTCAAGTATTAAGGATGTCAATTGCAGTTTAAGCAAGCGACCAAGTTAAATATCGAACCCAAAGGACGACGTATTATCAATTTAATTATTTACTAAATTAATTAAGACGAAAGATAATTAAGTTTGAGGTTTAATTATCAACTACTAAACAATTAAATAAAATAACAAATAAAATAAATAACACTAGAAGAATACGAAAGTGTCTCAAGAATGGAGAATAAGTAGCTTTAGGATAATCCAGTTTTACTACTTAACTTCCCTCTCAAGTGTAGACCGACTCTGCCTTGTGGACTATTGACGCATCACTAAACCATGCAAATCTACTATATAGACACAAGTAAATATGCGTGTAACATGTGTGAATAACCTCGGAGCAAGAGACGTAATTTCACCCCCCCCTTTCTAGGTACTATTGATGAGAGTGAAAATAAGCGTGTTTTAGTGTCCAATTTAACACTTTTTTGATAGAAATTGTTATTATATATTAGCACAAATGTCTTATATTCAATATATGTGAGAAAAAGATACATTTGAGGTGTTTTAATGTATTTTAGGTGGAAAAAGAGATAAAAAAAGTGCAAAGTTGGAGAAAATGTGCAATTTGGGCAATGATGTTGAAAAACGAACGTCCAATTTATGTAATTTTTTTGTATTTTTATGTATCTCTGCATTGAAATTTTGATAAATGGTTGAAAATTCATAGAAGAGAGGGTTGTTTTAGCGTAAAGAACACCTCAATCGGAATTTAAACGAGAAAGTTATGATCAAAATGGTGACGTCGCGCAAGCTGTTCTTACTCAGCACGACTATTCCACTTTTCATAACTTGTTACACCTTCAAATGTTAGAGTTTCTATGTGTTCTTTATATGGATAGAAAGCCAAGGAAGAGAGGATCTCTTGAGCGTAAGAACCATTCAAATTAAAGCTTGGATGAGGAAATTATGCGCGAAACGGTGAGACTGCACACTGCCACTCGACCAAGGTCAATCTCGCTCGACCTGGAGCAGTTTGGTCGAGCGGGGACACAAAATCCTATTTTTGGTAATCCGTACCTCCAGTAGCGTGTATTTTTGTATTCTCCAAGAAAAAGTCCATCCAAGGTCCATAAGGAGAGCTTACAAGTATAAAAGGGGATGCAGATCACATCATTATTTATTGGAACAACAACACAATCATCCTACACCCCACAAGGGGGATCACCCCCAACCATCATCCACATCTTTTCCTCCATCCATCCATCACTATGAAGATTCGTCTTTGGAATCAAGAAGGAGAACCAAGAGGATGGATTTGAAGATTCGTCTGTCAAATTCTCTTGATTCTCCTTCTTGATTCCACACACAAATCTTCACAGTGATGGATGGATGGAGGAAAGGATGTGGATGATGGTTGGGGGGTGATCCCCCTTGTGGGGTGCAGGATGATTGTGTTGTTGTTCCAATGAATAATAATATGATCTACATCCCCTTTTATACTTGTAAGCTCTCCTTATGGACCTTGAATGGGCTTTTTCTTGGAGAATATGAAAATACACGCTACTGGAGGTACGGAATTACCAAAAATAGGATTCCGTGTCCCCGCTCGACCAAACTGCTCCAGGTCGAGCGGCAATGAGCAGTCTCACCGTTTCGCACATAATTTCCTCATCCAAGCTCCAATTTGAATGATTCTTGTACTCACGTGATCCTCTCTTCCTTAGCTTTCTATTCATATAAAGAACTCATAGAAACTCTAACATTTGAAGGTGTAATAAGTCATGAAAAATGGAATAGTCGTGCTGAGTAAGAACAACTTGCGCGACGTCACCATTTTGATCATAACTTTCTCGTTTGAATTCCGATTGAGGTGTTATTTATGCCAAAATGACTCTCTCTTCTGTGGCTTTCCAACTATTTATAAAATATTAAATGCTGAGCTCCAAACGAATATAAAAAATTTACACAAGTTGGACGTGCATTTTTCAGCATCATTGCACAAATTGCACATTTTTTTTCAACTTTGCACTTTTGATCTTTTTTCCACCTAAAACACAATAAAACACCACAAACACACTTTTATCTCACATATATTGAATATAAAATATTTGTGCTAATATATAACAATAATTTCCATCAAAAAAATGTTAAATTGGACACTAAAACACGCTTATTTTCACTCTCACCAACTATCAGCATCAATTATTTTCCATGTCTGGAATCTAACCCGATATGATCTCCCTTTATAGTTACTATAAAATTACCATCTTTATCCTGTTTACTAACTCGAATTCAATTCAATTAATAAATATTCATATATAATAATTCTTATGAAGCTTCGGAGTCCCCTCACTTAGAATCATAACATGAAATCCTGTTCAGCGGTGAACGCACTCAATCTACAACCAATATATATATATATATATTCAAACTCTATATACCAATTGAAGATGCACAAAACGACCGTGAATATGGATTAAGAAAGTACAATCATATATAAAATTAATCCACAAGTAGTGTTGTACGGAGGATACACAAGAGAGTTTAATTAATTCATAAAACCTTCAAAACCCTAGATCTACCAAAACGCCCATGATGTTGCGAAGAACAATCATGGGGATTTGATAGATCTTACTCATATGTCTGAAAATACAAGATAAATTAGAAAACAAATAAAACCCTAGATACGGGAGTCGTCGCGTCCTTCTCCGTCTTGAATTATCCTCTTGGTTCTCCTCTTGACTCAACAGACGAATCTTCAAAGTGATGGATGGATGGAAGAAGGGATAGATGTGATGGTGTATGGGGATAATCCCCCTTGTGGGGTGTAGGATGATTCTTCTTTTTTCTAACTATTCTAATGATGCCTTTTTATACTTTTTGGACCCTTCTAGTGACTTTAATGGAATTTTTCACGTCAAAACATGCACATACACACACTGTGGGTGTAAAAATACAGATCTGGAGCTATCTCGCATGCTGGTTTGACCTGTGGGATTGGTCGAATCATGGTCGAACCAGGGTCGAACGGGATTTTGACGATTAAATTCACATCCTAGAACATTCAGGTGTCTGGTCGACTCGAACCGGTGATCAAACCAGATCAGGGAGATCGAACCAGCTTGCGCAGTCTCACCGTTTCGCGTATAACTTCCACATCTAAACTCCAATTTGAGTGATTCATATGCTCACGTGATCCTCTCTTCCTTGGATTTCTATCCATATAAAGAAATTACAAAAAAAATCCAATATTTGAAGGTGTAATAAGTCATGCAAAGTGACATAGTCGTGTTGAGTAGGAATAGCTTGAGTGGCGTCACCATTTTGATCATAACTTTCTCGTTTGGAATCCGATTGAGGTGTTTCTTACGCCAAAATGATCCTCTCGTCTGTGAATTTCCAACCTATATCACACTTCTAGTTTTGAGCTCCACACATACACAAAAAACTACATAAGTTGGACGTGCATGTTTTAGTATTCTTGCACAAGTTACACATTTTCTCCAACTTTGCACTTATGATCATTTTGCACTAAAACACAATAAAACACCTCAAACGCACCTTTTTCTCATATATATCAAATATAAGACACTTGTGCTAATATATAACAATAATTTCCATAAAATAGATGTTAAATTGGACACTAAAACACATTTATTTTCACTCTCATCACCCATTCGAACATTAGTGTGCAATGTTAAGAGAGAAACAAAAAAAATATGAGATTAAATATTTACACTAATGTACATCAGTGTGCATTCTTCAGAGAAAAGAGATTATATTTCATTTTAGAGAGAGAAACAAAAAATACGCAAATAAATCGCGATCACAATATTTACACTAATGTATATCAGTGTGCATTCTTGAGAGAAAAAACGCGATTTAATTATCAAAAATATGCGAGAGACAAAAAATACTCAATTAAATATGTTCCAATTAAATATTGAACATAATGTACATTAATGTGCATTTTTAGAGAGAAATAAAAAATTACACGATTAAATTGAAGAAAGTGTGGTTATAATTATCCTTAAATCTCTCATCCATATAAATACACAAATAATAGGAACTTCCTATGCTTGGTATTGTAATAAGAATCTCTGAACGCCAATGTGCATCTTTGAATCCTTGACATTTAACATCTTTTAATTTTTTCTGTCACTTAACGAGTTATTTAGGGCTGGGCAAAAAAAATTTATAAACGCAAAAATTGATCGAACCGAATTGCACCATACCACAATATGAAATTATTTGAATAAATCGTAATTTATTTTTTAAAGCAAAACCGCACCATACTATGTGGTGCAATTTCATTTTCTTAATAGAAACCGCACTAACCGCAGCGTATATATCACCTATAAGCTATAATATTATATATAATTATATAATATACTATATATGTTAGACTATTGTTAGTATATAGGGCATTTTAGTCATTAACATGTCATTCAGGTTTCACTCCCTTAAGACTGTAATAAAAAAATTATGAATTAAAATATCAATTTATTACACACCTTCTACAATCTACAAATGCTTTGTTTCACTTTTTTCTTTTTTATTTCTCCTTGTTTTGAAACTGTGAAGCGCGTTGCTCATATTTTACCATATACACTCATATTCCTCCGAAGCATTGTTGTTTAAATTCTTATAATTAAATGTAAGTTAAACTGTTTTTTGTTTCCAAGAATTCGGAAATGGATAATTATTGATTGAATTGCCTTATGAATTTTTGTCAGCTACCAAAAAATTAATAGTAGAACATTAATCTATAAGTGAAACCGTCAAATGGCCAAAAATCGATCGAAACCGTTTAAAACTGCATAATCAAAATTATTTGGATTACCGCAGTTTACAATTCATTACTAAACCGAATCGTATATAACAATGCAATTTAAATTATACTAAAAATCATAAAACTACACCGTGCACACCCCTAGAATTATTGTGATGTTTGAACAATAGTGTGCATTAAAAGAAACAAAAATACGCAATTAAGTTCCATATATATATATATATATATATATATATATATATATATATATATATATATATATATATATATATATATATATATATATATATATATATATATATATATATATATATATATATATATACAAGTATAGATTCCCGCATAATACGCGAATGAATTATTATAACCAATCAAAAAATATAATTAAAGGTGATATTTAATTTATAGATATACATAATTTAAAAATATACAAGGATAATAATAATTATAATAAATAAATAAATAAATAAAAGTAGTATTCTAACTAATAAAAAATATGATTAAATGTGGTATTTAATTTGAAGATAAACATGAATACACCTAAAAAATTAGTATGCGTGATTTATGTATATTAATTAATATTTGCTCTATTTATATAGTTTTTTTAAAGATATATATGCTTTTATTAATTGGTTTAATTATCTATTTGTAATCAATAAAGAATAAAAATAAAAAATAAATTATTAGTTGGATATATTTTTATTGATTGATCTAATTATCTATTTTCAATAAAAAAATATAATTAAAGGTGGTATTTAATTTGAAGATGTACATGAATAATAATATTAATAAGTTTGATATATTTTATTGATTATCTATTCCTTAACCAATCAAAAAAATATGATTAAAGGTGATTTTAATTTATAGATATACATGATTTAAAGATATAAACATGAATAATAATAATAATAATAAATAAAAGTAGAAAGATTATATATGTAATATTAAAACAAAAAATAAAAAATATACGAAATTTAACCACGTTGCGACACCTCATACTTTTAAAAAGTTATTATATATGCGTGAGATGCATTGATTAGTATACACCTATTTCATTATCGTTAAATTCTTGGCATTTATTATGAATGCCATTAGCATAAATACGCTTATTACGTTGTTAGGTTTTTCTATTACGCAATGAGTTAAGGTGATGTTTGAATATTGTTGTACAATGGCTTTTCAGTCATCTGTATTGCTTTATGAGTATTAAACAGAAGTGTACAATATCATTAAAATGATTATGATTGAATTTCAAATAAGCATCTATGATATATGAACCCTAAAACCCTAAACCCTAAAAAATAAAAAATATAACCCTAAATCTTAACTAGGGTTTAGGTTTATTTCAAGGTTTTATTTTAGTGTTTTGGGAACTTGGGTTTAAAGTTTTAGGGGATTTTAGAGTTTTAGGGTTTAGGGTTTATTATTGTTTAGGATTGCAATAGGCATCAGCTCTTCTATGGCCGAGTTAAGTGAAGTTTGAACATTGGTGTGCAATGGCTTTATAGTGATCTTTATTTTTTTATAAGAATTGAACATATGTTTGCAGAAGTGATTATTAATGTACATTAGTGTGCATTCTTGAGAGAGAAACAGAAAATTAATACGCGATTAAATTAAATAAAGGGTTGTTATAATTATCCTTAAATCTCTCACCCCATATCAGTGCACAAATAATAGGAACTTTTTATGCTTGACATCGCAATAGGAATATCTAAATGCCAATGTGCATCTTTGAATCATCATTTGAGTTGATATCCGATGCATCCGGGTGCAAGGGTGCACCCATATGTGTATAATTTTTTATTCTATATTGTATATATTTTTCTTAATAATTGTATACTTTTTTCACACTCATTTTTCATTAAAAAAACTTACATCCATATGTGTATAATTTTTTATTCAATAGTATATACATATTTTTTTAATAATTGTATATTTTTTTACACTTAATTTTTTATTAAAAAAACTAACAAAAAATTCACTAACAAAGTGTATACATTTTTATTCATAATTGTATATATTTTTGTTCATAATTGTATACATTTCTGAAAGTGGGTGCACCGTAACCTGGGGTGGACCCAGGTGCACAGTAGTATTAGCCTTGGCATTTATTATCTTTTGATTTTTTCTATCACTTAACGAGTTATTGTGATGTTTGAATATTAGTGTGCATTGTTAAGGAAGAAACAAAAATTTGCGATTAAACTATATATATATATATATATATATATATATATATATATATATATATATATATATATATATATATATATATATATATATATATATATATATATATATATATATATACACGCCAGAAAATGCACACTAATATTAGCGTGAGATGTAATATAGCATGAGATGCATTGACTAGTGTACACCTATTTCATTATTATTAAATTCTTGGCTTTTATTATGAACGCAGTGGTTGTCGCTATAAGATAGATAAGCATGTGCAATTTTTATCTTATTTAGTGCACATTAGTTTTCAATCAAAATATTATTAATTGCAGACGTTGAATATTAATCATTGTAAATAAGGGTAAAGCAAGAAAAAAAGATGCTATGTACTCCCATCGTCCCACAAATGTTTGCACACTACTTTATGCATGCATATTAAGAAAAGTGATAATTTTTAGGGGTATTATGATATTTTTAGTATTAAATAAATGATAAAGTATGTTAAGTGTGTTAGGTAAATAAAGTGTATAGGGAAGGGTGATTGTGTTTGACATTTTACTTTTAGAAAGGTGCAAACTTTTTGTGGGACAACCCAAAATGGTAAGTGTGTCATTTGAAATGGGATGGAGGGAGTATTCATCAATAATTATATTAAATAAATATATTTATTAATAATTAGGTTATACATACATGTACCTACCAGCAATGATCCCTTTTTTTATCATATATATATAGCAAACGAAATGATGTTGTATTCCACTAGAGTCAATGAGAAAAGTAAACTATAGCTTGCATGGGTGATAGCATATATCTGCAACACAAATTTTAAACACTTACTGACATGCAAGGCAATACTATATTCCGCAATATAGCAAAGCAGATAGGCAAGGTATCGAATCCACAGGGAATGAATTTAAAATCTAATTAATTAAACACTTGTTTAAGAATAAGGAAAATATCAGGATGTTTGAGAATTAAATAAATAATACAATAAAATAAAATAATAAATATGCAATTACTGGACTCAACAGATGCAGAATATGAATTGGATGAAAATAAAAATAATAAAAATAATTCTAAGTATTACACTTTAACTTGGTTCGTCATGTAGTGGGTGGAACTTCTTAATTCAATTCTAGCATAATTTCCTAAAGCAATCTGGAATTTATGTAATTAATTCTTTCAAATCTAATCACAAGTAGATCAATCAATAAATATAACAGCAACGTAAATATCACATCAATTAACTCTCAACATATTTATCGGATTGAATTCTCTCACACCTTTTGTCTCACAGTAACGATACAACTACTAGATGTGTTATATGTGTGAAGTGATCAATATTAACCCTCAACTTTCGTTTCTTGATTTAATAAACAGATATGAATAATTGGTCTCGAAATAATTAATCATGTAGAGAAATCACACATATAAAATAAATAAAGTGCTTGAATTAAATAAAGGGTTCACACACCAAAACAATCCAAAACCAAACTACTCGTGCAACTATAGAATCTGAAAGTTTAAGCTTCCATAAAGAACATAAAGAAATAAAATAGATCTAAATTCAACATGAAATTAAATAAACTGATGAAATCCGGATGAAAGAATAAGCATCGTCTCATCCCTAGACTTTCGTCTTCGTGACTCCAAGACGTTCTTCGAATGCGATCTGACTCTTTGGATGCATGTGTGAATGACTCGGTGATCCATCTTTTCTGATTTAATTGGGTATTTATAGGAGTAAAGATCCCGTGGATGAGTGAATTAATGGGCCTGGGCTTGGAGAGCAAGTTTTAGAAAGAATAAAATTCTCGCATAAAAAGAGTAAGATGACTTGACCAAACTAATGTGTGATTTGGTCTAACAAATGGATTATCGATCAAACGATACTTTGGTTTGGTCAAATGAAGTGATGATCCGGTCGAGTTGATGAGCAACTCGACCAAATAGAATGCCAACTCGACCTGACGATCGACGTCAATTTTTTGGAGTTCACGGCCTTTTGACTTAGTCCAACGAAATGGTGGTTTGATCAAACGACTCTTTCGTTCGCCCAAACAAGGCTTTCATTCAACCAAATGAGCCATCAACTTGGTCTAATACATACAATTGGCCATATAACACCTACTGCATATCATGTAGGTACATTGCTTCCTTAATTCATTATCTTCATTGCTTTCTAACTTTATCAATTCTTCTTCTTCAACTAAAATCCTTCTTTTATTCTTCAATTAGGCCTAAAATCTGCAATAACTTCAAAATACCCATGAAGTTCTAATATTTAATAATTAAGCATATAACTCTACACAATAAATGAAATCATGCAATAATCAACTATGGAACGGCCTATATAAACATGTAAAATTCGTATTTATCAATGGGTAGCTCAACTGGTCAAGTAAGGGAACATCTTGCATAATGACCAAATCTCACCCGCATCGTGGGCGCAATCTCTTAATTAAGGGGGCTCCTTGTGTCGGTTGAGTCTCTTAATTAGAAGGTCTCCTTGTGTAGTAAGTTAAAAGGTCTAACCCTTATTGATCGGTTGAGCTCTAGGGGTGGGCGAAACAACCTTCTGCATAAAATAAACTATATATAATGGCACATGTTCGAATCACTCCCTTTTATTTTTTAAATTTGTTTCATATTTTTTTTAAGAAAATTTGTTTCATGTTAAAAAAAATTATTTTATCATTCAAATTTTGATTGTCGACTCATGTTCAATCCCCACATCCCTCTCATTTATTTTGTTCATCTTTCTATCAATAATACTTTGTGAACATTTTGTAAGACTGTCTAATGAAAATATTTTATTTTTGCTTTTTTTTTATTTGTTTCAGATTTTTTTAAGAAAATTTGTTTCATGTTTAAAAAAAAATTTCGTCATTCAAATTTTGATTATGGATGGCTATTCAACCCCCAGTATTTAAAACATACCCAAAAAAATATAAAATTAAAATATTTATATGTATTATGACTTAAATACCCTTAAAATAAATATTCTCAAAATTACTCAATATACCCCAAAACCCAGAATCTTGGTGGTGCTCATTCTTTTGGTTATGGATAACTATTGCTTAATGAATAAGATCGAGCATGCTCATACGCAACTTTGATAGTTATTCAGATATTAAAATTAAATTTTTTACGTAAGAAAATAGTTGACAGTAGAGGCATATGATTTGAAAGAGAGGAGTTAATATTTTTTCAAATACATCATCCATTAGTGACGCAAATGTAGGTGCACTTAAATTAAGAAGTGATTTCGCAAGTTTTAGGATGGTGTTCTGAATGGTGCGCATCCGAGATTCCAAGAAAAAAATATGAGAAAGAGAAGGAAAAGAATTTGCATCTGCATGGTGGTGTCTCATTCTGCAGAGATAGAAAGTGGAGATGTTATCATCGGTGGGGTTTATTCAACCTAATTTTTGTTTACTGAGAACAAATTCTGGAATACAAGAAGGTGTATGGGCGGCTGGAAAGAAGGTGACGGTGGTGGAGAAACCTAAATTGACATTGAGATTCATTTAGATGGAGAAAAACATCGGAATTGGCATCTACCAAGTAATTCATTTGGGGTATATTTACTAATTTAGGGGTACGTTAAGAAAAAATTCATATGGGTATTTATATCATATCAATTAAAAATATTTAGAATTAAATTATTCATGGGGTATGTTAAGCAACACCAGAGGTATGAATGGCCAGTCCCTTTTGATTATTGACACATGTTCAACCCCCACATCCCTCCTCTTATTTTGGTCATCTTTCTATCTTTATTACTTAGCCAACATTTTTGTGGGACTGTCTAATAAAAAACTTTATGAGACATTATGAAGTGATACTATTTTAATTAAAAATGATACTTGAATTAATAAAAGCTATAGCAATTCGGTGAATTATTTGATAAACAATTTAATAGCATAAATAAAAGGTGATAACTTTTTCATAAAAAAAATTATAACATCTTTAACAAAAAATGATAACTATTTAAGAAAGCGTAAAAACAGCCTTACGTGGGACGATGTTATGCTAGCATTGCCCATAATACTTCTATTTGTTAGGTTATATTTTAAAGTTAATTTTTTTAATAATTATTATTATTTTTTATTACATAGTGATTCTTTATATGTCTAATTAAATATTTAAAATCATTATTACACTTGATTTTTTTTCTTTATCTATACTAGATTTTACCCATTCGTACGTTGTAAGGAATATATACAATTATTTATTTTTATATTTAAATTGTTATTTTTATGTTAGTCATAATATATATATATATATATATATATATATATATATATATATATATATATATATATATATATATATATAAGCATGGAACCCGCATACTACGCGAGATCATTAATTTTTTTTAAATAAAATTAATACTACTATTTTGTCTCTAATTATACTATGTAAGTTCATATTTTAATTTATCTTTATTGTTAAAATTAAAAATTTTTGATATACTATTGTTGTTTTAATTATAAGTGCCATATGTATAATTTAATACTAAAAATTATTAAACATTATTGAAAACTTATCGGTAAACCAAGTTTTATGTTTTGTTTGATACATTACCTTCTTCATCAAGACACAAAACTTTCAAACTTTTTCGATCTTTTACTTTTGATACAGCAACATATAACTGCCCATGTGTCAAATATTCCCTCTTTTCACCTAGAATTCGAGACAACACCTTTTCATTTATGGACTCAACAACTTGATGTGTTAGTGCAAGAATCGTCTTATCTTCAAAGTAGTGTAAATTTTTGTAATCGGAAGCAACAGATGGATAAATGTACTCAATAATAGAATCCAGAGGATCTTGTACATTTTTCAATAATAGATCATCTGGAATTTCAATATTCTCCCCGAAATCAATTCTTTCACCTAGATTTCCATCTTCTAAGCTCAAAGTTCATCTTGAAAATTCTTCAATCTCCTGTTTTAGATTTTTCGATGCTGGAGTTTTGACTTTGCAATCTCATGTTCCTTGTTAGCTTAAACACCTTTCAATATTTCCAAAGATAAGATGTTAGTGTGGCATACACAATTTGTTCTCTTGTACCCTTAGTAATTATCGGTAAGATTTGTCTAAATTACCTTCAAAGACAATAGTCTTTCCATCAAATGGTAAATTTTGCATATCTCCTCTACATCTCAAAATGTCATTTAATGTTCTATCAAGTGCCTCAAAATAATATCGATTGGTCATCGGATCTTCATCCCAAATAATAAGTTTTGACTGCTTAATTAATTCTGATGATTCTGTTTCTGGCTTAATATGGCAAGTAGAGTCTTCATTTACTAATAGAAGGATTCCAAATCTAAAATGTATTGTTCATTGATGCAACACATAAAACAATCTCACCTTCAGATTGAAGGCCACTTGCAAGCGCATTAAACAAAATAAGATTACTATGAAGAGATTATATATTGGGAGAGTGACTCAAATACCCAATATATATGGCCAAAAATCATTGTCAGCCATCAATTAAATTGTGTAATAATTCTATCCAATTGTTCAATTTTGGACCAAAATACTCTCACCCCTTCTTTTTTTATTATTTTATCACCCCGTGTCGGAAATAGTGTCTGATACCCGACATAGGATACCAACGTCATATTCGACACCATCTTCATAACATCGGATGTTAGTTAAGGTGTTGGGTCCTTGACACAGGATCGATAATGAATCCAACATCTGGTGTTACGATAATGATGTCGGACGTGATGCCGGTATCTTCATAATAATAAATTATACCTATTTTAAATTTATGAATAGTAAAGTCTTATGGATTATACTCCCTCCATCCCACAAAATTCTTCACACTTTCCTCATTTATTTGTTGCACAATACCCTTCACACCTCAAAAAAGGAAAAAATATTTTGTCCAACAACCTCAAAAGTTACTTTAATTTTAAATTTGCCACTCATTTTTTACACACATACCATTACTTTATACTTTTTATTACCTAAAAATACTACAATACCCTCTAAAGTCAATAAAGTTGGTCAAAAAGTACAACTTTTCTTAAACAACTTGATAAATGTGAAGCGTATTGTGGGATGGAGGGATTACAATTTTATTTTTTAATTTAACTTCAAAATAAAATTTACCTAATTTAGATTTATGAATTAGTAAAACCTAATTTAGATTTATGAATAGAAGAGTATATACATTATTTAAAATTAAATATAATAATAATAGATTTATTTTTAATTAATAATTTATAAAAATCAAATAAACATATTTTTAAAATATATTTTCTTAATATATTACTTAATTTAGATTTATAAATAGAAAAATAAATACATTATTTTAAATAATAAAT
This sequence comes from Pogostemon cablin, assembly GCA_023678885.1. Taxonomy (NCBI): domain Eukaryota; kingdom Viridiplantae; phylum Streptophyta; class Magnoliopsida; order Lamiales; family Lamiaceae; genus Pogostemon; species Pogostemon cablin. Next base: position 15,127,948 of record CM042969.1, on the reverse strand, counting down.
ACAAAATAAGAAAATTAATTATAAGTAAATAAGGAAAATATGTAAAAAATTATTCGAAATTTAAAAAAAATAAAAAAATTACACGTCATAACGGAGCGCTCTGGAGACGACACACAGGTAGAAAAGTTTCTGATTAAGATATATATATATATATATATATATATATATATATACTAGTATGAAACCCGCGTAACACGCGGGATCATTTAATTATTACTTTTATTTTTTATAATTGAATAATCAGTATCATATAATTATTCAATATTAATTATTGAGATTTTCTTTATAGCTATACAACTTTTATTAATATAAATAATTTATAACAATGTACACATTTTTTACTTTTGATAATATGATGTATAGATGAATCATATGTAAAAGTTAATATATACTAACTTTATTAATTTATGTGAGTTACGTAATTTTAATTAATTTTTATTATTTTCAAATACTCCCTCCGTCCTGCCCAAATAGTACTATTTTACTATATTGGGCGTCTCGTTCAAATTGAACCATTTTCCACTTTTAGTAAAAAGGGTCCACCAATGGCTACCACTACCCATCACATCTCTCAAATACACCTACCCACTTTACATAAAATAATAATACTTCTTAATCTACGTGCAAAAATCAAATGATGCTGTTTGCCCGGGCGGAGGGAGTACATGTTAATGTGATTCAATATATATTATATATATATATATATATATATATATATATATATATATATATATGTAACGCCCTAAATTCTTTAAGTAGGATATCCTCATATATTTTTTTTTAAATAGAAAGACAAATAAATAAATAGTAAAATAAATAAAAGAGTTGCCCTAGAACATGGGCGTCACTGAAAGTAGCACATAAGCGGAAGTCGTAGCATGATGTTCCAGGACAAGAGCTACAACATCAAGTAGTTTATTTTACAAAACATGCAAATATCGCCAAGATATAAAATTCCACTTAAGTCACGCTTCTTCACCTTCTGTAAAATCTGAAATTTAAAATAATAGGGTGAGCGTCTAAAATACACTCAGTAGGGAAACATCAATGATTGCACTTGCTAATATATATAAGTAAGATAAATGTCTAAAATAAAATAGCGTGGCAGTCGATAAATATGTGTCAACGACGGCTCAAAGTCCGCCAATATGTCAATTAGCACCGGCTCCGGTTGCGTCCGGCAATATGTCAATTAGTATCGAACTGCAAATGTGGAAATATTTTCCAATGGTATATACATGTTCATTACGTACACACATTAGCAATAGCAATCATAAACATGAAATGTAATAATACTCGGTGAAGAGTAGAAGTTACCCCTACCGTAAGTGGGTAGAAAACTATGAATGATAATTGATATCTTGACTTCCTGAAAGAATATGTTGAATTTAAGCTTAAAATATTTAATAAACTAGGTTTATCTTTAATTTAAAATTAATGGTTTAGTAAATAAAATTTTAATAAAGACATAAATTTTAATATAATAAATCTTTTAAGATCCTTTAACAAAATTTCATGATGCATAATAACTATAAAAATAAATTTTCTATTCCTAAAGCAAACTATATTTACGCACTAATACTAAAAGAATCAAATAAATGTTTTGAGAAATTACTTAAAATCGTGAACTAATAATTATTAAAATCATCCCGCTTTACTTAATACTATTTATTAATTTCTTATTTAAACCCTAAACTTATTGCAAATTATTTAAACTATATTCATACAACTCCAATTAAAATTTCAAAAATATTTTTGTGATTCTCGTGAGATGAGGGTCAAAACTATGTATTAAAACATTATAAGAAAATGTGACCAAAATTCAACCTTACGGATACATGCATGCTCAATTTCTTACGTCCAAAATTAAAACAAATTATATGATTGTATTCCTTGTGAAAAATGCTTCAAAATGGTATATAATGTAAGACATCATGCATGGACGCTTTAACAGAAAATATTTAACAATTGAGACATCAAAACGACAAACGATTTTAGTATTTGGAATCTACGTTAAGAGACGATCATTTTAAGATATAACACTATAAGGTTTATTTTCCTTGACAAAAGTTTGACTTATACAAACCTAATATTCGGAGTCTATACGATGAGAGGATCCTATAATGTAATAAGAATTAATAACTATTAGCGAGCTTACCTCTTATCCAAAAGGTGTGCCTCCTTACTGTATGCTACGTATAGAGCTTGTATGTAGTGAAATAGTATAGTACTTCTAATATGCATGCCAGATAGCCCTATATATAGGGGAAATTTTTACTTAGGTGCATAGGCTAATCATTTCTCCCTAGGGTAGCTTTGCTGATTCTTAACTACGTGGGAGTTTGCATGATCACCACATTGTGTTGCTGTGGGATATAGACGTGGAAGTTCTCTGTGCATACAACTTTTAATACGGATAGACATGCACACTAATCATTACTGGATAAACATTTCCACCCTACTGTATCATTACTACTATTAAAAGAATAATTATCATTAGTATTATTCAATTAATATATATATACATACCTATAGTAGCTACGTGTCATAGCATATGATCTGCATGCCAATTCCAATATATAACTTATCAGTATTAGCATTCTTATAATACATATTATTATGATAAATATACGTAATATTATTATCATTATTATTATTATTATTATAAATATATATATTTATAATTTCTACGTGGCATATGCAAATTCCACAATTTATCTTATTATATTATTAATATATATATATATATATTATAATAAATATACATATTATTATGGTAAATGTATAAATATATTTTATTATTGGGGTGTTATATCCTCCCCTACTAAAAATAAAATTTCGTCCTCGAAATTCTATTTACCAAAAGTAGGGAGATTTGGGTATTTCACTCGTATATCCTCTTCTCGTTCCCACGTTGCTTCCTCTTCACTGTGTCCACTCCATTGAACTTTGACTAAAGAGATGTCACGTTTTCTCAACTTGTGAATTTTTTTATCAAGGATAGCTATAGGAAATTCTTCGTAAGCGAGATCGTTGCTAACTGGTATTGTTTCTTTGTTGACCACGTGGCTTGGGTCGAACACGTATTTTCGTAGCATTGATATATGAAATACGTCGTGTACTCCTGCCAGCTCGGGAGGTAATGCCAGTCGATAAGCTAACTTGCCAACCTTTTCCAATATCTCATATGGTCCAATAAATCTTGGCTTAAGCTTCCCCCTTTTTCCAAAACGAGAGATTCCCTTCATTGGTGAAACTTTGAGAAAAACTTTATCTCCTTCTTGAAATTGCAAGTCCTTACGCCGCTTATCTGCATAAGATTTTTGCCTATTCTGAGCTGTTACAATCCTTCCTCTGATTTTCTTGATTGCCTCAACTGTCTTTTCTATTAATTCTGGCCCTAAAATTTTCTTTTCTCCAACTTCATCCCAATAGAGAGGTGATCTGCATTTCCTTCCATAAAGTGCCTCATAAGGGGCCATGCAGATTGTGGCTTGAAAGCTGTTGTTATAAGCAAATTCAATTAATGGCAAGTATTTTTCCCAATTTCCACCAAAATCCAGTATGCATGATCTCAGCATGTCTTCTAAGGTTTGTATGGTTCTTTCAGATTGTCCATCAGTATGAGGATGAAAAGCTGTGCTGAAATTCAGCTTCGTTCCCATTGCATTTTGCAAGCTATACCAAAATTTTGACGTGAATCTTGGATCCCTGTCCGAGACAATAGAAATTGGTACTCCATGTAGTCTGACGATCTCTTCTATATATATTTGTGCAAGTCGATCCAATCCGTAAGTCATTTTGACAAGCAAAAAATGTGCTGACTTTGTTAAGCGATCAACTACAACCCATATAGCTTGATTTCTTCGTGCTGATTTTGGTAGGCCAACGACGAAGTCCATCGTGATGTGCTCCCATTTCCATTCAGGAATCTCGAGTGGCATCAGAAACCCTGAGGGTCGTTGGTGTTCTGCTTTAATCTGCTGACATGTCATGCATTTTTGTACGAATGATGCAATATCCTTCTTCATGTTCTTCCACCAGAAAATCTTCCTCAAGTCATGATACATCTTGGTACCTCCTGGATGTACCACATATGGAGTATTGTGAGCATCAGCTAAAATTTCTCTCACAAGTTCCTCATTTTTAGGTACGCATAATCTTTTTCCATAGACCAATGTTCCTTCATCAGTTAGAAAAAATCCCTTTCCTTCTCCAGACTTGATGTGTTCTTTTATCTTTGTAAAGAACTCGTCTTCCTCCTGAGCTTTTTTCACTCTATCCCTTAATGAGGGTTTAACTATAATTGTATTGATAATTGCCTTGATACTACTTGGAGGTATTGCCACTTCTAGATTCATCCGAGAAAACTCATCCACCAGTTGTTTTTGAGTTGTTATAGAGCATGCTAACTCCCCTTTATTTTTTCTGCTTAAAGCGTCAGCCACCACGTTTGCTTTTCCTGGATGGTACAATATTGTGCAATCATAGTCTTTCACCAACTCTAACCATCTTCTTTGTCTCATATTCAACTCCTTCTGCTCAAAGAAATATTTTAGGCTTTTGTGGTCAGTGTAAATCTCACACTTACTTCCATACAAATAGTGTCGCCAAATTTTTAAAGCATAAACTACTGCAGCCAACTCTAAATTGTGAGTGGGGTAGTTTTGTTCATGTTTTCTTAGTTGTCTTGAGGCATAGGCGATTACTTTTCCCCTTTGCATTAGCACGCACCCCAATCCTTGTTTTGACGCATCGCTATAGATCACAAATCCTTCTGTGCCATCTGGGATAGTTAGTATAGGAGTAGTTGTAAGCCTTTTCTTTAATTCTTGGAAGCTGTCTTCACATTCTTTTATCCACTGGAACTTTACTCCTTTGTGTGTTAATTGGGTCAGCGGCTTTGCAATTTTTGAGAATCCTTCAATGAACCTTCTATAGTATCCTGCCAACCCTAGGAAACTTCTTACTTCATTCACATTTGTTGGGGCCTTCCATCCCTTGATAGCTTCCACTTTTATTGGATCCACTTCGATTCCATGAGCTGAGATGATATGCCCAAGAAAGTTAACTCGATCTAGCCAAAACTCACATTTCTTGAATTTGGCATATAATCTTTCTCCTCTCAATAATTCTAGGATAGTTCTAAGATTTTCTTCATGTTGTATTTGATCCTTAGAGTATACCAGGATATCGTCAATAAATACGATCACAAATTGATCCAAATGTGAGTGGAATACTCGATTCATTAGGTCCATGAATACTGCGGGTGCGTTGCTTAGCCCAAAAGGCATTACAACAAACTCGTAATGTCCATAACGTGTTCGAAAAGCTGTCTTTGGGATGTCACTATCCTTGATTTTACTTGGTGATATCCAGACCGTAGGTCAATTTTTGAGAATACGCTGGCGCCTTTCAGTTGATCAAAAAGATCTTCAATTCTTGGCAATGGGTACTTGTTCTTGATGGTGAGCTTATTAAGTTCTCTGTAGTCAATGCACAATCTGTATGTTCCATCTTTCTTCTTTACGAACAATACTGGTGCTCCCCATGGAGAAACACTGGATCGGATAAAACCTTTTTCCAACAATTCTTGCAATAGCACTTTCAGTTCTTGCAACTCCTTTGGTGCCATTCTGTATGGTGCTTTAGATACAGGTGCTGCTGCTGGGACTAAATCAATGGTGAATTCCACTTGTCGTTCTGGAGGTAATCCAGGTAGGTCTTCCGGAAATACATCCTTATATTCCCTTACGATAGGTATTCCATCAATATCTTCTGATTTATTTGAATCCACAACATTGATCAAATAAGCTTGACAGTTGCCTTTTCTCAGCATTTTAACTGCTTTCATAGCTGATATTATTCTTAGCATATACCCGTATTTTGCGCCTTGAAAGGTAAATTCATCATTGTCGGGCAACCGGAAAATGACTTACTTTTTATGACATTGGATATTCGCATGATTAGCTCTAAGCCAGTCAATTCCTAATATAATATCAAAGTCTTTCATTCTTATTACATGTAGATTTGCTAACAGAATCTTGCCATCGAATTCTAATTCCAAATTCCTACATAACCGTTCAGTTTGCATGGCTTCTCCTGATGGTATGGATACCTCGAGAATATCATCATCTATTGTGACAATTTTATCCTCTATCTTTTTATAAAGCTTGACAGATATAAAAGAATGTGTGGCTCCAGTTTCAAATAATACGAGTACAGGTAGACCATGAATTGTTATCATACCTATCATCATATTGGGTTCATCTGTAGTTTCAGATTGTGTCAGAGCAAACACGCGAGCAGTCCCTGCTGTCTTCCCTTCTCTTGTATTATTCTTTGGATAGTTCGCAAGAGTGTGCCCAGGTACTTTGCATCGATAGCAAATTCCAGATCCGTACAAGCATTCTCCAAAGTGTTTCTTCCCACATTTTGGGCAGCTTGGAATGTTATTTTGCGTTCTTTGGATGGGATTCTTCCCTGTTTTGAAATTCTTTCCTTGATTACTGCTAGTCCATTTCTTGAAATCTCTTTCTACCCATTTTCTTTTTGCAGGCATACTAACATCTTTTTCTTCAGTGTGCATACGGGACTCAATTTTTTGGGCTCTAGCAAAAGTTTCGGCAAATGTTCTTTCTCCTTGTCCGGCAAGAATTGTGCTGATTTCTGGGCGTAATCCTTTCTCAAATCGCCTTGCTTTCTTGCTTTCGTTGTCGACCAAATGAGGTGCATATCTTGAGAGTTGATTAAATTTTTGTTCATACTCTAATACCATCATGGATCCTTGTTTTAGATAAAGGAACTCATTCTCCTTCTGATCTTGATATGATTGAGGCATGTAGTTCTGGATCAATATCTCTTTAAATTCTCCCCAGGTAAGGTTACTTATCTGATCGGTTGATTTGGTTCTACAGTTGGATTCCCACCAGTAATCAGCTTCATCGACCAGCTGGAATATAGCACAAGAAATCTTCTGGGCATCTCTTAATTCCATGCGGTTAAAAATACGTTCCATGGATCTAATCCATATCTCCGCCTCAATTGGATCTCCTTTGCCATTAAATGTTGGAGGGTTGAATCGTCTGAATTATTCTATTACTGTATCATGCCGAGGTTCAGGACATTGTGGTGGCGGTGCAGGATTCCTTGTAATATGTTCAGCTAAACCCCTGAGTACAGTTATTAGATCGTCACCAGGGTTAGTTTGTGGGTTTTGTGCCTCCTCTTGAGGTTGAGTGTTTCGTGTAGTTCCACGTCTCATGATCTATTTATAACAAACTTATTATGTGTAAGATACAGTTCATAGCGTAAAAACTAAGTGGCAAATAAATTAACAAGTTATACCAAAATCGGTGACTTTGCACCTTTATATATATATATATATATATATATATATATATATATATATATATTAATAGGCATCATAAAGATCATACAAAATGGTCAAATACATGACAGTCATATTAGTACGTAAACGACTTAGGTCTTTTTTTTTTTAATAGATAGATAGATAGTTCTTCGAAACCCTACAACCCCCTGCATTATATGGAGTCTATGGTAAAAACTCATAATAGTGTGGGGCGTGACCATTTGGCACTGTAGCCTCATCAACCAGATAATCTTCCACTACTGGTTCCACTTCCGGCACCTCTCCGTCCAATTCCTGTAGCACTACCCCCCTAGCAGCGGGTGGAGGTAGATCGGAATGCACCCACTCAGTAAATAAGAAGGATATGAATTCTCGGTAGTTAACTGTGGCCTGGCTTCCATCTAGTGGAAGGTGCAACATCTGGGCTATTAGAGAATTTGCACGAATTCTCCAATTATCAGGGAGTGAGTTGGCAACGATGACACAGAATTCCAAATCTCCGCAAGGAATTCCTCGTGCAAGAAGCCCCCTCTGGAAAAGGGCAACTTGTGCAAGATGATGGCCAATATCGTCTTCCTCTGAACGCCCAAGAAGGCGTACCCTGTCTAACCTCCATTGCCGTAGGATGTCGGACATCTGGTATAGATTAGGTAATATATCAAAAAGAAAACTTAGATCAAATAAGTATCCCCCCGCCTAAATAAATTCAAAGTCAAAATTTAATTATAACACATAGATGCAAATATATTCAAATAGGAGAACATAAAGACATATTTTATCGCATGTCTACCTAAATTATAGACCTGCTCTGATACCACCTGTAACGCCCTAAATTCTTTAAGTAGGATATCCTCATATATTTTTTTTAAATAGAAAGACAAATAAATAAATAGTAAAATAAATAAAAGAGTTGCCCTAGAACATGGGCGTCACTGAAAGTAGCACATAAGCGGAAGTCGTAGCATGATGTTCCAGGACAAGAGCTACAACATCAAGTAGTTTATTTTACAAAACATGCAAATATCGCCAAGATATAAAATTCCACTTAAGTCACGCTTCTTCACCTTCTGTAAAATCTGAAATTCAAAATAATAGGGTGAGCGTCTAAAATACACTCAGTAGGGAAACATCAATGATTGCACTTGCTAATATATATAAGTAAGATAAATGTCTAAAATAAAATAGCGTGGCAGTCGATAAATATGTGTCAACGACGGCTCAAAGTCCGCCAATATGTCAATTAGCACCGGCTCCGGTTGCGTCCGGCAATATGTCAATTAGTATCGAACTGCAAATGTGGAAATATTTTCCAATGGTATATACATGTTCATTACGTACACACATTAGCAATAGCAATCATAAACATGAAATGTAATAATACTCGGTGAAGAGTAGAAGTTACCCCTACCGTAAGTGGGTAGAAAACTATGAATGATAATTGATATCTTGACTTCCTGAAAGAATATGTTGAATTTAAGCTTAAAATATTTAATAAACTAGGTTTATGTTTAATTTAAAATTAATGGTTTAGTAAATAAAATTTTAATAAAGACATAAATTTTAATATAATAAATCTTTTAAGATCCTTTAACAAAATTTCATGATGCATGATAACTATAAAAATAAATTTTCTATTCCTAAAGCAAACTATATTTATGCACTAATACTAAAAGAATCAAATAAATGTTTTGAGAAATTACTTAAAATCGTGAACTAATAATTATTAAAATCATCCCGCTTTACTTAATACTATTTATTAATTTCTTATTTAAACCCTAAACTTATTGCAAATTATTTAAACTATATTCATACAACTCCAATTAAAATTTCGAAAATATTTTTGTGATTCTCGTGAGATGAGGGTCAAAACTATGTATTAAAACATTATAAGAAAATGTGACCAAAATTCAACCTTACGGATACATGCATGCTCAATTTCTTACGTCCAAAATTAAAACAAATTATATGGTTGTATTCCTTGTGAAAAATGCTTCAAAATGGTATATAATGTAAGACATCATGCATGGACGCTTTAACAGAAAATATTTAACAATTGAGATATCAAAACGACAAACGATTTTAGTATTTGGAATCTACGTTAAGAGACGATCATTTTAAGATATAACACTATAAGGTTTATTTTCCTTGACAAAAGTTTGACTTATACAAACCTAATATTCAGAGTCTATACGATGAGAGGATCCTATAATGTAATAAGAATTAATAACTATTAGCGAGCTTACCTCTTATCCAAAAGGTGTGCCTCCTTACTGTATGCTACGTATAGAGCTTGTATGTAGTGAAATAGTATAGTACTTCTAATATGCATGCCAGATAGCCCTATATATAGGGGAAATTTTTACTTAGGTGCATAGGCTAATCATTTCTCCCTAGGGTAGCTTTGCTGATTCTTAACTACGTGGGAGTTTGCATGATCACCATGTTGTGTTGCTGTGGGATATAGACGTGGAAGTTCTCCGTGCATACAACTTTTAATACGGATAGACATGCACACTAATCATTACTGGATAAACATTTCCACCCTACTGTATCATTACTACTATTAAAAGAATAATTATCATTAGTATTATTCAATTAATATATATATACATACCTATAGTAGCTATGTGTCATAGCATATGATCTGCATGTCAATTCCAATATATAACTTATCAGTATTAGCATTCTTATAATACATGTTATTATGATAAATATACGTAATATTATTATCATTATTATTATTATTATAAATATATATATTTATAATTTCTACGTGGCATATGCAAATTCCACAATTTATCTTATTATATTATTAATATATATATATATATATTATAATAAATATACATATTATTATGGTAAATGTATAAATATATTTTATTATTGGGGTGTTATAATATATATATATATATATATATATATATATATATATATATATAATATTTAATATATTTTTATTTATGATAAAAGTTAAGTATTTCTTAATCAGTTATATAATAGTAATTCTATTTCAATTAATTGTTTATTTTTAAAAAAAATTAATACTATGAAATAAAAATAAAATAAAATTTATATACAATATATTTTTATATATTTATAAATTTGTAATGAATTTATTATATTTAATTTTTTTAACTAAATTTTTTGGGTAAGTCTTGCGTGAAACCATCCCTGTGAGACCATTTTTCACCTTTTAAAATAGTAATCACTTTCGCTACAAAATGTTATCACTTTTTATTTATACTATAAATATTGGTTCATGAAATAATATTATCATTTTTCATTAATTAAGTATCACTTTTCTTAATAAAAGTTATTATTTTTTGTTCGTCTCATGTAAACCCTTACATGAGATGGTCTCACACAAGTTTTTACCTAATTTTTTAAGTTTCAAATTATATAAATAATAAGTATATTTTAAAATATTTATAAATTTGTAATGAATTTATTATGTATATATATATATTATATAGTTAATTTTCTTAGTTTCAGATTATATTAATAATTAAAGAAAATAAATTTTATATGTCATAATTGAATAATTCAAATACATATGAATAATTAAATAAAATTAATATGCTAAAATTAATAAATCAATAATTATTTAAAAATTCGATTCCAATATCATTTGCCAACATCAAGTAATATATTAAAAAATACTCCCTCTGTCCATCCTCAATGTATCCATTTGCTTTTTGCACGTGGATTGATGAGTATTATTATTTTATATATAGTAGGTAGTTATATTAGTGGGATATGTGAATCCCATATTTTAATTGTATTAGTGTGTGGGTGGGTTCCATGTGTCTAAAAAGGGAAATGGATAGATTAAGAGTGGACGACCCAAAATAGTAAAATGGATAGATTGACAGTGGACAGAGGAAGTATAATATAAAATAATGATTAAAGTTAAATAACTCAAGAAAGCTTTCGATTGAGGTAAATCAATTCCAAAAATACTTGAATGATCTACATGAATCAATTTTTTAACTTCTTATTCATCTTAAAGAATACATCTTAACAAAGACTTTAATAGATTATCTACTTGAAGAGATAAATCGATTCCAAGAATACTTGAATGATCTACATGAATCAGTTTTTAACCTCTTATTCATCTTAGAGAATATATACTTGAATCGATTATCTACTTGAAGAGATAAATCGATTTAAAAAATTCTTGAATCGATCCTCTTATTCCTCTTCTTAAAGAATACTTGAGAATATATACTTAAATAGGTAAACTGATTCCAAAAATACTTGAATGATTCAAGAATACTTGAATCGATCCTCATATTCCTCTTGAAGAAAGAATACTTGAGATTATATACTTGAAGAGGTAAATCAATTCCAAAAATACTTGAATGATTCAAGAATACTTGAATCGATCGATTATCTTATTCCTCTTGAAGAATACTTGAATCGATTCACTTATTCATCTTGAAAATTACTTGAATTGATTCTTTTCATCTTGAAGAATACTTGAATTGATTCTTGAAGAATACTTGAATTGATTCTTTAGAGGTGAATGAGATTCAATTATTTAGAAGTGAATCGAATCTCGCTCCATCAAAATAAATTTTTATACTTTTTATAAATCAATTATCTAGAGGAACTTGAATAAAGCTTCTATTCCCCTTGAAAAATCGAATGTGTGTGCTTGGAATGAATAACCAAAAAGGCTTATTTATAGGTGGTGTGTGAGAGAATATTATATGTGATATTCTTTTTTTCCTTTATATAATTTAAATTTATTCTTATTAATTTATTTACAATAAAAAATTTAGTAATTAAATAATGATACCAAAATAAATACATAAAGATATTCAAAATTTAATTAGTAATCAATCAAAATTAAAAAAAGAATTTATTTTATGATAAATTAATGAGGTGCACATGTAAGAAAAGATAAATATATTTTTAATTAATTTTTTTTCTAAATTATGTATATGTTTATTTTTATTTATTACCTATTTAAGATTAATAAATAGAATAATAAAATACATTATTTAAAAAAGAAAATATTAAATAAGGAAGTTAATGATAAGTAAATAAGGAAAACATTAAAAATAATTCAAAATTTCAAAAAAATGAGAAAATTACACGTCATAATGGAGCGCCCTGGAGATGACACGTAGGCAGAAAAGTTTCTACTATAGTATAATTAATATATATATATATATATATATATATATATATATATATATATATATATATATATATATATATATATATGTGTGTGTATAATTATTTATTTTATAAATAAATTGATAATTATATATATATATATATATATAATTATTTATTTTATAAATAAATTGATAATTATTTATATGTAATCTTAAGTATACTACATCAGAAACTTTTATGCCTACGTGTCGTCTCCAGGGCGCTCCATTATAACGTGTAATTTTCTCTTTTTTGAATTTTTAAATTATTTTTTATGTTTTCCTTATTTACTTATCATTAACTTCCTTATTTAATATTTTCTTTTTAAAATAATATATTTTCTTATTTTATTTATTAATCTTAAATAGGCAATAAATTAAAAAAATTATTTATAGAAATTAAGAACAAAATATTAATTAAAAATAAAAATTATGTTTATTTGAGATAATAATAAATAAAAATAAACATTTACATAATTTAAGAAAAAAATTTAAATTAAAAATATATATCAAAATATAAATCAAAAATATATTTATCTTTTGTTACATGTGCGCCTCATTAATATATCATAAAATAAATTCTTTTTTTATTTTTTGTATTTTTATTGATGACTAATTAAATTTTGAATATCTTTTATGTATTTATTTTGGTATCATTATTTAATTACAAAATCTTTTATTGTAAATAAATTAATAAGAATAAATTTAAATTATATATAAAGGAAAAAAATAATATTCCATATAATATTCTCTCACACCCCACCTATAAATAAACATTTTTGGTTATTCATTCCAAACACACACATTCGATTTTTCAAGTGGAATAGAAGCTTTCTTCAAGTTCATCTAAATAATTGATTTATAAAAAGTATAAAAATTTATTTAGATGGAGCGAGATTCGATTCACTTCTAAATAATTGAATCTCATTCACCTCTAAAGAATCAATTCAAGTATTCTTCAAGAATCAATTCAAGTATTCTTCAAGATGAATAAGAGAATCGATTCAAGTATTCTTCAAAAGGAATTAATTAGATATGTGTATGCATATGCTTTATATTTTATAAGAAATATGCGTATGCTTTATATTTTATAAGAAAATTAATTAGATAATCCAATATTAAATGCATATTGTAATTAAATAATGAGGATATGCTCAAAAATTTTTAAGATGTATTTTTATTAATTGATTTATTTATCTAATTTTAAGGTTTACTTTTTAATTCTAAAAATAAAGATATACATTAGTAATATAATAATAATAATAAAATAGAAAGATTATACTCCCTTTGTCCCATTTCAAGGTGGTATTTAATTTATAATTATACATGAATAATTATATAATAATAAATGAATAAAAGTAGAAAAATAATATATATGAAATTAAAGTAAAAAATACGACAATTAACCACGTCGCGACACCTCATACTTTTAAAAAATTATTTATATCAGCGTATTTGAAATTAATATATATATTACATTAGTTTCTTAAGAATAACAATTAATAAAAATAGATTTATTGTTATATAGTTAATTAAAAAATACTAAACCATAATGATGAGTAAAAAAGTAATACTCCATTTAAATATTATTTATAATATTATGTATATTTTATATATATATATATATATATATATATATATATATATATATATATATATATATATATAAGTACAGTATAGCAAAATCCTTTTTCGCTAATGTGTTGTTCACATATAATCTCACTATTTATTTATTTTTCCTATACACTTATTATGAATATTTACTTTAATATCATTAATTGTAATTAATAAATAAATCATTCGATATACTCCATCCGTCCCCTTTAAAGAGGATTTTTTTAAATTTTGGACGTCCGATCCAAAGAATTCCCATTCCATTTTTATACATTTGGGGCCTACACACACCCACTACTATAATTAAAATATGGGACCCACACTCCCACTAATACAATTACCCACTACACATTAAATAATAATACTCCTTAATCCACGTGTCAAAAAGCAAAAGACCCTCTTGTTGAGGGACAGAGGGAGTAAATAAATTAATTAGTATCAAATCAAATCATGTATAGAAAAAAAATAATAAATTGAGGTTTTTTTAATATATTTATTTTAGTCAAACAATAAAATTAAGAATTTATTGCTAAGAGTTACATATTTTGATCATAATTGCACTTAAATATAATGAAAAAATAAAATATTAACAACTATATAAATATACAGCAAAGAGATAAAATTGCCCTTATGTGGTCGCACATTTTTTTAGAGAGACAATGAGAGTGATAAATAGTTTTTAATTGTATTATGTTATAAAGTAACATTTAAAAAAAAATGCAAGTCAAAATTTTTTCAAATAGTATGTATATATATATATATTAACTTTTTACATGATTTAGTTATACGTCACATTATCAAAAGTTAAATGTTATAATTTGTTGCAAATTTTTTACATTGATGAAAGAAATTGTCTAACAATTAGAAAAAAATCTTCTTAATTAATGTTATTACGTTATATAACACGAATTATTTAATTATAAAAAATAAGAATAATAATTAAATGATCGCGCGTCGTACGCGGGTTATATATATATATATATATATATATATATATATATATATATATATATATATATATATATATATATATATATATATATATATATATATATATATATATATATATATATATATATATATATATATATATATATATATACGAGTACACATTCCCGCGTAATACGCGGATGAATTATTATAATAAATCAAAAATATAATTAAAAATAATATTTAATTTATAGATATACATAATTTAAATATATACATGAATAATAATAATGATAATAATAAAAATAAAAGTAATATTACTAACCAATCAAAAAAATATGATTAAAGGTTGTATTTAATTTGAAGATATACATGAATAATAATAATATATAATAAGTTGGATATATTTTGTTGATTATCTATTCCTAACTAATCAAGAAAATATAATTAAAGTAGTATTTAATTTATAGATATACATGATTAAAGATATACATGAATAATAATAATAATAATAATATAATAATAATAATAATAATAAAAATAAAAGTAGAAAGATTATATATGTAATATTAAAATATTATTAAAGGTTGTATTTAATTTGAAGATATACATGAATAATAATAATAATAATATATAATAAGTTGGATATATTTTATTGATTATCTATTCCTAACTAATCAAAAAAATATAATTAAAGTAGTATTTAATTTATAGATATACATGATTTAAATATATACATGAATAATAATAATAATAATTAAAAAAATTAAAAGTAGAAATATTATATATGTAAAATTAAAACAAAAAAATAAAAAATATACTACAATTAACAACTTCGCGACACCTCATACTTTAAAAAAGTTATTTATAGCAGCGTATTCGTAATTAGTATATATATATATATGTATATATATATATATATATATATATATATATATATATATATATATATATATATATATATATATATATATATATATATATATATTTTTTAGAGTGAGGTTCTTGTACCCCCGAGGACACCGTGCCCCTTTGCAATTTAAATCCCTAGCAATACATAGTTTTAAATAGAATTGTAACAACAAATTTTGTATTTATAATGAAATAAATACAAATTGGGGTACAAAGATATTTCAGATGGATTTAATTTATAATATATATAAACGGGTTACAATCTCAAGCAATCATCGGATTCTTCTCTCGAACCAATTTGACTTGACTTGTATGTGCTGACTTTGACTTCTTTGACTGGAGTGTATACTGACTGTGTTGACAGCATGTGTATTGAGCTTGATCATCAAATAAAGCTTGTCCGAGCTCGGATGTGTAGTCTTGTAACGTTGATTCGGAGGAGTTGAACCTTTGTTCGGATTGAACATTGACTGAAGAGCTTTCTGTGGAGAAAGTTATTGACTATAAGAACACCAGATTGGAGAGGCTTGGCACCTTGATCTCTGATCGGAGGCGGTTGGCTTGAAGAACGTTGGATTGGAGGGGCTTGACACCTTTATCTCTGATCGGAGACGGTTGGCTGAAAGAACACCAGATCAGAGGGGCTTGACACCTTAATCTCTGATCAGAGGTGGTTGGATGGAAGAATGCCGGATCGAAGAAGCTTGGCACCTTTATCTCTGATCGGAGGTGGTTGGATGGAAGAACGTAGGATCGGAGGGGCTTAAAACCTTGATATCGGATCGCAGACCGTTCTTGGCTTGAAGATGCTTGAAGATCTCAAGGGAGCACTGCTCGTGTTCTTAATCTATTCAAAAGTGTCTGCATCTTCAAATATTTTGGTGTGTCTGGAATGAATGGAGGAGGGCTCCTTATATAGGGGAAGGGTGAGGATGCCCCATAAGTAACTCGCAATTTGATTGGTCCAAGGCTGATTTGACCTAATTCTGCGGGCTTGAGCATTTCCATCCTTAAAATTTGATTGATCAATATTAATTTGACCTGATTCTACAGGCTTGGGCTTATTTGGCTGGATCTATCCCAATTATCAATTAATCACTAATTTATTTTAAGAATTTATTTATGTAAATCCCTTAATAAATAAATAATTAATTGATAATTATTGCATTAATTTGCCATATATTTTCCTTTAATAGGCAATAAAATTCAAGTGCCTACAAATGCCCCCTCGCATTTTGTTCACGGATGCCTTTGTGTTGAAATGAACAAATTGCAATAATCCATTCTTGATCAACATGATTGAATTTTATTACTTGTCTCACCAGCTTGATATGTATAGCCTGAATTATGACAGAACTTAGCAGAGTACTAAGCAGCCTACGTACCTCTTTGAAGAGGATCAAGTCATAACGTAGTTCAAAGGAACATGATTTGGTTTGAATGAAGGGTGGCGTACACAGTTTATACTCGTGCCGGCCAGGAGTGATTATTCTTTAACCACTTTAGACAAAGTAGGGTACATAATACTTTAACCACTTAAAATACCTGAGTGGGGTGAATTAATAGTTTCACCACATATAATTACCTTTGGTGGGTGTCATACACAGTTTATACTCTTGCGGACCAGGAGTAACATGCAGTTTAGGCTCGTGCGTCATGAAACGTTGAATTGATTTTGCTGATATTTTATACTCGTGCCAATGAGTCTTGAATTTGAACTTGTAAACAGTTTATACTCGTGTCAGGGAGCCCTTTGTAGATATTTTTCACTCATATCGAGGTGCTTTGTGTGTAGAGAGTTTATTCTCTTCCCAATGAGATTTGATTTGATGTGTAGATACTTTATACTCATATCAAGGAGCGTAACTTGAGGATTTTAGATAGTTTAAACTCGTATCAAGGAGTATTGTGCGGACATTTTTAGCTTGTGTTGATGAGCGTAATATGTAGATAGTTTTAGCTCATATCAAGGAGCGTTATATGGATAGTTTTAGCTCATATCAAGGAGCGTAATTTGTAGATAATTAAGCTCGTATCAAGGAGCATAATGTAGATAGTTTTCGCTCATATCAAGGAGCTTTGACTTGGGAGATTTAAGATAGATTAAGCTCGTATCAAGGAGCATAATGCAGACAGTTTTAGCTCATGTCAAGGAGCTTTGACTTTGATTTATCAACAATTCATTGCCCCCAATTTTGGGATGCATAATTTTCTCTTACTTCTACTTTATTTCAATGAATCCTTATGGAAACTGCAGTCTTTGTTTGCGGTTCCTCTTCCATGAGCTCATCAGAAGGTATGTCTTCAAACTTATAAGAGTCCTGAATAGAGGGCCATTCGATGTCATTTGATGTCAAACTTAACTCCATGTCGTGAGCTCTTGTAGCCAATTCTTCGAAAGTTTTAGGCCGAATCCCTTGAAGTATGTAGCGAAGATTCCATTGCATCCCTTGAATGCACATATCAATAGTTGAAGTTTCTGATAGCTTTTCTTTTCAATTGAGGCTTTGGCTCCTCCATCTTTTGATGTAGTCGATTATATATTCTTCATCACCTTGATGAATATTTGTTAACTCCATCATGCTAATAGTTCTTCGTGTGCTATAGAAGCGGTTGAGGAATTCCTTTTACATTTGCCCCCAACTATCAATAGAGTTGGCTTTCAAATTGATGTACCAATCGAACGTATTTCCTTTAAGAGAGCGGACAAACTGTCTTACCATGTGATCTCCGTAGGTCCCAGCATCATTGCATGTCTCGATGAAGTGTACCACATGCTGTCTTGGGTTGCCTTTGCCATCGAATTGTTGGAACCTAGAAGGTTGGTAGACAGCTGGCATCTTCAAGTTGCCAATTCTCTTTATATATGGCTTTTTATAGGCAACAAAAGATTTGGAACTCCCTTCAAAATTGTCTTTCATCGTCTCTATCACGATATTTTTCAATTGGTTGATAGGAAGCATCTTGTCAGCTGTAACTTGTATATCTTCTTCAACTTGATTCGTTTTAAACGAATGTTGTTTCGCGGATTGTAATAACAAATTTTGTATTTATAATGAAATAAATACAAATTATGGTACAAAAATATTTCAGATGGATTTAATTTATAAGACATGTAAATGGGTTATAATCTCAAACAATCCTCTGATTCTTCTCTCGAACCAATTTGGCTTGACTTGACTTTGACTTGACTTGTGTGTGCTGACTTTGACTTCTTTGACTGGAGTGTATGCTGATTGTGTTGACAGCATGTGTGTTGAGCTGGATCTTCAAATGAAGCCTGTCCGAGCTCGAATGTGTAATCTTATAATGTTGATCCGGAGGCATTGAACCTTTGTTCGGATTAAACATTGACTAGAGAGCTTTCTGTGGAGAAAGTTGTTGACTGTAAGAATGCCGGATCGGAGGGGCTTGGCACCTTGATCTCTGATCGGAGGCGGTTGGCTTGAAGAACACCGGATCGGAGGGACTTGGCACCTTTATCTCTGATCGGAGGCGATTGGCTGGAAGAACGCCAGATCGGAAGGGCTTGACACCTTTAACTCTAATCGGAGGCTGTTGACTGGAAGAATGCCGGATCGGAGGGGCTTGACACCTTATCTCTGATCGGAGGTGGATGGGTGAAAGAATGCCGGATCGAAGGGGCTTGAAACCTTAATATCTGATTGGAGGCGGTTGATGGAAGAACACCGAATCGGAAGGGCTTGGCAACTTTATCTCTAATCGGAGGCGGTTGGATGGAAGAACGTCGGATCAGAGGGGCTTAGAACATTGATCTCGGATCGCAGACCGTTCTTGGCTTGAAGATGCTTGAAGATATCAAGGGAGCACTACTCGTGTTCTTGATCTCTTCAAAAGCGTATGCGTCTTCAGATGTTTTAGTGTGTTTGAAATGAATGGAGGAGGACTTCTTATATAGGGGAAGGATGAGGATGCCCCATAAATAACTCGCAATTTGATTGGTCCAAGGCTGATTTGACCTAATTCTGCCGGCTTGGGCCTTTCCATCCTTGTAATTTGATTGATCAATATTGATTTGATCTGATTCTGTAGGCTTGAGCTTATTTGACTAGATCTATCCCAATTATCAATTATTCACTAATTTATTTTAAGAATTTATTTATGTAAATCCCTTAATTAACAAATAATTAATTGATAATTATTGCATTAATTTGCCAAATATTTTCCTTTAATAGGCAATAAAATTCAAATGCTTACAAGAATATGGAGGGGGAGGGTCGTGTTCTCATAGGGGCATGGTGTGTCCCCGAGACGTAGGAGCTTTTGCCATATTTTTAACATAATGTAATTTTATATTTATCATTTAATTGTATGGTGCATATGCTTATTTTTTCATAATACTAATTTTGCCTCATACTTAAAGATGACAATGTGTAGGGTACACACTTATTTAATGGTACCTGTATCTATTTAAATATCAACTATCCGTATCCATACCCGTCCCATTAAAAAAGACCATTATAATATTCGTAATCGTCCCAAACTCATTTATCAATACTTGCAGGTTACCTGTACTTATTTAATATTCATTTAATTTATGAGTTCAATTACGATGCCAATTGCCTGTCAGTTTTGAATAAATAGATTCTAAGGTGGTTAATTCTAATTTTAAATTTAAATATAAAATATTTAATTACATCTATATCCTAAATTTAACTTAGATTTTATTACTCTCTCTATCCAAAAAAATAAAAATAAAAAAATATAACTTTCATCTTTTTTATTGTTATCCATCCAAAATTTGTCTTCAAATTCTTAAAATAGTAAAAAGATCAAAACAACTAACCTCTTACTTACACTTTATTTATAACATAATAGCCATACTTAGGTACCGAAAAATATTTGTCCCGTTGTCTTTCCTACTTTTACAAAACATGTTTACCAACATATTGCTTGTAACAACTTAAGTTGTAAAACTCTATCTTATGTCTCCTAATGACCAAATGTATACCTTAATAATACATCATGCATGATATATATTTCTTTCATATTCTTCTAATTCTACATCTCAAATTCATTTATTAATATTTGCGGATCAAGGAAAGTATACTGAAATTTAAATATTTAAATGAAGACGGTTATTTAATATAAAATAGTTAAATTAAATTAAATTAAATTAAATTAAGAGGCTATTTTAGAGTATATATTAAATGAAAAAAATATATATCAAAATTTAAATAAATTCAACAAAATAATTTGAGCTCTAAAATTATATTAAATTAAAATATTTTAAATAGTTTAGTTGAATAATAAAAAAATAAATAAATTATCAAAATATAAACTTTATGTAAATTAAATTAATTTAATGTTGATTGATATATTGATTGAAAATTAGTTTATTGATTGATAATTTGTTAAATATGTCAAAAATATGTCTTATATTTAGTAAATTTATATTATTAGTTAAAAAATATAAAATATATTATTGTCTTAAATAAAATTCATGAGTGCAATCAAAAGTTTTAAGTAGATGTTTAAGATTTAAAAATTTGATTGGTTTCTAAATAAAGTAAAATAAAAAAGAGAGAGCAAAATTGAAAATAAAAATAAAAATAAAAATAGAAATTCAAATTTATTTTTATATATTTAAATTATTATGATTATTATTATTATTATTATTAATATTATTATTATAGATTTGACTAGATATTTATTATGATATTTTCTTCTTTTATTAATGTTTTCTTACTTTTCTTTAAAATTACTTTTAAGGCCCTATTACACATGGTAATAACATTGAGAAGAATGAAAATATAAAAACTCAAAATTTGAAGAATTGTTCTGGAAAAAAATTTATTTCAAAATTATTCAAAGGTATGTAACTTATAGTAGATGTAAATATGTTGCTGTGAAACAAAAATTTGGTTTATATAAAAATCAAATTAGGGTCAAATTTAAAGTTCAATACAATTATACAAAATTCTAAGAATCTGGACTGACCACTCACCTCTTAAATATTTATTTAACATTAAAATAAAATATATTTTACCAAAATACAAAATAAAATTATCACAAACTCTTTAAAAACCTCAAAGAAACAAAATCTTTTTAACTTTGGAAAAAAATCCATGTTATGAAACGAAATTCATAAAACGGTCTACCACAATCCTAACAATGCCTACTTTCCTTGTCCACATATATACGCGTATGCATACATCAGACAAGGGTATACAGCCAACGCATCAACAATATAAAGAACGAAAAAGAAATTGAAAGAGCGCAATAAAAAAAAAAGTAGAAATAGATAATTTCAACTCTACTCTACCCACCCCCACCAATTCTAACTTTTCTTATATTTGCTTATTTAATTTAATTTAATTTAATTTAATACTCCATGTCAAAATAATTTGCAACTCTGAAAATAGATAGAACACTGTACTGCATTGAGCTCCCAGGTTTTAATAATTGTTCCAAAGGCTGAATCTTTTGCCATATTTTGTGGAGTTTGAGGGTTTTCAACTGGTGGGTTTTGTCTGTATCACAGATAATGTGGAGTGTTCTGAAGTTATTTTACGGGTGGGAGCGGATCGGAGCAGTGCAGGCGATTTGATGGAAACGAGGTTGTTCACGTCAAACGCCGACATTTCATGGAGTTTTGGATTCGGTGTAACCGATGTGCCGAGGCTTCTTTACTCCAGACATTTAAATTGAATTCTGCTATTTTACTTATTGAGGTAATTTTTTTTTTTTTACTTTCTCCTTCTTGTGATGGGTTTTCTTCTTTTCTGAAAGTGTTTGATTTGTGAAAGAAAAAAAAAAATAGAGAGTGGGGTTTCTGGTAATGAGCTGTGAAGATGGAGTTTGTACTTGGATGTGGTTTAGGTGAAATTGGAAATTTTACTTCGGTTTTTGAACTGTTACTTGTATTTTTACACTACGTAAGAATTGCAAGAATTGTGCTTTCTCTTCCTATTTTTGGCTAAAATTGAATATATTTGCTGGGATTTCTTTTTCTTCTTTTAATTTAAAGGTTATTATGGCATAGCCCTCTTCATGGAAAGTTTTTCTTTCTGGTATTGTCTTCCTTGTTATGGCGTCCATTGTATGATTAAACGAGTTCTTGTTTTCTGTCTAGTTTCTTATGAAGCCCAATTTTTCTTACAAGGCATGATGACAGTAACGGATTGTTTGGAGGTGCTTTTGTTGCACTTAGGGGGTGTTTGGTATTTTTAATTGGAATGGGAATGGGTATGAGGAGGAATGGGTATGGAATCAAAGTGATTCCTCCCATATTTGGGTTGAATGGATGATTCCCACAAAATTGGGAATGATTCCAATTCATATCCAACACCAAACACTCTTTTTCATTCCCATTCCCATTCCACACCCTCCAAACCCCTCTACCAAACACCCCCCTTAGACTATGGAGCTTAAATTCTACTTGTTACAATCTTATTTTTTTTCTGCGAAATTGAGTTTGTTCTAAGAGCTATTAATAACCCACTCAGCTTGGTCTGAATGTCAAAGCTAACTCCAACTTATTAATCAATTCGTATCCAAGTTTCTGAAGCCACCATCTCCATTAATCTTTCAGGTTCTATTGATTTTTCTGCTGTTTGATGCTGCATTTGCGACACCTAAAGATTTTAGATTGCATAAGCAAGGATTTGAAGAGGACAAAGAAAATATAATAGCTCATTCTTGCATTCACGATCAAATTATTGAACAAAGAAAACGACCTGGTCGGAAGGTGTATTCCTTTTCTGCACAGGTCTACAATGAACTTGATACTTCGAAGTCCCTTCAGCATAGGGGAAGGGCCTTGCTTGGTGTGTCTGAATCATGGATGCAACAGCATGATGCAAAGCAACCCATTAGAATATATCTAAATTATGACGCCGTTGGTCACTCACCAGATAGGGACTGTCGGAGTGTAGCTGACATAGTGAAGGCAAGTTCTTGCGATGATTACACATATATTGCATTGTGCCATAAATTCTCACTTTTGGATTTGTATTTAAATTTTCTTACTTTTGTTTATATGTTTTCTTATGCCAGCTAGGGGAGCCGAATGGTGCTTCTTTTTCTGGTTCTCCCTCATGCAACTCACATGGTGATCCTCCAATATATGGAGATTGTTGGTACAATTGTACACTGGACGATATAGCTGGGGAGGACAAAAAGTTTCGTCTTCGCAAGGTAATGTTTTTACATTGTATTTCCTTTTTTCTTTTGTTGGAGGAGGGGATTCAAATAAGCATTAAGCTAAATGTATATAATTTAAATTGCAGAAAAAAAAGACATTGGGTTGTATGTGTGGGTTGGTGGAGATTCTTAATGCTTATTGATGAAATTTTGCATCATTCAACATTTGAACAAATTAACATTTTATGTTTTATACAGGCTCTAGAACAGACAGCAGATTGGTTCAGAAGAGCATTGTCTGTTGAGCCTGTGAGGGGGAATTTGCGATTGAGTGGATATTCTGCTTGTGGTCAGGATGGAGGTGTGCAACTTCCAAGGGAATATGTGGAAGGTCTTGCTTGCATAGTTTTATTACTCTGCATGTCAATTAGTTTTGCATAATCTATTGACATTATTTGAATGCTATGTTTAGTAACTTCGTCTTCCATTTTTATAGAGGGTGTTGCTGATGCGGATTTAGTTCTTCTGGTTACAACAAGACCTACAACTGGAAACACTCTGGCATGGGCAGTGGCTTGTGAACGTGATCAATGGGGTCGTGCTATTGCTGGTATTCTATAACGTGTTAAGATATGTTAGATTCCACCTTTAGAGGTCGAAGTTTGATTACAAATTTACAAGTCCAATCCTTTTTCATCCTTTCAGGGCATGTAAATGTTGCACCTCGCCACTTGACTGCTGAAGCTGAAACTTTACTTTCTGCCACACTGATTCATGAGGTGAGTGATTGATCAATATTTTTAAAATGCAGAGGAAGCCATTTTTCTTATTAAGTAGTGATTTATTTTATCTCTCTAGGTGATGCATGTCCTTGGATTTGATCCCCATGCCTTTGCTCATTTTCGGGATGAGAGAAAAAGAAGACGTGTTCGGGTTAGTTTGTAGTTATTGATGTTCAGAAATATACTCATCATCAGTTACTGGATGCTCTTACTTTTTTAATTTACATATTCTATTTTTCGATGATGTTATTATCTCCAATAATGGTGAATCTGAGAGTTAGAATATCCTTTTACTCAACAATCAGACTTCAGTGATTAATATTTCTTATCTCAAAAGAACCCTATAAATATTTTCCTAATTGATTCTTCTTTCTCTTTGTCAGGAGAGTATTTAATAATTTTATGACTTGTACCACTCATGAACATATTGGTGGATAAGAATGATCTAATTTTATCTGGATATATGGAACCATTTTACTAGAATTTGGTTAACCACCCATATCTGCAGTATATGATGTTCAGTTTAAGATTTTATTATACAACATTTACTCTAGATCTGTTATTGAACCCAAACATCAAATTTTGATGGATAGATGACTAGTATGTCACATTTACAAGGAAGATCGATATATCTTCTGGTTGACTGAATGTTAGATTGAATTATTTTGTTTATCATGTAGGTTACAGAACAAACCATGGATGAAAAACTTGGAAGGATTGTAACGAGAGTGGTGCTTCCTCGAGTAATCATGCATTCACGTTATCACTATGGGGTAAAGCATCTCTCTTTCAGTAATATTTAGTTTTTTTCTCTTGAAAGAATTTGAAGATGTTTACATTATGATGTACTATTACTCTACTATGGTGAGCAAAACTATACAATTACATTTTTTCAGGCTTTCTCTGAGAATTTGACTGGTTTAGAGCTTGAAGATGGTGGTGGGCGTGGCACATCAGGTTAGTTTTTTTTTCCCCCTCTTTTATTGTATAATTTTTTGTGTGTGTTCTTTACATTTGAATAATCAGGCAAATGAACTAATATGTACATAACTTTTAATCTACTACAGGGTCTCATTGGGAGAAAAGACTTTTAATGAATGAGATTATGACAGGCTCAGTTGATACAAGATCAGTAGTTTCGAGAATGACACTTGCTTTACTTGAGGATAGCGGATGGTACCGTGCTAATTACAGTATGGCAGACCGTCTTGACTGGGGTCGCAACCAAGGGACAGAGTTTGTTACTTCCCCTTGTAACCATTGGAAGGGTGCGTACCATTGCAACTCGACCCAGTTTTCTGGGTGTACATACAATAGGGAGGCTGAAGGTTACTGCCCTATTGTAAGTTACAGCGGAGATCTTCCTCAATGGGCTCGTTATTTTCCACAGGCTAACAAAGGTATGTTCTCTTAACACATTCTGGATCCCTACTAATTCTATGCATAATTTCAAGAGCCAGTGCCAACACAATACAGCTACACATTCTTATAATCTGATAATATTATAGACTTGCTTATCACCAGGTTCAATGCAATGCAGTAATGTAGTTTATATGGTTGTTATGACCATGAATGGTGTCTCTCTCTGTAATGATTGGAACCGTGAAATGCTCTGAAGGAGCACCCTTTCAATAATTATCAACCATATCGAACCAAGTCTCACCATAGGCCTGTGGAACTGGGTTTATCTTTAGAATAATGCAAATTTTAGAATCCCACCTGCGATTCCATTGCCAATTTTAGAATAATGCTACTTCACATTTGCAAAGTAAAGACAGAAGTTATGTTCCAATATGATATTTCTTGAATATTTCAAGGGCGCTTTTGTCATATTAGTCTGAGTCATCTTCCAAGTCCTTTCCTCGAGTCATTCACGCATCAAATATGTGATTCTTACATTCAATGGTGCTGAAGATCTTTGGGATGGGGTACTCTGCGCAATTAGTAACAAAAAACACAGGACCAAAAAACAGGTGCTGGATTGTGCAACTGGAATGATGCATCAGTGTTGTACTATGCTCATATTTATGTTATAAGATACAGATTAATTATATTTTATTGTCAGTTCATATTTTTGCATAGTTAAGAACATTTACTCCGAAGAGTGATATGAACTATTAGTTGTTCTTGGAGGCTGCTGCTGTTACATATGCCTATGAAGATATTCTTTTTTGACTTGTGCAGTCCTGATCCTGGATGCCCGTGTTAATTTAAATTGTAATGTGAAGATCTTTGTTCCCATCATATTATATATGTGACTATATGGACTATTTGTCAGATGGTTGTATTATTTTTAATGAACTGTTTATAACTTGCTTATGAGCTGGAGGTGAAAATGTATGATAATCTAATGTAAAGCAGAACTATAATAAAAATCTGTGTTTCATTGAATATGATAAAGGCTAGTTTTATCTTTAATGTTTTCTCTTTCTTTGCTGATTTCATTCTAGGATTTTTTTTTATTTTTATTTTTTTATAGATTTCATCGATGATTAATGAATCGCACAATCCTATTCAGTTCATTCATTCCTTAGGTCATAAACAACTTAAAACTTATATATTGGTTGTATCTCCAAATAGAACGATATTGAATATATTGCGGATTCTGCATCATGCTGACTTTTCTCTTTCTCTCTCTCTCTTTTCAGGTGGTCAGTCATCCTTGGCTGATTATTGCACTTATTTTGTAGCTTATTCTGATGGTTCTTGTACGGATATTAATAGTGCTAGGGCACCTGACAGAATGTTAGGTGAAGTACGAGGAACTAATTCAAGGTAAAATTGGATTTTGATCTTTTAAAGAATCATAAAGCTCTGAAATTTATATTTCCTTTTATGATTGCCAGGTGTATGGCCTCATCATTAGTACGAAGTGGGTTTGTGAGGGGTTCTACGACCCAAGGAAATGGTTGTTATCTGCACAGGTGTATAAACAACTCGCTTGAGGTATGACTATTTGCATGAATCTGCTTGTCTGTTGTACTCCCTCCAGCCATCTAATTACTACACACTTTCCATTTTTGTCCGTCCCAAAATTTATGCCCACTTCTTAAAATATCAATCCATACAATGTTAACGCCCTTATAAATTCCACAATACTACAAAATTGCTACCTACTTTTTATACTTAACCCAACAACCTTATACGCTTTTCTCATTAAATTACCCAAAATATCCCACATTTTTCTTATTTTATACACCTAATTAAGATGGCACTGCTGATTTTTTATACCTGCAGCATGTTTTCAGCCATTGTGTTATACCCAATAAAAAGATGCTGCAGGTATAAAAAATCAGCAGTGCCATCTTAATTATTATCCTAGTCAAGCTCCAGTGCTTAACAATTAGGAGCAGGTAGCAGGTATTAGTTTGGATTAGAACATAACTTACAGCCCTTAAATTTCAGTTTTTGCTGTAAGCATGCAGGTATGATGTTAGTCTACTACAACAAATATAAACTTTGAACTTCAAGATTATGGAGATCAGAAACTTACTTGGTAGAGACTCGTTTAAGGCATCAAACAACACTTAAGTAAATTAGGAGTATTTAGAGGTAGAAAGATGGCCTTGCTATACCTTTATGGCCAAATAGAAAGCAGTCCAGATATGTATTGAATTTACTCTTTTTGGACTTCTCTTCCCTATTAAAATTATTAATAAGAGTTCTGTTTCCTTTTAAAAAAAAGAAGAGAAAATGCCTATTAGTCTTGAATCATGCATCCTCTGACATGGCTATGTCAACTGCCTCAACTTCTTTATTTGAAACATAGAAATAGATTTTGGGTGAGCGACCCGTGGCTCAATGGACCTGTTTGTCTGAATTAAACACAAGTGATAAATGTGAATTTACAATAGAGTGGTGCTAGGACCTATTATCAACGTGGAGGTTCTGGGACTTACTAGCTATGTTGGAGGTCATAAGACCTATTAGCAACGTGAGGTCATAAGACCTATTAGAATATTCTACTTATGAACCTCATAACCACAAGTAATATAATTAAGACAAACCAAATAAATCCCACCTTGACTTGCTGAAAGAATGATTTGAGTATCACTGCAAGGTCCAAACTTAAAAACCCTCGACACCATTGTCGTTGAGTACAAGATTAGATATACACATAGTTTTGACCTTAATTAAATAAGATTAAGTTACTAACATGAGTTGGTTCTTTAAAGGGATTTGCATCTCTGTTAGGTATTCGAGAGCTTGTATGGCTGAAATTTAATTTAAAAAAGGCTGGAATGAATTAAGGTGGCTGGAGAAATCATTCAAATAGGGTTTGAAAATCATAATTGATGTAAATAGAGGAGAGAGTGGAGGTTTTTACCTTCAAAATTCTGCAAGAGTATAAAAAGAAATCTACCGGAGCGTTTGTTCCTTTATTTATATTGGAAGATTTGATGTTACAAAATAGGAAAAATCAGGGTTTCATGAAGTAGTAAACCAAGTTATTGTAATCTTGTGTAAATAAATCTATTTTTATCATGAATATTGCTCATAGCTTTTGTAAAGTTTATTTTAGCATGGATAAATTTATTTTTGAAGGAGGTGGAGTGAGTAATTACTCCAGAGGAGAGTTTCCTTAATTCAATTTTCTTGAATTTGGGTTGGGTTTGAAAGTATGGCTTTATGAAGATAATGAAGTGGTCTCAAAAGTATTAGTAGAAAATAAAATCCTAGGGATGCCCAACATCTTAAGTATTTAATAATAATTACTATAAGTCACGTGTTAATTTTTATGATAATGAGTTTTTTCTTGTTTTAGTTGAGTGGTGAGAATAGATTGACTATATCTTCAAAAGTCATACCCTGGGGCATATCTCCAAAAACTGCTTTACGTATTTCTTTCCTTTTTTTCCCCCCATCAATATGCCTTAATAGAAAATAGCATAGATGAAGGGGAATAAATGGAAAAAGAAACACAAAAAAAGTGATTCTGATGTAATATGAGGAGCCTAGAGCATCTTCTCTGGGTCTACAGCTTCAAATTGTAGTGAAAGAATGCAATTTTTCATCAATTAATTAGTATATTCTGTATTTTTCCTAGGCTGCTGTGGATGGCATTTGGAAAGTGTGCCCTAGAGCTGGTGGACCCATTAAATTTCCTGGATTCAATGGTAACGTTGCTGTTATATGTGATCTATAATTGAATCTGTAACATGTCTAAATTCACACTTATTGCATATGTACTTTAACATAATTTATTTGTACCGTAGTTTGACTTAAACTCGCTATGGCAACTTTAGGTGAACTGATTTGCCCTGCTTACCATGAACTCTGCAATGAAGATCCAGTCCCTGTGTCTGGTCTGTGTCTCAATTCATGTCATTATAATGGTGATTGCATTAACGGAAGATGCCATTGTTTTCTTGGGTTCAAGGGACATGATTGTAGCCAGCGTAAGTGTATATAGCATTTTAAATTTTTACTGTGACTTTCTAATCTGCTTGAATGAAACTTCTTTAACACATTCACTTACAGTTTCTTGCCCTAATAACTGTGGTGGTCATGGTGAGTGCCTTGAAGATGGTACTTGTGCTTGTGAAAATGGATTCACTGGCACAGACTGCTCAACAGGTAATACTATTCATTAAGATTATTGATCTCATGTTAATTCCTCTTAAATTTCTTGAAGGATTGGACAAAAATTTGTTCTAAGTGAAGAATTAGTTACGTTTATAAGTGAAGAATTGAGAATCAATGTGTCATGCTTTTTTTAGTAGTTTGCTGTGATTGTTCACATTTCTGCAGTTTCACAAATTTCGGCTGTTTTTCTCATTATTGCTTTCAAAATATTTTCACATGATGCGTAGAAGTAGAAACACTTCATATTTTGTTAGAATTCATGTCATATTAGGAATGTAAGTTTTTATCAAATATATTGATGTGTTTTTTATTAAAATGAATGAAGATAAGCAGTAGTTATTATTTTGAAGTGACTGCAAATACATATAATGTCAAACTATTTAATATTCTTGTGTATTGGAAGCTAGCATATCAAGACCAGTGTAAAATATGTTAACAATTTAAGTAACACTCCCTCCGTCCTACGTGTATTCACATTTTCCATTTTGGTTTGTCCCACAAAAGTTTCATATTTCCCAAAATGGAAATATACTCATAACAATTAATCCCTCAAATACACTATTTTAATAAATGTAACCACCACCTAATATACATAACATTCTTTACACTTTATTTATTCCTAAAGAATACCAAATTACCCTAAAAAAGTGCACTTTCTTAATTTATGCACAAAAAATAGGTGAACACTTTCGCTGGACAGAGGGAATATATTACAAGCTTTTTGGCATGTGTATATCAACGGAAAAAAACATTTGCTTCAAGTTTTAACATAATTCCTTATGGTTTGATATGCAGCCATTTGCGATGAACAATGCAGTCTGCATGGTGGTGTCTGCGACAATGGCTTGTGTGAGTTCCGCTGCTCAGATTATGCTGGCTACACATGCCAGAATAGTTCTATGCTCCTCCCCATTATTTCAGTGTGTAAAGATGTGTTGGAGAAAGATGTATTAGGGCAACATTGTGCACCTAGTGAATTAAGTATCTTGCAACAGCTAGAAGAAGTTGTAGTCATGCCCAACTACCATAGGTTGTTCCCCGGAGGTCCTCGGAAGTTTCTGAATTACATCAGAGGCAGAGATTGTGATGGAGCTGCTAAGAGATTAGCTTGCTGGGTGAGTATCTTCGAAACTTAATTTTCATCTTATGATTTTACATTTGGTCTAAATATTAATTCTGGTTGAAATTTGATCCCGTGAAGATGTTAATTAGTACCTATACTGGTGTTATTCTTCAGGTCTTTATTAATATGTGATGTAAGTTTTAGAATCCGTTAATGCATGTTCTGCCAAATCCCAATACAAGCACGGGGTCTTGATGCTACATGACTCCTTTTTATTACTATTTTTGTTTAGATTGTCATGTCTTATGAGCAAAGATAGAAATTTACTAGCCTTGCTTGCCAAAAGGTTATTAATTTTAGTTTTAGTCATTCCTCTGCTGATTGATGACAATAATGAAGGGTAAGAAAGCAGTTGAAGAACGCATAGAATATGGATCCAAACTCTTAGGTTTAATGATTCATGGATTAGTATTTTGCTGCCTTTTTAGTCCAATAAATTGTGAATTCATGTGAGTGAGAATTCACGTAATATTTAGAAAATTAAAAGATGACAGGGGCTTTTCTGAGATTTGTTATCTTTATTGGAAAAGAAGTCATCCCAAATTGAAACATCATGCTCTTCTTAGTAGATCTCTGATCAAATTAACCCAGAAGGAGAGGTTGCTGAAATCAAGTATATGTCCAGATAACGATGGTGTCATGATTTGCTTACAGTTACTGTGGTGTTTGGTTTAAAATTCAGCTTATTTGAAAGGTTGATTCTGATTATGGTCTTCATTTGTTGACATTTATTGCACAATGATAGATTAATTGAATTTGATCTTTGTGATTGATTTGTGGAGTTTGAAATCTCTCTTATTAGTTTATGCAATTATTTGAACCAGATATCCATCCAAAAGTGCGACAAGGATGGTGACAATAGGATACGAGTATGCCGCTCTGCATGCCAATCATATAACTTGGCTTGTGGGGCTTCGCTTGATTGCTCGGATCAAACCTTGTTTAGCAATGATGAAGAGGGTGAAGGCCTGTGCACAGGCTGGGGTGAATTAAACTCGTGGTTGTAACGCTCAAGTGTTGTTTCCTGTAGAGGAATTGTATAAATTGTAGGAAGCCTTTAGTCTTTGATTTTTTCTAGTATGGCTTGCCAATTTTTGGGGTAGGCTTTGTAGGAATGTGACAGAAACTGCAAGAATAGTGCAGAATTTCATTCTCAGGCCAAATTGTATGGCAAAGATTGGGAGGGAATGATTGTTGAGTTTTGGCTTTCAAAGAAGAAAGTCCAAATCTATTATGTATGAATAGTGGGAAAAAAAATGATATAACAAAAAAAGGAGAGGAAAGCACTAGGATGTGAGAGAAATGTAAATTTGGCCCAAGGCCTTGAAGAAATGTATCAATTCCTCTGTTTTTATTTTTAATATCATGAGGTATGATTTTTCATTTATGCATTGTCTTGAAGATATGTGCTAGTTCCATGGTGATGTGTGGCTTTAACCTCTTGCTTTATGAGAGCATAGGATCAGTGTTTTTATAATCGGATCGGAGATCGAATCGGTAACCCCAACGGTTCGAGGTCGGATCGGCGGTTCAACCGGAAAAATAAAAATTACATATTTTTAATTATATTTTTAAAATAACTATTAAAATATATAATAAATAAATATATGTATTATTAATGGGTAGGTTTTTTGTGAGACCGTGAGACGGATTCCAATTTACCCATTATAAAAGAATTCAAATACATAATTAGTTTGGCTCGGCCGAAAGACTAGTGGGTAGGTCTTGGGTGAGACCGTCTCACATATCATTTTATGTGAGACGGATCATCCATGGGTAAAAAGGAATATCTTTTAAATTCAATTAAATAAAAGTAAGGTCCTTATTTGGTTATCTTAAATAATTATAATTAAGAAGGAAATTTCAAATTCAGCATGGCCGCTCGCCATTTCAAACTAATACTTCAGCATGGCGCTCGCCATTTTGCTGTATGCGTAAACAGTGCGGTTCACCTTTTTATTTTTACGTAATTTATTTAGTAAGTAATTTATTAATTATTAAAATTTATATTTTTTATTTTTATTTTCAAAAAATTCATAATAAAGCACCTTCTATTATAAATACTATCACTTTTTATTCATTCAACAAATTAATCATAAAATAGTTTATTTAATTAATTGTTACTTTTTATAAATTAGATATCTTTTTTTTTTAAAATTGTTATCGCATTTTATTCCTCTCACGAATAGTTTATAAAATAATGCAATTAGATGATTTTCACTTTTCATTGATCAAATATCACTGTTTATTAAAAATGTTATCACTGTTTATCCATCATACTAATTATTTATGAAATAGTTCAATTGGTTAGTTATTCCTTTATATTAGTATCATTTTTATTAAAAATATTATCACATTATATAAATTCTATAAATTATTCGTGAAATTCACTTCCGTAATTATTTATCACTTTTTATTAAAGATGTTATCACATTCTTTTAAAAATATTATCACTTTATATTATTATTTTAGTGAATTGTTCGTGAAATAATTTAATTAAACGGATATCAATTTTCTTTTATTATGAATCACTTTTTATTAAAAAAGTTATCACTTTTTATTATTCCAGTAAATTATTCGTGAAATACACTTTTTAAATTAGTTATCACTTCTTATTAGAGATGCTATCACTTTTTATTATTCCAATAAATTGTACATGAAATAATTTTTCTTAATTATTATCACTTTTATTAAAAATATTTTCACTTTTGTTTTAAGTGAAATCACTTTCATCTATACTATATATTGTTCATAAAATAATTCACAGCATCGTTATCACTTTTTATTAATTGTATATCACATCTTGTGAATTTATAATAATTAAATTTAAAATAAAAAATTATAAATTATTAAAATATTAAATAATAAAAAATATAAAGAAAAAAAATGTAAAAATGAAAATTTGAATAAATATAGTGCATGTTTGCATTCTTAGAAACTTATGAGAATGCTTAGGGGGCGCTTCCACCGAGCCAAGGCTTAATTATAATTAAAATTAATTTTTTAAATTTTCTAATTTAATAACATTCAAACATGGCCCTTTAAAACATGTTTAATGGGTTAATGGATGATCCGTCTTATATAAGAGGATCCATGAGACGGTCTCACCCAAGTCTTTGCCAAGGCTAATTAGCGAAAATTCAATATTAATTTAAATTACGTAATTGTCCTCTTTCCAACCGCCAACGTGAATTACCTCAAATCCATTTTAATTGAAATTATTTCATTGTTATTCATTCAAACACTATAAGCAGAATTAATTTTGATAATTTTTTAATATACTCCCTCCGTCCCGGATAAAGAGGATCATTTTACTATATTGAGCGTCCCATCCAAATTGCACTATTTTTCTCTTTTAGTAAAAAGAGTCTATCAATAGCCCATCACTACCTATCACATCTCTCTGATACATCTACCCACTTTATATAAAATAATAAACTCTTTAATCTACGTGCAAAACACAAATGGTCCTCTTTGCATGGGACGAAGGGAGTATATACTTATAAAAATAGATTGACAAAATTATTAATAAAAAGTCATAATTATAAAAGAAAAAAGTGATGATTTTATAAACTATGAGGTATAAAAAAGTGATAATATTTTTAATAAAAATGTAATACTATCTAATTAAGAAAAAGTGATAATTATCTGATTAAACTATTTATAAACAATTATAGGACTAATGAAAAGTGATAATATTTCTAATAAAAAGTGATACATGATCAAACAAAAAGTGATACACGTCGAATTGAATTATTTTAAGATTCGTAGGCCAAATAAAAAGTGATAACATTTTTAATAAAAAGTAATATATGATTATAGAAAAGTGATAAACATCCAATTAAAATAATACTCTATTTTATAAGGACTTATAAAAGTGATAATATTTCTAATAAAAAATAATAATATTTTTAATAAAAATGTTATTTGATCAAGGAAAAGTTATATCTTTTTAATTGAATTATTTAAAAAATATAAAATAGATAAAAGTGATAACATTTTTGATATAAAGTTATATCTATCAAAGGCAAAGTGATAATCATTCACTAAACTATTTTACATATATGTGAATAATAATTAATAGTACAAAGAAAAAATAGTATATATATATTTTTTCTTTAATAAAAAGTGAGATCTTATCCAGAAAAATTAACTGATTGTATTATTACATTAAAGAGAAAAATTTATTGAATTAATTTGATTAATTTTATTTTTAATGAATATTTATTTTATATTTTAACTAAAATATTTAATAAAAAGTTAATCACACAATCAGTGTAATAAAAGTAAAAATAAAATAAAAAATAACTTGAAGAAAGAAAGTAAACAAGTATAGAGGGAATGGGAATTGAGACGGAAACGGGTATAGAGTGGAATTGAGAGAATTCCAATTAATTTGGATGAACGGTGATCGTAGTCATTTTCACTTAGATTTTAGTGTCTTTGTTTGTGGATTTTCGGATATTTTTATCCGTATTTATATGACTTTTGGTGGAGTTATTGCAATTTTGTGAAATATGGTATGAATTGATAGAATTGTGTGAATGAGCTTAAATATGTGTAAAACAGGTCAAAAATAGAGTAAAACGGAGTCGGGAGCTGATGAATGTGTAAATTCACGAATCTTGCGCTTGGATTTGTGCTATTATGAAGTATTTGAAGGTTGTAATCGGTTGTAAACCGATATATATTGTATGAAGTCACGAATCAGGTGTTGTTGGAGCCATTTGAGCAAAGGAAATCAGAGTGGAAGTGTTTAAAACTGAAGGAAGAAAGTCGAAGCCATCCGTTTGGGCGAAGCAGGAGTGCAATTCGGCCAGAAGGAGGAGAATTCAACCAGGCCTGCTGGTCAAATTGGAGGCAGAACACGAGCAGAAGGTGGATTCGACCACGACAGGGGAATTCGACCTGGGCATCAGGTCGAATCCTGTCGAATTGATCGGTGGCGAAGCCAATTCGACCACATCATTTCAATTCGACCAGGGCCTCTGGTCGAAGTGAGCATCTGGGACTTACAGTAGGCCAATTCGACCTCCAATTCAACCTGGAGGAGAGAATTCGACTTGCTGTGTAGGTCGAATTGAGCCTCGGAAACTTACCATATCCGTATTTTCCGTGATGAAATTGAAAATAAGCGTGTTTTAATATCCAATTTAACATCTTTTTGATTGATATTGTAGTCTTATATGAGCACAAATGTCTTATATTCGATATATGTGAGAATTATGTGCACTTGAGGTGTTTTATTGTGTTTTAGGTGGAAAAAGGATGTAAAAGTGCAAAGTTGGAGAAAAGGTGCAATTTGTGCAAGAATGCTGAAAACACAAATCCAACTTTCATAATTATTTTGTATTGTTGTGGAGCTCAAAACTATTGGTGTGATATATGGTTGAAAAGCCACTGAAGAGAGGATAATTTTGGCGTAAAGAAAACTATCATTGAAGTCCGAACGAGGAAGTTATGAGCAAAGTGGTAACGCCGCGCAAGTTGTGCCGAACAGAATTGCAGTGCTACATTCCATGGCCTGTTACATATTCAATTCTTGGAGTTTTTGTGATTTCTTTATAAGGATAGAAAGCTCAGGAAGAGAGGATCACGTGAGCACAAAAATCACTCAATTCGGAGGTTGGATGTGAAAGTTATATGCGAAACGGTGAGACTGCGCAAACTGATTCCAACCAGTTCGACCACGACAGGTGGGTTCAACCTGAGCATCAGGTCGAACCAAGGTTGAACCAGACGGCGGAAAAACTGGTTCGACCACGACATGCTGGTTCGACCTATTTTTCTAGTCGAACCAAGCACTTGGGATGTCTAGAAGGGTGGTTCGACCATGGTTCGATCTCCCCTGTTTGGTTCGACCTGTTTGGGAGGTCGAACCGCGCTTCGGGAACTTACCAAATCCGTATTTTCGAGGCCTAAACGCGTGTGATCACTTGAAAAGCCCATTCCAAGCCTAGGAGACGTGATTACAAGTATAAAAGGAGGTCTATACAGCCCCAAAGAGAGGAGGAACACAACAAAATACAAGAGAGGAGAAGAGAGGCCACAACATACAACACCCCACAAGGGGGGATCACCCCCCAACCATCATATTTTCCTCCATCCATCCATCACTTTGAAGATTCGTTTGTGGAATCAAGAGGAGAACCAAGAGGAGAATTCAGGACGGAGAAGGACGCGACGACGCCCACATCTAGGGTTTTATTTGTTTCATAATTTATCTTGTATTTTCCAGACATGCGGGTAAGATCTATCCAACACCCATGATTGTTCTTCGTAACATCATGGGCTAGAGCCTTTTTGGTAGAACTAGGGTTGTGAAGGTTTTACGAATTAATTGAACTTCCATATGTACACTCCGTACAACACTACTTGTGGATTTATTTTATATATGATTGTGCTTTCTTAATCCATATTCACGGTCGTTTTATGCATCATTAACTGTTATGTAGAGCCTGAATACATATCTTGGTTATTGATTGAGTGCGTTCACTGCTGAGCAGGATTTCATGTTATGATTCTAAGTGAGGAGACTCCGAAGCTTCATTAGAACTATCATATATGAATACTTATTAATTGAATTAAATTCGAGTTATTAAGTAGGATAAAGAGGGTAATTTTATAGTACCTATAAAGAGAGATCATATCGGGTTAGAGTACCAATCCTAGGGGGAAATAATTGATACTGATAGTTCCTAGAAAGGGGGGTAAAATTACGTCTCTTGCTCCGAGGTTATTCACACGTGTTACACGCATGTTTACTTGTATCTATAGAGTAGATATGCATGGTTTAGTGATGCGTCCATAAACCACAAGGCAGAGTCGGACATTGACACATGGAAGAGAAGTTAAGTAGTGAAACTGAATTATCCTAGAGCTACCTATTCTCCTACTTGATCCACTTTCGTATTCTTCAAGTGATATTTATTTTATTTGTTATTTTAATTACTTGTTTATTAGTTTAATCATCCTAAACCTCAAACTTAATTGCCAACTTGTCTTAATTAATTTAGATAATAATTAAATTGATAATACGCCGTCCTTTGGGTTCGATATTCACTTGGTCGCTTGCTTAAGCTGCAATTGATATCCTTAATACTTGGGGATTAATTTTGCGTGCAAAGAAAACGCGCATCAAGTTCTTGGCGCCGTTGCCGGGGACTGCTGTTATTATTTATTGTATTATTTCTAGTTTGATTAAGATATTTTTTTTCTTTTATTTGTGATTATTTATTTCTATCTAACCTTTAATTTTTCCGAGTTACTGTGTGCTTGAAAAAAGGAGAGAAAGGAAAGGAGCAAATAACACATTGAGCTGAACATGGCCAGAGCAAGGTAGAATCCGGATAATATTTCTATTCGTGAAATTTTCACGAACTTTGGGAATGTCAACATGGGGTTGATAGGAGCAAGGGGGGAAGATGATGATTTTGAGATACATCCCGCTCTTATTAACATGGTAGAGAAGAATCCCTTCTCTGGAGGTTGTTTTGAAGATCCATATCAACATCTCCGAAGATTTCTTGGTTATGCAAACACTCAAAAGGGCAGTGGAGCGAATGATAATGCTAGGCGGATCGCCTTATTCAAGTTCTCTTTAATTAATAAGGCGGAAGCTTGGTATGAGACTCTTGGTTCAGCCGATTACAATACATGGGACCAACTGCAGCAGAAGTTCTTGGAGAGATACATGCCACCCTCAAAGATCTTAAGGATGAGGCAAGAGATCTCCCGATTTGTTATGAATCAGGGTGAGAAATTTTATGAGGCATGGGACAGGTTTAAAGACATGCTCAGGAGGTGTCCACAGCATGGAATGTCTAAGGCTGAATACATAAGTATTTTCTACTATGGATTGGATTGTGAGTCGCGTATTTTTATTGATGCATCATCAGGAGGAGCGCTGTTATCAAAGACAGCACTTAAAGCAGAAAAGTTGTTTGAAGACATCTCTATGAATTCACGTGACTGGCCAATAGAGAGAGATAGAGGATCATATGTACTTGGCGAGGTAGCGCAGGTTGAACATCAAGTGGTGAATCCGAATAGGGATGATGAGATCGTCTCTAGTCTAGCTAACACCAACAAGCTACTAGAGTTCTAGCAGAGGCAGATCACAGAGTTGACACAAAGGGGGCCTAGTAGGCAGCAACAAGAAGTGAAGAGTGTTGAAGATACCTTCCATCTATACATGACTGAGAACGATGCAAGGATTGATCATCTTGAGGATACCATGAATGTTGATCATGCAGATTTATCTAAGCAGATGAATGATCTTACTTTGATTATGGGGCAGATGACCACGAACGTGAATCAATTGACATAGAAATTGAAAGATAAAGCCATCACGTTAAGGTCTGGAACATAGTGAAGGAACGACGAGGCCGAAATCAAATTTGGACATGACTAAGCATTGGTTCGACCAACACCCAGAGGGTTCGACCTGGCATACAGGTCGAACCATGGTCAAACCTCACCATTCAGAGCACTCTATTTTTCAAAATCATCGGTTCGACCAATACCAAGAGGGTTCGACCTGGCATACAGGTCAAACCATGGTCGAACCTCATCATTCAGAGCACTCTATTTTGTCACAGCAACGGTTCAACCACGGCCGTAATGGTTCGACCTCTCAAACAGGTCGAACCCAAGTCGAATCGGAGGATAAAAACTTTACAGTAAGGCGGTTCGACCTTGGGGGCAGTGGTTCGACCTCCAACACTGGTCGAACCCTAGTCGAACCTCAAGAGCAGAAAGAGAACAGTCTTCCAAGAGATAGGTTTGACCATTACGTACCTGGTTTGACCTCTCAAACAGGTCGAACCCAGGTCGAACGTCGCCAAAACGTGCCTGTTGTTGCACCTAATGTTCCTTATGATATGGATGCTACTCCAGTAGTTCGGAATGAGCAAAGTACAGAGATAATAGCTGAGAAAAAGTGGGAAAGAGCAAAGAGATTGAGAGCCGAGAAGGATAAAGCAAATGAGGTTGAACGTGATTAATGGGGAAGACCAAAGACCAAGATACCTCCTCCGTTTCCTTCGAGATTGGCCGAGAAGGGATTGGAAGAAAAGTTCAAGAGGTTTCACTATGTCATGAGCAAAGTAAGCTTGAACATTTCTTTCTCTGAAGTAATCATGGAGATGCCATACTATGCCCGATTCCTCAAGAATATTATATCAAAGAAGAGAAGCTTGAACGGAGTGGAGACGGTGAACCTATCAGAGAATTGCAGCTCGATCCTTCAAAGGAAGCTGCCTGCAAAGTTAAAGGATCCGGGGAGCTTTACTATTCTATGTGAGATCGAAAAGGGGCCGTCATGGCGAGCTTTGTACGATCTAGGGGCAATCATCAATTTGATGCCTTTGTCCATATTTAAAAGGCTTGGTTTGGGGGATCTTAAACCCACGAATATTGCTCTTTAATTGGCGGATAGATCCATGACTTGTCCGAAGGGTTTAATTGAAGATGTTTTAGTGAGAGTGGATAAGTTAGTTTTTCCCGTGGATTTTCTTGTACTTGAGATGGAAGATGAAAAGGGTGACATTCCCCTTATTTTGGGACGACCGTTCCTTACCACAGCTGGAGCTATGATAGATGCTAAGGAAGGAAAGCTTAGACTGCGAATGGATAATGAAGATGTGGTTTTCTCTCTTGATCATGCAATGAAGATGCCCATGGAGACTCAATCGTGCAAGAGCATTGATATAGTTTCTAACTTGTTTAATCTTGATTTTTCCAAGGCAGATGATTCTGGATTTCAGTGGAAGGTTGACAAGGAGGAGTCTAGACAGCCATGGGAGGAAGGAAATTTCAATGATCATATTTTTGTGACCAAGAAAGGTGAGATGTTGAGTGTAGACAAGAAGAGGGAAAGAAAGTATTTGAAGGTGAGAATGCGAGAAGACCGTCCTCTACCGTCATGACTCTACGATGTTAAACATGAGCGCCTGTTGGGGGCTTGCCTTTCCGTTTTATTGCTTTATTTCTTTCGTGTGAGTAAAAAATTTTTATATTTAAGGTGCTTATTATTCGGTAATTACATCTTTGCAAACTTAGTTTCAACTTACGTTTTTACTAAGTTTGGGGGGGGTGTGATGTACTTACCTCATTGAAGCAAAAAGAATATAATATTTTCTTTGTAATGTTTGCTAGGGAAGTTGATTTTTTGCGGTATATTGAAACTTTAATCGGTTTTGATGTGTCTATTTTTTGCAATTTGCCTAGTGTTCAGTGGTGTTTCTAGTATGTGGAGTCGATTACATAGTTAATTAATTCTTTCTTATAGTTCTCCTATTTTATTATTGATGAATCATGTGATGATGAGTTTGTTTGAGCTTTGATGATAGAAAAGGGTAACTAGGTGGCAAGACGAGTTCTACATTGAGGTTTCGACTCGAGGAGCTCGTGCATTCATTGAAGGAGAAATCAGGTGCCCTCGTTTCCTTTTTCTAATTTTTATATGTGCTTTTAATTCATAGGAGTGGAAGGATTGAGTTTATGGTGGTGATCCATGTGAGCTTATATTGTTAAAATTATCTTTGAAATTCATATGCTCTTGAAATTGATGAAGGAAGTGTACTTGAGTTATATTGTGGTATGACGTTCTATGTGTACTTGTGGGATATTACCTACCATGAAAAGTGCTCTGTTACTTGTTAAAAACCCATGTGAGATTTTGAGGCTCGTTGATCATGATACATAATCACATGATATATCTTTTCTGGTGAGTATCGTTCTTGTGTGTGTATTCTAGAACTTGCCTCTTCTCTTACTTGAAACTACATGTGTGTTAGATGATGGGAGATGATTTTAGGCCATCCTTGAATTTATGAGTCACTTAGCCAAATAATTCCCTACCAAATAATTATATATCCGTAGTTAGCTCCGTTGAGCCTAAA
This sequence comes from Pogostemon cablin, assembly GCA_023678885.1. Classification (NCBI taxonomy): domain Eukaryota; kingdom Viridiplantae; phylum Streptophyta; class Magnoliopsida; order Lamiales; family Lamiaceae; genus Pogostemon; species Pogostemon cablin. The sequence goes on along the minus strand of CM042969.1, from coordinate 15,085,454 downwards.
AGCCTTATTTCTTTGGCAACCTACGAAGATAGCCACTTTGATATCCTATTTGAGTCTTAAATTCCTATATTTAGTAGAGAATTAAATGCTGTCAAAGTGTGCTAATAGTGCTTGATAATAATTTGGGAAGGAATAAAATTGGTGTTGAAATTAATAGTGATGGATTATGATAATGCATCTAAGGAGAAGCATGGAGTAGTGCTTAAATCTAGTACTCCATGGAATCAAAAACCCTAGGGTAGTGCTTAAATCTAGTACCCTATGGAGGATGCGTGAGGTAGTGCCCGAAACTGGTACCTCGGGGAAAAAAAGGATGTGCTTGAAGAAAAGAAAAAGTATGTTGAGCTTGAAGGAAAGGAGAGAAAAGAAAATTAGAAGAGCATGAAGCTGGATAGCCTTGAAGTGTAAGAATCAGCAGTACAAAAGATCTCCGATTTTAATTCTCTACTAATTGAGTCACTTTATCCATATGTTTCCTACCCTTATCAAAGAGCCAATATTACATCCAAAAGAAAAGTCCTTTTTGATCCCATTGTCGAATCATAATTTTAGTGGTAGAAAGTTTGAGACGTTTGGCAAGCTTATGGTTACGCATGCACTTGAATTGAATTTGAGCGTAAACACCTTAAGCCATAAGTGTACATCTTTTACACTTGAGTGCGAGTGATATATACTTTCCGTGAGAACATGTCAATGGAGCATTTGAATTGGTGGTGATTGTCTTAACTTGTATGCTATGAATTGATTATTACATATAATGAGAGTTGCATGACCTAAGTTGATGACAATTGTATTTTGAATGGGGTATTGGTCATAGTCCTTGTTTCCCCGTTAATTTTCTTACTCTTTCTCTTTATCTTTATTTTGTTGCCTCGGGATGAGCAACGGGTAAGTTTGGGGGATTGATGAGAGTGAAAATAAGCGTGTTTTAATATCCAATTTAATACTTTTTTGATTGATATTGTAGTCTTATATGAGCACAAATATCTTATATTCGATATATGTGAGAATTATGTGTGCTTGAGGTGTTTTATTGTGTTTTAGGTGGAAAAAGGATGAAAAAGTGCAAAGTTGGAGAAAAGGTGCAATTTGTGCAAGAATGCTGAAAATGCACATCCAAATTTCATAATTATTCTGTATTGTTGTAGAGCTCGAAACTATTGGTGTCATATATGGTTGGAAAGCCACTGAAGAGATGATCGTTTTGGCATAAAGAACACCGTCATTGAAGTCTGAACGAGGAAGTTATGAGCAAAGTGGTGACGCCGCGCGAGCTGTGCCAAACAGAATTGCAGTGTTACTTTCCATGGCCTGTTACATATTAAATTCTTGGAATTTTTGTGATTTCTTTATAATGATAGAAAGCTCAAGAAGAGAGGATCGCATGAGCATAAAAACCACTCAATTCGGAGGTCGGATGTGAAAGTTATACGCGAAACGGTGAGACTGCGCAAACTGATTCCGACCGGTTCGACCACGACAGGTGGGTTCGACCTGAGCATCAGGTCAAACCAAGGTCAAACCAGATGGCAGAAAAACTGGTTCGACCACGACATGCTGGTTCGACCTGTTTTTCTGGTCGAACCAAGCACTTGGGACATCCAGAAGGGTGGTTCGACCATGGTTCGACCTCCCCTGTTTGGTTCGACCTGTTTGGAAGGTCGAACCGCGCTTCAGGAACTTACCAAATCCGTATTTTCGAGGCCTAAACGCGTGTGATCACTTGAAAAGCCCATTCCAAGTATAGGAGACGTGATTACAAGTATAAAAGGAGGTCTATACAGCCCCAAAGAGAGGAGGAACACAACACAATACAAGAGAGGAGAAGAGAGGCCACAACATACAACACCCCACAAGGGGGGATCACCCCCCAACCATCATCTTTTCCTACATCCATCCATCACTTTGAAGATTCGTTTGTGGAATCAAGAGGAGAACCAAGAGGAGAATTCAGGACGGAGAAGGACGCGACGATGCCCACATCTAGGGTTTTATTTGTTTCCTAATTTATCTTGTATTTTCCAGACATGCGGGTAAGATCTATCCAACACCCATGATTGTTCTTCGTAACATCATGGGCTAGAGCCTTTTTGGTAGAACTAGGGTTGTGAAGGTTTTACGAATTAATTAAACTTCCATGTGTACACTCCGTACAACACTACTTGTGGATTTATTTTATATATGATTGTGCTTTCTTAATCCATATTCACGGTCGTTTTGTGCATCATTAACTGTTATGTAGAGTCTGAATACATATCTTGGTTATTGATTGAGTGCGTTCACTGCTGAGCAGGATTCCATGTTATGATTCTAAGTGAGGGGACTCCGAAGCTTCATTAGAACTATCATATATGAATAGTTATTAATTGAATTGAATTCGGGTTATTAAGTAGGATAAAGAGGGTAATTTTATAGTACTTATAAAGGGAGATCATATCGGGTTAGAGTACCAATCCTAAGGGGAAATAATTGATATTGATAGTACTTAGAAAGGGGGGGTAAAATTACGTCTCTTGCTCCGAGGTTATTCACACGTGTTACACGCATGTTTACTTGTGTCTATAGAGTAGATATTCATGGTTTAGTGATGCGTCCATAAACCACAAGGCAGAGTCGGACATTGACACATGGAAGAGAAGTTAAGTAGTGAAACTGAATTATCCTAGAGCTACCTATTCTCCTACTTGATCCACTTTCGTATTCTTCAAGTGATATTTATTTTATTTGTTATTTTAATTACTTGTTTATTAGTTTAATCATCCTAAACCTCAAACTTAATTGCCAACTTGTCTTAATTAATTTAGATAATAATTAAATTGATAATACGCCGTCCTTTGGGTTCGATATTCACTTGGTCGCTTGCTTAAGCTGCAATTGATATCCTTAATACTTGGGGATTAATTTTGCATGCAAAGAAAATGCGCATCACACCGTCAATGCGTGTGATCACTTAAAAAAGCCCATTCCAGGCCCGGGAGGCATGATTACAAGTATAAAAGAAGGCTTATGCAGCAGTATAGAGCGGTTCGACATACACGGAGAGGACGAGACGTAGAGTTGTGAAGAGGAGAGATCATCCATCATCCAGAGGGACTGCAAGAGAGGTTCCACTGAAGATTCAAGTAAGATCGATCCAACTAACCATGATTGTTCTTAGATCAATCATGGGCTAGAGCCGCTTCGTTAGTTATTGGGTTATGAAGGTTTCATGAGTTAATTTGTCTTTAGTGTGTAAAATTCATATAACACTACTTGTGGTTTATTTTATATAAGATTGTGTGTTTTTAATCCATACTCACGGTCATTTTGTGCATCAATAATTATTGTGTAGAGTGTGAATACATAACTTGGTTATTGATTGAGTGCGTTCACTGCTGAGCAGGATTTTATGTTATAATTCTAAGTGAAGGATTTCGAAGTCTTATTAGAACTATCTTATATGAATACTTGTTAATTGAATCATATTCGGGTTAATAAGTAGAATAAAGAGTATAATTTCATAGTACCTATAAAGGGAGATCATATCGAGTTAGAGTACTAAGTGCACGGGAAATAATTGATACTGATAATACCTAGAAAGGGGGGTGAATTATATCTCTTACTCCGAGGATATTCACACGTGTCATACGCATATTTACTTGTGTCTATAGAGTAAATTTGTATGGTTTAGTGATGCGTCTATAAACCACAAGGCAGAGTCGGACACCGTCACATGGAAGATGAATTAATAAGCAGAACTGGATTACCTAAAGAACTACCTACTATCTTACTTGATCACAACTCACTTATCTCTTCTTCTTGTTATTTTCACTTGCTATTATAATTTATAGTTGTTACTTAATTTCAATATCACAACCATTATAATTTTCAACATAGTCTTAACATACTAGAATATAATTAAATTGATATTTATCCGTCCCTTGGGTTCCTTATATAACTTGGTCGCTTATCTAAGCTACGATTGATATCCTTCATACTTGGAGATTAATTGTGTGTTGAGAAAACGCCCATCAAGTTTCTGTCATCGTTGCCGGGGACGACATGAAATATCTTTTTATTATTTCTAGTTTTATTAGGACTATTTTAATTCTTGTTTTAATGTCTAACTCTTAATCTTTTCAGGTGTATGCTCACAAGATCAAAGAAAGATAAATTAGAGCCATATAACCCTGAGATCGGAGTATCATCGAGGAAGAAAAAGAAGAAGAAGATTAAGAATAAGAACGTAAATCCAACTGAAGCTCTTAACCTTGGAGTTGAAGTTGACGTGATAAATTCGCAAACGATTGAAGCTGCAACCAAAGGTAATTTGGAAGTAGTGACAGTCAACATGGCAGTGAATCCGGACAATCTGGCCATCCGTGAAGTCTTCAAGAATAACGGGGCTGGACACTTTGGGCTTCTAGGAGTAAAGGGGGGCTAATGCGAATTTCGATCTTCACCCCGCTCTTATTAGCATGATAGAAAGGAACTCCTTTTCAGGAGGGTCTTTTGAGGATCCGCAGCAGCATCTAAACAAGTTTTTGGGCTATGAAAGTACTCAAAAAGACGCAGGAGAACATGAAGATGCTAGAAAGATCCTCTTGTTTAAATTCTCGCTTACTAAAAAGGCGAGAGATTGGTACGACAATATTAACGCAGCTGAATGCACTACTTGGGAGCAATTGAAGTTAAAGTTCTTGGAAAGATACATGTCACCTTCGAAGGTGTTCAAGATGAAGCAAGACATTAACCAATTTTGCTATCGGTGGTGGAGAGAAGTTTCATGAAGCTTGGGACAAGTTCAAGGACATGTTTCGTAAGTGTCCACATCATGGGCTATCTAAAGCTCAATATATCAGTAATTCTACAATGGATTGGACTGTGATTCTTATATGTTATTGGATACTTCTTCTAATGGAGCATTACTTACTAAGTCATCCGTAGAGGTCGAGAAACTTTTTGAAGATATTTCGATGAACTCAAGAGATTGGCCAACTGATAGAGTGAGAGACACTTATGTCCTTAGAAAAGTAGCTAAGGTTGAACATGCTATGGTGAAAACAAGTAGAGAAGATGAGATCGTCTCTAACTTGTCCAATATCAGCAAGTTACTTGAGTCCCAACAAAGGCAAATTAGTGATATATCTCAGCGCGTACCAATCATGCAGCAGGAAGTTATGAATGATGGAACGATCCAAGAGGAGATGGAAGAAGCAAACTACGCTATGGGCCAAAGTATTCAAGGAACGAGATTTCAAAACCAGGGCAACCGGATTATCAAGGGAACTACAACAATCATGGTCCCCCGGGTAATTATCAACAGCCTAGGAGGCCGGAGTTTTCATAGAGTAATCCTAACAATGCAATTCAACCTCCGATGGGTGTTGATCCGGGCGCAAAAGTGGAAGAAGGAAAGCCAGGTTTCGATGATACGGTGAACAAGTACATGGCTAGGAATGATGCTAGAGTGGGTTAGAGAAGAATATTGATGCAAACCATTAGGATTTATCCAAGCAAGTGAAGGACCTTACATTGTTGATGGGGGAGATGGCAGGAAGCGTTAACAAGCTCACTCAATCTATTGAGAAAGGGAAGCTCCCATCGTAAAGTATTGAGAATCCAAAGTCCTGCAACACCATCACATTGAGGTCTGGAACACAGTACGAGGGACCTATGAGGCTGGAGTCAAAGTTGGAGACGTCGAGGGCTCAATTCGACCCAAATTCGACATACACTACAGGTTGAATTCAACAGGGGAGGTTGAATGAGCCTACTGGACGTGGTTCGAAAGCAACATGTCTTCAATTTGACCAAGAGGAATTCAATACGACCAGACCATCTGGTCAAATCCAGGTCGAATTGCACCCACTGGAGTACTCTGTTTCATCAGAAGCCCAATTTGACCAGGGGACTAGGTCGAATTGAGGTCGAATCCTACCTTCTAGAGCACTCTGTTTTATCAGATGCTCAATTTAACTAGCAGCCATTCAATCTGACCAGATCCACTAGTCGAATTCAGGTCGAATCGGAGATCTTACAGAGAGTTAATTCGACCAGGGGGACTTCAATTCGACCAGATCATCAGGTCGAATCCTGGTCGAATCGAGCATACAGGGTGAGAATAGAGTTCCAGGTGTACAATTCGACCACTACGTACCCAATTCGACCAGGAATCCTAGTCAAATCCAGGTCGAATCGTCTCCCACAGCACCTATTTCTTCTCCAAATACTCCTCATGATGTGAACATTACTTCATTGGTTTAGAATGAGCAGAATACTGAGATCATAGCAGAGAAGAAGTGAGAAAGAGCCAAGAGATTGAGAGCCAAAAAGGATAAAGATGAGAAGGTTGAGCGTGATGAATGGGGTATTCTAAAAAAAAGATACCCCCATAGTTTCCTTATAAGCTGGTTAAGAAGGGATTGGAAGAGAAGTTCAAGAAGTTTTCAGATATCATAAATAAAATAAGCTTGAGTATTCCTTTCTCTGAGGCAATATTGGAGATGCCGTACTATGCCCGATTCCTTAAGGATATATTATTGAAAAAGAGAAGCTTGAACAAAATTGAGATGGTGAACTTGTCTGAAAATTGCAGCTAGATTATCCAAAGAAAGCTGCCACAGAAGATGAAGGATTCAGGAAGCTTCACTATCTTGTGTGAGATAGAAAAAGGGCCGGCACGACGAGCCTTGTGCGATCTTAGGGCAAGCATCAATTTGATGCCATTGTCTATCTTTCAAAGGCTTGGTTTGGGGGAGTTATCTCCTACAACGGTTGCTTTACAATTGGCGGATAGGTCGATGACTTTTTCGAAGGGTATTATTGAAGACGTTCTTGTCAAAGTAGAGAAACTAGTCTTTCCTGTGGATTTTTTTGTACTTGAGATGGAAGATGACAAGGATAATATTCCTCTTATCTTGGGGAGACCTTTCCTTACTACTGCTGGGGCCATGATTGATGTTAAAAAGGGTGAGCTCAGGTTGCGGATGGATAAAGAAGAGGTCCTATTCAACCTTGACAAAGCAATGAAGATGCCTATGGAGTCACAATGTCATAGTATTGATGTAGTGGAGGAGATTGTGAAGCAAGATATGTCTTTGATCCTGTCTAAGGACCCTCTTGAGACATGCTTAATGGAATCTCTTACTTATCCCACTACGGAGCTTGATGATCTCTCCAATGAGGTATTTATTGAATATCTTGAAAACTTACTTGTTTTGGGTGATGAAAGGTATGAATTGGAAAGAACTAAGGTTGAAGAAGTGAAGTGGACTAGAAAGTACTTGCCGTTGGATAGAGAGAGCACTCCGATGGAAAAAAGAAAGAGGAGCTGAAATCGTTATCGGAACACTTGAAGTATGCCTTTCTTGGTGACAATGAAAAATATCCGGTAATAGTATCTTCTTCCCTTGATGATGATAAACTTGAGGAGTTGTCAGATGTTCTTAGGAAGTATAAGTCTGCGATTGGGTGGTCTCTTGATGATTTAAAAGGTATTAATCCTTCATATTGCATGCATAAGATAAGGTTGTTAGATGAGGCCAAGAGTAGTATCCAAAATCAGCAGAAGTTGAATCCCGCGATTCAAGAAGTGATTAGGAAGCAAATCCTAGCGTGGTTAGATGCTGGAATTATTTATCCGATTAGTGATAGTCCCCATGTGAGTCCATTACATGTTGTACCTAAGAAGGGGGGCATGACTATTATGAAAGCCGAGGATGGAGAGAAAATATCCACTAGGATTCCAATGGGATGGCGTGTGTGTACTGATTACAGGAAATTGAATGAAAATACATGCAAAGACCACTTTCCTCTTCCTTTCATGGATCAAATGCTTGATCATCTCGCAGGGTATGAGTTTTATTATTTCTTGGATAGGTACTCGGGATATAATCAAATCATGATTGCTCCCGAGGATCAGGAAAAGACTACTTTTACTTGCCCATACATGACCTTTGCTTTTAGAAATATGCCATTTGGATTGTGTAATGCGCCTGCTACCTTTCAGCGTTGTATGATGACAATTTTTGATGGGTTGATAGAGAAGATCATGGAGGTGTTTATGGATGATTTTTCTGTATTTGGTTCCTCCTTTGATATTTGTTTTATCTAACCTTGCTACTGTTTTGAAGAGATGTCAAGAAACTAATCTTGTCTTGAATTGGGAGAAGTGTCACTTTATGGTGAGAGATGGGATTGTTCTTGGGCATCATGTTTCTGCCAAGGGATTGCAGGTGGATAGAGCTAAAGTGGTGGCAATTGAGAAGCTTCCACCACCGACCAATGAAAGAGGAGTGCGGTCCTTTCTTGGACACGCTGGATTTTATAGAAGATTTATCAAAGACATCTCAAAATACTCCAAGCCCTTGTCTCATTTAATTAAAAATGATGTTCCTTTTGTTTTTGATGATGAATGTCTAACAGCTTTTCAGATTTTGAAAGAGGCGCTTATTAATGCATCTATCTTGATCACACCGGATTGGACTCAGCTGTTTGTACTTATGTGTGATGCAAGTGATGTAGCACTTGGAGTGGTGCTTGGGCAGTTGAGGGAGAAGAAGTTCTGCGCCATCTACTACGTGAGTAAGAGTTTTGATGCAGCACAAAAAAACTACACTGTGACTGAAAAGGAGTTTTTAGTTGTGGTGTATGCATTCAACAAGTTTCGACAGTATTTGGTTGGCTTGAAAACTATAGTGTATACAGATCATTCTGCGATTCGGTACTTGATGGAGAAGAAGAAAACGAAGCCAAGAATCATAAGATGGATTCTTCTACTTCAAGAGTTTGACATGGAGATCTGAGATAAAAAAGGTACGGAGAACGTATTAGCGGATTACTTATCAAGGTTGGAGACAAGGGAGCATTGTGATGATTCTTTTGATTATATTGAGGAGATATTCCCTGATGAGAAGATTATGGCTGTGTTCGTTGAAGGGGCTGAACGAGCATGTGTGGTTACTGCACAAGGGATGGATCCATGGTATGCGGATTATGTCAATTACATTGCCATGGGTAAAATTCTGAGGGATCTCAACCGATATCAACTTGCTAAATTAAAGAGGGATGCTGAGAATTTTATATGGTACGATCCGTTTGTTTACAAAATGTGCATGGATTCTATCATCCGTAGGTGTGTGCCCGAGATAAGATGGAGAGTGCTCTCGAGTTTTTTGATGCACAACCTAACGGGAGGCACTTCGTAGCTCAAAAGATAGCAGCCAAGGTACTTCAATCCGCTCTCTATTGGCCTACTTTGTTTAAAGATTGTGAAACCTATGTGGCGAAATGCGATAGATGTCAACGGATGGGGAATATAAGTAGGATAGTGTTGGCATTCGATAGTTTGGTTAACGTGAACCGTTAGGGTTCCATACGATTCTATCATGCAGCGGAAGCACGAAAATAAGAAACGTATTACCTTTCACCAGGGTATGTTGAAGAAGGTTGATTCTCGCCAGTAGCCTGCGCAGCGTTACGAGAATGGCCATAACTTCTTCATCTGAACTCCGATTGGTGTGATCTATATACTCTGATGATCCTCTCTTCGGCGGCTCTCCATCAGTATATTAAAACATCGAATTTGGAGTACTATACGATTTTATATGAATTTTGCAAAGTGGCAGATAGCAGCAGCAAACAACCTTTCGGTCTTCTGCTGTATTTCCAAGTCCAATCTCGACATCGTGTGGGCGATGATCCTTGAGATCTTCTCAATCTGCTGTTCCCTCACCCCCTCACAGTGTTAGGCATGTAATTCGGGTTTATGGATAACTGAGATGACTTATATATGGTCTATAGCAGGGACCGGGAGGAGAAATTGGGTTGGGCCTCCACTGGACTTAAGTATACAAGCTTAGCCAAAGCTTATACTTAAGTCCAATAATAATAATATATACCACTAAAATATTATAACTGCACTACCTTTTCAATCCCAAAATTACATTTTGGGCTCCTTCTTATTATGAGCCCGTTAGTCTCCCCATGTTTAAGATATACAATGTCCATTAATTAATTAAGTTACTGTCAACTCCATTAATTAATATTTCATCGAAGAGTAGTACCACTTAACCTCATTATCATGCCGAAATAAATCCATCTGCAGGGTTTACATGATAATCCTTATGAGCTCCCCAAGGGGACATCATCAACCTATGACGGGCATGGATTCCTTCTATAATCAACAACACACCATAGAGACAGCATTATTTCCCAACTCACCGAGTTTGTTGATTTAATTACATGTAAATCTCATCCATTGATGAATCAAAGAAATACATACTGCCTTATGTGTCGAGATTATTGTATAGGGATAAAGAGCATGAACATCCATAATAACTGAGATCAAGTTCTCCTATAAGTCAGTATAAGTCGAACGATCTCAAGCGGTCCCGCTCAATACACACAAGTGCACTTGATTCTATAGCCAAGACAAGCTAATACCAAACCACACTACAACCATCCCGATAGAGAGTCCCCGTCTATCTCGGTTGTGAGCATCTATTTATACTTTATAAGGAAACCGATAATATATTATAAGGAAATCGATAATATGATCTTCCGCGTGTTGTCGCACAACATATTATCTACAGTATAAAGTAAGTGGACTATTGCATCTTGCATATAAATAAATGATAAGACACAATCATTTGATCATATGATTCTCATTTCAAAATAAATTGTTTAAACATTGTTCATACAAAAAGCTAGACTTTTAGTATACAATCCAACAATCTCCCACTTATATTAAAAGACTATGCTGTCATGTCTTCTGCCATACATCTGATTCCTACTCCCACTACACGACCATCAAAAGATCTCGCTTTAAGGTCCTTGTAAATGGATTTACTTTGTTATCATTCGATGCAATCTAGGTGATTGTCGTCATTTTCACCTAGGTTTTAGTGTCTTTATGTGTGTATTTTCGGATGTTTTTATCCGTATTTGTGTTAAGTTTGGTGGAGTTATTGTTATTTTGAGAAAAGTGGTACGAACTGATAGAATTGTGTAAATGAGCTTAAATATGTGTAAAACAGGTCATGGAACGGACAAAAACGGAGTCGGGAGCGAAAGGGAGACGAAGAATAGGCCATGCAGCTGCACGGGCCATGCGCGGAACACGGCCCTATAGCAGCTGGCCGTGTAATGTCATCAGAACACGCTGCTCGGCCAGAGATTCGGCCGTGCGCTGGTGCATGGGCCGTGCGCTGCTGCACGCCCCGTGTGCGGAGCTCAGCCCTGTAAGAAGAAGCCGTGTATTATCGTCAGAAAGTGCTGCACGGCCATGATCAAGGCCGTGTATTGCAGCTCGAGCCGTGTCCGGAAGCACGCACAAAAATGCCGAAGTAGGTGTGCCCTACACGGGCCGTGTACTGCAGCACGGGCCGTGTAGGTGCAAAATCCTGTGAAAATTTCAGAATGTTCCGGAAGCTTCTAGAAGGTCCATAAGTGATATAAAACCATGATTGGTGCGAAATTGAAAGGGAGATACACATTAGATCAGATTGAGAGCAGTTACACACAATCCACACCACATTTTCTCACACACTAGATCCACAATCTATCTACACCATCTAAATCCATCAATTCACCTTGATCTTCATAAATCCATCCATACATCCATCCATTCCATCATCTAAGAAGAGAAAATCAGATTTGTTTGAAGAATTTGGCATGATCAAGGAAGAAGGAGTCTACCTTCAAGGGGAAGCTCAATCTCTTTTATTTTGCTACTTTCTTCATTATATTGCTCATATGGAGCTTGTATTGGATTGTAGCCAATTGGCAATGAATATTTGTGGCTAGTCCTCAAGTGAGGCTAGCAATATGATTGGTTAGGAAATATGTAGATTTTTGCACTATTAAAGCTTGATGAATTGATTGTTATGATTACTTTCTATCATGAATGCTTATTCTCATTTGATGCATGATGTGTGTGGTTAAATTCTCTATGCATAGTGTTAGGATGGCCATTCCAATATTATGTGTGGTGGTTTAATTGAATCATTGATTGTATTAGGTGACTTGGTTAGTATGAGGGGAGGAAAGCCATTCCCTCCAAGTGCTTAGAACCTCATGATAGAACATTAGTGATGAACTAGTGAGGGGAACCAACTTATGATCATAGTACCCATGAGGGAATTGAGAGTAAGACAATCTTAGGAGATTTAAACTTGTAAAAGAGTTGAGAACCTAATCACCTTGGCCATAGGGGTTAGGGGTACAATTGTGATTGCCCTTAGTATCATAACTTGAAAGTCATCAATGCTTGAGTGAGTGTGAAGTCTACATAAGACCTTGACCATGATGTTGCTAGCCTTGCTCTATTCTTAGATACACTTCATCCAGTCCATCTCATCTTGCTACTTGATTTGATTGATATTTGTTATAATTAGTTGCTTGTCTAGTTCATTAGTTAATTGATAGAGTAATCATAGTTCTTAAATCAAAACCTTATCTTGATAATCCTTACAAAACATAAATCAATGGAAAATCCGGATACAACTTGAGTTTAACTTTTCCCTTGGGACGACAATACTATAAATTTTGCACTTGGTCATGCGTATACAACAGCGATAGAGTACACTTACTCTTGACATTTCACTAGAAATTCGGCTAAGTTCACTAGGCGACAACAACCTTTCCCTCATTATACGATTTCTCGTAACAGGTGGTACTCACGCTCCATGTGTTTAATTGCCTTATGGACTCGTGATTCATTCAAGTTTGCAACTATACCATCATCATCAAAATAAATTGTGATAACCTTGGGCAAACTTAGAATCACTTCGAAGTCCATCATGAAGTTCCTAGAGTCATACAGATACTTTGGCTGCCTCTTAGGCTCTAATTTATCATCTTTCCAAGATGGAGTCCGGAGTTTGAAATATATTTCTATATAACACTCCTCCACATTATGACTCTACTTCCTAAAATTAAACACATAACCTTTGAGGTGGATTTACTACCGTCCCTATCTGATTTGAAAAATTTGAATCTATGTAACCGCTAAGAAGCAATGAATCTGTTTGGTATGTCCACACATAATTTCTAGTCCTTTTCAGGTACTTCAAAATTATGTATTACTATAGTTCAACATTCTTATTTCGGGTTACTTTGATACCCACTGTTCATGCCTTCGGCAAAACAGTATCCATATCTCGTGCATAGCATACCTTAGATTAAGCTTTCTTATTCACCAAAGCATAAGGAACCGCTTTCATCACCTTTATCTTCTTTTTGTGTCTCAAGATATATTTTCTTAGATAAAGTCACATGCTAAAACAAGTAAGGATCGTATCAATTCATGAAGCTTGAGACAAGCATAATATCCTTTTTGTGATCCGTATTACCGTGATCAAAAGGATATTTTTACTCTTCGTAAGTCCTTCATTTCATACTGTTTTATTAACCATACCCATACGCCTGACAATACTCTTTCATTATCTCCAATGAGCAATATATCATCTACGTATAGTACAAGAAATACCACCATATTTCCGTCACTCTTTTCAATACACAAGACATATCCAAGCATTGATAAAATCCATATCACTGGATTCTTCATCAAAATGGTGTTTCATAATCTTGAAGCTTGCTTTAGTCTATTGATGGACACTTTTAAGCTTACTATCAAAATGCTCTTACCTCTTTGCAATGAATCACTCTGGTTGCTTCACATAGATATTTTCCTCAAGACTTTCAATTTGGAAAGCTGTGTTGACATCTATTTGCTATCCCTCATATTCCATATGAGTAGCAACAGATAAAAGAGTCCGGATCGACTTAGGCATAGCTACCGGCGAACATGTTATCTTATAATTGAACTCTTTCTTTCTGAGTATACCTTTTTCGCAACAAGCTTTGCTTCCAAGGTTTTTACCTTACCATATGATCCTCTTTTATTTCGTATGACCACTTTCAATGGCTTTTACACCATATAGTGGTTCTACAAGCTCCCATATCTAATTTAGAATTCATCAATTCTATTTCAAAATCATTGCATTTGCTAAGATATCGCATTTTAATCTTGTAGTGCTTCATCATTTCCGTGGGTCCATTCCATGTTTACTAGGGATCAAGTCTCACGACTCTCTCAAAACACGTATCTTACAGGTTGTCGAACAATCCTCCCACTACGACAAGGCACTACATGCAATTGTGTATCAGACATGACACGCATTGCAGTTTACCTTGTGGTATATCCTCTTATACACTTGGTACTAATACTTTGTGTTTTCCCTCTCACTTCCTTTAGAACAACTTATACATAGGTTTGTGATTTATTACATAGTCCATTTCTAAAAATCTAGTGTTTGTGTTTACAATCACACTTCGATCTTTTGAACTAAATAAATCACCACCCATCATTTTTCTAGGATATCCCACAAATAGACAATCATTCATACGAATTACTATTTCTAGGGTATACCCATAAAATGAATTTAGTAATTCCAAATAATTCATCATCCATCTAATCATTTCCAAAAGAGTCTTACTCTTATTAAGATTAGAAAACACGTTATTAATTACTATATGTGCATCAGTGGGATAAACATGATTTAAGAGTGTACAAATTGTCACTAACGTACCTCAACAGATTATAGCTCCATCCTTTATTTTTCTATGACCATGTCATTTAAATGAAATGGAGTATCCATCTGTAAACGCATAGAAACTGAAATAAAATTCTTTCTATGAAAACATACTTAAAGACAATTTCTCAAAACTAAACGTTTATTCATATCGTAAGATAAATAAACAACTCCCACTGCAATAGCCACTACTCTCGTAGTATTACACGTACTTAATAATCTCATCATCACTTAGTTGCATGCCTTTAGTGATTCCAGTATCTACACACAACGTGTCAGTAGATGCCACTAATCATGCTTCAACTAGTGAATGAGATACTAACCTTGTTCACATCTTGATGAGATTAGATTTTCTTCACCACATGTTTTATCAGAAGTTCCCCACTATATACAACCCCTCGTATTTCAGGTAACATCCAGGCAAACTACGAAGAATTAAACTGACCTAGGTTTTCCTTCAATTTCTACTCCAAGCATTTCCAATTCATTCATCAACTTATCCATGACGTCTTGCCTTTATAACTTACTCAAGTATCTGGAGAGTCGCATGAGACCATTATATTTTTATGAACCTCTCACTTCTTCACTAGAGACTTTAATAGGCATCATAGAATATCCTTAATGAGAACACATTTTTATTTTCCTAAGCAGTAAAATTTGAAATCAAGATATTCTTTTCTAATTATCTAATTTTGGACAAGTAAATATGTTTCTTTTAGTCAACAATAAGTGAGATAAAACCATTTGAAAATTAGAGAATCATAAATAAATAGACCGATCAAATCTTCAAATTTTATCCATTTATATTGGTTCCCTCAAAACAATATAAAAATAAAATTTACCGACATCTCAAGCACTGTGAGTCTGCAAGCCATGATAGTGTGAACGTTTACAAACTCGAACATTTACAAGAGAAAGTTTTACCCATTAATTTCATTTGTCAACCTAACCTCATGACAAAATAATTAATAGTCGGTTTCTCTTTAGCCATGCAAATAAAAGCAGTGACTCCGATGGGGAGGATACTTATTATTTACATCTAAGTGTATACCATTATTTGACCCAAGTCCGCGGCCCAAGCTTATATGCCTTACACATGGAGAAGTACACACGCGCTCGGATAACTTCCTATAGTCATCAATTATAAGTTAGTACAGTAATCTGCAAATAAACTCATCCGATGGGGAGGAAGGTCTATGCCAACACGCAAGTTCATATGCATACATTACAAATAATAATTATTTAATGAAGTCTGTGCCAGTGATCCATGAATAAATTCATCCGATGGGGAGGAAGGTCTATGCCAACACGCAAGTTTACTCACATCACTTACAAACCAATAATGGAGGCCGCGGAAATTAATTATCAATCCCCTTTCCCACTTAGTTATTTAACACCGAGGGTTTTTGCATGCATATAATATCATATTAAAATATGCAACCTAGCATGCTTCTATTACGGCACATAAAGCACTAAATCCATAGTACATGCATAACATATATAACAATAATTAATAAATAAATCAATTATTAACAGTTACATATCATGGCGAATTCGATTGTGCACCGCAGCCCATCCATTGACACTTGCCTCTTTCGAAAATTGACGAACAAGTTTTGTCTTTCTTCCGTGAGAAATTGACGAACAGTTTTCATCGAATCCTCTCACACACATCCATTGACAAAATAGGGATTATACAGGCACAATCAAATCATACCAAAATCCTAATCATACATGTGATTCTATTGAACAAGAAACATATAAGCCACATAAACCCTAGCCTAATGTTTCACGCTTCACCACAAAACCGAAGCTCCGATACCAATTATTGGCATTCGATCGTTTAGTTAACATGAACCATTAGGGTTCCATACGATTCTATCATGCAGCAAAAGCACGAAAATAAGAAACGTATTACCTTTCACTAGGGTATGTTAAAGAAGGTTGATTCTCGACGGCAGCCTGCGCAGCGTCACGAGAATGACCATAACTTTATCATCCGAACTCTGATTGGAGTGATCTATATAATCAGACGGTCCTCTCTTCGACGGCTTTCCGTCAGTATACTAAACATCAAATTCGGAGAACAGTACAATTTTATATAAAATTTTTAAAGTGGTGGACAGCAGCAGCAAATAACCTTCCGGTTTTCTGCTGTATTCCCAAGTCCAATCTCGACGTCGTGTGGGTGACGATCCTCTAGATCTTTTCAATCTGCTATTCCCTCAACCCCTCACAGTGTTAGGCGTGTAATTCGAGTTTATGGACAGCTGAGATGACTTATATATGGGCTACAGCAGGGACCAGGAGGAGAAATTGGGTTGGACCTCCACTGGGCTTAAGTATCCAAGCTTAGCCCAAAGCTTATACTTAAGTCCAATAATAACAATATATACCACTATAATATTATTAATGCACTACCTTTCCAATCCCAAAATTACGTTTTGGGCTCCTTCTTATTATGAGCCCGTTAGTCTCCCCATGTTTAAGATATACAATGTCCATTAATTAATTAAGTTACTGACAACTCCATTAATTAATATCTCATCCATGAGTAGTACCACTCAACCTCATTATCATGCTGGAATAAATCCACCTGCAAGGTTTACATGATAATTGATGGGCGTTTTCTCAACACACAATTAATCCCCAAGTATGAAGGATATCAATTGTAGTTTCAAAGGTGACCAAGTTAAATATCGAATCTACGGGACGGATAAATATCAATTTAATTACGTTCTAGTAGATTATGACTATTTTGAATTAAACAGTTGATTTATAAATTAAGTAACAATTTGAATAGCTAATAAATAACAAGAGCAAGTAAATAATAGTTGTGATCAATTAAGATGATAGGTAGTTCGTCAGGCCATCCAGTTTCCTTTGTTAATTCGTACTTTCATGTGTCGATGTCCGACTCTGCCTTGTGGTTTATGGACGCATCACTAGACCATGCGAATCTATTCTATAGATACAAATAGATAAGCTTTTGACACGTGTGAGTATCCTCAGAGCAAGACGTATACTCCACCTCCCTTTCTAGGTACTATCATAATCAATTATTTCCCTTGCACTTAATACTCTAACCCGATTTGATCTCCCTTTTTAGGTACTATAAAGTCATACTCTTTATCCTACTTGTCAACCCGAATTCAATTCAATTAACAAACATTCATATAAGACAGTTCTAATAAGACTTCGGAATCCCTTCACTTAGAATTATAACAATAAACCCTGCTCAGCAGTGAATGCACTCAATCAATAACCATGTTATGTATTCAGACTCTACACAACGATTAATGATGCACAAAACAACTATGAGTATGGATTAAAAAAACACAATCTTATATAAAATAAACCACAAGTAGTGTTGTACGGAGTATACACACGAATTACAAATTAACTCATGAAACCTTCATAACCCTAGAACTACCAAAGTGACTCTAGCCCATGATTGATCTAAGAACAATCATGGTTAGATGGACCAATCTTACTTGAATCTCCAGCTGAATCTCTGTCACAGCCCTCCGGATGGATCACTAATCTCTTTTCTTCACTCCTCTCTTGTATCACGATGTCTCTCTCTCTTCTTGACTGCATGAGCCTTCTTTTATACTTGTAATCACGTCTCTAGGGCTTGGAATGGGCTTTCAAAGTGATCTCACGTGTTTTGGCCTCGAAAATTTGGATAAGATAAGTTTCTGTGTTTTGGTTCGACCTCGTCAACAGGTCGAACCACTGGCCAACAAGTCGAACCCTAGGTCGAACCCTGTTACTGGACACATTTTACGTTTGGTTTGACCTCTTGCACAGGTCGAACCACTCAGGTCTTGGTCGAACCCCAGGTCGAACCACGCTACTGGACAATTTCCGCTCCTGGTTCGACCAACTGTCAGGTCGAACCCCCAACGTCGTGGTCGAACCCATCTTCTTGCGAAATGGTTCGACCATGGTTCGACCTGATCAAACAGGTCGAACCCCTTGAGTCGTGGTCGAACCCATCTTCGGCTGTTCCGCAATGCTGGTTCGACCTGTAGGAGAGGTCGAACCCTCCTACATTAGGTCGAACCCTACTCTTTCCTTGGCAGTTCGCGTGGTCTCGACTTCGTCTCTTCGATTCTTGGCACTTCCATTCCGTTTTTACTATGAAAACCACTTAAATAGCTCCACTAACACCTGATTCATGCTAATTCACAATATATATAGGTTTTTCACATATTTCCACCTCAAAACTCTCCAAAACTAGCACAACACATGGTGCTAAACTTGTGAATTTACACACTCATCAAACCCCCAAACTTACATGTTGTTCGTCCCGAGGCAACTAAATCAAACCACTGGAGTCGTGTATAATTCACCAAGATCAAGTACAACACATATCACACATGCAACTTCATTCAATCAAACAAGTATTAATTGCTTCATATATATCACTCATGCATAATCAATCCAATCACACACCATTCGGAGTACTAAGTAATTTTGCTCACAAGATAAGTATTTATTCTCTTCCACTCAAGTGCGTGAGGCACTATATAGGTTAATATAAACACTCATATCAATCCATATTCACGCGTAACCATAAGCTTGGCAAAGGTCTCGAAAATCAACTTATAATCGACTCTTCACTAGGATCACAAAGGACTTGTTTTTGGGTTATAATGTTGGCTCTTTGGAAAAAGGTAGGAAAATTTGGACTTATTGACTTAAGACACTAGTAGAGAGTTACCTTGGAGGTTCTCGATTTCTTCTTCTTACAGCAAGTTCTCCTCCAATGTCGTCTCTTGAACTTGTAAAATTCCTGAATTTTCTTCTTTTCATGGCATCAACATCATCTTTTTAAACAATTCGGGTACCGGTTTTAGGCACTACCCTTCTCGTATATATAGGCCATCAGCTGCTAAGCTACATGCAACACGTATAAACAATCGGGGTACCAGTTTCGGGCACTTCTCCTAAACAAGATTTGACCATATTCTTTTCATCCAACCATGTTCTATCCTCCTTTTCTTCTTGCAACACTTACTCACCTCCACTCTCTCTACCAATGAATAGGTTAATCAAAGCTCAAGTTAAGGTTTATAAGGTTATTTACTTCGGCTACCAAAGAAAAGGCTTTTAACGGCTCAACAGGGCATCCAAAGATAAATAAGATCATTAGGAAGGATAAATTTGGCTAAGTAGCTTAATCACAAAATAATGGCCTAAGATCAGGTCCTAGCAATTTATCAATCATAAGTCTCACACAAGACTCCAAGCCAAGTTCTAGAATACATTCATATGAATGATCCTCTCAAGAATAAAATAATCATGATCAAGAATGATTAAAAAGCTCAAATCCTCACATAGGTAATCCTAGTACTCCTCATAGCACATAATTAAGATCAATTCCACAAGAACTCAATATACTTATCAACTAAACATGCTTTTCATCAATAGAAATTAACACATGAACATATGAATGCACAAAAATCAATAAGCTTGTACCCAATCAATCATACAAGATATCACTTATACATTCCACTCACGTATGAATCACACCCCATCCTAAAGATAAAATGAAAAAAATAATGGAATCAAGATGAATCGGAGGAAACCAAAGAAAACCTGAAAAACTACTCCTCCGGAGCATCATCACCCTCATCATCATCATCCTCATCATCAAGCCTCCGCTCCACAATCCGGTGTAGATCACCAATGTGCCTATCCAAATAATCAACTCGATCACCCAACCTACCAACTTTCTCATTCAAGGCCGTATACTTCTCATTCAGCGTAGCATAGTTGGCGTTGGCGAGTGTGAGCTGCCGGTTTGTCTCTTGCTGGCTAGCAACAATTGCGACCAGCTGCTCCTGAATAAGGCGGAGCTGCTCCCGTGTATCAATCGGGACAGCCCGCTGCTGATGCGGTGCTGGCTCATGCTGAGGTGCGTCGGGCTGCTCCTCTTTCGGAATCTCCATCTCTGGCTGCTCATCTTCCCGATGCTCGACCTCGGGCTGCTGTGGCCACTGAAGTGGCTGGTGCGGTGGCGGATGGTACTCTCCCTGTTCCACAATTTGCTGTAGCTCCTCCAACCTACCTTCGGCACACAACCTAGCCACGGCTCTCCAATCCCCATTGGTCTTCACAGTCACGGACAGAGCAGTGTGTCCTAGGGAGTTCATCAACAAGTTCCTCGCCTCCCAGACAGTGGTCATGTTGCTCATGTCAAAGGGAAACATAAAGTCGAATGGCTTTGGTCCTCTCGTGAAGAGCCAATCACCATCTCTAAAGTGTGCGAATCCTCCCTTTACACATGTGAGCATCACCAAGTCGGGCTCTCCTCTAATAGGTGTAATGCCGGTGAAGTCCATATTGTAGTGCTCGGCTACAATCGTCAGTAGCCCTCCAATGTTCACCTTCTGAAATCCAATGGTCCTGAATCGATACAGCTACACGATGGAATATGTTCCCACATTGAACTTCACCCCATTCATCATACACCATAGGGCATAAAGCACTCCTCTAGACACACAGCCACCCTCCGAACGAGCAAACAGTGTATTTCTGAGCACTCGATCCATATATTTCAACACGGGATTCTTGATCGAGGTCGCATGAGCCTGCCTAATCTTATAGCCTCTGATCTCCCCAGTTATCTCTCTCCAAAACCTATTAGCATTGAAGTGTCCATTCTCTACTCGAGAAATCTCTAGAGGCGTCTGAAAAAGCTGATTAAAATCCTCAGGCGTCCATCTCCTTCGGACTCCTCCTAACTAAAATGAGCACTGATACGGGTAGCCAAGTGGGTCCTTATCCATCTCAAATGAGCAAACTACCTCCGCTGTAACGTGGAAGTAAGTCGGCTTCTTCAACTCCATAAATCTGCGGATCCCCACTCGATCGAACAACATCGTCATATCATCCCTAATGCTCATAAGCATCATGGCCTCATCATCTTGGTATCTTGTCCGAGCTATCTTGTCTGAGACTTCTTCCCACTTTTCTTTAATCTCGTCCCAGTTTTGCATTTGAATTTTAAAGTTTTCGGGTAAACGCTCTTGTATCCTCAGTTTCCTCGTCACTGTGTCCACATTCGAAGGCCTATCTTGCCTCTTCTTCGATCTTGCTTCATCCACCTTGCCATTCCCTTTATTCGATCCTTGTCCCTTTCCTGAAAACAACTATTTCAACACAACTAACAAGACAAGAATACAAGTATATGACTAGCATATCCTATACTCTACTCAAGACTTCAAGCATCCATGCTTAATCAACTCAACTATCATCTCAACACCAATTGCTCATCCATCATGCTCAAAACATCAACCACACTCTCTTCAATCTTCAAATCATCAACAACAAGCATGCATCAACCAATTCAAGCCATTCAACATAAATTTCAACAATTGAACTTCATGAACAACTCAAACTATCAACAATTCAAACCTAGTTAACATGCACATTCCTCTAGATGCATCATATCCTTGATCAATCCACATAAAAAGTCAAGTCATATCCATAATCAAGCAATCTCAAACCGATAAACATGAATTCATATGGATCAACTCAAAAATATCAATTATCACCATGAATTTCAACCAAAATCAATATCAATCAACTTACCCACAACAAATTTCTTGCAATAAACTTCAATCCTAAGGTAATTGAGTTGAAAAAACGTACCTTTTATCTTGCCCATGGTTAAAAATCGATAATTTGCACACAACACTAAAAAACGCGACTGAAGCCCTAATTCGCGACAAAAATCACCCAAATCCGCGCCCAATTCAAGAATTAAGAGTGTAATGTTGTGTAATTGGTGCAAAATCAAGTGTAACTGACGAATTTGTGCAAGGGTGTTACGGTTCGGGGAAGGTTCGAGGTTTGGTGAACAAAAATATGATCGAACCCTTCTAAAAACTCAACTTAAAACGCTTACCTGATGGGGTTCGACCTCGGGTTCGACCTGCAGAACAGGTCGAACCTCGAGTGACGAGGTCGAACCTACCTTCTGGATAATTTCTCCTCGTGGTTCGACCTGGGTTCGACCTTCTAAACAGGTCGAACCATTGGTGTCATGGTCGAACCTATCACCTGAAAAATAGAGTGCTCTGAACGGACTGGTTCGACCACAGGTTCGATCTTCTGATCAGGTCGAACCATAATAGCTTAGGTCGAACCACTCTACTGTAAGATTTAAGTATCGGGTTCGACCTTGGTTCGACCTGTTAAACAGGTCGAACCTAGAATGATCAGGTCGAACCACCCTACTGGATGATTTTCTTCGTCGGTTCGACTTCCTCTGCTTGGTTCGACCTCCTGGCACTGGTCGAACCTCTCACGGCTTTGGTCGAACCACCCTTTTAAGCTTCAAAACTGAGTGTTCTTCAATCCCTATACACTTCAAACTTCAATACGAATCATTAGGTACCAACTAGAGCACAACTTCATCCAAAATTTGTTCCACAAAATATCATTCATGAGTAACTCCATAAAAGAAAACACAACCAAAACCCACTAACATTAGGCAAGTTGTAAAAAAAATTGTCACATCAAAATCGATTAAAATTTTAATATGGCGCAAAAACCAACTCCCCTAACAAACATCACAAAGAAAAGATTATACTATCGGTGCTTATCAAGGTAAGTACATCACACCCCCCCAAACTTAGTAAAAATAATAGTTGAAACTAAGTTTGCAAAGAGATGTAATTGCCGATAAGTAAGCACTTCAAACATAACAATTTCTAACTCACACAAATGAAATAAAGTATTAAAATAGGAGGAAAAGCCCCCAACAGGCGCTCATGTTTAACGTCGGAGAGTCACGACGGTACCAAATCAGATCAAGGTATCCACAAAGATGACACCAACATCATCCGGCGACCTATAATGCTTCAAGCGATGTCCATTCGCCGTAAAAATATCTCCATCCTTGTCAATAAGCTCAAAACTCCCCCCTCCTAAGACTCGATGAATCATGAACGGTCCCGTCCACTTCGATTTCAACTTGCCTGCAAAAAGCTTTAAACGAGAGTTAAAAAGTAATACCTCATCTCCTTGCTTGAACTCCTTGTACGAGATCTTTGAATCATACCACCTCTTAATCCTCTCCTTATAGATCTCTTAATTCTTGTACGCACGACTCTGAAACTCATCCAAAAGATTGATGTGAGCAATCCTCAACTCCTTTACATCTTTGAGAGTCAAGTTCAAGCTATGCAAAGCCCAAAACGCTTTGTGTTGAATTTCTACAGTTAAGTGGCACGGCTTCCCATAGACAATCTGATACGGTGACATATCTAACACCGTCTTGTACGCGGTTCGGAACCCCCACACGACATCATCGAGCTTCAAGGCCCAATCCTTTCTATTGGTTCCGACCACCTTCTCCAAAATCTGTTTGACTTGACGGTTAGAGACCTCCGCTTGCCCATTCGCTTGAGGATGATAGGGTGTAGTGACCCTATGCTTAACACCATACCCTTTAAGCACCTTCTCAATAAATTTATTTATGAAATGCGTACCTCCATCACTAACAAGTGCTCTAGGGACTCCAAAACGGGCAAAGATATGCTTCTTCAAGAAAGATATAACAGTTTTCGAGTCATTCAAGCGAGTAGGAATCGCTTTCACCCACTTAGAAACATAATCCATCGCAAGTAGAATGTAGAGAAATCCATTCGATGGGGGAAAAGGCCCCATAAAATTGATACCCCACACATAAAAAATCTCGACCACTATGCTTGGCTGAAGCGGCATCTCGTCTCTCCTACCGATGTTCCCCATGCGTTGACATCTATCGCAAGACGCCACATAGGTCTCACAATCATTGAACAAGGTAGGCCAATAAAGAGCGGACTGAAGTACCTTGGCTGCTGTCTTGTAAGCGTTGAAGTGTCCCCCGTTAGGTTGTGCATGGCAAAACTCGAGAACACTCTCCATCTCCATCTCGGACACACACCTACGGATGATAGAATCCGTGCAAATCTTGTACACAAACGGATCATACAATATGAAAGTCTCAACATCCCTTTTGAATTTAGCAAGTTGATATCGGTTGAGATCCCTTGGAATTTCTCCCATAGCAATATAATTCACATAATCCGCATACCATGGATCAACTCCCTGCGCAGCAACCACACACGCTCGCTCAGCCCCTTCAACAAACACGGCCATGATCTTTTCATCCGGGAACATTTTCTCAATATACTCGAAAGAATTATCGCAATGTTCTCTAGTCTCCAACCTCGAAAGATGATCCGCAAGCACATTATCAGAACCTTTCTTTTCCCGGATCTCCATGTCAAACTCTTGAAGTAGAAGAATCCACCTTATGATCCTAGGCTTCGTCTCCTTCTTTTCCATCAAGTACCGAATCGCAGAATGATCCGTGTACACTATAGTCTTCATGCCAACCAAATACTGATGAAACTTATCGAATGCGTACACAACAGCAAAAAACTCCTTTTCAGTCACCGTGTAATTCTTTTGTGCCGCATCAAAAGTCTTACTTGCGTAGTAAATGGTGCAGAACTTCTTTTCCTTCAGCTGCCCAAGCACCACCCCAAGTGCTACATCCGTTGCATCACACATTAGTACAAACGGTTGAGTCCAATCCGGTGTGATCAAGATAGGTGCAGTGATAAGCGCCTCCTTTAAAACTTGAAAAGCTGTTAGACATTCATCATCAAACACAAAAGGAACATCTTTTTCAAGTAAGTGAGATAAGGGCTTAGAGTATTTTGAGAAGTCTTTTATGAATCTCCTGTAAAAATCGGCGTGTCCAAGGAAAGACCGCACTCCTCTTTCATTGGTCGGTGGTGGAAGCTTCTCAATCGCCACCACTTTAGCACGATCTACCTGCAACCCTTTGGCAGAAACATGATGCCCAAGAACAATCCCATCCTTCACCATGAAGTGGCACTTCTCCCAATTCAAGACAAGATTAGTCACTTGACATCTCTTCAAAACAGTAGCTAGGTTAGACAAACAAATATCAAAGGAGGAACCAAAAACAAAAAAATCATCCATGAACACCTCCATGATCTTCTCTATCAACCCATCGAATATTGCCATCATGCATCTCTGAAAAGTAGCAGGCGCATTACATAACCCAAATGGCATTTTTCGAAAAGCAAAGGTCCCGTAGGGGCAAGTAAAAGTGGTCTTTTCTTAATCCTCGGGGGCAATCATAATTTGGTTGTACCCCGAGTACCCATCCAAGAAACAATAAAACTCATACCCTGCAAGACGATCTAACATTTGATCCATGAAAGGAAGAGAAAAATGATCCTTACACGTGTTCTCATTCAACTTCCTATAATCAACACATGTACGCCATCCCGTAGGAATCCTTGTGGCTATCGCTTCTCCATCCTCAGCTTTTACTACAGTCATACCCCCCTTTTTAGCAACTACATGCAATGGACTCACATGGGGACTATCACTAATAGGATATATGATTCCGGCATCCAACCACGTAAGGATTTGCTTCCTAATTACCTCTTGAATCGCGGGATTAACCCTCAACTGATTCTGAACACTTGCCTTCGCCTTATCTAACAATCTTATCCTATGCATACAATACGAAGAACTAATTCCTTTCAAATCCTCAAGAGACCAACCAATCACAGATTTATACTTCCTAAGAACATTCAATAACTCCTCAAGTTGATCATCATCAAGAGAAGAAGATACAATTACCGGATATTTTTCATTGTCACCAAGAAAGGCGTACTTCAAGTGTTCCGACAAAAGTTTCAACTCCTCTTTTCTCACTTCCATCGGAGAGCTCTCGTTATCCAACGGCAAGTACTTCCTAGTCCACTTGACTTCTTCCACCTTAGCTCTTTCCGATTCAAACCTGTCATCACCCAAATCAAGTAAGTTTTCAAGAAATTCAATACATACCTCGTTTGAGAGTCCGTCAAGCTCCGTAGTGGGATAAATAAGAGACTCCATCAAACATATTTTGAGAGGATCCTTTGACAAGATCAGAGACATATCCTCTTTCACAATCTCCTCCACCACGTCAATACTATAACACTGCGACTTCATGGGCATCTTCATTGCTTTGTCCAAGTTGAAAAGAACTTCTTCTTTGTCCATCCGCAATCTAAGCTCTCCTTTCTGAACATCAATCATAGCTCCAGCAGTTGCAAGGAAAGGTCTCCCCAAGATTAAAGGGATATTATCCTTGTCTTCTTCCATCTCTAGCACAAGAAAGTCCACAGGAAAGACTAGCTTTTCCACTTTGACGAGGACGTCTTCGATTATACCCTTTGGAAAAGTCATCGACCTGTCCGCCAATTGGAGAACCACTGTTGTAGGAATAAGCTCCCCCAAACCAAGCCTCTGAAATATGGACAAAGGCATCAAATTGATGCTTGCCCCTAGATCACACAAAGCTCGCCGTGCCGGCCCCTTTCCGATTTCACATAGAATAGTGAAGCTCCCTGGATCCTTTATCTTTTGCGGCAGCTTCTTTTGGATGATTAAGCTGCAATTCTCAGATAAATTCACCGTTTTAATTCCGGTTAAGCTCCGCTTCTTTAACAATATGTCCTTTAGAAATCGGGCATAGTACGACATCTCCATAATTGCCTCTGAGAAAGGAATGCTCAAGCTTATTTTGTTCATTATCTCTGAAAACTTCTTGAACTTCTCTTCCAATCCCTTCTTCACAAGCTTGTAAGGAAACGTCGGAGGTAACTTTGTTTTGGGAATCCCCCATTCATCACGATCAACCTTCTCCGCTTTCTCCTTTTCGGCTCTCAAACGCTTGGCTCTCTCCCACTTTTTCTCAGCTATTATCTCAGTACTTTGTTCATTCCAAACCACTGGAGTAGTATCAACATCATCGAGAGTGTTCGGAGTGGCAAAAGACATTTTCTGGTGGGGTTCGACTAGGGTTCGACCTGTGGAACATGTCAAACCATGTACGTACTGGTCGAACCTTGCTTCTGGACAACGGCTCTCTTTTTGAATTTGAGGTTCGACCTGGGTTCGACCTGTGGGACAGGTCGAACCATGGGTACCTAGGTCGAACCCGCCTACTGTACTTCTTCCACCATCAGGTTCGACCTGTTTGATAGGTCGAACCATTACTGTCGTGGTCGAACCGTTGCTGTGAAAAAATAGAGTGCTCCAAGTGGTGCGGTTTGACCTGGGTTCGACCTGTTGGATAGGTCGAACCAAGGTTGGTTTGGTCGAACTGGTGTTCTGGAAAAACAGAGTGCTTCGAGTTGTTGGGTTCGACCAAGGTTCGACCTGTAGGCCAAGTCGAATCATCTGCAGTTTGGTCGAACCTATGCTGCAATCTCTCCTGATCGTGTCCAGTGTGTTGGTTCAACCTCCCCTGTATGGTTCGACCTTCAATGTTAGTCGAACCAGGGTCGAACCTGGCCCTAGACATATCCATATTTGATTCCAGCCTCATAGGTCCCTCGTATTGTGTACCCGACCTCAATGTGATGGCATTGCAGGACCTTGGATTCTCAATACTTTGAGACGGGAACTTCCCTTTCTCAAGAGTTTGAGTAAGCTTGTTAACATTCCCTGCCATCTCCCCCATCAGCAATGTAAGGTCTTTCACCTGTTTAGATATAATCTCATGGTTTGTATCTATTTTCTTTTCAAGTTTGGCCTCAAGACGGTTCACTCTTTCATCATTCTTGGTCATATACCTGTTCACAGTATCCTCAAGACCCGGTTTCCCTTCTTCCACCTTAGCACCCGGATCAACACCCATCGGAGGTTGAATCGCATTATTCAGATTGCTCCACGAGAATTCCGGCCTCCTAGGCTGTTGATAACCACCCGGGGGACCACGATTATTAAAGTCTCCTCGATAGTTCCCTTGGTAATTCCAGTTTCCTTGGTCTGGATACCTAGTCCCTTGAATACTCTGACCCATGGCATAGTGTGCCTCTTCCAACTCCTCTTGGATTGGTCCCTCATTCTTTAACTCCTGCTGCATGATTGGTACGCGTTGAGATAATTCGCTGATTTGCTTCTGTTGGGATTCAAGTAGCTTGTTGATATTGGACAAGCTAGAGACGATCTCATCCTCTCTACTTGTTTTAACCATTGCTTGTTCAACCTTAGCTACCTTACCAAGGACATACGTACCTCTAACTCGATCAGTTGGCCAATCTCTCGAATTCATCGAAATATCTTCAAACAACTTCTCAGCCTCTACGGATGACTTTGTAAGCAATGCTCCATTAGAAGAAGCATCCAATAACATTCGTGAATCACAGTCCAATCCATTGTAGAATATACTGGTATATTGAGCTTTAGATAGCCCATGTTGAGGACACTTCCTAAGCATGTCCTTGAATCTATCCCATGCTTCGTGAAATTTTTCTCCTCCACTCATAGCGAATTGGTTAATGTCTTGCTTCATTTTAAACACCTTTGAAGGTGGCATGTACCTCTCCAAGAACCTTAACTTCAGTTGCTCCCAAGTGGTGCACTCAGCTGCGTTGATAGTGTCGTACCAATCTCTCGCCTTTTCAGTAAGCAAGAATTTGAACAAGAGGATCTTCCTAGCATCTTCATGTTCTCCTACGTCTTTTTGAGTACTTGCGTAGCCCAAGAACTTATTCAGATGCTGCTGTGGATCCTCGAAAGACCCTCCTGAAAAGGAGTTCCTTTCTATCATGCTAATAAGAGCGGGTTGAAGATCGAACGCTGAATTAGTTCCCATTGCTCCTAGAAGCCCAAAATTTCCAGCCCCATTGTTTCTGAATACCTCTCGGATGGATAGATTATCCGGATTCGCTGCCATGTTGACTGTTTCTACTCCCGAATTAACTTCAGTTGTAGCTTCAATCGTTTGCGAAATCTGCTCGTCAACTTCAACTCCAGAATTCAGAGCTTCAGTTGGATCAATAGTCTTTGCCTTGCTCTTCTTCTTCTTCTTTCTTGACGACGCTCTGATTTCAGGATTATAGGGTTCAAGTTCACCTTTCTTTGATCTCGTGAGCATACACCTAAAAAGAACTAGAATTAAAACAGCAAAACAAGTTAAATAGCCCTAACAAACTAGAAATAACAAAAAGATATTTTAAGCCGTCCCCGGCAATGGCGCCAAAAACTTGATGGGTATTTTCTCAACACACAATTAATCCCCAAGTATGAAGGATATCAATTGTAGTTTCGAAGGTGACCAAGTTAAATATCGAATCCACGGGACGGATAAATATCAATTTAATTACGTTCTAGTAGATTATGACTATTTTGAATTAAACAGTTGGTTTATAAATTAAGTAACAATTTGAATAGCTAATAAATAACAAGAGCAAGTAAATAATAGTTGTGATCAATTAAGATGATAGGTAGTTCGTCAGGCCATCCAGTTTCCTTTGTTAATTCATACTTTCGTGTGTCGATGTACGACTCTGCCTTGTGGTTTATGGACGCATCACTAGACCATGCGAATCTATTCTATAGACACAAATAGATAAGCTTTTGCCACGTGTGAGTATCCTCAGAGCAAGACGTATACTCCACCTCCCTTTCTAGGTACTATCATAATCAATTATTTCCCGTACACTTAGTACTCTAACCCGATTTGATCTCCCTTTTTAGGTACTATAAAGTCATACTCTTTATCCTACTTGTCAATCCGAATTCAATTCAATTAACAAACATTCATATAAGACAGTTCTAATAAGACTTCGGAATACCTTCACTTACAATTATAACAATAAACCCTGCTCAACAGTGAACGCACTCAATCAATAACCATGTTATGTATTCAGACTCTACACAATGATTAATGATGCACAAAAGAACTATGAGTATGGATTAAAAAAACACAATCTTATATAAAATAAACCACAAGTAATGTTGTACGGAGTATACACACTAAATACAAATTAACTCATGAAACCTTCATAACCCTAGAACTACCGAAGTGATTCTAGCCCATGATTGATCTAAGAACAATCATGGTTAGATGGACCAATCTTACTTGAATCTCCAGCTGAATCTCTGTCACAGCCCTCCGGATGGATCACTAATCTCTTTTCTTCACTCCTCTCTTGTATCACGATGTCTCTCTCACTTCTCGACTGCATGAGCCTTCTTTTAGACTTATAATCACATCTCTAGGGCTTGGAATGGGCTTTTCAAGTGATCTTACGCGTTTTGGCCTCGAAAATCCGGATAAGGTAAGTTTCCGTGTTTTGGTTCGACCTCGTCAACAGGTCGAACCACTGGCCAACAAGTCGAACCCTAGGTCAAACCCTGTTACTGGACACATTTTGCATTTGGTTCGACCTCTTGCACAGGTCGAACCACTCAGGTCTTAGTCGAACCCAGGTCGAACCATGCTACTGGATAATTTCCGCTCCTGGTTCGACCAACTGTCAGGTCAAACCCCCAACGTCGTGGTCGAACCCCATCTTCTCGCGAACTGGTTCGACCATGGTTCGACCTGATGAAACAGGTCGAACCCCTTGAGTCGTGGTCGAACCCATCTTTGGCTGTTCCGCAATGCTGGTTTGACCTGTAGGAGAGGTTGAACCCTCCTCCATTAGGTCGAACCCTACTCATTCCTTGGCGGTTCGCGTGGTCTCGACTTCGTCTCTTCAATTCTTGGCACTTCCATTCCGTTTTTGCTATGAAAACCACTTAAATAGCTCCACTAACCCCTAATTCATGCTAATTCACAATATATATAGGTTTTTCACCTATTTCCACCTCAAAACTCTCCAAAACTAGCACAAAACATGGTGCTAAACTTGTGAATTTACACACTCATCAAAAATTTTTATGAGCTCCTCAAAGGGATATCATCAACCTATGACGGACAC
This sequence comes from Pogostemon cablin, assembly GCA_023678885.1. Classification (NCBI taxonomy): domain Eukaryota; kingdom Viridiplantae; phylum Streptophyta; class Magnoliopsida; order Lamiales; family Lamiaceae; genus Pogostemon; species Pogostemon cablin. The sequence goes on along the minus strand of CM042969.1, from coordinate 15,054,070 downwards.
GGATTCCTTCTACAATCAACAGCACACCATAGAGACAGCACTATTTCCCAACTCACTGAGTTTGTTGATTTAATTACATGTAAATCTCACCCATTGATGAATCAAAGAAATACATACTGCCTTACGTGTCGAGGTTATTGTATAGGGATTAAGAGCACGAACATCCATAATAACTGAGATCAAGTTCTCCTATAAGTCAGTATAAGTCGAATGATCTCAAGCGGTCCCGCTCAATACACACAAGTGCACTTGATTCTATAGCCAAGACAAGCTAATACCAAATCACACTACAACCATCCCGATAGAGAGTCCCCGTCTATCTCGGTTGTGAGCATCTATTTATACTTTATAAGGAAATCGATAATATGATCTTCCGCGTATTATCGCACAACATATTATCCATAGTATAAAGTAAGTGGACTATTGCATCTTGCATATAAATAAATGATAAGACACAATCATTTAATCATATGATTCTCATTTCAAAATAAATTATTTAAATATTGTTCATACAAAAAGTTAGACTTTTAGTATACAATCTAACAGAGAGATGAGATGCCACTTCAGCCGAGCATTGTTGTAGAGATCTTCGATGTGTGGGGGATCGATTTTATGGAGCCTTTTTCCCGTCTAATAGATTTCTCTACATTCTTTTAGCTATGGATTATGTTTCTAAGTGGGTGGAAGTCATTCCTACTCGCTTGAATGATTCAAGGACTGTTATATCTTTCTTGAAGAAGCATATCTTTGCCCGCTATGGAGTTCCTAGAGCACTAGTGAGTGATGGAGGGTCTCACTTCATCAATAAACTTTTAGAGAAGGTGCTTAAGGATTATGGTGTCAAGCATAGGGTTACTACACCCTATCATCCTCAAGAGAATGGGCAAGCGGAGGTCTCTAACCATCAAGTAAAGCAAATTTTGGAGAAAGTGGTAGGAACCAATAGGAAGGATTGGGCTATGAAGCTCGATGATATTTTGTGGGGGTTCCGTACTGCTTATAAGACGGTGTTGGATATGTCACCGTACCAGATTATCTATGGGAAACCGTGCCACTTACTCGTGGAGATCCAACATAAGGCTTTTTAGGCTTTAAGAAGCTTAAACTTGTCTTTTAAGGATGTGAGAGAATTGAGGATGACTCACATAAATCAACTTGATGAGTTTAGAAATCAAGCTTACAAGAATTCAGAGATTTACAAGGAAAGGATGAAGAAGTGGCATGATTCTGAGATCTCATACAAGGAGTTCAAGCAAGGTGATGAGGTATTACTTTTTAACTCTCGTTTGAAGCTTTTTGCAGGGAAATTGAAGTCGAAATGGATGGGTCCGTTCTTGATTCACAGAGCCTGTGAAGGGGGGAGTTTTGAGCTTATTGACAAAGATGGAGATATTATCGCGGCAAATGGGCATCGATTGAAGCATTATAAGTCACCGGATGATGCTTGCGTCGTCTTTGAAGATACCTTACAGTAAATTGGTACCGTCGTGACTCTCCGACGTTAAACAAGAGTGCCTGTTGGGGGTTTTTCCTCCCATTTTATTGCTTTAATTCATTCATGTGAGTAAGAAATTTTTATATTTGAAGTGCTTACTTATCGGCAATTACATCTCTTTGCAAACTTAGTTTCAACTATAGTTTCTACTAAGTTTGGGGGATGTTATGTACTTACCTCAATAAGCACCGATAGTATAATCTTTTCTTTGTAACGTTTGTTAGGGAAGTTGATTTTTTGCGGCATATTTAAACTTTAACCGATTTTTATGTGTCGATTTTTTGCAACTTTTCTATTGTTTAGTGGTCTTTTGTTCCGTGTTTGGAGTTATTTGCGGAGTTACTCATGAATGTTAAGTTTTAGGATTGATTCTTGATGAAGTTATGCTCTATTTTGGTACCTAATGTTCGTTTGTTAAGCTTGAAGTGTGTAGGGGATGAAGAACACTCAATTTTAGAGCATCACCAAGGAGTATGGTCGAATCCAAGCTTTCAGGTCGAATCGGGGGGCAAAAATTGTCCAGTAGCTCAATTCGACATGAGGCATGGCAATTCGACTAGAGGCCCAGGTCAAATTGAGGTCTAACCGGAGTGTGTAAACTTCCAATGAGCCAATTCGACCACGACTGTTCCAATTCGACCAGGGGAGCAAGTCGAATCAAGGTCGAATCGAAGGTGAAAGTTGTCCAGAAGGTCAATTCGACCATGATGAATTCAATTCAACCTCTTAGACAGGTCGAATTGAGGTCAAATTAGGCCAGGTAAGTGTGTTCTTAACCCCGATTTTCAAATTATTCGATCACTTTGCACCACTTCCACTCGAATTCACTCTTAGAATTGAAGAACCTTGCCTCTAATATTCAATCCTACGTATTTTTGCACTGATTAAACCACATTCCACCCTTTATTCCTTCGATTTGTCGTATTTTTAGGCGAAATCAGTCGCAATTCTAGCGTGAAAATCGTCGGTTCATTCACCTGTTCGTTTTTAGCCATGGTCAGAATAAAAGGTATGTTTTCTCAACTCTATTACCCTAGGATTGATGTTCTATGCATTGATTTTGGTATGGGTAAGTTTATTAAACTTGGTTTTATTGAGAATTCATGGTGATAGTTGAATGTTATGAACAATTTCATATGAATACTTGTTTGGTTCGGTTTGATTGCTTAATTGATGTTAGAACCTTGGGTTTTATGTGAATTGTTGGGTGATTAAGGAGTGTGATTGATGAGTATGTTGATTATAGACTGGAATTGTTGAATTTGAGTAGTTCCTTGTGATTGTTCATGTCGAATTACTTGAATTAATGAAGCATGCTTATTGTTGATTATGATTGTTTGATTATTATGCTTGATTGGTGTTGGAATCATGGTGAATAAGCAAGAGGATTGAGTTTTGGATGTGAATGGAACAAGTTTGGTTTGGTTGATTATGCATTAAAACTTGAAGTCTTAAGTAGATTTGGATGCTAGTCAATTACTTGGTTGTTTTCCTTGTTTGTTGTTATTGAAGTATTGTTTTCAGGAAAGGACAAGGGAAAGAAAGTTGAAGTTCGATCTAAGAAGAGGCAAGATAATCCTACTCGTGAGGATAATGTGACGGAGAAGTTGAGGCTTAAGGAGAGGTTGCCTGCGAATTTTAAAATCCAAATGAATGAGTCGGATGAGATTAAGGAGAAGTGGGCTGAAGTTTCTAAAAAGATAGCAAGGACAAGGTACCAGGATGAGGATGCCATGCTCACAATGAGGATCCGAGATGATATATTGTGGATGTTTGACCAAGTGGGGATCCATTATTTTATGGAGCTGAAGAAACCGACGTACTTCCATGTGACGGCTGAAGTTTTATGTTCTATCATGATTGAGAAGGATCCTATGGGATTTCCTTATGAGTGCACCTTCCAGCTAGGAGGAGTGATGAGGACGTGGTCTGCGGAGGAGTTTAATGTGCTATTTCAGACTCCTACAGAGATTGCTCGAGTTGATAATGGATTCTTCAATGCCAACAGTTTTTGGCTAGAGATTTCTAGAGAGGATGGAGACTTTAATATGCAGGATGCACGTGCTTCGATGATTAGGAGTCTTGTACTCCGATACATGGATAGGGTGTTGAGCAACACGCTATTTGCCCACTCGAAGGGAAGTTGTGTGTCTAGAGGAGAGCTCTATGCTTTATGGTACATGCTGAATGGGGTGAAGTTCAATGTTGGTTCATATTTTATTTATCAGCTGAATCGGTTTAGGATCCTCGGGTTTCAGAAGGTGAATATTGTAGGATTACTCACGACTGTGGCTGAGTATTATGGCATGGACTTCACTGGCATCACACCTGTTCTTAGAGAGCCTGATTTGGTTATGTTGTCTTGCATGAAGGGAGGATTTGCGCATTTCTGAGATGGGGATTGGTTCTTTACGAGGGGACCTAAGCCCTTCTATTTCATGTTCCCTTTCGATGTGAGTGACATGACTACCATTCATGATGAGAGGAACAGGTTGATGAGCTCATTGGGACACACTGCCTTGTCCATTACTGTTCGGACGAGAGGATATTGGAGGACAGTGGCCCGGATGTGTGCAGTCGGTATGGTTGAGGAGCTGCAGCAGATTGTTGATCTAGGAGAGTTCCAGCCACAGCAGCTACCGCCACAGTAGCCACATAGAGACGAGGAGGAGTACCATGAGATGGATATTCCGGAGCAGCAAGAGAGGGTACCTCATCCCATTCCGGTGTTGCCTCAACAACAGCAGTTGGTAGGTCCGGATGAGTATACACAAGAGCAATTCCTTCTGTTGAATGAGCATTTGGCCACGATCAACGCGAATCAGCAGGAGATAAATAGACAGCTGGCGCTCGCAAATGCCAACTATGCCATGCTTAATGATCGGTATAAGGCCATGGATGAGCGGGTTGGTAGGATGAATGATCATGTTGACTACTTGGATAGACACATCAGTGATCTGCACCGGATTGTGGAGCGGAGGTTTGACGAGATGAGTGAGGATGATGATGGTGAAGATGATGATGCTCCGGAGGAGTAGAGCTACAGGTTTTTGTGTTCTCTGATTCATTTCATCTCTATTTTTCTTTTTATCTTTACATGATGGGTGTGTCTTGTGTGAGTGGCATGTATTATATTGTCATATTTGATCGACTTGGATGTGGATTGTGAGGATAGATTGAGATGCATGAGCTGGATTTGTAGAGATGCTTGTATGATTGATTTGATATATGGGTTTTTGGATTTATGCATTCATATGTTCATGTGTTAATGTTCGTTGATGAGAAGCATGTATAATTTGATAAGTATGTAGAGTTCTTGTGAAAATTGATCTTGATTATGTGCTATGAGGAGTACTTAGGATTCTATTTACCCATGTGAGGATTTGAGCCTTTTAATCATGCTTGATCATGATAGTTTATTCTTGAGAGAATCATTCATATGAACGTATTCTAGAACTTGGCTTGGAGTCTTGTGTGAGGCTTACAATTGGTGAATTGCTAGGATATGATCTTAGGCTATTCTTGATTACTTGAGTTACTTAGCCAAATTTTACCTTCCCATGAATTATGTATATCTTTGGTAGCCCCGTTTGAGCCTTTAAAGAGCTTTTTCTTTGGCAAGCCAAATAAAAAAGCCTTATTTAACCTTTACTTGAGCTTTGTTGAATACCCTATTCATTAGTAGAGAGTTGAGGTGAATAAGTATTGCGAGAAGAAGAAGGAAGATAGAATGATGGTCAAGTGAAATCGAAAGAGGAAGTGTATGGTTAAATCTTATTTAGGGGTAGTGCCTAAAACTGGTATCCCAATTGCTGTTTAAAAGGGGTAGTGTTTACAACCGGTACACGAAAGAAGAATGATGTTGATGCAAGGAAGAGAAGAAAATTCAAAATTGCAAGTGTAAGAGAAGAAATTGGAGGAGAATATGTAGCTGAATGAAGAAAGCAAGAACCTCCAAGGTAACTCTCTACTAGTGTTTGAGTCACTTTATCTAAATTTTCCTACCCTTTCAAAAGAGCCAACATTACAACCCAAAAATAAGTCCTTTGTGATCCTATTCATGAGTTGATTGTGAGTTGATTTTTGAGACCCTTGCCAAACTTATGATTACGCGTGTGAGTATGTATTGAGTATGAGCGTATATATTAACCTTTTAAGTGCAACTAGCACTTGAGTGAGAGAGTAAACACTTGTCTTGTGAGCTAGATGACTGAGTACTCCGAATGGTAATATGATTGAGTAATGTTTTACATGAATGATATATATGATGCAGGAAATACTTGTCTTTAATTAATGAAATTGCATGTGTAATATGTGTTGTACTTGGTGATCCTCGTGAATTATACACGACTCCTGGTTTTGATTGCGTTGCCTCGGGATGAGCAACATGTAAGTTTGGGGGTTTGATGAGTGTGTAAATTCACGAATCTTGCGCCTGGATTTGTGCTATTATGAAGTGTTTGAAGGTTGTAATCGGTTGTAAACCGATATATATCGTATGAAGTCACGAATCAGGTGTTGTTGGAGCCATTTGAGTGGTTTTTCAAAGGAAATTGGAGTGGAAGTGTTTAAAACTGAAGGAAGGAAGCCGAAGCCATCCGTTTGGGCAAAGCAGGAGTGCAATTCGACCAGAAGGAGGAGAATTCGACCAGTCTGCTGGTCGAATTGGAGGCACAACATGAGCAGAAGGTAGATTCGACCACGACAGGGGAATTCGACCTGGGCATCAGGTCGAATCCTGGTAGAATTGATCAGTGGCGAAGCTAATTCAACCACGTCATTTCAATTCGACCAGGGCCCCTGGTCGAAGTGAGCATCTGGGACTTACAGTAGGCCAATTCGACCTCCAATTTGACCTGGAGGGGAGAATTAGACCTGCTGTATAGGTCGAATTGAGCCTCGAAAACTTACCATATCCGTATTTTTATACCGTCAATGTGTGTGATCACTTAAAAAAGTCCATTCCAGGCCCGTGAGGCATGATTACAAGTATAAAAGGTGGCTTATGCAACAGTATAGAGAGGTTCGACATACACGAAGAGGACAAGATGTAGAGTTATGAAGAGGAGAGATCATCCATCAATCGGAGGGGCTGCAAGAGAGGTTCCGCTGGAGATTCAAGTAAGATCGGTCCAACTAACCATGATTGTTCTTAGATCAATCATGGGCTAGATCCGCTTCGGTAGTTCTAGGGTTATGAAGGTTTCATGAGTTAATTTGTCTTTCGTGTGTAAACTCCATACAACACTACTTGTGGTTTATTTTATATAAGATTGTGCATTTTTAATTCATACTCACGGTTGTTTTGTGCGTCAATAATTGTTGTGTAGAGTCTGAATACATAACTTGGTTATTGGTTGAGTGCGTTCACTGCTGAGCAGGGTTTTATGTTATAATTCTAAGTGAAAGGATTCCGAAGTCTTATTAGAGCTGTCTTATATGAATACTTGTTAATTGAACCATATTCGGGTTAATAAGTAGGATAAAGAGTATAATTTCATAGTACCTATAAAGGGAGATCATATCGGGTTAGAGTACTAAGTGCACGGGAAATAATTGATACTGATAGTATCTAGAAAGGGGGGTGAATTATATCTCTTGCTCCGAGGATATTCACACATGTCATACGCATATTTACTTGTGTCTATAGAGTGAATTTGCATGGTTTAGTGATGCGTCCGTAAACCATAAGACAGAGTCGGACACCGTCACATGGAAGATGAATTAATAAGTGAAACTGGATTACCTAAAGAACTACCTACTATCTTACTTGATCACAACTCACTTATCTCTTCTTCTTGTTATTTTCACTTGCTATTTTAATTTACAGTTGTTGCTTAATTTCAATATCACAACCATTATAATTTTCAACATAGTCTTAACATACTAGAATATAATTAAATTGATATTTATCCGTCCCTTGGGTTCGATATATAACTTGGTCGCTTATCTAAGCTACGATTGATATCCTTCATACTTGGGGATTAATTGTGTGTGGAGAAAATGCCCATCAGGAGCTACAACGAATAATGTTGACATGACTCGACTGAGCTCGACTCGAGCTCCATAACTCGAGTTGAGCTGGTCCCGAGCTCGTGCCGTGCACCGCACACTGGCTTATAATAGGAGGCCATGTGCAGACGTCAAAAAATGCTATACGCCCATAAATGAGAACATGCACAGAACTCGAGTCGTGCTCCGACACACGCTGAAACACACCAAGAAATGCGCAGGAACTCGAATTGAGCTCTGCAGCTCGAGTCGAGTCATGTACAAATTCAGTGATTAAGTCAAAAAATTCCAGAAGCTTCTAGAAGGTTCCTAAGAGGTTTAAATACCCAATTGGTGCGAGAATACAGAGGGAGAGATCAGAATTAGAGCAGTTACACACACTCCACACCACATTTTCTCACACTAGATCCATTTCATTCATCTCCATACATTTAATCCATCCATTTCACTTGATCTTCAACAATCCATCCATCAATCCATCCTTCCACCACTTGAGAAGAGAAAAACATCAATGATTGAAGAAGTTAGCATTTTGAAGAGAAGGAAGGTTATCTCCACAAAAGGGAAGCCAATCTACATTTCAATTGTTGATTTTCTTCTTATTTTGGCTCAAATGGAGCAAGCCTTTGAATGTATTGATCTAAACACAATGTGTAGTGGCTAGTCCTATAGTAGGGCTAATCATATGATTGGTTGAGAAGAATGCTAGATATGTAGGATTTGAGATGTTGAATTGAGTTAATTTTGGACTTCCTTTTATGATTAATGAATCATGTTTCATTTTAATACTTGAGTGATTAGATTCTCTAATCTTAGTGTTAGGATGGCCATTTCAATATTATGATTAGGTGTTTAATTGAATCATATATTAAAATGAGCATGTATGTTAGTGTGAGGGGAGGTAAGCCATATCCTTCTTATGCTTAGAAAATTCATAGGGCGACACTTAAGAAATTAAGTGAAAAGAACCAAACTTATGATCATAGTACCTTAAGGGAATTGAGAGTAAGTACAATCCTAGGAGATTTAGACTTGTCAAAGAGTCGAGAACCTAATTGCCTTGGCCATAGGATTAGGGGTAAAAATGTGATTGCTTTTAATCCACAATTAATGAAGTTCAATATCAAGAGTTATGCATATCTATCTAGATTCTTAACCATGAGTATGATTAGCCTTGCTCTCTTCTCAAGTGAATTCTACCTCCATTCCATTCATCATTAGTGTGTTGTTTGAATCATTACTTTGTTAGTTCAAATTCTTAGTTACTGGAGTAGAACAATAATTAGTAGTCTAAATACCAACCTTCAATCTATCATCCTTACAAAGCATAAATCAATGAAAAATCCGGATACAATCATGAGTTTACTTTCCCTTGGGACGACATACTTATAAATTTTGTTGCTTGGTCACATGTGTACAACAACGATAGAGTCTCTTACCCTTAAACATTTTACAAGAAATGCGACTAAGAACATGCCGCCGCTTGCCAGGGAAATGTTAAACTTTTGGTTGTAACGAGTTTGAAGTTGATTAGTTTTGATAAGGATATTTATTTTATTTGTTTACTTGCTTACTTGTCTTAGTTACTTGGAGAACTAATTTGGAAATTCTTGTAGGTACATGCAAACGCGATCAAGGTCTCAATCTATTGAACCTTTGAACTTGGAATTAGAAGTTATCTTAAGAAGACAAAGAAGAGGAGTGTTAGATTCTACGGAGGAAATTATGAAAGATATAAGGGATAATGTAAATATGGTTGATGAAGAAGGTAATTTGAGAAATTTTCAAGGGGGTGATAATGTATGAGGAGGACATAATAATCCGGAGTTTGTGCCACAAGTAAATGCTCAACAAGTTCACTTGCATAATCAACAGTTGCAAGCGATCATGCAACACTTGATGGTCCAACAAGAAGCAAGGAATAATCCTTCGGTGGTGCAAAATCAACCCCGTGGAAATGAAAACAATGGAGCGGGAATGAATATCCATGATCACTTCCAACCGCAATATGGAAATTATGGAATGGGCCCACCATTGAATGTGAATAATTTTGAGATAAAGACGGGGTTAATCAACATGGTGCAAGAAAATCAATTTGGTGGTGGTGCTATGGAGGATCTAAATGCTCACTTAACCCAATTTACGGAGTTAGTCAATACAATCAAGATAAATGGGGTAAGTGAGGATATTGTTAAAATGAAGCTTTTATCGTTTTCATTGAGAGATAGAGCTAAAGCTTGGTATCATACTATACCACTCAGATCTTACACCACATGGAGAGAATTGGCACAAAAAATTTTGAGCAAGTATTTTTCCCTTCAAAGATGTTGTATCTTAAAGGGCAAATCTTTCAATTCAAGTAATTGCCAGTTGAGACATTTAGTGAAGCATGGGACCAATTCAAAGAGATGCTACAGAAGTGTCCATAACACGGATTCCCCGAAGAACAACTAATAGGATTTTTCTATGCCAGTTTACATGGAAGTGAGAGGATGCTCATTGATGCTTCGGCGGGAGGTTTGATTTTGGGGTAAACTAAGGAAAGAGAAATTGCCATATGTGAGGAAGTAGATTTGAATACGGGTCAATGGCCTATGGATCGTGCACCGGGGATGTATGAAAGGGAGAGAATTGCTAAGATGGAAGAAGTGTGCTTGCAACAAGTGAAAAAGATGGAGGTGCCGAATGAAGATATGACCGACAATGCAATCACGGAGATACTAAAGAGGATGAATGCTAACTTGTAAGTGTCTCCAAACTCTACACCTATGGTGAATCAATAAATGCTTCCAAATCCTCAACAAGGTGTGCCTTTATCTTTGATGAATCAACAAGTGTTTCCTAGTCTTCAACAAGGCGGTTCTATGCCTAACATGGGTCAATCTTCCCAAAGTTGTCAAGTGCCTACCCCCATGCCTCAACAGGGTATGTCCTCTAATTTTGGAATTCAAGATACATGGTGTCCACCGGAGATGACACTTGAGGAAGTTGCCTCCATGCAAGGAAGGAACTTCCAAGGAAATTATGGTGGTAACTTTGGAAATCATGGAGAGGGATATCCACAAAGGCAAGGAGGATGGGGGCAAGGTAATTTTCAAGAAAATTTTAACCAACCTCGTAGCTATGAGAATTTGTCATATGGGAATCAAGGGAATGCACTTACTCTTCCATCGGGCTTTAATCTGGGGGAGAAAGTTCCAAATGGTGAAGGAAAGTCTTTGATAGAGGATCAAATGACCAAGATGTTTGACTATATGAAGCAAAAAGATGAAGTGATTGATAATAGATTCAAAGCCTTGGAGACACAAATGAGTCAAATGGCAACCGAGCAAAGTGAAATGCATCGAAAGGATAAGTTTTCCTCCACTACCGTTACTAATCCTAAGGAGCAATGTTTGTATGTTACCATGTTCAACATGGAAAGTAAGGTGGAGAAAGGGTTGGTGGAAACAACAAACATCGTTTCAAAAGTTGAAGAAGTACCTTTTGATGAAATCGTGTCAAAAGTGGAGAAGGAAGTTGCCATTGATTAAAATTTATCTTTTGATGATGAGAAGATAATTGGTGAATTCTTGTCTTTGTTGGATGATGAAAGTAATTGTGATGAAGAGGTGATGTTGAAACAAGATCGTGACATTGTCAAAGTTGAAGCTTCATCAAAGGTTGAAGAACCTGGTAAATTCGTTCTTACTTGTAAAAGTGGAAATGGGGAATTTTTGATGCTATATATGATCTTGGTTCAAGCATTAATGTGATGCCTTTGGAAGTTTTTGAAAAACTTGGCATTGGGAGGTTAAAGGAAATAGATGTGGAAATTGGAATAATGGATGGTTCAATGATAAACCCCATAGAGTTGTGGAGGATATGCTTGTGAAAATAGAGAATTTTGTCTTTCCGATGGATTTTATGATAGTTGAGAAGCAAGCGGATCCTTTGATCCCATTGATTTTTGGAAGGCCATTTTTGGCAACCGGAAGAGCAAAATTTGACATGGATAAGAAGGAACTCACACTACATTCAAATGAAAGAGAATTGGTGTTATCAAGCAAGAATTTAAAAGGGAGAGATCTTCATTTGAAGCCACCCATTAAGCCTCCGGATGATCGAGATCGAGTGGTAAGTGAAATTTTAAAAGATGAAGATTTAACTAATTTTTTACTTGAATTTGCAGGAAAAAGGAACACGCTTGGGTGAAATACACAAGTTGATTAGAAGATTGATAAAGGGCCTCCGGGATTTGAAAATGTGAGAAAAAGAGATAATGAAGTGAGTTCAAGTATTAGAGGAGCAAGAAGTGTTGATAAGAAGGTTGTTAAGGAGATGTTTAAAGTGAAGATGAGGCCCGATGGGGTCTTGGATTTCTCCGATTGTTAAGAGCTTCAATGTGTCCAGCTCGATGACATTAAATCGAGTGATTGATGGGAGGCAACCCATTTTTAGTAAGTTTTCTTGTTTAGTTGTGTTCTTCTTGTATTTTTAGTGTGTAGGTGGAATGTGCTCATGGAGAAAATACTTATGGAAGAGACGAGATGTGCTAGATTTGGAATGAAGATGTATGTCACACCACTCTTTACAAACTTAAATTTAACACTTGTGTTAATTTAAGTTTGGGGGAGAGTGTGTGGTGGCCATACTTGAATGTTGGAATGCACATACGTCATCACAAGGTAATTTTATGATGATCGATGGTGGAAACTACAAGGGTAAGACTCACCACTTTTTGCAAACTTAATTCTCAACTTGTTTCGATTTAAGTTTGGGGGGATAGTGCATGGTGTACCTTACCACTTGTGTATGCTTGATGTATCATGTTGATAGAGTGATTATTTTGATTGTCTTGTGTCAAAATTGGGTAAATATTTTCTTTTGAGTTGGTTCATTTTGGTACGTTTGGTGGTGTTGAAGTGCATGCTAGTCCATTAATTGGTCATAGATGTGGAAATAATTTATTTTGATGAGTTTTTGAACATATATAAGTTGTATCAGAAGCAAAAGAGCAGGGGAAAACAGGGTTCGGAGTTCGAAAAAATGAAAAAATAGGGTATAAAGCTCGACCCATGTTCAGGACTCGAGCCTGTACACGAGGTCGAGCTCCGACATCAGAAGCAGCAACACGCCCAGTCGGAGGCCGAGTTCAGAACTCGACTCGAGTCAAGTAAATAACTTGAATCGAGTTATATAGCTCGAGTCGAGCGGATTGCGAAAGATATAATAAAAACGCGATTTCAAGCTCATTTCTATAGAAACATTTATCGAATTCGAAGCTCGTGTCATGCCCAGTTCTTCCGTACACTCTCCGAAATCCTTCTCAATCCTTCAAAACTCATGTGAATTGGTTAGTGTAGTGTCGATTCTTCACTTTAATCCATCCACATCTCCCAAAAGTTCGAATTCTCCATAGTTTTGTAAGGTATGAACTCTCTACCCTAATACTTTGAATTGGAGTGTAATTCTTTAAATTAAAGCATGGGCTTTGATTGTAATGATGATTAGAGCATGGGTATGAAGTTTAAACTTGAAATTTCAACACGAATTTGTGAATTGATTGATAATTTGAATTAGGGTTCATGAATTTGGAATTTGGGATAATTTGTGGAATGCTTAAATTGGATTGATATGTGTGTTCCAAGTGATGAATTGACATGTGAATGAAATGGAAGTTGCAAATTTGACTTGGAATTGTGAGGTGAATTGGTGAATTTTGATTTTTCAATTGCCAAGTTGATTTTCATAGAGATTAAAATTTGGAATTTGTGACCATTGAATGAAATTTGGAATTGCTTGTTATACATGATTGAAATTACAATGGTTTGAAGGATTGAAACTTGGCATGAAGTGTGGAATTGAAGCTTTTGAAGTTGCAAGTTGAAAGTGTACACACCATGTTTTATTTGGTAAAAATTGAAGATTGGACACTATTGTTACATAGTGATCACTTGTTGATTTGATAGAAGTTTTGAAGTCATTAGGTTGAAATGTAGATGGTAAATGCATGATGCTAACTAAATAAGTGAAGAATGAGCTTAGTGGACTGAATTGGGAATAATGTTCGTAGATGTGACTTAATTGTTGAAATTTTACTATGTAGATGGCTCGAAGAGAAAGGGGACAAGACTTCATTGTACTTAATGAAGAGGAGTTGGCACTTTGTGATGCAAATTTAAGTATAGAAGGGTTTCATCCATTTGATATGGATGTGGACTTGGTGGATGAGTGGCCAAAGTATGCTTCAAGGTGGGAGGCAATTTGTCCAAAAGTTCATGCCACTAGATTCCAGGATCAACAAACTATGGTGGATCTGGGACTTGAAGATGATTTGAGGACAATGTTCAGGAATGTCCACATGGAGAATTTATTTAACAAGAGGCCACACACACACCAAAGCCTCACAGCGGAATCCTTGAGTACACTAGAGGTCGTGAAGAATCACAATGAATATCCTTCTTCCATCAAGTTCCAATTAGGAGATGAGTGGCATGAAGTTGAAACTCCTGATCTGAATGAATACTTTGGATGCCCCAGAGATGAGGATCGAGTTATCTATTCATATGTGGAGAGATACGACAAAAAGCGATGGTGGCACAGATTGATTAATGATGGAACGGAGCAACAGTCAGAGTATCGAGCTAGTTCGTCTAAAGGAACGGCTATACGAAACTCAGTTATGAGGTACTTGGAAAAGATTTTGTCGAACACCGTGTTTGGGAGATCGGAGGTGGTTCCATAGTAGAGAGGGAGCTGCATATGATGTATTGTCTGTATCATGGGAAAGAGTTCAATATGGCCGCGGAATTCATCCAACATGCAGAGAGGATAGCTAAGAGACGAGCTCATCAGCGAGTAATGATTGGAGGTATGATTACCATGATAGCTGAAGGGCTCGGATTTGATTTTGGTGAGAGAACTCTGATGGTGAGTGAGGGGTTGAATGCTCATGCACTAATGAGGATGGGTTTCTTAGCATGTGTTGGAGATAGGTATTGTTTTAAGCAAGATCGAGGCAGTCCGTTCCCTCTTCCTACTCCTGTATTGATAACGATCTTCGATCGTAGAGTAGCAGAGAATTTGAGTATGGCTAGTGCTCAACACTCTGAGGTAGTACGAGCATTCTATCGAGCCAACCGTGAAGGTGTTGAAGAAATGCTATAAGGAATGAAAATATAGCAGATGCAGATTTAGAGAAGCTTAGAGCTGAGGGTGAGCTTATGGATTTAGGAGATGAAGAAGAAGAGGAAGAAGAGTATCAGGTGGAGTTCGAGGAGCACGCTCCAGAGCCACCGCACTTTGAGGAGGCACCGATGGGAGGACACGGAGATCAATTGAGGTGGAACATCCTCGAGGGTGATGTTCGTGATATTAGACAGGCTCAGCAGGAGCATGGGATACAGATTCGAGATCTCCAGGCTGGACAATTCAGGATGGATCATAATTTTGAAGAATCTCGTCGTCACATCAATAACATTGAAGAGATGACGACCATGATGTTCAACATGCAGTTTCCTGGAGCAAACCGTGCCTACATGCCCTGGAATCCATATCAGCCATCTCCACCTCCGAGCCATGAAGGGAGTACTTTTGGTGCTATGTACTTCCATTAGTTCATTTTTGCTATGATTAGAAATTTGGTTTGATATTGATGGATTGGATTGTACTTAAATTGTTTTATTTTGGGAGGTTTTACTTTGGGATTTTATTTCCAGTTTTATGCGATTTTATTTCCTTTTATTTTCGGTATCTTAGTTTGAGCTTCTTATTATTTGGATGTGATGGGAATTTGATTTGTTATGGATGTGAATTTGTGTGTTTTGATATCTTGAGATGGATGATTTTGTTCATGCATGTTATGTGTTTGTTATGTTGTTTGGTGAGTCTTTGATTATTGTGTTATGTTTGTGATATTTTTATTCTTGTAGGGATGGTTTGGTGGTATGTTTTTTGGGAAGGTGTTGTGTATTTTTGAATGTGAGTTATGATGCATTATTTGTGATGAGTGATGGCAAGTATGTTAATAGTTTCTACTTGTTGAAATTGTGACATGAATTACATAATTTGTTCAATTTTGAGAAGTGCGAAGGGCAATTAGGTTTCTTTTTGTCTAAGTAAAAGCTTGTGAGAATTGAGCCTCAACCGTGCCTCCATGGCTAATTCTTGATGAGAGGACCAGTTGTATTTTGATAAACTAGAACTTGCTCAAGGACTATAGGAACGAAGCCCGAATGGTTGAAATTTATGATATGATCTTAGGCCATCCTTGTTAAATGAAGTCATAGCCATAAAATTCCTTACCAAAAACATTATCCCTAGTAAACCACTTTAAGCTTATAAGCCTTTTCTTTGTGATTTAAGCACAATACAAGCCTTGAAAAACCACCTGAGCCTTATTATAAAACCTATATGTGGATAATTGAGGATGATGATGGGTTACAAGGGAAGAAGTGAAAAATGCGCAAGTAAATGGAAGAAAGGTTAAGTCAAGAAAAAGGTTGAAAGAACTCAAGATAAAAGCAAGTGCAACTTCAACAAAGTTGAAGAGGAGTAAAAACACAAAATATGCTCAAGGAATACAAAATTCAAAGAAAAGAAGTATGCCATTCAAAAAAAGCTCAATGAATCCATGGTATGTTGATATTTAGTGCTTTTAAACAATTGACAAAGGGAGGAAGTTGAAGAAAAGAATCATCTCTTCAATTATCTACACTTGAATAGTCACTATTATCCAAAGTTCCCTACCCTATCAAAGAGCCTAAACATTATATCCTAAGATAAAGACCTTTTTGATTACTTATTGAAACTAGGGTGGCTTGTGAACATAGTCCATGAGCAAGCATATGGTGAGTCGGTTCTAACCGGTTGATGAGTGTTGTTTAAAACCCTACTTCATAGAGTGTTGAGTGAAATTGATGACCTGAGAGGCTTGGATTGAAAGGGATTTAATTACTCTTTTGTCATTCTTAAGATTGAACTTGTTAATCTTTCATGTTATAAGTTTGATGATGTAGGATGCTTAATATGATTTTATAGTCCTTATTACTTGTGATGTGTTGTGGTTTATATTGGTTAGGTATTTTTCTAGGTGAAAATTACTCCTCTTGTTTATTATTTTTCATTATTCGAGGACGAACAATACATTAAGTTTGGGGGGTTGATCGTAGTCATTTTCACATAGATTTTAGTGTCTTTGTTTGTGGATTTTTGGATATTTTTATCCGTATTTGTATGACTTTTGGTGGAGTTATTGCAATTTTGTGAAATGTGGTATGAATTGATAGAATTGTAAAACAGGTAAAAAACTGAGCAAAACGGAGTTGGGAGCAACAACAAATAAGGTGGACAGGACTCGACTGAGCTCGACTCGAGCTTCAAAACTCGAGTCGAGCTGGTCCCGAGCTCGTGCCGTGCGCCGCACATGGGCCTATAACAGGAGGCCGTGTGCGGGCGTAAAAAAATGCTACACGCCAATAAATGAGGGCGTGTGCAGAACTCGAGTCGTGCTCTGACACACGCAGAAATACGCAGAGAAATGCACAGGAACTCAAGTTGAGCTCTGTAGCTCGAGTCTAGTCGTGTACCAATTCAGTGATTAAGTCAGAAAATTCCAGAAGCTTCTAGAAGGTTCCTAAGAGGTTTAAATACCCAATTGGTACGAGAATACAGAGTGAGAGATCAGAATTAGAGCAGTTACACACACTCCACTCCACATTTTCACACACTAGAACCATTTCATTCATCTCCTTACATTTGATCCATCAATTTCACTTGATCTACAACAATCCATCCATCAATCCATCCTTCCACCACTTGAGAAGAGGAAAGCATCAATGATTGAAGAAGTTAGCATTTTGAAGAGAAGGAAGGTTATCTCCACAAAAGGGAAGCTAATCTAATTTTCAATTACTGATTTTCTTCTTATTTTGGCTCAAATGGAGCAAGCCTTTGAATGTATTGATCTAAACACAATGTGTAGTGGCTAGTCCTATTGTAGGGCTAATTATATGATTGGTTAAGAAGAATGCTAGATATGTAGGATTTGAGATGTTGAATTGAGTTAATTTTGGACTTCCTTTTATGATTAATGAATCATGTTTCATTTTAATACTTGTGTGATTAGATTCTCTAATCTTAGTGTTAGGATGGCCATTCTAATATTATGATTAGGTGTTTAATTGAATCATATATTAAGATGAGCATGTATGTTAGTGTGAGGGGAGGTAAGCCATACCCTTCTTATGCTTAGATCATTCATATGGGGACACTTAAGAAATTGAGTGAAAAGAACCAAACTTATGATCATAGTACCTTAAGGGAATTGAGAGTAAGCACAATCCTAGGAGATTTAGACTTGTCAAAGAGTCGAGAACCTAATTGCCTTGGCCATAGGATTAGGGGTAAAAATGTGATTGCTTTTAGTCCACAATTAATGAAGTTCAATATCAAGAGTTATGCATATCTAGCTAGATTCTTAACCATGAGTATGATTAGCCTTGCTCTCTTCTCAAGTGAATTCTACCTCCATTCCATTCATCATTAGTGTGTTGTTTGAATCATTACTTTGTTAGTTTAAATTCTTAGTTAATGGAGTAGAACAATAATTAGTAGTCTAAATACCAATCTTCAATCTATCATCCTTACAAAGTATAAATCAATGGAAAATCCGGATACAATCATGAGTTTACTTTCCCTTGGGACGACATACTTATAAATTTTGTTGGTTGATCACACGTGTACAATAACGATAGAGTCTCTTACTCTTAAATATTTTACAAGAAATGTGACTAAGAACAAAGGACGTTAAAGTAATATACAATTTTAAGATTATTGCTCATTTCATTTTAAATCATATTGTGGGTAGGATATTATCTGTCTCACGAAATAGGATTCGTGAGACGGTCTCATGCAAGTTTTAGCCATTATTAATTTAGCCTAGTACTATTTACTTATCCAAATGGCTCATTTATTGAAATAAGCACATTTCTAACAAATAAAATGGTAGGGTTTGACTTGAGTGTGCTCATTCTTCTTTTCTGTACTCATCCGCGCTCTCTCCCTCCCTCCCTCTCTTTCTCTCTCATTGCGTCGCTTGAATAGTTGAACTTCCTCTTCCACTTTCCCTCTCTCAATACAAAAATGCTAACTACCCAGTTTTCTCCATTTCACATTATTTTTTTAGTCAAAGCATTAGTTTCCTATGATGAAAACTCCTACGATGAAAACTTCACTACAGTTTGCAGTGAATATTTTATGGTAGAGGTAGTGTAGATTTACTATAATCCAAAAGGGCTTTTCAATTTCTTTTTTATTTATTGGATCTGAACAACATCCCGATGTGTATTTATATAGTATATGTAACTTCATGTGATATTTTTTGAGATTATATTGAAATTTCAGTCTTTGAAGATTGAGATGTTTAGAAACTTTTCAGATTTGTAACAAAATCAGTGGTTCACCGGTTCTAATGGTTTTACAAGTTTTCTAGTTTTGACCGGTTCAATCTAATTTTTCTCAGTTTAATCCAAAAAGCGGTTATAGGTGTTGTTCCGGATCGATTCTGGCTCTGGTTCCTCGTTCAACCGGTTCGACTAGCTGGTTTGGTCTGGTTTTGAAAACATTGCATAGGATGATCAAAGATTTAACCTACCTCCTTTGGGGATTCAACTTGAATGTAGTTTTACTTTGATATTTTTAAAAGTCCATTTTGAATAATTTAATACATATTCAAGCATTGCATATATAATTTAATAATTTCTTTCCACCTATTGCATATGGGTTTGTCAAAAGTTTACTGGATTTCTAATATTTCGTTCTTGCATGTTCAGTATATTCAAGCATTACATGCACAATCAAAAGTAATTTAATCATTGTTGTTAAAACTGGACAGAGATCAAACCGTTATCCTCAACGGTTCATGGTCGGATCGGTTGGATAGGCGGTTTAACCGGAAAAATAAAATATTCTTATTTTTAAATAATCAATAAAAGAAATAATATAATAAATATTAAAAAAAAGCATGAATATCCAACACTATGCTTTATTAAGCCCATGAATATGGGCTCACCCCAATCATTATTATTATTATTAAAACTAAAACCCAAAAAAAATTAAAAAAATAAAATTGATAGGGTTTTAATCTCATTGCTCCAGCCTCCATCTCCTTCAGTGCGCTGTTCTATCCTCCCCTTTCCTCTCCACTTCTCTTTTACAGCTCTCTCTCGAAATAGAACTACCGCCTCCCCTTCCCTCTCCCCTTCTCTCTCTACAACTCTTTCTCTAAATAGAAACAGCCACAACTGTCGTTCTCTCTCCAATTTGCAGTGAATGTAGCTGAACTTTAGTCGACAAGTTTGCCACAGTGACTTAATGGTATGTGACTTTGTGTAGGCACTGGTCCTTGATGTCTCCCTCCAGCAAGAGAGGGCCTTTCTATTTTTTTCTTCTCCTTCTGTTATCTCCTGGTTATTCTAATTTTCTTGGTTTGATCCGATTTGACCTGATTTTTTTTGGTTTAACACTAAAAGCGATTATAATGGTGATTTTGGACTGTTTTCTGGTCCGGTTATCGGTTCAATCGATTTGACCGGCCGTTTTGGTCCGATTTCAACAAAATATCCACGCACAATCTAGAACCGGTCCCATGAAACTGGATCCCAGTTTAGTAAAAGCACTCCCCCTTCCCCCACTTTACACACATCCACATGCCACCTGTTACACCACATCTCTCTCTCTCTCTCTTTCACTCACATCTCTCTCTCTCCTAAAAATATGCAAATGAGATCACCTATTCAATTTCTATATTCTATCTTCTATTCCATTTATTACATTCTTGCCATGTATTTAGTTTTTTTATATTGTAAAATACCAATAAAATACCGAATGTGGAATATAGAATTCAGTTCGAAAAACATGCACCCTCACTCACTCTCTCATATTTAATAACTTTTCACATCACACTCATACGTCTCTCTCTCTCTCACTTGCTATAAATTTGCACTCTCACTCATACAGTTCTAGCCCATGTTGTTACGAAGAACAATCATGGAGGTTAGATAGATCTTACCCATATGTCTGAAAAATACAAGATAAATTAAGAAACGATAAAAACCATAGATGTGGGCATCGTCGTGACCTTCCCCGTCTTGAATCCTGATAGCTGTATTCTGCGCACTCCAATTTAATCCTCAAGTGTAAGGATATCAATTGTAGCGACAAGTGCCCAAGTTAAATTGTCGATCCCACTGAGACAGCTAATTATTTAATTATTCTAAATTACTATTCCATCAGAATTAAGTAACCAATTTTCCAAGAGTTTGTGAATTAATTAACTAAAATACTGAAATATTAAATAACTGAATTATTAAAAGCAAGAAAAATAAAACAAGTTTTAATCAAGAGATAACGAACAGTTCTAAGGTATCAGGTATAGACCAATTAATTCGGGTTACTAGACCTTCAATTGTTCATTCAAGCAACACCTAACAAGCGCTCATGTCTAAAAAGTGAGACACTAAGTTTGCAAAGAAGTATATACTGCAGTCAAGCAACACCTAATAAAATTCCTACACCACACAAACATATAAAAACAATTAAAATGGAAGGGTATGCCCCCAACAAGTGCTCATGTTTAACGTCGGAGAGTCACGACGGAATACCTCTTTTTTTACTACTGGATCGGAGGACAGTCCTCTCGCATTCTTACCTTCAAGTACTTATTTTCTCTCTTATCTCAACTTCACCTACCTCACCTTTCTTTGTCACTGCAATAGTATTATTTGACTTCCTTTCCTCCCATGACTGGCTTGATTCCTTCTTCTCATTCCTCCACTCAATTGTAGGCTCAACCTACGTAGCAAAACGAGGATTAAACAAGTTAGAATTTTCAACACCAATATAAGAATGAAAATTTGGTGATAGGTTCGGAGGCTTCAGACATGGAACATCAAATTTTCCTGAAACTAAGAGATTATTAAACATCAAATTAGACTTAGTAATAGGAAAAGTAAGAGATACGCTTGTTCCTGCTATCTCCTCTACCACTTCAATTCTTTAGTTCTCATGCTTCTCTTCCTTAGTAGCAGGTTTCATATCCTCTTCAATAGTGATTTTCTTATTCCGATTCACATGTCAGCAGTGGTCTTCCTTCTCTGTTCATCCCTAGCATCACTCAATGCAAGTAAATTCTCAAGATATTCAATACATGCATCATTAGATAAACCCTCAAACTCAGCATCAGACAAGGTGAAGTTTCCCTCAAACTCTGTGTTGATTACTTCCACAGACTTGCATTGCTGCTGATCTGTATGCCACTGCATCTTCTTATTCAACAAAAAGACAATTTCCTTATCATTGGCCCTTAGCCTCAACTCTCCTTTGAACACATCTATGAGAGCTCTTCCAGTAGCAAGGAATGGAAGCCCTAAGATTAGAGGTGCGCCATCCTTGTCATCCTCCATATCTAGAATAAGAAAGTCCACAGGGAAAGTCAAGTTAAACACCTTCACCAGCACATCTTCAATAACTCCCTCGGGGTATGTCAACGATCGATCTGCTAACTGTAGGGCCACAGATATGGGTTTAACTCCCCCAAACCAAGCTTTTTGAATACCGATAAGGATATCAAATTTATGCTGGCTCCTAGATCACACAATGCTTTTCTAGATGGTCCTTTTCCAATTTCACAGGGAATGATGAAACTGCCTGGATCTTTCAATTTTTCGGGTAGCTTTCTCTGGATAATAAAGCTATAGTTTTCAGGCAGATTCACTGTCTCCACACTGTTTAGCTTTCTCTTCCTCGAAATGAGTTCTTTGATGAACCTTGCGTAATATGGCATCTGATCCAATGCATCTGAGAAAGGAATAGTGACATGGACATCCCTCATAACATCAGCAAACTTTCTGAACTTCTCATCAAGGGTCTTTGGCAATATTCTCTGAGGGAAATGAATTGGTACCTTTGTTATCGGAAGTCCCAAACTGTCTATCTCGAATACCACTTCAGCTTCTCTCAGTTTTTTAACTCTCTGCCATTTTTTATCAGCAATAGCCTGATCAGATTGAATCTGTAAAGAATTCGGATGTGCAGGTAAACTTAGAGGGGAGCTCGACAGCTCGCTCGAGCCGAGCGAGGGTTGAATCGAGCCGAGCTGAGGTTGGACTGGACCGAAAACCACGTCTGAACCAGTAGGCAACCCGCTCGGCTGTAACTCGGCACCCTGGGGGACCAGCTCGGCCAGAGCTGGCTGCCGAACAGCTCTGCTCTATCCCTGTTTCGTCCTCCTTCAGTTCCGTGTCATTCTGCATCAGTTCTGCTTTATTCTGTACCAGTTCTGTTACGTCCAGCATCAGTTCCGTACCTTTACACTGCTTTTCAGATCTCAAAGTAATCTCATTTGCACTTTCTTTTGGGTTGATTTCTGTATCTGAAGAAAACTTCCCTTTCTGAAATTACTGCTGCTGATACACTGTAGTGGATATCTGGCCCATGGTATAGCCAAATTTTGCAACAACTTGTTGATGCGCATTTTCTTTACACGTAAAATTAATCCCCAAGTATTAAGGATATCAGTTGCAGCTTAAGCAAGCGTCCAAGTGAATATCGAACCTAAAGGACGGCGTATTATCAATTTAATTATTATCTAAATTAATTAAGACAAGATGGCAATTAAGATTGAGGTTTGAATTATTAATCTACTAACAAAATATAAAATAGCAATTAAAATAAAATAAACACTACAAGAATTACGAAAGTGACTCAAGAGAGAGAATAGGTAGCCCTAGGGTAATCCAATTTTACTACTTAACTTCCCTTCCATGTGTTGATGTCCGAATCTGCCTTGTGGAATATGGACGCATAACTAAACCATGCATATCTACTCTATAGACACAAGTAAACATGCGTGTAACACGTGTGAATAATCTCGGAGCAAGATATATAATTCCAACCCCCCTTTCTAGGTACTATCAGTATCAATTATTTCCCTGGTCAATTGGTACTCTAACTCGATATGATCTCTCTTTATAGGTACTATGAAGTTATCCTCTTTATCCTACTTAATAACTCGAATTCAATTCAATTAACAAGTATTCATAAATGATAGTTCTAATAAAGCTTCAGAGTCCTCTCATTTAGAATCATAACATGGAATCCTATTCAGCGGTGAACGCACTCAATCTACAACTAAGATATATGTTCAGACTCTATATACCAATTGAAGATGCACAAAACGATCGTGAATATGGACTAAGAAAGCACAATCATATATAAAATAAATCCACAAGTAGTGTTATATGGAGTTTATACACAAAAGTTCAATTAATTCATAAAAACCTTCACAACCCTAGTTCTACCAAAAAGGCTCTAGCCCATGATGTTACGAAGAACAGTCATGGGTGTTGGATAGATCTTACCCGGATGTCTAGAAAATTACAAGATAAATTAGGAAATGAATAAAACCCTAGATGTGGGAGTCGTCGTGTCCTTCTCCGTCTTGAATCCTCCTCTTGGTTCTCCTCTTGATTCCACAGACGAATCTTCAAAGTGATGGATGGATGGAGAAAAGGATGTGGATGATGGTTGGGGGATGAACCCCCCTTGTAGGGTGTAGGATGGTTGTGTTGTGTTGTATCCAATCCGTCTCTCTATTCTAATCTCCATCTTGGTGTGATCTATATCCCCTTTTATACTTGTAAGCTCTCCTTATGGACCTAGGATGAGTTTTTTCTTGGAAAGCACGAAAATTCACGAACAGGGGGTAAAAATCCTGATTTTTCACTGTCCAAGCTTCGAGTTCGATCACGACCAGTGGTCTAATCAAACAGAGGAGGTCGAACTCTGGTCGAACTATAGTGCGCAGTCTCACCGTTTCGCGTATAAATTCCACATTCAGACTCCGATTTGAGTGATTCTTGCGCTCACGCGATCCTCTCTTCATTGGATTACAAGAATTGAAGGTATAACAAGCCACGAAAAGTGACACAGCCATTCTGTTCGGCATAGCTCGCGCGACGTCACTATTTTGATCATAACTCTCTCGTTTGGATTCAGATTGAGGTGTTCTTTACGCCAAAATGACCCTCTCTTCAGTGGCTTTCCAACCACATATCTCAACACCAGTTTTGATCTCCATAAAAACACAGAAAAATTACACAAGTTGGACGTGCATTTTTCAGCATTCATTGCACAAGTTGCACCTTTTCTCCAACTTTGCACTTTTGATCCTTTTTCCACCTAAAACACATTAAAACACCTCAAGTGAACCTTTTTCTCACATATATTGAATATAAGACATTTGTGCTAATATATGACAACAATATCAATCAAGAAAGTGTTCAATTGGACACTAAAACACGCTAATTTCCACTCTCATCACTTGTTCACTTCCTCATTCTGCTTTGTCATATTTGAGACCATGAGTACAATGCAATTATTGATCTTATTGATGTTGGCATCATTCTTTTGCATGTATCTTGCCAACACTTCATCAATACTGGCCTTCCCTTCTTCAGTCTTAGCTCCATGATCAAAATTTAGAGGTATAGAACTACATTATTCGGATTTGAATAAGCAAAGTTCTCATACCTCTGGTTATGCCAGTTTCCTCCTTGATTACTAGGACCTCCCCCTTGGTTATTCCTTTGGTTAGAATTTCCTTGAGGGTACCTATTTCCTTGCCAATTCTGAGGTGCTCTTGTACCTTGGAGACTCTTCCCCATTGCCCAATTACAATCCTCAACCTCTTGAAGGTTCATCACTACTTCATTACTTGCAGTCCCTTGGTTGCCTCCCCCATTATTACCTGATATCAGAGTAACTAGGTGTTTGTTCATCTGTTCCAATTTAGAGACAACTTTATCATTCCTATCAGCTTCAGAAAACTTTTCTTCAACCTTTGCTACTTTGCCAAGTATGTAAGTCCCTCGAATCCTTTCAGATGGCCAATCCCTAGAGTTCATAGAGATATCATCGAACTACTTCTCTACGACATTGAATGTTATAGAAGACACTGATGAGTTGAGACTTTTTAAATCCATGCTGGGGGAATCTTTTCAATGCATCTGTAAACCTTTCCCAAGCCTCTCCAAATGATTCATCTCTCCGCTGCTTGAACTGATTAATCTCCTGTTTCAATAAAGGAACCTTACCCGATGGTATAAATCGATCAACAAACAGCTGCTGCAGCTCAGTCCAGTTAGAACAACCGTATCTTTTCAATTTGTCATACCACTCCTTCGCCTTATCAACCAAAGAAAACTGAAAAAGCCTCATCTTCCATCTGTCATTAGTAGCATCAGCGGCTTTCACTGTATCCATATAGCTGTTAAAGCGCTTCAAATGTCCGTAGGGTTCATCGAAAATACCTTCGGCGAAGGGTTTTATATCCACCATATTAATCAGGGCTAGCCTTATGTCGTTTGCTTCATCCGCTTGAATGGCTCCAACTACGCCTGATCCTCCTACATTGATGGACTTGAATTCTCCCAGATGACAATGTCATCCTCTTGAGTTCTATCTCCCATACTTGCTGATTCTGATTCTGATTCAACCTCTTTTGGGATAACCTGATTTTCAATCTGCTCTTTTTCCTCCCTAACGAATGCTTTAGGATCCTGAGTATCCATTTTCTTCTTCGGAGGTGGAACCTTAGCAGCTTTGGGAGGTGCGTTGAGAGTCTTTCTTGTTCCTCTTCTTTTCCTACAGAATCTTTTATCTCCGGATCAAATTTAAGATCTTTCAATCCTGTCTACGATCTAGTAAGCATGCAACTCAAGAAAAAATTAAGTTAAAGAAAATTAAATCTCAACAAAAATATTCTAATTAAATTAGTAATGAAAGACAAATAAACAATTAAAATTGTCCCCGACACAACGGCGCCATAAACTTGATAGATGTATTCTGCGCACTCCAATTCAATCCTCAAGTGTAAGGATGTCAATTATAGTGACAAGTACCTAAGTTAAATTTTCGATCTCACTGAGATAACTAATTATTTATTTATTTATTCTAAATTACTATTCAATCAGAATTAAGAAAATAATTTTCCAAGAGTTTGTGAATTAATTAACTAAAATATTGAAATATTAAATAACTGAATTATTAAAAGTTAGAAAAATAAAACAAGTTTTAATCAAGAGATAACGAACAGTTCTAAGGTATTAGATATAGACCAATTAATTCGGGTTACTAGACCTTCAATTGCTCATTCATGCAATGTCAATGAAAATACACCACATAACACTGTTAACCTACCAAATATGATCTGATTTTTTGCTAACAGTATATTCTGGTTTAAATCCTAAGGTGTGTGAATATTACCAAATCTCATTACTAGATACTAATCAAAGCAAACAACAATACCTCCGGATGGTAAGTTCGACTAACAAGATATTCTCTGGAATTACTACAAGGTTCTATTCACTTCCTACTTGAAAGTTTAATTGCATTGTTCCACTAAACAAATCAAATATCTGATTTACCGGTTCATGGAATTAAAGTGTTTATAGCGGAACTATTTCAATCCCTAACAAATAGACAATACCAATCATGAACGCACAAAAGCTAACATAATAAATCAAGCATTATAGCAAATGTCATGAAAATATTATGAAGACGTTACGAAGCAGATAAGCAATTCTTAATAAATTAAGTAAAATCAGAATATCAACAACATAAAATCTCAATCTTTGGTCTAGGTTCCCAAATCAATCAAATCAAACCATCAAACCCTAGAACTGTATAACAAATTAGCCCATGAGGTTGCAATCAACACTCATGGCTATGCAATTCATATCACAAATCAAGACAAAAGAAAGGAAAAGATAAGAAACACGAAATCCTAGCGTAAGCGTAGTTGGGCGTTCCTTCTTCATCTCTCCGATCATCCGATCTCCCTCACTTAGCACTTGGAACCCTCTTGAAGATGGATGGAAGAAGAAATCAGATCTGAATATATATGGGAAGAGGTGATTTTCGATGGATGTGGTATGGGTTCTGAGTGGGTTCTCTCCAATTTGTGTTTTGATCTCTTTTTTTTATGTCTTTGACTGTTGTAGGGCTTTTTCATGATGAATTCTGCTTTAGATCACGATATGAAGCTATAAATACACTGCAGAATCAAACAGGCCATGACTGGGCCACTCGACACCCAGCTCGGCTCGAGCTGGGTCTTGGATGCTGACGAGCGGCATCCCAGCTGTATTAGGACGAATTATCATGTCACTTAGGACCCTTCAGCACCCAACTCGGCCGAAATTGGCTGCCGAGCCAGCACAACTCACCCCGAGCGGTCAGCCAAGCGGCAGAGACAGCACTGCATGATCTCACCGTTTCGAGCACAACTTCCTCATACGGACCTCGATTTGAGTAATTTTTGAGCTAAAACGATCCTCTCATCCGTGGCTTTCCAACCATATATCATACCATTAATTTGGACTTCTATACTAATACAGAAAAATTATGCAATGCGGACGTGTGTTTTTTTAGGCATTCCTTCACACTTTCACTCTTCATTCTAACTTTGAACTTTTGATCATGTTTTACCCTTCAAAACTCAATAAAACACCTTAGTTGAATCTTAATTATGCAAGATATGAAAACCACGTAATTCTACACACAATCATGGCCACATTCTATAAAAAATGATGTAATGTGAGACCTATAATGCGTGAAATTCCACTCTCAACAAACCCTCAAACTTACATGTTGCTCGTCCCGAGGCAACGACATAGAATAATTGAGAAGAAAATTTCACAGCAGAAGACATCCAAGAAAATATAACAATTCAAAAATCATATTTCAAACACAAGATAATCATCCATCTCATAACATACAATTCAAATCAACTACTTCACTTTTTTGGTATGCTCATCCACCCATTCTCACGGGTAGTATTTATGCTCATCGCTCAAGTGCGAGATATACACTGTTAGGGTAAGGTGTTTACACTCATAATCAATTCAAACACACGCATAACCATAGGCTTGTCAATCATCTCAACTCTCGACTAAAGGAATAATTTCAACAATAGGATCACAAAGGTCTTGCATTAGATTGTAACGTTGGCTCTTTGGTAAAGGTAGGGAATATATGAATAAAGTGACTTAATCACTAGTAGAGAATCAAAGAATACTTACAACTTTTCTACAAACATCTTCATTTTCTTCTTTCTTCTTCAATGCTCTTCAACACTTCTTGCAATTGGAATTCCTCCTTCACTTTCAAGCACAACTTCCTAACTTGAATCTTTTTTTTTTCTTTTTCTCTCTTTTCTTTTTTTCAAATAAGGGTACCAGTTTCAGGCACTACCCTTTTTCATAGGGTACTAGTTTCGGGCAATGCCCCCTCGTTCAAGTTTTAATCATCTTCCTCAGTAATTTTCATCACTTCCAACTTATTTATCCTTTTGTTTCTTCTTTACAAGACACCAACTTGACTCCTTCAACTCTCTACTAGGTAGGAATTTTTAAAGGTTAGCAAATAGATCAATTGGCTAATCACGTAGGCTTCCAACAAATAAGGCTTTTAGGCTCAAAAGGGTTGACTACGAATAATTTCATTAGGTAGGACAATATGGCTAGTAACTAATAAACAACAAAGATGGCCTAAGATCATTTCCTATTGTCTTGTCAAACACATAGCTTCAAGTAAGATATAAAGCCAAGTTCTAGAATACCTATGTATGAACGACACTCACAAGAATAAACCGAATCATGCAAATTATCATGATTTCAAAGGGCTCAAAAATCTCACATGGCTATAGGAATGTACGAGCAATCCTAATAAAGCTACATAACTAATTTTTCATGAACATAAATTAAACTTCAAGCATCTCAATATCAAAGTACAATCACAAACTGTTTCTCAAACACAATCACACATATAATCAAGTGCTAAGAAAAATAAAAAATTCATCCTAGAGAACCATAAATCGACTACTCCAACACTAAGACCAACAAACGACGAACAGTAACAAACACGAAACCTAGAAAATTGCAAAAAAATTGAACCCTCAACATCATCAAATAAATCAAAAATATTAAAAATTCACAAAAAATCAACCCTCCAAGCAACAACACAATGCAAAAATTCTATTTCAATGCTGCAAGACAAGTTATGTACTTATCATTCCCCCAAACTTAGATTAAGCAAAGTGAGACACTTAGTTTGCAAAGAAGTATATACCGCAGTCAAGCAACACCTAATAAAATTCCTACACCATACAAACTCATAAAAGCAATTAAAATGGGAGGGTAAGCCCCCAACAAGCACTCATTTTTAATGTGGAGAGTCACAATGGGATACCTCTTTTTGACGACTGGATCGGATGACAGTCCTCTCGTATTCTTACCTTCAAGTACTTCTTTTCTCTCTTATTCTCAACTCCACCCACCTCACCTTTCTTTGTCACTACAACAGTATCCTTTGACTTTCTTTACTTCCATGACTGGCTTGATTCCTTCTTGTTATTCCTCCACTCAATTGTAGGCTCAACCTGCATAGCAAAACAAGGATTAAACAAGTTAGAATTTTCAACACCAATATAAGATTGAAAATCCGGGGATATGTTCGGAGGCTTCAGATATGGATCATCAATTTAGAGTTAGTAATAGGAAAAGTAAGAGATATGCTTGTTCTTACGATCTCCTCTACCACTTCAATTCTTTGGCCTCATGCTTCTCTTCCTTAGCAGCAGGCTTCATCTCCTCTTCAATAGTGATTTTCTTATTCCGATTCACCATGTCAGCAGTGGTCTTCCTTCTTTGTTCATCCCTGGCATCACTCAATGCAAGTAAATTCTCAAGATAATCAATACATTCATCTTTAGATAAACCCTCAAACTCTGTATCAGACAAGGCAAAGTTTTCCTCAAACTTTGTGTCGATTACTCCACAGACTTGCATTGCTGCTGATCTGTAGGCCACTGCATCTCCTTATTCAACGAAAAGATAATTTTCTTATCATTGGCCCTTAGCCTCAACTCTCCTTTGAACACATCTATGAGAGCTCTTCTAGTAGCAAGGATTGGATGCCCTAAGATCAGAGGTGCGCCATCCTTGTCATCCTCCATATCTAGAACAAGAAAGTACAAAGGGAAAGTCAAGTTAGACACCTTCACCGGCACATCTTCAATAACTCCCTCGGGGTATGTCAACGACTGATCTGCTAACTGTAGGACCACAGATGTGGGTTTAACTCCCCCAAACCAAGCTTCTTGAATACTGATAAAGACATCAAATTTATGCTTGCTCCCAGATCACACAATGCTCTTCTAGATGGTCCTTTTCCAATTTCACAGGGAATGATGAAACTGTGTGGATCCATCAATTTTTCTGGTAGCTTTCTCTGGATAATAGAGCTACAATTTTCAGTCAGATTAACTGTCTTCACATTATTCAGCTTTCTCTTCCTCGAAATGAGTTCCTTGATGAACCTTGCGTAATGTGGCATCTGATCCAATGCATCTGAGAAAGTAATAGTGATATGGACATCCCTCATAACATCAGCAAACTTTCTGAACTTCTCATCAAGGCTCTTTGGCAATAATTTCTAAGGGAAAGGAATTGGTACAACTTCAGCTTCGGATGTTCCAAACTGTCTCTCTCAAATACCACTTCAGCTTCTCTCAATTTCTTAACTCTCTGCAACTTTTTATCAACAATTGCCTGATCAGATTGACTCTGTACAGAATTCAGATGAGCAAGAAAACTTGGAGGGGAGCACGACAGCTTGCTTGAGCTAAGCGTGGGTTGAACCAAGCCGAGCTGAGGTTGGACCAGACCAAAAAGTACGTCTGAACCAGTAGGCACCTCGCTCTACAGCAACTCGACACCCTAAAGGACAAGCTTGACCTGAGCTCGCTATCTAGCCATTACCGAGTGCCTCTTCTCCGTCTCTGTTTCGTCCTGCTTCAGTTCCATGTCATTTTGCATCAGTTCTGCTTCATTCTTTACCAGTTCTGTTACGTCCAGCATCAATTTTGTACCTTTACACTGCTTTCCAGATCTTAAAGTGATCACATTTGCACTTTACTTTGGGTTGATTTCTGCATCTGAAGGAAACTTCCCTTTCTGAAATTACTGATGCTGCTAATTCACTGTAGTGGATATCTGGCCCATGGTATATGCTAAATTTTGCAACTGCTTGTTCACTTTCTCATTCTTCTTAGTCATATTTGTGTCCATGAGTACAATGCAATTATTGATCTTATTGATGTTGGCATCATTCTTTTGAATGTATCTTGCCAACACTTCATCAATACTGGCTTTCCCTTCTTCAGTCTTAGCTCCATTACCAAAATTGGAAGGGTATAGAACTGCATTATTCGGATTTGAATAAGCGAAGTTCTCATGCCTCTGGTTCTGCCAGTTTCCTCCTTGATTACTAGGACCTCCCTCTTGGTTATTCCTTTGGTTAGAATTTCCTTGAGGGTACCTATTTCCTTGCCAATTCTGAGATGCTCTCTTACCTTGGAGACTCTGCCCCATTGCCCAATTAGCATCCTCAACCTCTTGAAGGTTCATCACTACTTCATCTCTTGCAGTCCCTTGGTTGCCTCCCCCATTATTACCTGATATCAGAGTAACCAGGTGTTTGTTCATCTGTTCCAATTGAGAGACAACTTTATCATTCCTATCAGCTTCAGAAAACTTTTCTTCAACCTTTGCTACTTTGCCAAGTACGTAAGTCCCTCGAATCATTTTAGATGGCCAATCCCTAGAGTTCATGGAGATATCATCGAACTACTTCTCTACAACATTGGATGTTTTGCCAAAAATTATTTCTCCAGCAGAAGCATCAACAAACACTCTTGCTTCGTTGTCAAGGCCATTATAGAAGACACTGATGAGTTGAGACTTTTTAAATCCATGCTAGGGGCATCTCCTCAATGCATCTGTAAACCTTTTCCAAGCCTCTCCAAATGATTCATCTCTCCGCTACTTGAACTGATTAATCTCCTATTTCAATAAAGGAACCTTACCCGATGGCATAAATCAATCAACAAACAGCTGCTGCAGCTCAGTCCAGTTAGAATAATTATCTCCTTTCAATTTGTCATACCACTCCCTCGCCTTGTCAACCAAAGATAACTGAAAAAGCCTCATCTTCCATCTGTCATTATTAGCATCGGCGGCTTTCACTGTATCCATATAGTTGTTAAAGCGCTTCAAATGTCCGTAGGGTTCATCAAAAATGCCTCTGGCGAAGGGGTTTATCTCCACTATATTAATCAAAGCTGGCCTTATGTCGTTTGCTTCATCTGCTTGAATGGCTCCAACTACGCCTGATCCTCCTACATTGGTGGACTTGAATGTCTCCCAAATGACAATGTCATCCTCATGAGTTCTATCTCCCATACTTGCTGATTCTGATTCTGATTCAGCCTCTTTTGGGATAACCTGATTTTCAATCTGCTCTTTTTTCTTCCTAACGACTGCTTTAGGATCCTGAGTATCCATTTTCTTTTTCGGAGGTGGAACCTTAGCATCTTTGGGAGGTGCGTTGAGAGTCTTTCCTGTTCCTCTTCTTTTCCTGCAGAAGCTTCTATCTCAGGATCAAATTTAAGATCTTTCAATCCTGTCTTCAATCTAGTAAGCATGAAACTCAAGAAAAATTCAAGATAAAAAAAATTAAATCACAACAAAAATATTCTAATTAAATTAGTAAGAAAAGATAAATAAACAATTAAAACTGTCCCCAGCACAATGACACCATAAACTTGATAGGCGCATTCTGCGCACTCCAATTCAATCCTCAAGTGTAAGGATGTCAATTGTAGCGACAAGTACCCAAGTTAAATTGTCGATCCCACTTAGACAGCTAATTATTTATTTATTCTAAATTATTATTCAATCAGAATTAAGTAACCAATTTTTCAAGAGTTTGTGAATTAATTAACTAAAATACTGAAATATTAAATAACTGAATTATTAAAAGCTAGAAAAATAAAACAAGTTTTAATCAAGAAATAATGAACAGTTCTAAGGTATCAGGTATAGACAAATTAATTCGGGTTACTAGACCTTCAATTGTTCATTCATGCAGTTTCAATGAAAATACACCACATAACTCTGTTAACCCACCAGATATGATCCGATTTTAAGTTAACAGTATATTCTGGTTTAAATCCTAAGGTGCGTGAATATTACCAGACCTCATTCATAGATACTAATCAAAGCAAACAATAATACTAACAAGATATTCTCTGAAATTACTACAAGGTTCTATTCACTTCCTACTAGAAAGTTTAATTACATTGTTCCACTAAACAAATCAAATATCTGATTTACCAGTTCATGGAATTAAAGTGTTTATAGCGGAACTACTTCAATCCTTAACAGATAGACAATACCAATCATGAACGCACACAAGCTAACATAATAAATCAAGCATTATAGTGGATGTCATGAAAATATTATGAAGATGTTACGAAGCAGATAAGCAAGTCTTAATAAAATTAAGTAAAATCAGAATATCAGCTGCATAAAATCCCAATCTTGGGTCTAGGTTCCCAAATCAATCAAATCAAACCATCAAACCCTAGAATTGTATAAGAAATTAGCCCATGAGGTTACAATCAACAATCATGGCTATGCAATTCATATCACAAATCAAGACAAAAGAAAAGAAAAGATAAGAAACATGAAACTCTAGCGTAAGCGTAGTTTAACGTTCCTTCTCTGTCTCTCTGATCATTCGATCTCCCTCAATTAGCACTTGGAACCTACTTGAAGATGGATGGAAGAAGAAATCAGATCTGAATCTGTATGGGAAGAAGTGATTTTCGATGGATGTGGTATGGGTTGTGGGTGGGTTTTCTCCAATTTGTGTTTTGATCTTCCTTTTTATATCTTGAACTGTTGTAGGGCTTTTCGCGATGAATTCTTCTTCAGATCACGATATGAAGCTATAAATACACTGCAGAATTGAACAGGCCGCGACTGAATCCGAAATTAGGTTGCTCGGCATGATCTTGGAAGTTGCCGAGCGGCATCCCAGTTGCATTAGGATGACTTGCCCGTCACGTAGGACCCTCCGGCACCCAACTCGGCCAAAATTGGCTACTGAGCCAGCCCAGCTCGCCCCGGCGATGAGCCAAGTGACAGAGACTACACTGCGCGATCTCACCGTTCGAGCACAACTTCCTCATACGGACCCCAATTTGAGTGATTTTGCGCAAAATGATCCTCTCTTCTGTGGCTTTCCAACCATATATCTCATGATTAATTTGGACTTCTATACGAATATAGAAAAATTATGCAATGTGGACGTGTGTTTTTTCAGCATTCCTTCACACTTTCACTCTTCATTCCAACTTTGAACTTTTGATCATGTTTTACCCTTCAAAACTCAACAAAACACCTTAGTAGTATCTTAATTATGCAAGATATGAAACCATGCAATTTTACACAAAATCAAGGCTACATTCTATCAAAAACGATGTAATGTAAGACCTATAATGCGTGAAATTCCGCTCTCAACAAATCCTCCTCTTGGTTCTCCTCTTGATTCCACAAGCGAATCTTCAAAGTGATGGATGGATGGAGGAAAGGATTTGGATGATGGTTGGGGGGTTGATCCCCTCTTGTGGGGTGTAAGATGATTGTGTTGTGGTTCCTCTATAATAACGATGTGATCTACATCCCCTTTTATACTTGTATGCTTTCTTTATGGACCTTGAATGGGTTTTTTCTTGGAAAATATGAAAATACAAGCACAGGGGGGTGAAAAACCCATCGAAAATAGATCTGCGTGTCTTAGTTCGACCAAAGTGGTGTTGATCAAACTGGACTACCTGGTCAAACTACGGTCGAACTGCATGCGCAGTCTCACGGTTTCTCGCATAACTTCCACATCCAACCTTCGACTTGAGTGATTCTTGCGCTCACGCAATCATCTCTTCATTGGCTTTCTATCCATATAAAGTACCAATAGAAACTCTAATATTTGAATGTGTAACAAGTCATGCAATGTGGCACAGCCGTTCTGTTCGGCACAGCTTGCGCAACGTTACTATTTTGATCATAACTTTCTCGTTTGGACTTCGATTGGGGTATTTTTTACGCCAAAACAACCCTATCTTCTGTGGATTTCCAACCATGTATCATAATTCTAGGTTCGAGCTCCACATGAATACAGAAAAATTACACAAGTTGGACGTACATTTTTCAGTATTCATACACAAGTTGCACCTTTTCTCCAACCTGGCACTTTTGATCATTTTCCACGTAAAACACAATAAAATACCTCAAGTGCACCTTTTTCTCAAATATAATGAATATAAGACATTTTTTCTAATATATAACAATAATTCTCATCAAAAAGGTGTTAAATTGGATACTAAAACACATTTATTTTCACTCTCATCATCTAACTAAGCTTAGCAATTCTCTTATAAATATC
Source organism: Pogostemon cablin (assembly GCA_023678885.1). NCBI lineage: Eukaryota > Viridiplantae > Streptophyta > Magnoliopsida > Lamiales > Lamiaceae > Pogostemon > Pogostemon cablin. The sequence goes on along the minus strand of CM042969.1, from coordinate 15,018,174 downwards.
TGCAGGTAATTAATTTGGGTTTAGAATAATCTGTCATATGTTTAAACTGGATTGCCTTAGCATTATCATTCTCTTATCTTGGAATACTTGATTGTTTTCTCGCCATCGTATCTTATTTTATTTGATTAGTTATTAATTAATTTTCATAAATCGAGTTTGTCTTAAATAAGAATAGTCATAATTAGCTTTATTTGTTAGTCTGACACTATCCCGTGGGTTCGATAATTTAATTTAGTCACACGCGCTACAATTGATCCCTTATACTTGAGGGTGAGATTCATATTTTCGTAAAGAAAGTAGTGAACAAGAATAATCCAAATTATTATAAAGAGTAACTCAATTTGAGGAAGAAGTTGAGTATGGATCCTACAACTAGGGTCAAAAACACGAAGTTTAACTCATTAAGGCCGTACTTGGGATGAGACGCCATGTCCCCAACAATGTAGGCAGTTACTCCCACCAACTCCTCCATTAAAACGTTAAAAGGAAACTATCTAGATCAACAGATACACTCTCCCTCCATCCATTTACAAAACCCCCACACTACAACATAAGTAGCATTAAATAACACCTCATAGTAACACTTTAAATTTATTTAACAAAAAATGGTAACACTTTTAAATTATTATGATATGTAACATTTTTTAACACTTTCTATATAAGTAACACATACATGTAATACTTTTATACTATGTAACATATGCACATAACACTTTTATATATATAACACATTTTATGTAACACTTTTATAAAGGTAACATTATAATAAAACACTTATACATAAGAAATATTTTTAAGTAACACTTCTACATACATAAATTATTTACACAACATTCAAATCCATACAATTATAATTTTATTTTTTTACTTTATAAGTGTTACATAAACTTTTTGTTGTAACATTTATAAAGTGTTACTAAAGTAAATGTAACATTTTTTTAAGTGTTACTATATTAAGAAAAAGTGTTACATAAGACAATAGGTAACAGGGGCAACAACGATACCCCTAAAAGTGTTATCTATCGTCTATAATAACACATTTAAGCCATTAGATAACATTTTTACGTGTTATGTAAAGCCATTTATGTTGTAGTGCCAATTACTCCAAATATTTTCCATGAAAGCTTGGACTTATTTAAGTTTGAAACACCTTTATCACTCCACCCTCCACTGCAGGAAATTGGGCAACTGCCAAACAGAGCCATTGCAACCATTTTCTTGATTGGTTGAGAAGCAACATGAACTAACTTCAAACAATCTGAATTTCAAATTTAGACAAAATATATAACACTTAAACTAAAATCAAACGATTGAAGATGAAATACATGGGCACATCAATATTATTAAAAAATAAAAATCAAGAAACTCTTTATGGATATAATACAAATTTGGATATTAATAAATTAGAGAAATTGTAGAAAATAAAAACAACAGAGGATCCAACACACTAAAAATAAAGTGAGAGAGAGAACCAAGTTCCCCCACAATAATTTCTCCCCAAAACTTCATCTTCCTCCCGAAATGCTGCCATCGCTGCCACGCTCGCCAATCCATCACTAGGTTTGCCGCACACCGCCATTTGTTGCTGCTACCTGATGCTATCGAATCCAGTCCAGCTGCGATGCCATCATACTCATCAAAGATCAAGCTCCGTCATCGAAGAAAAATATTATTCGCCATTGACCACCACTAGAAATTGCTCATAGCCGCCACTAGAGGTCGAATCTTGGAGAGAGAAATATGGAGATAACAAGTGTGGTGAGAAAGAAGGATGAGGTGAGGTATATACTATACTGTATACATACAAAGAGGAAAGAGAAGGGACAAAGGGGAGAGAAAGATGAGTGGAGAGAAAAAAAAGATAAGGATCACTCATTTGACGCATTTGACGTGTATATGTTAAAAATACCCGGTTCTACGAAATTAAAGAAAAAGAACACTCAGTCTAAGTGATTGCCATAGTTAAAAGCTACAATTTAAGTACACACTAAGAAAATAATATCAAGCTCCCCAATCATTCTTATACACATTTTTCTAAAATAATTTATCACTCTAATCTGGAAATCAACACCGAACTCCACCCTCACACCTAATTTGAAAAAAAAAAAGAATAATTCATGGTGAAGGAAACAAAAGCAATTTCTCCTACCTCCACCTAGAATGGAATTTTCTTAAAAAATAAAGCATTCATTTTTATATTGTATGGAGAAAGACCATCATCCTTGAGAAAACAAATTACTATGTTGATTTCAACTTGTTTTGTTTTAGTGGAAATGTAACATATTAGCTCATTCTCAAATGTGAAGCATTTATTTCGCTCAACTAAAAATAAAAAAAAAATCACCAACTTTTAATATTTCTGTCACAAATGTCCTTTACCTGACCCAACAAATCATAAGAGAACAGAATATATTATCACTTTCTTTACTAAGGTACATGAAGAAAATGTGTCATTAGTAGCTAGGTTGTTTCCCATATGTCGACTTGTTTCATCAGTACTGGCAACAATAATGATGGATAGTATTAAAAAAAAGAGAAGAAATAAACAACCACTATAAATATAAAGGATATTGTGACAAGGATTATAACTAATATCATTCTCACTCATTCTACAAAATTTTATGAAGTGCACAAAATTTTCAACTTTTTTTTAGGAATTTTATTGCCTAAGAATTGGTAAAATAGAGGTGTACATATATAAAGTATGTGAAAATATTGTTTGGAATACCAATTATATATTTGACTATGTGTAATAATTTTTTATTTATATCTACTCATTTATATTATTTTATTCTACTAAATTTTTTTTCCATAGAAAGATTTTTTTAGGAATAAAACATAGGCCGAATAGTCATATACAACTTGGATCGAATAGAGTACCATTTGGGCTAAATAGATAAAAAGTAGGTCAAATAGAATTACTATAGTTGTATTTCTTTCGACATAAAATACAATTAATCCGAATACTTATATATGACTTAAGTTGATAGAGTACCATTTGGGCAGAACAAATAAAGATGTAAATTGAATAGAATTACGTGTAGCTATACTTATTTATTTATTTTTTTACTAAAAATATATAATTATAGTAACTCCAGTGGTCAAGACACATTCTATTGTGGCATTGAGGAGGCACTCCAACGTCACATCAATATCCACGCTTATCTAGAATTTGGAACCGTTCTCACCACTTCAGATGGGTTACTGTTCCACGCCACTTCCTTTTATTTATTTATTTATTTATTTATTTTTAACATTCACGCCACTTTTCTTTCACTTTTTTTCTTCATTAATTATTTTTTAACCCTCAAATATCTTATCCTCAAACATCTTAATTATTTAATTGACATATTTCTTAACTTGATTTAATTACTTTAATTATTAAAAATTAAGATAATATACTTTTTATTATTATTTAATTAATAAAATATTTTGTGTTATTTAATCATTTATATATTAATAAAAAATTATTAATGAAGAAACATTTACATAAAATACTTAAAATCATAAATTAAAAAACTACATTAAATTAAATTACATAAAAGCATATTAATATTAATAATTACACAAACAAAACTTCTAATAATTACCAAAATTACTTCCGGAACCTCCAAGACCCTAAAAAAAACCCACCAAACATATTAAAAGTGCTTTTTTGATGTTGAGTTTCTATATTCTTTTCCTGTAAAATTCTTTCTTGTTCTCTCCGAAAGTATTAACGTCGATGTGGATCTGATATAGTTTCCAAATCCATCATTAAAATCTTATTTTTCTCTGCCATTTTTGTTGCTTCTGCTAATTATCTTTGTGATTCAGCCATTTGCTTTTGTGGTTCAATTCTTTCCCTTCGCATCTCAATATCACGATCCTTTTGAGAAATAGTGGCCATCATCATCTCTTGAATTTTGGCATTATTTTTAGAAATTGAGTTGAAATAAATAGACATCTCTTCATTTTAATTTCTTTTCATTTTGGTTTCTTCACACAATCAGCTCTCCGTAATGGCGAAGAACCACCACTAGCATTTTCATCACTTAAATTAATAGAAAATGAAGATAGTTGAAGACTCGATTGATTTGAAGATTTTAACTCATCAATCGATTCTGGTATAGACCTTCATGGTTTACCAGCAGAATACGACCTCATTCTTTTGATGATATGTCATACATGGCCAAACTGGAATGCTTAATTAGTTACCATTTTCTTGTGCATATAATTTTCTTGCCATGTTATACTGCATAATGAAAACAAAATATATTTTAAAAAATAAATCCAACATCAAATAAGAAAGAAAATATGAAGGTGTTTCTCTCTATATCATCTTCAGAAGCTCCACTTGGATTTTTTATCTAAATTTGATCAATACACCCTTTGAATTTTTCAAAAGCCACTCGAATTTTTTGCACGTGAATTTTGATTGATCGTTGGTTGCGATCTTCCATCATTGAATTTGGTTTGTTATTGTTGTATTCATCTGTAACACGCTTCCAAAAAGTTGATCCACTTTGATTCTTACCTATTTCTGGATCTTCTGATATTTCTATCCTACACTTGAGAAGATGTTCATCTTCCTCAGGAGTATAGTTGGTTTTTCTTTCGTTAGACATTTTAAACGAATAATGAAAATAATTTCTGTGTTTTTAGAGATTGTATTCATGGGTGTGTTAAATCCCAATATTTATAGACAAATATTTAGAATTGAATGGTGTTTGTTTTGAATGGTTGTTGAGTGGTGGTTGTGTTGAGTAGTGGTTGTGATGAATGATGGTTGTTAAGTGGTAGTTGTGTTGAATGGTGGTTGTGTTGAATGGCTGTTGAGTGGTGGTTGTGTTGACTGGTGATCAACTTTGTTAAGTGGTGGTTGAGAGTAGGTGCATGTGTGTTGAGTAGTAGTTGATAGTCAAAGTGTTGAATAGTGGATGCATGTGAGATATGTGTGATAGTGTTAGGTGAGATTATATGTATAAAATGTATGTAAATCATTCATATTCTTCACAAAATCATTTATTCAACTTTCTCTATCTTCTTTATTTATTTTTTTGTCCTCTATTTAACACTTAAAAAAAAGAGTTCCAATCATTCATCACCCTAAGACTCATCTGAGGATGAGTATGAGCAATTAATGTCAAGTTATGATACAGAAAAAATGTTGATGTCTCAACAAATTTGCAATAATAATCTTGCAGTAGCACACATGCTTCACTACTACGGCGGTACCAGTTATAGAGGCCCAGTTCCCGATCGTACAATAATTTATTATGATCGAGAGGCAGCAACACAACATCTGTTCAACAATTATTTTACCGAAAATCCAAAATATAATGAAGCCATGTTTCGTAGGTATTTTTGAATGTCTCGATCTTTATTTCTTCTCATTGTTGATGAGATAAAAGAGTTTGATAATTACTTTGTGTAACGTCGTGATGTAGCTGGGAAACATGGCTTATCCATACTTCAAAAAGTCACTGCTACATTTTGTGTATTAGCGTATGCTTTACCTGCTGATATGACTGATGAGTACATCAACATTGGAGAGTCTACTGTAATTAAATGCGTGTAAAAATTCTATCGTGATGTTATGGAGATATTCAGAGGTCATTATTTATTATCCCCTAATGCTAGTGATATTTCTAAACTATTTTATATTGAAAAACAACATGGTTTTCCAGGTATGTTAGGTAGTCTAGATTAGGGGTGTGCGGATCGGGATTCAGTACGGATTTTCAAAAAATTCATACCAAAATTCGGATTGAAATTTTTTAAAAAATAATCCGATATTGAATCCGTAAAGAAAAATTCGATACTGAATCCGTACCAAAATAGGATTTGATTCGGAATGAATTTTTGAGAAAATGGATTTTGACGGTGCGGAGCGGATCAGAGCGGATTTCTCATTAGAAACAGAGTTTTGCATATATAAATACTTAGAAAAATATGAATTAAATAAAAAAAACTAAATTTCTTATATCCAAATAAGAATTAATAGACAACCAAAATAATTATTAAACAAATTCGAAGTTTTAATATATTACTAAAGTTTTAAAATTTAATATTAACTTACAAAATATAATTATTAGTTATTAAATACCAAATTGTGTTGTAAATTAAAATTTAATAATGTTAAATTTTTATTATTAAAAAATAATTAACATATGTTTACATTACATAAAAAATAATAATTATATATATATTTTTTAATAAAAGATAATAACACTTTAAAAAGTAAGGAAAAACTTCTGTAATACTGCTTCACAGTTCACATTAAGAGTTTTATGAGACATATATAAAGAGATAATATTTGAATAAAAAGTTGTACACAAATTGATAAAAAGTGAGAGTGGTGCATTGCATTATTTCATAAGCAATTCATATTATAAATAAAGAATGATAAACCTTTAATGAAAAGTGATAATATATTTAATAAAAATTGATAATTATTTAAAAAATATAAAATAGTCTTACATAAAACGACCTCATGTATTGTCCTAAAAAATAATAGTATTAATATAAAGAAAATTAATATTCTTAATTTTTTTAAACCTTTAACTTTAAATTTAAGGTGTATTTCAATTAAAGTCTATCTAATAATATTTTAGGCACAAATATGGATTATCATTTAATTTTAATTTGCATTTTATCTTCATTAAATAAATATAAAATATAATAATTATTCTGAATTTAGGCTTTAGAGACACTATTTACTTTATTCGTTATGTTCTCTGAAATAATATTTTGAACTTAGAACATATTATTTTATTTATTTTTTATTATTTAAAAATTTATTTTACTTTATAAAATATATATTTTTTAATATACAGTAATAAATAAATATTTAGAGCATTAGATATATTTTTAAATTATATATTTAGACTTTAGAGATACCATTTACTTTATCCTTTATGTTCTCTGAAATAATACTTTGAACTTTTAGAAAATTATTTTACTTTATGAAATATATATTTCTAATATATAGTAATAAATAAATATTTAGCATTAAATATATTTTAAAGTATTATTTCTAATTATATTATAACTAATTTTAATTTATTAATTATGATTACTTTATAATTAGTAGAGTAATATTAATTAATTCATGACATATGAAGTATAAACTATAAATAATAAGATAAATATATTTTATATAATTTTAATACATAATTTAAATTCTGTTTTTTGGTACGATTCGGATCGATTCGGTTCGATTTAGTTTTATCCAATATTCAGTACGAAAAATTAAAAATATATCCAAATCCGTACCAAACAAAAAATTAGTTCGGTTTGGTTTGGAAAAAGTAAAAAAGTCAATAATTTTTTTCAATTCGGGATTAATTTGGTGCGGTTACGGTTAAATTCAATATCCGTGCACACACCTAGTCTAGATTGTATGCACTGGAAATGGAAAAATTGTCCAATAGCTTGGGCTGGACAATATTCAGGTTGTACGTAGTAGGCATCTGTAGCAACAAATTTTGTATTTATAATAAAATAAATACAAAAACGTGAACAAAGATAATTTCAGATGGATTAAATATAAAAGATAATGTAAACAAGGTACAATCTCAATCAATCCTCTAATTCTTCTCTCGAATCAATTTGGCCTTGACTTTGACTTTGACTTGACTTGGGCGTTTGACTTTAACTTGAGTGTGTTGAGTTGGATCTTCAGATGAAGCTTGTCCAAACTCGGCTTCGTGGATTTATAACATTAATCCGGAGGCTGTGCCTTTATTCGAATTAAACATTGATCCTTGAAGATTTTCGGTGAAGAACTTTGTTCAATATATTAGAATGCTGTTAACTTCACGAAGAACGTTGAAGAACTTAGCTTAAGAACGCTTAAATCTGGGTGGTTTAGCACCTTAATCCTAGATTATAAGTCATTTTTTACTTAATCAGGCTTAAATCTGGGCGGTTTAGCACCTGAGTCCCAGACTATAGGCCGTTCTTCAAAGAACTTGACTTATAAATGCTTAAATCCGGGCAGTTTTGCACTTGAGTCCCAGATTATAGGCCGTTCTTGGAAGAACACCAACTTGAGATGGCTTAAATCCGGGTGACTTAGCGCCTGAGTCCCAGACTATAGCGCCTGAGTTCCGGGCGGCTTAAAACCAAGTGGCTTAAAACCTGAATCCCAGACGTATTCCATTCTTGAGTTGACTCTCATTGAAGGAATCGAAGAACTATTCAGACAACTCTGAAGTCTTTGATCTTCGTAGAGAATCGCTCTCGGTGTATTTTTAAATGAATGAAGGAGGGCTCCTTACATAGGTGAAGGTAGAGGATGCTCCATAAATAACTCGCAATCTGATTGGTCAATGACAAATTTGATCTGATTCTGTGGGCTCGGGCATTTCCATATATAACATAGCTTGATTGGTCATTACTTGATTTGACCTGATTTTGAAACCTTTCAGACTTTATTTGACTTGGGCTTGTTTGATTTGAGTCAGGTTTTACGTAATTTAAACCCCTTTTAATTTGTTGGGTATTAAATTAATTATCAATTATTTATTAATCTATTTTAGGAATTAATTTATTAAATCCCCAAATAAAATATAATAAATTAAAATTGATATTTTAATCATGAATATTCACATTTTGCCATTTGATTGGACCGTGAATTTTATTTGCTTACAAATGCCCCTTACGATTTATTCACGGACATTGTGTCTTGTTGTGAAGGAATCGCAAAAGACTTTATTCTTCAAAACTTTCTTTCAACATTGTAGATTGGGCTTTCAAATGTTGCTTGCATAATGTGTAGCATCAATTATACAATTAAGAAATTACTTTATCCAACAAATAAAGTAATTTTCTTAGCCCAATTATCTCAAGCCCACATCTACTTCTTCCCAACTCAATTTCTATCATGATAGAGAAAATAAATATGGTAATGATTTTTCCTTCCTTATCAAGGCTTTGCAAATCTTCTTCAAAATTTGTGAGTGTGAATTTTATTTGTAGTAATAAATCTCTTAAAATTTTGCAGAGATTATATCAACACAAATAATTTCCATATTTACAAATAAGCTCATCACGATATAGATAATAGTGGATCATGATTGATTCTACTCATCAAAATTTATAGAGTATCAACTAATAATTTTTCTTCCTTTTTTTCAGGTTACCCATGGTGGTTCAGAACCGTGTCCACGTAGATGGCCAGCTACACACTCACGATTTTTCTAAAATCGTGCCTATGATACCGGTATTTCAGATGAAATGGGCAATCGAGACCGACGTCACACATTCCTGACGACTAGGGATTTATCCCAGTCGGAGGTTGCGACGAGTCCGATGTGAGCCCAATGTTTCAGACCAAGTATTAACCAAGTTGAGACTATCTTTTTGGTCGTGGCGACGATTGTCGGGTGTTGGAAATGAGAGGGAACGCTGTGCGTTGGACCTTTAATTTTTTGGCAGTGACTTCCCGCAGTGACGACAGACTGGCGGTGATTGTTGGGTGTTGGGAACGAGAGGCGATGCCATGTGTCGGGCATTCGAGTTTTCCAACAGCGGCATCCCGTAATGGCTTGATTTGGCTCTTCGATGCTGGACGTCGGCAATAACGGGTAATGAGCGGATGACACAGTGCTTCTAGCGGCGGATCTGACCGAGCTAGGCTTGGCAGCAGATCTGACCGGGCGGGCACACGCAAGTTCAACCGTACCCATTGGCGGTGGGTCGTGCTTTGGAGGCCGTGGACAGGTGATAAGTGATATTTTTACCTATATTTTAGTGTCTTTTTATATATATTTTTGTATTATTTCATCCGTATTTTGTGTATATTTTGGTGGTGTTTTGTGTTTTTATAGAAATATGTGAAAATAAGCTTAAACGTATGATTTCCAGGTAAAAATAGATTCTAGATGTGAAAAAAATGGATCTTGATTCCTAGTTGAAATGAGCAAAAAATGAATAATAGAAAGAAACACGGGCTGAAGGAGAAACACAGCCATGTTTGGCCGTGTTAAAGAAGAAACACGGCATCATTTAGGCCGTGTGAGCTGGCATGGCCATATTCCTGAAGAATTCGAATTTTACATAAAAAAGGCCCATTTTTCACTTAAGCCCATGATCCAAATTTTGCCCTAATTACTTTGATCATCCACCATTATAAATACCGTCATTTTCAAATTTTGAGAGAGAAGGGTTTCACTTGGACACACACATCACACACCATTTCCTCCATTTCACACCATCATCTTCATCCATTCACCATCCATCCATCTACACTTGATCCCCTCCATCAAATCCACCATCCAAGTGATCTAGGAAGCAAGGGGGAGTGAAGATTACAAGAAGAAGAAGGAGAAACTTCATTCAAGGACTTCAAAGGGGGAATCTAATTCTAATTTTTGTAAACTTCTTTATAGTTTTGTCATGTGATTTATAGATACAATTGTCTATGTTGTTTTCTCTAAGTATGATAGGCTAATCTCCTTTGTGAGATTAGTCCCATGATTGGTGTTTGATAATTTCCTTTTTATGCAATTGGATTTTAATCTTGAATGGGCTTTGTGTTATTTCTATCATTGATTGTGAATTGCTTGATGTATATGTATGATTTGTGTGATTAATTGTCATGGTCATGTGATTAGATTGAGAAATCAATTATGTGTTTAGGATAGTTCATTGAATTATTTCATCATACACTTCATGTGCAGTAATTTAGAATGAGATAGAGATATCCTTCTAGATTTAGAACCCTTTAATATAACATTTGATTAGCTTAATCGAGAGATTGGTTAATCAGGTGAGGAAACCAAAACTATTAGTAAATTCATAGTACCTTAAAAGGGAATATTGCCTATGATTTAGTATCTCATTAGGGAACTCGTAGAGTAATTAGTACCTAGTGGGAGGTGTTTGCTTTGGTCATGATCCTATGTGCTTTTGAGAGCCTTATTGAGGGCCTACATCCTATCCATTTCGAGAGAGAGTTTAGGTAGAATTAGTGATCGCTCCTATGCCATGTCCATTAGAGATTAGAATTAATTGCATAATTACTTTGTTATCTATGCCATGATTATTCCCAATCTCATCCTTACATCATTTGGAACCATTTTTTCTTGCATTAATTTTATCATTTATTTTTATTAGTTGTAGTGCGTTCATTTCCACGCTTATGCTCCATCTCTTTCCGCCGTCCTTATAAAATCACGATAAATTTGAGATCGCTTAAACTCTAGCACGCTCCTCCCTTAGGTTCGATAAATTCTTTAATTGGTCATCCCGACTATATACGACCAATCAAATGGCACCGGGAGGTAACGATCGCTAGTAATTTGACGAAGGATTGTTTAAAGTGGTCTTAATAAGGTTATTTTTTTCTTATTTTTACATCTTATATTTTTTTTAGAAAATTTTGTTCAAATTTTTCTTTCTCTTATAGGAGCATTATTTGAGGGAAGAAGAAGGAGAATAAGCCCAAAAATATGGGTTACGTGGATATTCTTCGAGATATGGTGAATAGAAGTGCTCATCCCATTATGAACACACAAGAAAATTTTCAAGGATTTCAAATGCCAAATTGTGAGCCTAATTTACAACCAGATTACGGAGTACAAGATATGCAATTCCAACAACAAAGTTATGAAGATTTTGGAGTCCCTCATCAAATGCATCAACAAGTATACCCTCAAGGTGTGGAAGATGTTTTTCAAGAAAATTTTTCTAGACATCAAGAAGGAAATCAACCACAACAATGGGAAAATTTTCAAGAATCCAACACCTCTTATTTTACCCAAAGTGACTACAAAGAAAGGCTTAGAGATGAGTTGATCGAAAAGATTATGGATCACTTAGAAGAGAGGAGGAAGTCTACTCAAGTGTGGATTGATAGAATTGAAAACTTGTGTGAAACGATGATGAATACAATGGTAGCATTCAATGCTAAGTTGAATTCATTGGAGCACCAAGTAAGACAAATCGTGTCGACCGTGGAGAGACTTCAAGAAGAGAACAACAAGCCTTTTACTTCTGGAACAAAGAGCGAATGCATGGTCGTTAAGGCTAGAAAAGAGGATAGTTTGGGGGTTGATGAGGTTATGAAGGAGAAGAGAGAAAGAGTTCCGAAGTGGGTGAAAGCCAAAGAGTTGAAAGAAGAGTTGAAGGGGAAATTTGATAGATTTATCGAGTCTCTTGAAGAGATGGTAGAGAAAGTCAAGATTCAAAATCAAGAAGAGATTCACGCCCTTATGGAAGAAAAGAAGCCTCCGGAAACTAAGATCATGGATTCTACTCCCCATAAGCCAAAACCTTCTCATTCTATTGAAATTTCAAATTCTCTTAAGAACTTTAATGATTTTATTGATAAAAATTTGTTTGGTGATTGTAGAAAAAAGATTGCAAGAGGGCATCAACACTGTCAATGCCCGAATTCTTACCGGGGGATGTGGTTGAAGTTCAAAATTCATATAAAGCCCCATGGAAAAAGTGAAACAAGTGGAAAGGGCCATTCTTTGTGAAGAACACCTTCGGAGAACAATTGCTTGAGCTATTTAACAAGAAAGGAAACGTTCTTGTGGTTGAACGAGAGAGCACAAGGCATTACTTCAAGAAGAAACCTATGATAGTGCCTAAAGACTATTCAAGACCACCATGAGCTAAAGATTATCATTCGACTTGAAGACGTTAAACTTAGCGCTAGATGGGAGGCAATCCATCATTATGTTTATTGTTTTATTTCGTGCTTTCAGTAAGGATTGTGGATTTGATATTGTTTTGCAATTTTAGGCATGTAGGTTGATTGTGCTCGTGAGGAATATGTGTGTTGAAGATACGAAGGGTGCTTGATTTGAAGTGTGTAAGTACGTTACACTACTTTTTGCAAACTTAACTCGAAACTCTTGTTTCAATTTAAGTTTGGGGGGATATGGTGTGGTGTGACATACTTTGTTTTGAAGGTATATACTTTTCGTGTTTTGGGCTAATTTTAAAATTTTTCTCATGAGTTTTTGTTTGATTTTGGTCCGTTTGGTTGTGTTGAAATGCATGTTAGTCCATATTTTTAGTGTAATTGTTGAGCTAATAGTTTTGATGAGTTGTTTAGCATAAATGAAGTGTAGTGGAAGCATGAATTGAGCCCGAAGATCAAGTCGAGATTCGTTGTGCATTCAATCCGGAAGCCCGTGCCAACCATTTCCACTACCAAATGCCTTTCTAAGGGAGTTCACTTTACATCTCATCTCTTCTATTTGCTTAGCATAAATTGATTTTAATTTGGATTGATGTGATTAGCATGCTACTTCATTTGTTATGTTTTGGGAGGTTTATTTTCATAAGTTAGGATTTTCTTTTCAATCAAAGGTTGGGATGCTCGTAAGTTTAATTGATCATGTATGATATGAATGTGTGCTTCATTTTTCATTGATGGTGATTTTTATTCTTGCATGTTATGTGTTTTTGATTGTTTCTTGTGTGGTGTGTCTTTTTATATGTTTTGTGTATATTTTTTATTCTAATTTAGGGATTATTTTGGTGGTTTATTTTTGGGATGTCGTGAGTCATTTTTGAATGTGAGTGATGACATGTTGTGGTAATAAGTGATGACAAGTTATGATTAAGAATCTCTACACTTTTGAATTGTGATATGTTTTATTTAACTTGTTCAATTTTTAGATGAATGTGGTGTAATAAGTTCCTTAAGGTCCAATGCATAAGCTTGTGAGAATTTGAGCCTCAACCGTGTATACATGGTATTTCTTCATGAGTGGATCGGTTGTGTTTGATAAGCTAGAACTTGCTCAAGGACTATAGGAACGAGCCTGATTTGTGGAGATTAGTGACATGATCTATGGCTATCCTTGTCATTTATAGTCATTGCCAAATATTTCCCTACCATGAACATCATCCCTAGTCAACCACTTTGAGCCTTTAAGCCTATTTATTGTGATATAAGCACATTACAAGCCTTAATGCCCCACATGAACCTTATATATACCCCTTGTGTGAGTGATTGAAGAGATGGTAACTAGAAATGTTTGATGAGATAATAAAAGAAGAAAGAAAATGGTAAACAAACAAGAAAAATGATGAAAAGAGCAAAAACAAGAATGCACATTCAACCTTAGAAACAAGAGAAAGAGCAAAGCAACAACAATATGCTCAAGTACTTAAAAGTCCAAAGAATGAAGCATGAATCAAAAGAAGCTCAATCTAAGGAAAGTTAATGATTAGTGATTGTGATTACCAAAGTTGAGAAAGGAAGAAAGATAAGTGAAGGTATGGAAAAAAGTAGCTATCTCTTCGATTACTTGCACTTGATTTGTCACTATTACGTATATTTTTCATACCTTACCAAAAAGCCTATCATTATATCCTTAATGAAAAACCTTATTGATCATTGATTGAAACTTTGGTGGTTTGTGAATGTAGTCCACGAGCAAGTTTATAGCAAGTCGAGCCAATCGGTTGATCAGTGTTGATTTACCCCACTTCATAGAATGTTGAGTGAAATTGATAATCTATGTGAGGCTTGGACTAAAAAGGGACTATATTACACTTTATTCTCTTTTGATTGAACTTGTTAATTTTTCATGTTATGAGTTCAACGTTGTAGGATGACTTAGCATAATTTGTGATTCTTATTGATATTGATGTGTTATTGCTTATGTTTGTTTAGTCTTTTCCTAGGTGAAAAATCACTCGCCTTGGTTTATCATTTTCGTTGTTCGGGGACGCACAATACTTTAAGTTTGGGGATGTGATAAGTGATATTTTCACCTAGATTTTAGTGTCTTTTTATATGTGTTTTCGTATTATTTCATCCATATTTTGTGTATATTTTGGTGGTATTTTATGCTTTTATGGAAATGTGTGAGAATGAGCTTAAACGTATGATTTCCAGGTAAAAATAGATTCTAGATGCGAAAAGAAAGACGTGAAATAAAACGAATCTCAATTCCGAGTTGAAACGAGCAAGAAATGAATAATAGAAAGAAACACGGGTTGAAGGAGAAACACGGCCATGTTTGGCTGTGTTACAGAAGAAACACGGGCTGAAGGAGAAACATGGCCATGTTTGGCCGTGTTACAGAAGAAACACGGCATCATTTAGGCCGTGTGAGCTGGCATGGCCGTGTTCCTGAAGAATTCGAATTTTACACAAAAAAGGCCCATTTTCCACTTAAGCCCATGATCCAAATTTTGCCCTAATTCCTTTGATCCTTCACCATTATAAATACCCTCATTTCCAAATTTTGAGAGAGAAGGGTTTCACTTAGACACACACATCACACACTATTTCCTCCATTACACACCATCATCTTCATCCATTCACCATCCATCCATCTACACTTGATCCCCTCCATCAAATCCACCATCCAAGTGATCAAGGAAGCAAGGGGGAGTGAATATTACATAAAGAAGAAGGAGAAACTCAATTCAAGGACTTCAAAGGGGGAATCTAATTCTAATTTTTGTGAACTTCTTTATAGTTTTGTCATGTGATTTATAGATACAATTGTCTATGTTGTTCTTTCTGAGACTATGATAGGCTAATCTCCTTTGTGAGATTAGTCCCATGATTGGTGTTTGATAATTTAGTTTTTATGCAATTGGATTTTAATCTTAAATGGGCTTCGTGTTATTTCTATCATTGATTGTGAATTGCTTGATGTATATGTATGATTTGTGTGATTAATTGTCATGGGCATGTAATTTGATTGAGAAATCAATTATGTGTTTAGGATAGTTCATTGGATCATTTCATCATACACTTCTTGTGCATTAATTTAGAATGAGATAGAGATATCCTTCTAGATCTAGAACCCTTTGATAGAACATTCGATTAGCTTAATCAAGAGTTTAGTTAATTAGGTGAGGAGACCAAAACCATTAGTAAATTCATAGTACCTTAAAAGGGAGTATTGCCTATGATTTAGTACCTCATTAGGGAACTTGTAGAGTAACTAGTATCTAGTGGGAGGTATTTGCTTTGGTCACGATCCTATGTACTTTTGGGAGCCTTATTGAGGGCCTACATCCTATCCATCTCGAGAGAGAGTTTAGGTGAAATTAGTGATCGCTCCTATGCCATGTCCATGAGAGATTAAAATTAATTACATAATTACTTTGTTATCTATGTCATGATTTTTGCTAATCTCATACTTGCATCATTTGGAACCATTTATTCTTGCATTCATTTTATCATTTATTTTCATTAGTTTTAGTGCGTTCATTTGCACGCTTATCCTCCATCCCTTTCCGTCGTCCTTATAAAATCACGATAAACTTGAGATCGCTTAAACTCTAGCACGTTCCTCCCCTAGGTTCGATAAATTCTTTAATTGGTCATCCCGATTATATATGACCAATCAATGGGCGGTGCGTCGATGAAGCTCTTTCCAATCGCCGCGGTGGTGGTCGGGTGTTGGATACGAGAGGCGACGCCATTCGTCATTCCTTCGAGTTTCCCATAGCGACACCCTGCAATGTGACTACGTTTTCGGTGGTGGATCTGACCAGACTAGGTTTAGAGGCAGATCTGATTGGGCGGACGTAGGAAACCTCGGCCATGGCTGTTGGTGGCGGCTAGCGGTGATTTATTGTCGACGATCGATGGACAATGAGCGGTGCTTTCTGCGACGACCGACGCCGCGCTTCCGGTGTGATTTTTTGATTGTACAGGTTACTGTGTGAGGTGGCTTGCTCGAACGGCAGTTGCATTCGTGCTTCTGGCGAGAAAGAATGCTTACTCCTCCCGTGGTGATGGTTCGCATTCCGGCAGCAAGGGGTGGTGGCTGGAGAAAACCACGATGGTCACTGTTGGCTGAGGCAGCCGACTAGATGGTGGTGTATTGTAGAAGATTCGGCAGATCTGACGGCAGTTCGCTGCCCAAATTCGGCGATCCTCTGGTGTATTTGGGAAAAGAGGAAGTAGCATTCATATCATCTTCGATGGGAGAAATAACAGTCAGCGTATTCATCGACGATAGGCAGCGGGTAGCACGAGAAAAGCCTTAATTTTCCGAATCCCCTTGTACTGGAAGCGTATTTCGCGTCACTTTTCTTGGAGGAGATAGAACCTTTCTGGAGAAGAATTAATTATCTTTCAATTTTGACCAAGTCATTCACGTGACTACCTGGTTTCAAAATTAAATTGGGCTCACAACCAATTCTTTTCAATTGAAGCAGTATATTTTTTTCTTGGAGAATAATTAATCCCTTTTCAATTTCCACTTGCCCACAATCAATTCTTTCATATTGAACTCCACTTAACTTCTGCTTGGGACTTATCAACCTTATTAACGTGGGCTTCATAGCTGATTAATATCTTGGGCTCCAGTTAAATTAATTAATCAAGCCCACGACCTTTTCAACTAGTCATGGCTTGTGCCCAATTTTACTCATAATCTTGGAATTTAATTAATTTAATTTAACTACTTCCTTGTACAATTTACGCCTCAATATTTAAGGATCCACCCATCATTAATTAATTTATAACTTTGAATTTAATAATTAATTGATCCCATAAATTTATTTTGGATCTTTTAATTAATTAAACCTACAAATTTAAATTAACTTGGATTCATTTTCCTTTGATCATATGATATGACAATATGGATCACCCTAAGATTATTTCAACACTCCTAGAATTTTAATTTTTTTCACCATTCCAATAATTTGAATTTCTCCATCACAATGTGCGTTCGACCACGTTTTTCTCCTTGTCAGCCCTTTTGCTTCTCAACTCATTCATACTAAACTTTTTTTTACTGACAATCTTGAAGTATTGGCCTGAATAATGACTGAACTTAGTGAAGTACTAAGCTGCTTACGTACCTCTTTCACAGAGGATCAAGTCATAACGTAGTTCAAAGGGATATAATTTAGTTTTGAATGGGGTGTCGTATACAGTTTATACTCGTGCGGGACAGGAGTGACTATTCTTTAACCACTTTAGATAAAGTAGGGTATTTAATGTTTTAACCACTTAAAATACCTGAGTAGAGTTAATTAATAGTTTAACCACGTATAATTACCTTTGGTGGGTGTTGTGCACAGTTTATACTCGTGCGGACCAGAAGTTCATCGTACACAGTTTATACTCATGCGGACCAGGAACAACATGCAGTTTAGACTCATGCGTCAAGGAGCATTGTACATGCATTTGTTTTACGCGTAGTAGCATTTCATGAATTTTCCGTTTATAGGGCCAATGTTTATGCCATCTTCTGAGATCAACTTGTAGGCGCCATTTGTGTAGGCTTCTTTCACAACATGAGGGCCATCCCATTTGGGTAGAAATTTATTTCCAACACAATAAGTGACTACTATAGGCCTTCTCAAAGCAAGCACCAAGTCACCAACTTGGAAAGAACGTATCTTCACTTTCTTATCGAACGTTCTAGAAAGACAAGATTGATAACACCCAAGTCTTTGTTGGGCTTCCAACCTCTTTTCATCTAACGCTTCCAACTCTTGAAGACGTAACTTTGTATTTTTTTCTTCGGTGAGGCCTTCCTGTATGGCCATCCTCAAAGAGGGATTTTTTTTTTCAAGAGGTACTACAGCTTCAACACCATACACCAAAGAATACGGAATGGCCTGAGTAGGTGTTCTATACGTAGTACGGTACGCCCATAAAGCTTCATTGATTCTTTCATGCCAATCTCTTTTTGACTTGGAGACCACTTTCTTCAGTAAACTGCACAAAGTTTTATTGAAGGCTTCGGCAAGACCATTGGCAGCTGCGTTATACATTGATGACTTCCTTTGCTTGAAATCAAACTTCTCACACAACTTATCAATCCAACTGTTACTGAACTGCTTTCCATTATCAGTGATGATGTAGCGCGGAACACCGTATCTATAAATGATGTTGATCCAAATGAAATCCGCAATATTTTCTTTCTTCACTTTCCTTAGAGGTACAGATTCGGCCCACTTTGAAAAGTAATCAGTTGCAGCAAGAATGTAGAGATGGCCACCAGAAGACTTTGTAAGAAGCCCTACCACATTTAAACCCTAAGCATCAAAAGGCCATGAAGCGACTATCAGATGCAAAGGCTCCGGAGGTTGATGAATCAGATTTCCATGGAACTGGCAAGCTTGACATCTTTGTGCATAATCCATGCAATCTTTCACCATTGTGGGCCAATAGTAGCCCATCCTCTTAGTTATGAAATGTAGCTTTGGTCCGGATTGATGAGCACCGCAAATTCCGGAGTGAGCCTCCTCAATTGCTTGAATAGCTTTTTCCTTACCCAAGCATCTCAAGAAAATTCCATCAAATGATCTTCTATAAAGTGTACCCTTGAAGTAGATGAATCGAGGTGCACAACGCCAGATATCAACCCTTTGGCATGGATCGCTTGACAACTTATCATAC
The DNA here is from genome assembly GCA_023678885.1 of Pogostemon cablin. Classification (NCBI taxonomy): domain Eukaryota; kingdom Viridiplantae; phylum Streptophyta; class Magnoliopsida; order Lamiales; family Lamiaceae; genus Pogostemon; species Pogostemon cablin. Next base: position 14,998,838 of record CM042969.1, on the reverse strand, counting down.
TTCAAATAGTCCATGAGTGGTTTGCACCAATCTTCTTCTTCAAATTCGAAAACTTCCACCACATGATTTTCAACTTCTTCATAATCATCATCCTCGAAGATTGGTGGTACAACCCAACTTCTACACACCGGTATTTGAATTTGCACCGCTGGCATAACTATAGTTGAAGCTAGCTTAGCGAGGGCATCAGCTTGCTTATTCTCTCTTCTAGACAGATGCTTGATATCAACATCACCAAGCCAACCCATCAACTTTTGAGCATTTACTCAGGCTTCTTCACTTCATACACTCCAAGGAGTTGATTTATCACCAATAGCGAATCACCATACACCCTAAGGTGTAATTGTTTTATGTCAATGGCCATTTCTAAACCAAGAATGAGCGCTTGATATTCAGCCACATTGTTTGAGCTATTTTCTGTTAAGGAAAATGAGAAGGGTAGAACTTCACCACTGGATGTTACAAACACGAACCCCGCACCAGCTCCTTCTCTATGAGATGCTCAATCGAAATACATCTTCCAAGGAGAAGCTATCTCAATAGCAAAAGCATCTTCATCTGGGAGTTTATCAGATAGTTCCCATTCAGCAGGCATTGGGTGATCAGCTAGAAAATCTGCCAATACTTGTCCTTTTACGGCCTTTTGGGGGACGTACACGATCTCAAACTGTTGGAGTTGGAGATACCATCTTGCAAGTCGATCAGAAAGTACTGGCTTTGACATGACGAACTTTAGTGGGTTGGCTTTCGAAACCAGATGAACTGTATGAGCTTGGAAGTAATGCTTCAACTTTTGAATCACGAAGATAAGGGACAAACATATCTTCTCAATGGGTGAATACTTCAACTCGTTTGGAGTCATGGTTCTACTTAGATAATATAGAGCTTTTTCTTTGTCATCATCATTTTCTTGTGCGAGTAAGGCTCTAACAGAACGCTCTTGAGCAGCTAGATAAAGGATTAATGGATGCCCGGGTATTGGAGCACCCAACACTGGTGCATTCATCAAGTATTCTTTAATGCTATTGAAAACATTATTGCAAGCTTCATCACATTCGAATATGCTGCCTTTCTTCAGGAGATGACTAAATGGTTGGCACCGGCTAGCTAAGTTTGATATGAATCTTCTCAAGTATGCCTACTTTTCCTGGAGACTTTTGAGTTCATGTATGTTCTGAGGCACATGCATCTTCATGATTTCGTCAATCTTTGCTATCTCAATCTCAATTTCTCGATGGCGAACAATAAATCCAAGAAATTTCCAGGATGAAAATCCAAATGCACATTTGAGTGGATTCATCTTGAGTTGATGCTCTCTTAACCATTCAAATACTCGCCTTAGATCATGGAAATGATCTTTTCGTTCCTTTGATTTCACCACAATTATCATCAACATAGCATTCGACAATCTTATGAAGCATGTCATCAAATATCTTTTGCATGGCTCATTGATAAGTGGCACCAGCATTCTTCAAGCCAAATGGCATAACATTGTAGCAATATATTCCTTTCGAAGTACGAAAAGTTGTCTTCTCTTGATCCTAGGAGCTAGACCAATTTGATTGTAGCCAGATGAACCATCTATAAATGAAAGGACCTCATGCCCCGTTGTTGCATCAATCATGAGTTCAGCAATTGGCAGTGGAAAGTCATCTTTTGGACATGCCATGTTCAGATCTCGAAAATCAACACATACTCTGAGTTGCCCATTTTTTTTTCTCACCGGCACGATGTTAGAAATCCATGTAGGATATTTGACTTCTCAGATCTTGCCTGTTTCAAGAAGCTTATTAACCTCATCCTCGATCAAAGGAATCAACTCTGGTCGAAATCGACGTTGTATTTGTTTTGTTGGTCGAGTTCCCTTTTTAATGAACAAGTGGTGCACTGTGATTTTTGGATCTAAGCTTGGCATTTCTTTATGTGACCATGCAAAGACGTCTCTAAATTCTTGCAAAGTGCTAATATACTTCTCTTCTTCTTCAACATTTAGCAGAGCACTTATATAGGTAGGACGTGGATCATTTTCATCACCTAAGTTGATTTCTTTCAACTCATCAACAGTGGCTTTCACTCCTTCTTCAAATTGTAGAGGGGCATCTTCTGCATCTATTTCCTCCATTTGAAAATCTTCAAGAGCAGTGATATGGTTGGTGGAAGCTACACTTTCTCTATCATCATCACTATCGTCTTTAGTAAAGATAATTGTATGTATCTTGACTTTCAACACTCTTTCACATAATACAGTCAAGATATTTCGTCTCTTCATACGAGAGGGATTTCGACTTCGAAGCTGCTTGAAGCTAGGAGAATTGACATTATTTTGCCTCCCACACTTGTTCCTCTAACAGGGTCCAAGCCTTTCAAAGACACTCCCAAGTCTTTTGAAGATAGAGATTCTCTTGATTTTCCCACTGCATTCATCAAACATATCTTCAGTAGATGAAGCTTCTCCCTCGGTGATATAATTTATACTTGCTCTTCTAATTGCAATGCGGACTGGCTTTTGAGGGACATATCCCAAACCTGGCTTAGCATTTTTGACATTTTGACCATATTTTTCAACATTTTCTGAGTAGCATTAAGCCCATGTCTTGATGGGTTGATAGTTTCTTGACACAACTTCTTCGCCATCAGTTTTTCTTTTGGTTCATAACCGGCCTTCATGAGGAGCTTGTAAGCTTGTGGACTATACGACTTGGCTATTTCTGCTTCAAATACTTCACCGTGTTCAGTTTTTGCTTCTTCAACAGGACGTGTGAATCCTTTGAGTAGTGGATGAGAAGGTTTATTTGCATCAATTTTTGTTAAAGGCAACGTCAACTCTTCTAAGGTCTCAAGCTTCTCTTTGCTCTTCTTGAGAGTGGCAGATGATGTGCTACCCTCATCTTTTATTTGTTTATTGCCCCCATCATTTTGTGTTGGAGCTTCTTCATGTTTTACATCATTTATATACTTGAAGAAATGTTTAGCATCTGCGAAGTAGGACTCAGCTTCACAAAATGGCTTGTCATCATCGAATACCCTTTTCATATTATTGCCTTTGCTATATTTGAAGCACTGGTGTCCAGAAGGGTGGTTCGACCATGGTTCGACCTCCCCTGTTTGGTTCGACCTATTTGGGAGGTCGAACCGCGCTTCGGGAACTTACCAAATTCGTATTTTCGAGGCCTAAACGCGTGTGATCACTTGAAAAGCCCATTCCAAGCCTAGGAGACGTGATTACAAGTATAAAAGGAGGTCTATACAGCCCCAAAAAGAGGAGAAACACAACAACAAGAGAGGAGAAGAGAGGCCACAACATACAACACCCCACAAGGGGGGATCACCCCCCAACCATCATCCTTTTCTCCATCCATCCATCACTTTGAAGATTCGTTTGTGAAATCAAGGGGAGAACTAAGAGGAGAATTCAAGAGCGAGAAGGACGCGATGACGCCACATCTAGGGTTTATTCATTTCCTAATTTATCTTGTATTTTTCGGACATCCGGGTGAGATCTATCCAACACCCATGTGTGTTTCCTACAACACCATGGGCTAGAGACTTTTTGGTAGAACTAGGGTTGTGAAGGTTTTATCTAGTTAATTGAACATCCATGTGTATACTCCGTACAACACTACTTGTGGTTTATTTTATATAAGATTGTGCCTTTTTAATTCATACTCAGTCGTTTTGTGCATCAATAAACGTTGTGTAGAGTCTGAATACATAACATGGTTATTGGTTGAGTGCGTTCACTGTTGAGCAGGATTTTAAGTTATAATTCTAAGTGAAGGGATTCCGAAGTCTTATTAGAACTATCTTATATGAATACTTATTAATTGAATTGAATTCGGGTTAATAAGTAGGATAAAGAGGATAATTTTATAGTACCTATAAAGGGAGATCATATCAGGTTAGAGTACCAATCCTAGGGGGAAATAATTAATACTGATAGTACCTAGAAAGGAGGGTGAAATTATATCTCTTGCTCAGAGGTTATTCACACGTGTTACACCCATATTTACTTGTGTCTATAGAGTAGATATGCATGGTTTAGTGATGCGTCCATATTCCACAAGGCAGAGTCGGACATTGACACATGGAAGGGAAGTTAATTAGTGAAACTGGATTATCCTAGAGCTACCTATTCTCCTACTTTATCCACTTTCGTATCCTTCAAGTGATAGTTTATTTTATTTGTTATTTAATTTTCAGCATATTAGTTATTAGATAACCATTAAAACGTAATTGCCTTGTCTTAATTAATTTAGATAATAATTAAATTGATAATATGTCGTCCCTTGGGTTCGATATTCACTTGGTCACCTTTCGAGACTACAAGTGATATCATTCATACTTGAGGATTAATTATGTGTTGAGAAAACGCTCATCAAGTTCTTGGCGCCGTTGCCGGGGACAGCTGTTATTATTGATTTTATTATTTCTAGTTGATTCAGATTTTTTTTCTTTTTCTTTTATTTGTGATTATTTATTTCTATCTAACCTTGAATTTTTCCGAGTTACTTGTGCGCTTGTAAAAGGAGAGGAATGAAAAGAAGGAATAACACATTGATCTAAACATGGCCGGAGCAAGGCAGAATCCGGATAATGTTGCCATACGTGAAATTTTCATGAACTTTGGGAATGTCAACATGGGGTTGATAGGAGCAAGGGGGAAAGATGATGATTTTGAGATAAATCCCGCTCTTATTAACATGGTATAGAAGAATCCCTTTTCTGGAGGTTGTTTTGAAGATACATATCAGCATCTTCGAAAATTTCTTGGTTATGCAAACACTCAAAAGGGCAGTGGAGCGAATGATAATGCTAGGCGGATCGCCTTATTCAAGTTCTCTTTAATTAATAAGGCGGAAGCTTGGTATGAGACCCTTGATCCAGCAGATTGCAATACATGGGACCAACTGCAGCAGAAGTTCTTGGAGAGATACATGCCACCCTAAAGGATCTTAAGAATGAAGCAAGAGATCACTCGATTTGTTATGAATCAGGGTGAAAAATTTTATGAGACATGGGATAGGTTTAAAGACATGCTCAGGAGGTGTCCACATCATGGAATGTCGAAGGCTGAATACATAAGCATCTTCTACTATGGATTGGATTGTGAGTCGCGTATTTTTATTAATGCATCATCAGGAGGAGCACTGTTATCAAAGACAGCACTTGAAGCGGAAAAGTTGTTTGAAGACATCTCTATAAATTCACGTGACTGGCCAATAGAGAGAGATAGAGGATCATATGTACTTGGCGAGGTAGCACAGGTTGAATATCAAGTGAAGCCAAATAGGGATGATGAGATCATCTCTAGTCTAGCTAACATCAACAAGCTACTAGAGTCCCAGCAGAGGCAGATCACAGAGTTGACACAAAGGGGGTCTAGTAGACAGCAGCAAGAAGTGAAGACTGATGAAGATACCTTCCATCGATACATGGCTGAGAACGATGCAAGGGTTGACCACATCGAAGCTAGAATGAATGTTGATCATGCAGATTTATCTAAGTAGATGAAGGAGCTTACCTTGATTATGGGACAGATGACCGCGAACGTGAATCAATTGACACAAACATTGGAGAATAATGCCATCACATTGAGGTCTGGAACATAGTACGAGGGACCTATGAGGCTGGAATCAAATTTGGACACAGCTAATCCTCGGTTCGACCAACACCCAGAAGGTTCGACCTGGCATTCAGGTCGAACCATGGTCGAACCTCATCATGCAGAGCACTCTGTTTTTAAAAATCCTCGGTTCTACCAACACCCAGAGGGTTCGAGCTGGCATACAGGTCGAACCATGGTCGAATCTCTTCATCCGAAGCACTCTATTTTATCGCAGCAACGGTTCGACCACGACCGTAATGGTTCGACCAACCTAGCAGGTCGAACCCAGGTCAAATCGGAGGATATAAACTATACAGTGAGGCAGTTCGACCTAGGGGCCAGTGGTTCGACCTCTAACACTGGTCGAACCCTAGTCGAACCTCAAATTCAAAAAGAGAGCCATTGTCCAGAAGGTAGGTTCGACCATTACGTACCTAGTTCGACCTCTCAAACAGGTTGAACCCAGGTCGAACCTCAAATTCAAAAAGAGAGTTGTTGTCCAGAAGGTAGGTTTGACTAGTACGTACCTGGTTCGACCTGTTCCACAGCTCGAACCCTGGTCAAACCCCTCCAGAAATTGCCTGTTGTTACTCCGAACACTCTCGATGATGTTGATGCTACTCCAGTGGTTCAAAATGAGCAAAGTACAGAGATAATCACTGAGAAGAAGTGGGAAAGAACGAAGAGATTGAGAGCCGAGAAGGATAAAGCAAAGGAGGTTGAACGTGGTGAATGGGGAAGACCAAAAACCAAGATACCTCCTCCGTTTCCTTCGAGATTCGCCGAGAAGGGATTGGAAGAAAAATTCAAGAGGTTTCACGATGTCATGAGCAAAGTAAGCTTGGACATTCCTTTCTCTGAAGCAATCATGGAGATGCCATACTATGCCCGATTTCTCAAGAATATTATATCAAAGAAGAGAAGCTTGAACGGAGTAGAGACGGTGAACCTATCAGAGAATTGCAGCTCGATCCTTAAAAGAAAGCTGCCTGCAAAGTTAAAGGATCCGGGAAGCTTCACCATTCTTTGTGACATTGGAAAAGGGTCGGCACATAAAGCCTTGTGTGATTTGGGAGCAAGCGTTAACTTGATGCCTTTGTCCATATTTAAAAGGCTTGGTTTGGGGGATCTTAAACCCACGAATATTGCTCTTCAATTGGCGGATAGATCCATGACTTGTCCTAAGGGTTTAATTGAAGATGTTTTAGTGAGAGTGGATAAGTTAGTTTTCCCGTGGATTTTCTTGTACTTGAGATGGAAGATGATAAGGGTGACATTCCCCTTATTTTGGGACGACCGTTCCTTGCCACAGCTGGAGCTATGATAGATTTTAAGGAAGGAAAGCTTAGACTGCGAATGGATAATGAAGATGTGATTTTCTCTCTTGATCATGCAATGAAGATGCCCATGGAGACTCAATCGTGCAAAAGCATAGATGTGGTTTCTAACTTGTTTAATCTTGATTTTTCTAAGGCAGATGATTCTGAATTTAAGTGGAAGATTGACAAGGGAGTATCTAGACCGCCATGGGAAGAAGGTAATTCCAAGGATCGTATACTTGTGACCAAGAAAGGTGAGGTGTTGAGTGTCGACAAGAAGAGGGAAAGAAAGTATTTGAAGGTGAGGATGCGAGAAGACCGTCCTCTATGACGTTAAACATGAGCGTCTGTTGGGGGCTTGCCTTTCCGTTTTATTGCTTTATTTCTTTCGTGTGAGTAAGAAATTTTTATATTTAAGGTGCTTACTAATCGGCAATTACATCTCTTTTCAAACTTAGTTTCGACTTACGTTTTTACTAAGTTTGGGGGGGTGTGATGTTATTACCTCATTGAAGCACCAGGAGTATAATATTTTCTTTGTAATGTTTGCTAGGGGAGTTAATTTTTTGCGGTATATTGAAACTTTAATCGGTTTTGATGTGTCGATTTTTTGCAATTTTCCTAGTGTTCAGTGGTGTTTCTAGTGTGTGGAGTCGATTACATAGTCAATTAATTCTTTTGTATAGTTCTCCTATTTTATTATTGATGAATCCTGTGATGATGAGTATGCTTGAGCTTTGATGATAGAAAAGGGTAACTAGGTGGCAAGACGAGTTCTACATTGAGGTTTTGACTCGAGGAGCTCGTGCGTACGTTGAAGAAAAATCAGGTGCCCTCATTTTCTTTTTCTAATTTTTATATGTGCTTTTAATTCATAGGAGTGGAAGGATTGTGTTTATGGTGGTGATCCATGTGAGCTTATTTTTAAATTGTCTTGGAATTCATATGCTCTTGAAATTGATGAAGGAAGTGTACTTGAGTTATATTGTGATATGAAGTTCTATGTGTACTTGTGGGATATTACCTACCATGAAAAGTGCTCTGTTACTTGTTAAAAACCCATGTGAGATTTTGAGCCTCGTTGATCATGATACATAATCACATGATATTTTCTTTTCTGGTGAGTATCGTTCTTGTGTGTGTATTCTAGAACTTGCCTCTTGTCTTACTTGAAACTACATGTGTGTTAGATGATGGGAGATGATCTAAGGTCATCGTTGAATTTATTAGTCACTTAGCCAAATAATTCCCTACCAAATAATTATATATTCGTAGTTAGCCCCGTTGAGCCTAAAAATCTTATTTCTTTGGCAACCTACGAAGATAGCCACTTTGATATCCTATTTGAGCCTTAAATTTCTATATTTAGTAGAGAATTAAATGCTGTCAAAGTGTGTTAATGGTGCTTGATAACAATTTGGGAATGAATGAAATTGGTGTTGAAATTAATAGTGATGGATTATGATAATGCATCTAAGGAGAAGCATGGAGTAGTGCTTAAATCTAGTACTCCATGGAATAAAAAACCCTAGGGTAGTGCTTAAATCTAGTACCCTATGGAGGATGCGTGAGGTAGTGCCCGAAACTGGTACCTCGAAAGAAAAAGTATGTTGAGCTTGAAGGAAAGGAGAGAAAAGAAAATTAGAAGAGCATGAAGCTGGATAGCCTTGAAGTGTAAAAATCTGCAGTACATAAGATCTCCGGTTTTAATTCTCTACTAATTGAGTCACTTTATCCATATGTTTCCTACCCTTACCAAAGAGCCGACATTACATCCTAATGAAAGTCCTTTTTGATCCCATTGTCGAGTCATACTTTTAGTGGTGGAGAGTTTGAGACTTTTGGCAAGCTTATGGTTACGCATGCACTTGAATTGAATTTGAGCATAAACACCTTAACCCATAAGTGTACATCTTTTACACTTGAGTGAGAGATCATATATATACTTCCCGTGAGAACAAGTTGATGGAGCATTTGAATTGGTGGTGATTGTCTTAACTTGTAGCTATGAATTGATTATTACATATAATGAGAGTTGCATGACCTAAGTTGAGGACAATTGTATTTTGAATGGGTATTGGTCATAGTCCTTGTTTCCCTGCTAATTTTCATACTCTCTTTCTCTTTATCTTTATTTTGTTGCCTCGGGACGAGCAACGGGTAAGTTTGGGGGATTGATGAGAGTGAAAATAAGCGTGTTTTAATATCCAATTTAACACCTTTTTTATTGATATTGTAGTCTTATATGAGCACAAGTGTCTTATATTCGATATATGTGAGAATTATGTGCACTTGAGGTGTTTTGTTGTGTTTTAGGTGGAAAAAGGATGAAAAAGTGCAAAGTTGGAGAAAAGGTGCAATTTGTGCAAGAATGCTGAAAACGCACATCCAACTTTCATAATTATTCTGTATTGTTGTGGAGCTTGAAACTGTTGGTGTGATATATGGTTGGAAAGCACTGAAAAAAGGGTCGTTTTGGCATAAAGAACACCATCATTGAAGTCCAAACGAGGAAGTTATGAGCAAAGTGGTGACGCCGAGCGAGCTGTGCCGAACAGAATTGTAGGGCTACTTTCCATGGCCAGTTACATATTCAATTCTTGGAGTTTTTGTAATTTCTTTATAAGTATAGAAATTTCAGGAAGAGAGGATCGCGTGAGCACAAAAATCACTCAATTCGGAGGTCGGATGTGAATGTTATACGCGAACGGTGAGACTTCGCAAGCTGATTCCGACCGGTTCGACCACGACAGGTGGGTTCGACCTGAGCATCAGGTCGAACCAAGGTCGAACCAGACGGCGGAAAAACTGGTTCGACCACGACATGCTAGTTCGACCTGTTTTTCTGGTCGAACCAAGCATCTGGGACGTCCAGAAGGGTGGTTCGACCATGGTTCGACCTCCCCTGTTTGGTTCGACCTGTTTGGGAGGTCGAACCGCGCTTCGGAAACTTACCAAATCCGTATTTTTGAGGCCTAAACGCGTGTGATCACTTGAAAAGGCCATTCCAAGCCTAGGAGACGTGATTATAAGTATAAAAGGAGGTCTATACAGTCCCAAAAAGAGGAGTAACACAACAACAAGAGAGGAGAAGAGAGGCCACAACATACAACACCCCACAAGGGGGGATCACCCCCCAACCATCATCATTTTCTCCATCCATCCATCACTTTGAAGATTCGTTTGTGGAATCAAGGGGAGAACCAAGAGGAGAATTCAAGAGCGAGAAGGACGCGATGACGCCACATCTAGGGTTTATTCATTTCCTAATTTATCTTGTATTTTCCGGACATCCGGGTAAGATCTATCCAACACCCATGTGTGTTTCCTACAACACCATGGGCTAGAGACTTTTTGGTAGAACTAGGGTTGTGAAGGTTTTATCTAGTTAATTGAACTTCCATGTGTATACTCCGTACAACACTACTTGTGGTTTATTTTATATAAGATTGTGCCTTTTTAATTCATACTCATAGTCGTTTTGTGCATCAATAATCGTTGTGTAGAGTCTGAATACATAACATGGTTATTGGTTGAGTGTGTTCACTGTTGAGCAGTGTTTTAAGTTATAATTCTAAGTGAAGGGATTCCGAAGTCTTATTAGAACTATCTTATATGAATACTTGTTAATTGAATTGAATTTGGGTTAATAAGTAGGATAAAGAGGATAATTTTATAGTACCTATAAAGGGAGATCATATCGGGTTAGAGTACCAATCCTAGGGGAAAATAATTGATACTGATAGTACCTAGAAAGGGGGGTGAAATTATATCTCTTGCTCAGAGGTTATTCACACGTGTTACACGCATATTTACTTGTGTCTATAGAGTAGATATGCATGGTTTAGTGATGCGTCCATATTCCACAAGGCAGAGTCAGACATTGACACATGGAAGGGAAGTTAATTAGTGAAACTGGATTATCCTAGAGCTACCTATTCTCCTACTTTATCCACTTTCGTATCCTTCAAGTGATAGTTTATTTTATTTGTTATTTAATTTTCAGCATATTAGTTGTTAGATAACCATTAAAACGTAATTGCCTTGTCTTAATTAATTTAGATAATAATTAAATTGATAATACGCCGTCCCTTGGGTTCGATATTCACTTGGTCACCTTTCGAGACTACAATTGATATCCTTCATACTTGAGGATTAATTGTGTGTTGAGAAAACACTCATCATTTGTCATATTTGGAATATGGGTGATGACATGTTGCTTGTGACTTGTGATGTTAAGTTATGTTAGGAAATTTCTACTCTTTGAAATTGAGACATGATTTATTTAACTTATTCAATTTTGAGATGAATGAAGGTGTAATAGGTTCCTAATGGTCTAAGCAGGAGCTTGTGAGAATTTGGGCCTCCACCATGCATTCATGGTATACTTCTTCAAGAATGGATAGATCGAGCTTTAGACAAGCTAGAATTTGCTTGTGGACTACGGGAATGAGTCCGATTGGTGTAAACTTGTTGATATGATCTTAGGCAATCCTTGTTACATGAAATCACTAGCCAAATATTTCCTTACCAAAAACATCATCCCTAGCTAACCCATTTGTAAGCCTATTTCTTGTGAAAATGCACATTACAAGCCTTTATTACCCACTTGAGGCTTATATATACCATTTATGTCGGTAATTGAGGAGATGGTGCTTTGCAAGGTTTGATATGATGAAATGATCAAAGGAAAGGAAATGGGACAAACAAGTAAAGAAATGATTAAAGCAAATGAGCTTGGAACAAGACAAGTGTATGCAACTTTCCACAACAAGAAAAAGAACAAAAATAAGAAAAATTATGCTCAACAAAGTAATGCAAAAAAGTGAACATTGAAAAAGAAGCTCAAAATCAAGTAAAGGATAATGATCAAGTGTATGTAAAGAAAGAAAAAGGAAGGATGAGAAGTGAACGAGTTGAAGAGGCCATCTCTTCGATTGCTAACACAAGATAAGTCACTATTACGATAATTTCCTACCCTTACCAAAGAGCTTAACATTACATACAAGTATAAAAACCTTTTTAATCTCAAGTTGAAGCTATGGTGGCTTGTCAACGTAGTCTACTTGCAAGCCTATGGCGAATCGGGTTTGATTGATTGATGAGTGTTGGTTACCCAACTTTTATAGAGTGTTGAGTGCATTTAATATCATTTCGTGAGTCTTGAATCGAAAGGAACAGTATTGCCCTAAATTCTCTTGGGATTGAACTTGTTAAAATTTCATGTTGTGAGTTCATTGTAGTAGGAAGTCCTAATATGATTTGTTGTTCTTGTTGCTTGTGATATGTTGTTTCTTATGATTCTTTAGGTCTTTTCAATCTTTCCACTTTTTGTTTATCATTTTTATTACTAGGGGACGAGCAACACATTAAGTTTGGAGGTTTAATCGTTGTTATTTTTATCTAAATTTTCATGTTATTTTCATATTATTTTTCCGTTTATTGTAGATTTGGTGGTGTATTTTGTCCATATGGAGATAACGTGCGTTGAGAGGGAAATATGCAAAAATGATCATAAATGTGTATAAAATAGAAAAATGGAGTTGGGAGTTGAAGCAGAGAAGGAAGAAAAAGTTGTGCCACAACTTGATTCGACACGAGCTCTGACACTAGCACGGTCGAGTTGTGCACGTCGGCCACTGGATGTCGACTGCAGTGATTAGAAACATGAACTTGCCTCTCCTTTTTGTCTACTTGTAGCACTCGAGTCGAGCTCCGTACTTCCAAGAAGAGTCGTCGAGAAACACGTTGCAGCTTGACTCGAGTTTCTGAGCTCGAGTCGAGTTCGCTCAATATTAGCTCATTTATTCAGCGAATATTCTAGAAGATTCCCATGATATAAATATCTCATTTATGTGTTAATTATGAGAGGATTCATTTTCTAGAGCAGTTACACACATTCTATACCATAATCCTCACACATATCCTCTCCATTCATCTCTATCTCAAATCCATCAATTTCCACTATCTAATCCATAAATCATCCTCCCATCCTAAATCTATGAAGGAGAATAGATGAAAGGGCTACGAACGGCTCGATGAGATATTTTGCTTGAGTCCTGGTTGATCTCGATATTCAAGGTACTCTGCCTGATCATATTAACTTGAATATTGCTTCTGTTATTTTACTAATTTTCTTAGGTTATAAGAATGTTCCAGCTTTCTGTGGATTATGCCATACCTTGGGGCATCTGGTTGATGATTGTAATAAGACACGTCCCCACATTACAAAGGAAGCTTTTGGTCCTTATGTTAATAAACAGAAGGTTTGGATTCCAAAATCCACGATACAAGCTTCCTCTCAAGCAGACCCCACAAGAGTGGAATCAAATCAGATGTAAAGGTTGAGTAAGTCTTTACCTCCGAATGAGGCGGATCACACTCTTGATAGACATGATCAGGCTCATTCTCTATTAGTAGACTTGACAGCATCTCAGGACGTTATTAGGGCAGCCATAAATATTATTTTGAGGGCTTCGCAGGAGCGTGATGTGGATATTATACATGACATTGTGGACAAGGACACGTGAGAGAACATACTGGGTATTTCTCCATCCTTGAAGATTTCCAACAGATTCGAGGCTCCTTTTAATGATGAAGATAAGATTTCTAGTTTTCAATCTCTCCCATACTCTCCTACTCTCCTACTCAAATTCACGTTTCGGCACCAGCATCCCCAAAGTCGGCCCTGCTGTCTTTTGCAGATTCAACTCCTGTGAGGAAAAGCAGTAGAATTGAGAATGTTGACAATGTTGTGACAACATCGCATGCTTCTGTGACCAGCTTTGTTTCCTCTCCAGAATTTGTAAACTCAATTATGAACATATTAACAATACCGGTGCCGTGATCGTTGAACTATGAGTTGAAATCATCAATGTCACCAGTGAAAGAGGGCACACCTTGTTGGATTGTATACTAAAAGTCTAGATTTTTGTATGAACAATGTTATAACAATTAATTTGAAATGAGAATCATATGATCAAATGATTGTATCTTATAATTTATTTATATGTTCGATGCAATAGTCCACTTACTTTATAATGTAGATAATATGTTGTGAGACAACACACGGAAGATCATATTATCAGTTTTCTTATAAAGTATAAACAGATGCTCACAACCAAGATAGACGGGGACTCTCTATCGGGATGGTTGTAGTGTGGTTTGGTATTAGCTTGTCTTAGCTATAGAATCACACTAGTGCACTTGTGTGTATTGAGCAGGACCGCTTGAGATCGTTTGACTTATACTGACTTATAGGAGAACTTGATCTCAGTTATTATGGAAGTTCGTGCTCTTAATCCCTATACAATAACCTCGACACGTAGGGCAGTATGTATTTCTTTGATTCATCAATGGGTGAGATTTACATGTAATTAAATCAACAAACTCGATGAGTTGGGAAGTTGTGCTATCTCTATGGTGTGCTGTTGATTGTAGAAGGAATCCGTGTCCGTCATAGGTTGATGATGTCCCCTTGAGGAGCTCATAAGGATTATCATGTAAATCCTACAGGTGGAATTTATTCCGGCATGATAATGAGGTTGAGTGGTATTACTCTTGGATGAGATATTAATTAATTGAGTTGTCAGTAACTTAAATTAATTAATGGACATTGTATATCTTAAACATGGGGAGACTAACGGGCCCATAATAAGAAGGAGCCCAAAACGTAATTTTGGGATTGGAAAGGCAGTGCAGTAATAATATTTTAGTGGAATATATTATTATTATTGGACTTAAGTATAAGCTTTGGGCTAAGCTTGGATACTTAAGCCTAATGGAGGCCCAACCCAATTTCTCCTCCTGGTCCCTGCTGTAGCCCATGTATATAAGTCACCTCAGCTTATCTGGAACCCTAATCTAATCTAATTCATTATTCACGTGTGACGAGGGTTGAGAGCAGATTGAGGAGGTCTCTTAGATCGTCGCCCACACGACGTCGAGATCAGACTTGGGACATACAGTAGAAGATCAGAAGGTAGTTTGCTGCTGCTGTCCGCGACCTTGCGAAATTTTTATAAATTCGTAAATACTCAGAATTTGATGATCAATATACTGACGGAAAGCCGTCGAAGAGAGGATCGTCTGAACGCAGAGATCACTCAATTCCAATATCAGACGAGGAAGTTATGGCCATTCTCATGGGACTGCGCAGGCTACCTGCGAGAATCAATCTTCATCAACATACCCTGGTGAACGGTAATCATTTCTATGATTTATTGCTTCCACTGTGATAGAAACATATGTATCCTAATGGGTCACGTTAGCCAAATGATCCAAGCACCAACAATTGGTATCAGAGCTTCGGTTTCGTGGTGAAGCGTGACACGTTAGACTAGGGTTTATGTGGTTAATTTTTCGAAATTAGGATTGCATGTTTAGGGTTTTGGTTTTACTGCGCAAACCATGAATATCCCTATGTGAAATATACCCTATATCATATATGTTCGTTGATGGTGGTGTGTGAGAGGATTCGACGAAAACTGTTCGTCAATTTCACATGGAAGGGAGAAATTGAGAGAAAATCCAGCGCAGTGATATTGCAGAGGCAATAACCGGAGTTTCAACCGTCGGATCAGGCTGATTTTTGGTCAACACGTTTGATTTTGTGGATGTACATTCTGAACGGTGAAGATCGTATTTGGAGCTTTTTGTTGTCGGGAATACGCCGAAAACAGAAGTAATTTTTTGGGCAATTCTGTTCTGCGCAGTCGAGGGAAACGAGCTGTTTCTCACAATCTAACCGTTGGATCGATCTGTAATTTGGACATCATGTTCATAACTCACAAATATAGATTCTGGACGGTGGAGATTGGATTCCCAGATTCTACAATTGCGAACCCTGAACGACAGTTTGTGTAGTTTGATGTTGCGCGTTGGGCTGAACTTGGTTCCGTGCAAGTAGGCCCTTGGACGAGCGACAGTTCGAGCGGATTTGCATCAGGTTCGATTGGTCTGCATCAGGTTTGATCGATGTTGCACCAGGTTCGAATGGATTTGCATCAAGTTCGATTGGTCTACATCAGGTTCGATCGATGCTGTAGCAGGTTCGAGCGGATTTGTATCAGGTTCAATTGGTCTGTATCAGGTTCGATTGATGCTACACCAGGTTCGAGTGGATTTGCATCAGGTTCGGTTGGTCTACATCAGGTTCGATCGATGCTGCACCAGGTTCAAGTGGATTTGCATCAGGTTCGATTGGTCAACATCAGGTTCGATCGATGTTGTACCAGGTTCGAGCGGATTTGTATCAGATTCAATTGGTCTGCATCAGGTTCGATTGATGCTACAACAGGTTCGAGTGGATTTGCATCAGGTTCGGTTGGTCTGCATCAGGTTCGATCAATGATGCACCAGGTTCGATTGGTCTGCATCAGCTTCGATCGATGCTGCACCAGGTTCGAATGGATTTGCATCAGGTTCGATTGGTCTGCATCAGGTTCGATCGATGCTGCACCAGGTTCGAATAGATTTGCATCAGGTTCGATTGGTCTGCATCAAGTTCGATCGATGCTGCACCAGGTTCGAACGGATTTGCATCAGGTTTGATTGGTCTGCATCAAGTTCGATCGATGCTACACCAAGTTCGAACGGATTTGCATCAGGTTCGATTGGTCTACATCAGGTTCGATCGATGCTGCACCAGGTTCGAACGGATTTGCATCAGGTTCGATTGGTCTGCATCAGGTTCGATCGATGCTGCACCAGGTTCGAGCGGATTTGCATTAGGTTCGATTAGTCTGCATCAGGTTCGATCGATGCTGCACCAGGTTCGGGCGGATTTGCATCAGGTTCGATTGGTCTGCATCAGGTTCGATCAATGCTGCACCAGATTCGAGCGAATTCACATCAGGTTCGATTGGTCTGCATCAGGTTTGACTCTGCACCAGGTTCGAGCGGGTTTGCATCAAGTTCGACTGGTCTGCATCAAGTTCCGCGTGAGTCTTCACAATATGATCGGGCAGGGTGCCAGAGTGGTGGAGCAGGCTGCTGGGAGGTCGATCCCCATCGCAGTTGTCCGCATTCGTGATTGGTGGCGAATAATCGAATTCGCTGTTATATAACTGTTATAATTGATTTATTAATTAATTATTGTTATATATGTATGCATGATTCTCTATGATTTATTGCCTTAAATAGAAGCATGCTAGATTGCGTATTATATTTGGTATATTATATGCATGTATGTTGGAGTGTTGATCAAGTCAACTTATTTTTTGCAATTTATTTCCTTATATATAACTGTTATAATTGTTTTATTTGTCAATTATTTTTATATATTTGGAAGTATGAGCATGCTAGGTTGCATATTTTATTCTGAAATATTATATGCATGTAAAAACCCTCGGTCTTAAATAACTAAGTGGGAGAGGGGATTGGTAAAAATTCCCGCTGCCTCCATTATTGGTTTGTAAGTGATGTGAGTAAACTTGCGTGTTGGCAATAGGCCTTCCTCCCTAACGGATGATTTTATTCACGGATCACTGGTACAGACTTCATTACGTAATTATTATTTGTAATGTGGCATATGAACTTGCGTGTTGGCAATAGGCCTTCCTCCCTAACGGATGTGTTTATGTGGGGCTCACTGGTACAAACTTATAATTGATGATTGTAGGAAGCTATCCGAGCGCGTGTGTACTTCTCCAACAGTAAGGCACACAAGCTCGCGCAGTGGACTTGGGATCAAATAATGGTGTACACTTAGGTGTAAATAATTAGTATCCTCCCCAACGGAGTCACTGCTATTATTTGCATGGCTAAAGAGGAACTGACTATTAATTATTTTGTCATAAAGTTAGGTTGCCAAATGAAATTAATGGGTAAAACCTTCTCTTGTAAATGTTCGGGTTTGTAAACGTCCACACTAACGTGGCTTGCAGACTCACGGTGCTTGAGATGTCGGTGAATTTTATTTTTATATTGTTTTGAGGGAATCAATATAAAAGGATAAAATTCGAAGTTTTGATCGGTAAATTAATTTATGATTCTCTGATTTTCAAATGGTTTTATCTCACATATTATTAACTAAAAGAAATTATATTTACTTGTCCAGATTAGATGATTAGAAAAGAATCTTGGCTTTGAATTTTACTGCTTAAGAAAATACATGTGTGTTCTCACAAGGGACGTCTCATGATGCCTATTAAAATCTCTAGTGAAGAGATGAGAGGTTCATAGAAATATGATGGTCTCATGTAACTCTTCGGATACTTGAGTAAGTTAAAAGGCAGAAGATCATGATTTAATTTGATGAATGAATTGGGAAAGCATGGAGTATAAATTGAAGGGAAACCTAGATCAATTTAATTCTTCGTGAATTGCCTAGATGTTTTTGAGTAAGTTCCACCTGAATTACAATAGGATGTATATGGTGGAAAACTTCTGGCAAAACATGTGGCAAAGGAAAGTCATTTTCATTATAATGTGAACAAGTTTTATATCTTATTCACTAGTTGTTTAAAACATGATTAGTGATGGCATTTACTGACACGAAGTGTGTAGATACTGGAATCACTAAATGTTTATTACTAAGTGAGGATAAGATTGTTATGACATGGGTAAAACTACAAGAGTAGTGGCTATTGCAGTGGGAGTTGTCTATTTATCTAATGATATGAGTAGACGTTTGATTATAAGAAATTGTTTTACGTACGTTTTCATAGAAAGAATTTGATTTCAGTTTCTATGCATTAATAGATGGATACTCCATTTTATTTAAATGACATGGCCATTATAATGAAGGATAGAGTTGTAATCTGTTATTGTACGTTGGTGAACAATTTGTATACTCTTAAATCATGTATATTCCATAGATGCAACAAATAGTAATTAATAATGAATCTTCTAATCTTAGTAAGAGAAAGATACCTTCGGATATGAACTAAACATATATTTGGCATCTAAGACTAGATCATTTTACTTGAGTAGGATTCAAAAGTTGATAGCCGATAGACCCTTAGGTTTATCTGAAGTGAAAACTATCTGACTTTCGAGTCTTGCTTGGGAGTAAAAATGACTAATTGCTTTTCAAGGCAAAGGGGGTGCAGAACCAAAGATATATATGTTGGAATTAGTTCATTATGATTTATGTGGTCCTAAGATTGTCCGGATGAGAGGTGGATATGAATATTCGTCAATCGATGATTATTCTAGATACCGATATATTTATTTGATGCACTGCATGTCTAAGTTCTTTGATTAATTCAAGAATTGCAAGGCTGGTACAGTGAAGCGTCATGGAAAATATATCAAGTAATGACGATTTAATCGTCATTACGAGTACCTCTTAGGATAGTTAGGAGCTATTAATCAGAGGTTGAGATTAAATCTCAAATTATTTACACCGGGCATACCCCAGCTGAATGGTGTGGCGGATAGAAGGTGTAGCACTCTTATGGAAATGATTAGATGGATGATGAATTATTTGGAATTACTAAATTCATTTTATGGGTATGCCCTAGAAACAGTAATTCGTATAAATGTTTGTCTGTTTGTGGGATATCCTAGAAAAATGAAGGGTGATTTATTTAGTCCAAAAGATCGAAGGGTGATTGTTAACACAAACACTAGATTTTTGAAAAAACACTATGTATTAAATCATAAACCCATGTATAAATTGTTTTAAAGGAAGTGAGAGGAAAAAACACAAAGTATAAGTACCAATTTTACAAGAGGATATACCACAAGGTAAACTGCAACGCATATCACGTCTGATACACAATTGCGTGTAGTGCCTTGTCGTAGTGGGAGGATTCTTCGACAACCTGTAAGATACATGTTTTGGGAAAGTCGTGAGACTTGGTCCCTCGCAAACATGAAATGGATCCACGGATACGACGAAGCACTACAAGTTAGAAATGCCAAATCCTAGCAAAGTGCAATGAATATTAAAATAGAATCGATGGATTTTAAATTAGGTCTGGATGCTTGTTGAACCGCTAAATGGCGTAAAAGCCATTGGAAACGGGCATGCAAGAATAAAAGAGGATCATAGAATAAGGTGAAAACCTTGGAAGCAAGCTTGTTGCGAAAAGGTATACTCAGAAAGAAAGGGTTCGATTATGAGAAAACCTGTTCGCCAGTAGTTATGCCTAAGTTGATCCGGACTCTTTTATTTGTTGCTACTCATATGAAATATGAGGGATAGCAAATAGATGTCGAGACAGCTTTCCTGATTGGAAGTCTTAAGGGAAACATCTATGTGAAGCAACCAGAGTGATTCATTGCAAAAAGCTAAGAGCATTGTGATATTAAGCTTAAAAGTGTCCATTAATGGACTAAAATAAGCTTCGAGATCATGAACATCCGTTTTGATGAGGTAATCCAGTGACATGGATCTAATCAATGATCGGATGGGTCTTGTGTATTGAAAAGAGTGATGGAAACGTGGTGGTATTTCTTGTACTATACGTAGATAGTATCTTGCTCATTGGAGACAATGAAAGAGTATTGTCGGGCGTATGGGTATGGTTGATAAAGCGGTATGAGATAAAGGACTTAAGAAGAGCAAAAATATCCTTTTGATCACGGTAATACGGATCACAAGAAAGGATGTTATGCTTATCTCAAGTTTCATATAATGATACGATCCTTACTCGTTTAGCATGTGAATTTATCTAAGTGAATGTGTCTTGTGACACAAAAGTAGATAAAGAAGATGAAAGCGGTTCCTTATGCTTCGGCAAATGAGGAAGCTTAATCTAAGGAATGCTATGCACGAGATTGGATATCTGTTTTGCCGATGGCATGAACAGTGGGTATCAACGTAACCTGGAACAAGAATGATGAACTGTGGTAAGACATATACTTATGTACCTGAAAAGGACTAAAAACTATATGTGGGCTTACCGAACAGATTCACTGATTCTTATGGGTTACATAGATTTAGTTTTTCAAATCAGATAGGGACGACAGTAAATCTACCTCAAAGGTTATGCGTTTAATTTTAGGAAGTTGAGTCATAATGTGGAGGAGTGTTATATAGAAATATATTTCAGACTCCGGACTCCATCATGGAAAGATAATAAATTGGAGCCTATAAGGCAGCCAAAGTATCTATATGACTCTAGAAACTTCATGATGAACTTTGAAGTATTTCTAAGTTTGCCCAAGATTATCACAATTTAAATTAATGATATTGGTGCAGTTGCAAACTTGAAGTAATCACAAGTTCATAAGGCAATTAAACACATGGAGCGCGAGTACCACCTATTACGAGAAATCGTATGATGAGGGGAAGGTTGTTGTCACCTAGATTATATCGGATGATAACCTAGTAAATCCATTTACAAGGACCTTAAGGCGAGAGCTTTTGATGGTCGTGTAGTGGGAGTGGAAATCAGATGTATGGCAGAAGACATGACAACATAGTCTTTTAGTATAAGTGGGAGATTGTTGGATTATATACTAAAAGTCTAGATTTTTGTATGAACAATGTTATAACAATTAATTTGAAATGAGAATCATATGATCAAATGATTGCATCTTATAATTTATTTATATGTTCGATGCAATATTCCACTTACTTTATAATGTAGATAATATGTTGTGCGACAACACGCGAAAGATCATATTATCGATTTTCTTATAAAGTATAAACAGATGCTCACAATCGAGATAGACGGGGACTCTCTATCGGGATGGTTGCAGTGTGGTTTGGTATTAGCTTGTCTTAGCTATAGAATCACACTAGTGCACTTGTGTGTATTGAGTAGGACCGCTTGAGATCGTTTGACTTATACTGACTTATAGGAGAACTTGATCTCAGTTATTATGGAAGTTCGTGCTCTTAATCCCTATACAATAACCTCGACACGTAGGGCAGTATGTATTTCTTTGATTCATCAATGGGTGAGATTTACATGTAATTAAATCAACAAACTCGATGAGTTGGGAAGCAGTGCTGTCTCTATGGTGTGCCGTTGATTGTAGAAGGAATCCGTGTCCGTCATAGGTTGATGATGTCCCCTTGAGGAGCTCATAAGGATTATCATGTAAATTCTGCAGGTGGAATTTATTCCGGCATGATAATGAGGTTGAGTGGTACTACTCTTGGATGAGATATTAATTAATTGAGTTGTCAGTAACTTAAATTAAGAAATAATTACTGATAGGTACACACTTTGTACCCCTAATTACTACTAGATACATTGATTTAAAATAATTATTATTTAATACAAAATATTAAAGTAAAATACCAAATATACCCCTAAACCCATATACCTTTAAAACACTAACCCCAACCTCCACCCACCACCGGACCACCGTTGCCGCTGCCGGACCGCTGCCGGCGGAGCTCCGGCGGCCGGTCGCCGAAAAATCTGTTCGTCAGAAAAAAAAGAAAAAAAAAAAAAAACTGGTCGCCGGAAAGCTGCCGCGCCGCCGCCGCCGGAGCTCCGGTAGCCGGTCGCCGGAAAAACTGTTCGTCCAAAAAAAAAAAAAAAAAAAAAAAAACTGGTCAACGGAAAAACTGCCGCCGCCGGAAAAGCTGCCGGACCGCCGCCGCCGGACCACCACATTTTTTTGCTGCACACACTTTTTTTTTCCTGCACACACTTTTTTTGCTGCACACACTTTGCTGCACATGAACTTTTGCTGCACACAATATTTATGTGCAGCACATTAATAGGGGTAATATTGGAATATCACTATATATTTTTGTACCTAGTAGTAATACTTTTGTATGTTTGTATCTCATAGTAATTTAGGGTTTTTTTGTGTGCCTAGTAGTAATCCTCCCTTAAATTAATTAATGGACATTGTATATCTTAAACATGGGGAGACTAACGGGCTCATAATAAGAAGGAGCCCAAAACGTAATTTTGGGATTGGAAAGGCAGTGCAGTAATAATATTTTAGTGGAATATATTATTATTATTTTTACTTAAGTATAAGCTTTGGGCTAAGCTTGGATACTTAAGCCCAATTGAGTCCCAACCCAATTTCTCCTCCTGGTCCCTGCTGTAGCCCATGTATATAAGTCACCTCAGCTTATCTGGAACCCTAATCTAATCTAATTCATTATTCACGTGTGATGAGGGTTGAGAGCAGATTGAGGAGGTCTCGTAGATCGTCGCCCACACAACGTCGAGATCAGACTTGGGACATACAGCAGAAGATCAGAAGGTAGTTTGCTGCTGCTGTCCGCAACCTTGCGAAATTTTTATAAATTTGTACAGTACTCAGAATTTGATGATCAATATACTGACGGAAAGCCATCGAAGAGAGGATCGTCTGAATGCAAAGATCACTCAATTCCAATATCAGACGAGGAAGTTATGGCCATTCTCGTGGGACTGTGCAGGCTGCCTGCGAGAATCAATCTTCATCAACATACCCTGGTGAACGGTAATCGTTTCTATGATTTATTGCTTCCACTGTAATAGAAACGTATGTATCCTAATGGGTCACGTTAGCCAAACGATCCAAGCGCCAACAAACCTCACAGTGCTTCATCAAATCTGAGACCCCCGGGTATTGTACATGTTGATACTCATTAAATATTCAAATTACACTGATCTTTATTCCAAGGAGAATATGGAGCAGTTTCCAACTCTAAAAAAGTGTTGCGAAAAAGAAATGAGGTAGGCCCAAGAAAGATTTTTATTAACCAAGAACTAGGCCCAACACTCGTCTGCAGGCCAGGCTAAATACTATTGGCATTCGATCGTTTAATTAACATAAACCGTTAGGGTTCCATATGTTTTTAATCCAGCAGACGCAAGAAGGTAAAGAAACGTATTACCTTTCACCAGGGTATGTTGAAGAAGATGAATTCTTGCCGGCATCCTCCATAGTCTCACCTTTTTGGGGATAACTCTCTTCTTCGATCTCCTATTTAAGTGATCTATATGCCAAAAAAATCTTCTCTTCAGTGGCTTTCCAACGGTATATCACAAATTCAGTTCTGAGTTCTGTGCGATTTTAGAAAAATCATGCAAGTTGACAGACAGCAGCAGTAAACAACCTTCCGGTCTTCTGCTGTATTCCCAAGTTCAATTTCGACGTCGTGTAGGCGACGATCTTTGAGATCTTCTCAATCTGCTGTTCCCTCACCCTCCTCACAATTTTAAGCCTGAATTACTTTTCAGTTAGGGTTTCTAGACAGTTGAGATGACTTATATATGGGCTACAACAGGGACCAGGAGGAGAAATTAGAGTTGGGCCTCCATTGGGCTTAAGTATCCAAACTTAGCCCAAAGCTTATACTTAAGTCCAATAATAATAATATATACCACAAAATATTATTACTGCACTACCGTTCTAATCCCATAATTACGTTATGGGCTCTTTTATTATGAGCCCGATGGTCTCCCCAAGTTTAAGATATACAATGCCCATTAATTAATTAAGTTACTGACAACTACATTAATTAATATCTCATCCGAGAGTAGTACCACTCAACCTCATTATCATGCCGGAATAAATCTACCTGCAGGGTTTACATGATAATTCTTATGAGCTCCTCAAGGGACATCATCAATCTATAACGGACATGGATTCCTTCTACAATCAACAGCACACCATAGAGATAGCACTATTTCCCAACTCACCGAGTTTGTTGATTTAATTACATGTAAATCTCATCCATTGATGAATCAAAGGAATACATACTGTCTTATGTATCGAGGTTATTGTATAGGGATTAAGAGCATGAACATCCATAATAACTGAGATCAATTTCTTCTATAAGTCAGTATAAGTCAAACGATCTCAAGCAGTCCTGCTCAATACACATAAGTGCACTAATGTGATTCTATAGTCAAGACAAATTAATACCAAATCACATTATAACCATCCCGATAAAGAGTCCCCGTCTATCTCGGTTGTGAGCATCTATTTATACTTTATAAGAAAACTGATAATATGATCTTCCGCGTATTGTCGCACAACATATTATCTACAGTATAAAGTAAATAGACTATTGCATCGATATATAAATAAATTATAAGACGCAATCATTTGATCATATGATTCTCATTTCAAATTCATTGTTTAAACAATTGTTCATACAAAAAGCTAGACTTTTAGTATACAATATCCCAGCGCTTATATTTATGCGAGAAGAATTAGATGATATTGATAGCTTTTTCTATATGGATCGCCTGTGAACCTTTTCAAGCTGCATGTTTAGGCTTTTTCACTGACTATGTCAGTATTTAAACATCTTTCCTTTTTATTGTTCCCCCCTGCCCTTTTTTTTTTCTCTTTTCTTTTTAATAAAAGTCATCTATTTGCCTAAATCTATGAAGGAGAACATCAATTAGTGATAAATTGGGTATGATAGATGAAGAGAAGCTCTACCATTCAAAGGAACCTATTCAAATTCTATTTTGCACTTTTTCTCTTTATTTGGCTCAAATGGAGCATTGTAAGGATTGTAATGAATTGATAATGCAAATTGTAGGCTAGTCTCTTAGTGAGGCTAGCTATCATGATTATTGGTTAGGGAATCTTAAGTTTGTAAATATTGTTTGGGAAAAATTGAATAGTGGGCATTTGGATTTAAAAATAATTTTTTTGCCAAGTTTTTAGTGTAAAATACAAAAATGACCAAAATAACGAAAAACCCTTGATACGATACAGACACGATATAAATTTTTGAATAAAATTATTATCGAGTCAACTTTTAATTAAAAAAGTTGACTGGAGTGTAACGTTTTACAAAAATTTATATCGTGTCAGTATCGAGTTAGGGGCTTTTTCGTCATTTTGGTTATTTTTATACATACACTTAAAATTTGGGCACAAATCAATTTTTTTAAATCTAACCACCCACTGTGGTAAGTTATTTCATATTGTTTTGATGAATTGATTGGATTGAAGTGTTTTATATTGTGAATGCATATTATCATTTCATATATTGAATTGTGTGGTTGATTTGTCATTGAATGCTAGGTGGAGTGTAAACTCA
Source organism: Pogostemon cablin (assembly GCA_023678885.1). NCBI lineage: Eukaryota > Viridiplantae > Streptophyta > Magnoliopsida > Lamiales > Lamiaceae > Pogostemon > Pogostemon cablin. The sequence continues at coordinate 14,972,995 of CM042969.1, read as the reverse complement.
ATTTTGTGTTGTGCTTAATTGATTGAATCGTTTCATTGTAAGTGTATACATGTATATATACCTCAAAATTCAAATTATTTAATAAAAAATAATTTTTAAAATTAACTTATTTACTAGTTTTTGTCTCCCCATGTTATATTATATGTGATGTCTTTATTTTAAAAATATATTTTATAAAAATATATTTTTATGATATTATATTAAAGATGAACATTTTATTAACATAAAAGGAAACATGTACCATAATAAGAATATTTTCAATTTAAAACCCGAAAAAATGGATAAACTATCAATTCAGGCTTGAAATATTTTGTCTATCAATCAAGATTTAACTTAATCTAGCTAATAAAAATATTTTAAGTTTTTTTTAATGTAAATTTAATCCTAATAAAAATATTTTTATATGTTCAAAATGTTTTAATTGTGTATGTGGAGTTATCATATTCGTTCTTGAAAAAATTTGTATATTTAGTCTCACCTATTAGTAATAATCTTAATCTTTCATATAATAAATTTAGAGCATGTGAATAATAGTGTGAGTATAAATTTTTTTATTAATTTCAAAGGATATGATAAACAAATTATATTTTTATTTTTATTTTACTAAAATCAAAGTGGTATATATTATATATTAATTTTTAATTAATACATTAATTATAGTAATAAAAAATATACTCCCTCTTATAAATTTTTATACGAAAATTACTTAAAATAATAATATTATTAGAATTAAAATATTAAACCTTGATAATATATTTTATCTTTATTTTATGATTAAAAATTAATTAAAATAATCCATCAACAATAAAAGATTTTTTATTTAATAGATTTTCCTAATATTATAAACTATTAGAAGAAAATTAACTTAAAATAATATTATTACATAATATTAGTTTTATTAGGATTAAAATATTAGATCTACATAAAAAGAATTACTTAAAATAAAATATTAATTGCAAGATTACAAAATATTAGTAATTATTTGAAATTATTAAAATATACTCCTACTTTAAATAAAATATTAATTCAGGATCAACATGGAAGCAACATGTACGCAATTGTTCCAAAAACAAACATAGCGACGCCAAATACATAAAATTTTGCAAAGAGGAGCATGGCGACGCCACATACACAATTCTAAAATTTTATTTTTGGCAAGCACTTGTAAATTAATAGTATTTATGATATGATAAATATATATAAAAACAAACCTAAATTTATATTTGTCTTCAACTTTTTTGTTAACTTTTCAATTTTACTATTTTTAGAAATCATTCAATTTTAATCTTAATCATCCATTTAATACTTTTGATCTTAGCCATGAATTTTATTTATGTCAATATATATATATATATATATATATATATATATATATATATATATTTATATATATTATTTTTAAATAAAAATATAAATTTATTAAATATAAGAGATAATTTTGACATATATTTTAATTTTATTTAAATAACATAACATTTATATTTTAGTAATTTAACTTTTCTTATATTCAATTAATTTATTAAACTATTTAATTTTAGAGTTCATAATTTTGTGGAATTTATTTTCATTTTGATATGTATTTTTGATTTAATTTTTACTCTAAAACTCCCTCTTAATTTAATATAATTATTCTATTTAAATGTAACGGGTACGAATAGCACTAGAAAGATATGAGAGAAATATTCAATAATACACATTTGGTCATTAGAAGATATAAGATAGAGTTTTACGGGCTAAAGTAACTAATAGTGTTGAAGAATATGTTTGGTATAAGTAAGGATAACAATATGGTGGGTATTTTCGGGTACATATTCTACCAGAATCCTATTAGAACAAGCACTAATAACTTTAAGTGGGTTTGAAATAGGAAGACACAAGTACATATAATTTATGTGGGTTTGAGACAGGGACACAAATACGAGTAGTTTAAGAAAATCTTATTAGAGTATGCAACGAATGCTAGTAATTCGCGGGTATTGATAAATGAATTTTAGATGGTTACGAATATTTCAATGAACTTTTTAAATGAGACGAGTATGTATACAAGTAGTTAATATTTAAATGGATATGGGATGTCATTCTTTAAGTACATGTAAGAAATGATATTATAAGAAAATAAATATACATAATATACAATTTAATTGATAAAAAAACCTACGTTATATTAAAAAAAAAATTACTTTTATATATTATATATAAAGTAAATGGAGTATAAAAAGTATATAATTAAAATAAAAATCCTTTCATATATTCTTTCCTAAAGGTATTTGTTTACTTTTTGCACGTGGATTAAAGAGTTTAATAATTTAATGTGTAATAAGGTGAGAAAAATAATATTTTAATGTTTAGTTGATAATTATATTAGTGTTGAGTGTGGGGTCATGTGTAGTTAGTTGTGTATAATAATTTTTTTTTGATGTGTCACATTAATCTAAAAAGAGAATTTGATACTTTGTAATGAGATGGATCAAAATGAAAAATAGATACGTATCAAGGGAATAAAGAAAGTATTTATTAACAAAATGTGAAAATACTTCTAAAAATAACAACTTTCTAAGTTTATACGGACAAAAATAAAAAGAAAGAAGCCAAAACAATATGGGGACGGGGGAGTATTTAGTAATTTGCTTTATAATATTGCTTAATAAATATTCAACTAAAGGCAAAATTTAGTATAGATGGATTTCATGTGGAATCAGATTACTTATTAATATAATAAAAGAATGCTCTACGCGTAAGAGAATATTAATTTTTTTTGTATAAAAAGTATATTATTGTTGTTAATATTTTTTAGACTAAAATAATTATATGTATAGTTAACGAATAACTCTCGATATTTTAAACAGTAGCTTGCATATTTGTACACTAGCACTGATTGGAAATAAATAATTCAAGAAATATTTTCAATTCAAAACCTAAAAAATTGATAAATTATCAAATTAAGGCCTGAAATATATTCACTCAATTCCGTAAAAAGAGTTACACTTTTTTTATAATTTACAAAGGAAGTGTACTTTTTTTGCGGGATGGAGGGAGTACTACCTCCGTCCTAAGTATTCATTTGTTTTTTTCACGTTAATTAAGGAATATTATTATTTAATTTCTAGTGGGTAGGTTTATTAATAGAGTGTTTGTTATTAATAGAGTGTTTGTCTCGTATATTAATTGTATTAGTGATGTGTGTGGGTCCCATATATATTTAAAAAGGGAAATATATATTTTGATATGGACGCTCAAAATGATAAAATGTATACCTTGTCGGCGGACGACAATAGTATAAACTATCAGTTCAGAACATGAAATTAATTATTTAAAATAGTTTTACGAAAAATAAATTAGCCACATATACTCCCTCCGTCCGCTTTCAAGGGTATCATTTTTCCATTTTGAGCATCTGCCCCAAAGGTCTCATTTTATTTTTTATACATATGAGACCCACATACACCCACTAATACAACTAAAAATGGGACTCACACCTCTACTAATACAACTACTCACTACACATTAAATAATAATACTCCTTAATCCACGTGCAAAAAGTAAATGACACCCTTAAAGGCGGACGGATGGAGTATATTGTAATATTATTTTAATGCTTATACTATTTATTACATCTTACATTTATTTTTACACTTTTTGTTTCATTTGTCTAACACTTATCTTCACCACATTTTTAAAACATCATATCAACAAATAATTTTCGTGAAATAGATAAGAAGTGATAATATTTAATAAAAAATAATAATGTTTGGATTAATGAAAAGTGACAGTGGTACAATAAATTATTTCATGAATAATTTGTAGTATGAATAAAAAGTTATAATTATCTTTAATAAAAAAGTGATAACATCGATCTCTAATAAAAAAATGATAATATATATTATAAGAAGTGATAAAAATTTAAGAAAACGTAATACGATTTTACGTGAGATGATATAATGCTAAGTGTTCCATTTTTATTTGAGAAATCTTTTATTGGAATAAATCTTAGGAGTTATTTAGAGACTTGAATTAATTTCGAATCCTATATATTCTTCTTGGAAATAGAGTTTAGATAACTTAATGATTGCCTTTATTTCCAAGCCTACGACAGATATCATTGCATTGCATAAATTTAAGAAATTTTGAACGATAGTATTATTAGTTTTATTCCATAGATTGATCATTTCAGTGAGATCCTTTGTTTGCTGGTTGAAATATTTGTTTTTATCTACTTAAACTTTACTTATTGTTACTTGAATCAATCTAAACCATATTCATTCACCATTATAAAACATGATTAAGTGAGAGTTAGAATATCGAGCTTTGTTACATTAAACTACCCTATTAGAATACACTTGCTCTTGTACAAAATATATGCGAGTAAATCCTTCATCCCACATTTTGAGGTTAACGTTTTCTATTTTGATTTAACTAAGTTAAAGTCTATATTTTCATTGTTGTCAACTGAGATCTACACAAAATAATTATTTATTTCACATAGTGTCCACACTCAACACTAATACAATATTAAATATGATATTTCTCAATCCACTATCTATTAAAATATTATATTTCTTAATTTCCGTATAAAAAGCAAACGTGCGTACGTTTTAAAGGAGGGGAGTAAATTTGTAGGTTTGATTGGGAAAAAATACTATTGCAAGATAAATATTGATAACAATACCCTCCCTCCGTCCCCTTCAAAGAGTAACTTTTTTCCCAATTCATATTCTCTGTACCACTTTCATACATCATCTTCTGTGCCACTACGGATCGTCGACACATAGGATAGGAGAGAGAAATCACTAATCTTTCTCTTAACGGTATTAAGTTATCAATTTATGAAAAACAAATTAACTTATTTAAGTAAGCTCAATTACTCAGTATCATTTTAAAAAAATCAAAATTCTTCAACATATAAAAAAAGAAACATTGAATAACATAATTCCAATCAGAATTGAAGAATACATCAACAACACCGTGAACATCAAAGAGAACAAACTAATACGGATTGAAGTTCAACCTAATCCACTCATATATCTCTTGTTTGTGATTTTTCTACCCATTTATGATAGAGTAAATATCACAATTGACCCTGTAAGTATGACCGATTCCAACTTTAGTCCTTTATCATTTACAATTTATAATTTGGTTATTTTTATCCAATTTTAGACCTTTTAGTCGAAATTTAGTTCCTTTTAAAAATTTAATCATATTTTTTTATCCAAATTTAGTCATTTGTATTAAAAAAATGTCCAAAATTGGTCCTAAATATATAAATTTTGGACCAAAAATGGACTAAAAAGGATCAAAGTTTTAAAAAATAACAAAAAGTTGACTAAAAGGACCAAAATTGAGAATTGCTAAAAATAAAGAATTAAAGTTGAAATCGACCATAGTTACAAGACTAATTTTAATATTTACCCATCATGATATTAGATAAATGTCTAACTTAATTGGATTTCGATTAAAGGAATTTGCATTACATATTTTTCTCATCTCTTGATGAGATTCGTACAAGATTCACTATCTTGCGATAGGTTTTTGGAAAAAATAGTTAATCATTCATTAAAAATGATTAAATAAGAGCTTCTCGTAAAAAAATTCAGTCAATGAATAGTTAATCATTCATGGATTTGATCTTTTCGTGATGTTAAAAATGCAGTAATTGAGCTTTCTCAATTTATGTTTATTTTCCTAAATTGAGAAGTTAACGCCGTTAAATTAAGGGGTTAATAATTTCTCTTATATGTCCTATAAGTCGACAATTCAAGTAATAACAAGATGATATACGAGAGAGTGGTACAGATAATCCGAGCATCTTAATTCAAGTGTAAGAAGTAAAAGAATATCTTATTCAGGGAGATCGATGTTTTAGAGTGGATCTAACCCAAGAAAAAAAAGATTTTATATTGTTTATAGTACAAACAAACACATCAATCTTAAATTATTATTTGGTTCAATCCGAAAACAAAGACAACAATCTTAAACTATATCCACATGCAACACAGTACAGCCGCCATCTTCATGGCGATCCTTAAACAAGAGAAAAGAGCTCAATAGAGAAGAGCTCGACGATTGTTCTAGAAACTGGCCCGTTTAAGCGACGTTACCGTAACTGAGGCACCCAACGGCGACGACCCCACCTCCACATCAAACGTGTCATATCGCCGGAAAAGCTCCACCACCAGCAACCTCGACACCAGCACCACGAAGTCTTTGCCGGCGCACTGTTTGTTTTGGAGGGTGGGGCCCTCGTTTTCCGGTCCATTGGACCAGAACACATGCTTCAAAAGCTTCCCCCCCTCTTCCCCCACGAAGCGGGTCGGAACGAACTCTTCCGCCCGATCGAATATCTTCGGGTCTTTGGTCACGAACGGCTGGAACCCATAAAGCATTTCCCCTTCCTTGATCTGAAAGGCAGCGTCGTGTGACTCAATCACGAAGTCTCGCTTAGCTCGACCGTACTGCGACGGAACCGGTGGCTCGATCCGCAGCGCCTCGTACACCACCGATTTCACCAACGGCATGTTTTCCATCGCGCTCAGCGTCACTTCGCCTCCGCTCGATTCGAGCGCCGATCGGACCTCCCGGGCGAGGTCGGTGTGGAGCTTCACCCCGGCCCGACCCAGCCACTTGATCATGTCGGGGAAGAAGACCTTCATCCCGCCAAAGGAGTTGAAACACGTTGCGAACACCAGATTATGACAGGCTTCTTCGCGAGAGAGACCGAGGGCTTCGGCTTGATCGAGAATGGGGCTCGAGTTCTGATAAAAGAAATCGTACAATCGTTTGTAGTCTTTCTTCATTAGAAATGGGGGAAAAGAGAATGTATGGAGAATCCCATCTTCTATCAGTCTGGGTAAACCCAAACTGAGGAGTGGGTGGAGATGAAACAGAACCCATTTGGTCACAAGCTTCGGACCGTCCGACCCTAGCCGAGTGTCCACCGGGTTAACGCCGTAGTACGATCGGGCCAAGAAATTGAACGCAGCATCATCATTGGCAGGCCCGAAACTGGCCTTCCCTTTGGTGGCCAACTCATCCTCCAATTTCTGAAACAGCTCCAAATAGCAGTTATGGAATTCCGGAATAACTTGATCACGGCGATGAGAGAGAAGGTAAAACACGAGCTTCTTCAGCTTGGAGTGATTGGGTTCGGAAGGGTCGAGGTAGGACAACATTCTGAAGCCGCCGGTGAGAGCGGTGGAGGGCATGTAAGTGCCGGTGAAGAGGTCCTTCTTCTCGATCTTGTCGGTGTCGAAGAGGGTGGGGAAGCTCTTGCCATCGAGCAAAACGACGACGTTGGGATGGAAAGAGATGAAAGGGCCAGGTGGCATGTTGGTTCTGAAGACGGTGGACTGGTATTTCTGCATTCTTGATTTGAAGAACTCATCTCTGCCTTGGTTGTAGAAGTAGTCTTGCCTGTCCTTCCACGGCCCGATCAGAGGGAGCCCGTAATCGCCCGGGATCTTTCTGATCGGGAGCGTAGTGGAAGAATCAGCCATGGTTGTGAGAGTCGTTGAGTGTTTTTATAAAATAATAATGGTAGTAAAGTTGATCGATGATTACGAAGAGAGAAGGGGGGGAGTTATATAGGGATGGCTTATGATTCATGATAATGAAAGGTGCACAATGTGTGAAATGAATAGTTTATTTGATTTATTGAATTGTGAAATGTGTGCATTATTATTAATAAATAAATAAATAAACACCAATTACCATTACTATATTTTTTTTTTCTTGTTTCCGATAAATAAATCAGATATATTCATTATCTCCCGATTAAGACTGGAATGGAATGAATCACGTGTAAACTTGTGGGACCCTTGAATATCGTTGTGATTATAGAACTTTGTTTTGCAGCTTGAGTTTAATCTTCTCTTTCTTTGGTAAATTCTCAATTAGTAATTCCATCTTATGCACCAACTCAATTAGTAATTCTTTTGGGATACCATTTCAGTTTTTTCAGTTAGTGGGTAGATTATGTAATTTGATATTTATTTTAGTTGGGACAAAGTCATACTCGTTCAATATTTATGTTTTTTTTTTCATGGAAATTAAAGATTATAGTATTTGAATGTGTACTTGGTTGAAATATATACTCCTTTCGTCCGATTCTAAGGTATCCATTTACTTTTTGCACGTAGATTAAGGAGTATTATTATTATTATATGTGAAGTGGGTAGATGTATTAAAGGGAAGTGGTGCGCCATATTGTGTACTTTTTTACTAAATAGGAAAAATGAATACCTTTGAAGCGGACGCCAAAAATAGTAAAATTGATACCTTAGAAGCGGACAGATAGAGTAATATTTAATATATATACTCCCTCCGTCCGCCCGAAGGAGGGTCTTTTACTTTTGTGCACGTTGATTAAAAAGTTATTATTTAATGTGTAGTAGGTAGTTGTATTAGTGGGAGTGTGGACCCCATATTTTAGTTGAACTAGTGAGTGTGTGTGAGTCCCATGTGAATAAAAAAGGAAATGACCCTCTTTGAAGCGGATGACCAAAATGGAAAAATACCCTCTTTCGAGCGGACGGAGGGAGTAAAATATTAGTGTTGTGTGGGTGCATCAACATATATTAATTGTTTTGTAAGGATCACATCTAAAAAATCCAAATTAAAAATATATAAAGATTAGAATGAGATGCATGGAGTATTTACATAAATCTTATTTACATACTCCCTCTGTCCCTCGAAAAGAGAGTCTTTTACTTTTTTGCACATAGATTAAGTAGTATTATTATTTAAGTGTAGTGGGTAGTTATATTAGTGGGAGTGTGGTCCCCATATTTTAATTGTATTAGAAAGGGTGAGTGAGTTCCATGCGTGTAAAAAAAGAAAAGGGACCATTTGGACAGGATGATCAAAATAAGAAAAAAAGACTCTCTTTAAATGGGACGGAGGAAGTATATTACATCATACTCTCTCATACACATCTACATATTAAAGTTTAAAATATACTCTACTTAAATTTTCAAAACAATTAACACAATTAAATTTACTAAATCCTCCAAATTCTAAATGGGTGAGTGTTGTGCGAGATCATCTCACAATCTCATCCCATGACACGTACTATCCATTTACTAACAAAAATAAAACGTGGACGGCTTCTGTATGCGAAACCAACAATGCATGCGGACTTCACTGTTAATGCAATTATGTTATGCAACAATCTTAAATATTTGATTAATATTATTTATTTTACTATTAATTATCTTTATTATTAAAAGTAATAATATATATTATTATTTTATTTTATTTATATAATTTATTTATAATTTAATATTACTTTTTATTTATAATATTATAACTTATTTTTATTACGAAATACTCATAATATAGCTTGACTACATAGTTATCACTTTTTATTTATTAATTATTACTTTTAATTAAAAATATTATCACTTTTTCTGTTAATTATTCATGATTCAATTGTTTAGTTATTACTCTTTCTTAACTGAATATTATTTTTTATTTAATTTTTTTTTTCACTTTTTAATCATCATACAAAATATTTATAAAAAAGTTCGATTGAACAACTATCACCTTTCTTTAATCATATAGTATAACTTTTTATTAAAGTGTTATAACTTTTAATTTGTTCAAAAAAATTTCATTAAATAGTCAAATTAAACTGATATCACATTTTCTTGATTAAATATCACATTTTATTAAGAATATTATCATTTTTTTACCATCCTCTGAATCACCTTTCTTTATTTAAACCTATTTTTATTAAAATATTAGCATTTTTTACCATTCAATTAGACAATTATCACTTTTCTTTAATTAGGTGGACAATTATCACTTTTCTTTAATCAGATACTCCCTCCGTCTCAGAGAAGCTTGCACCGTTATTGTACACACGAATTTTAAGAAACGTTGCTTTTTGACCAACTTTATTGACTTTTGGAGGGTAATGTATACTTTTTATGTAATAAATAAATTATAAAAAATGTTATGTGTGTTAGGTAGGAGTCATAAATTTGTAATTAAGATGAACTTTTGAGGTTATGAATTGATGTGATGTTTCCTTTTTTGGGTGGTGCAAATTATTGTGGGACGAACGAAAACGAAAAGTGTGAAGTTTATCGTAGGACGGAGGGAGTATTATTTTTAGGCAAAGACTTGTGTGAGATCGTCTCACGTAAGTCCAAATATGAGACGGATAAAAATGATAATATCATTATCACTTTTACTATAAAATATTATTACTTTCGCAATAAAATATTACTACTTTTTTTATACTATAAATTGTTTATGAAATAATTCGCTTCACTATTATAAAAATAAAAAATACAAATAATAAAATAAAAATAAAAAAGGCGGCCCGTTGGTGTTGATCCAGCACCTAAATCATTAATTATTACTCCCTCCGTCCATCCTCAATATATCAATTTGTTTTTTGCACGTGGATTAAGAAGTATTATTATTTTATGTGTAGTAGTTAGTTGTATTAGTGCAGGGTGTGAGTCCCATATTTTATTTGTATTAGTGTGGATCTCATAATCCAAAAAGGAAAATTGATAGATTAAGGATGTACGACCCAAAATGATAAAATTGATAAATTGACAGTAGACGGAGGGAGTATTTCACTTGCCATGAGGCTGTAGAGTTGGCAACTCGCTAAAAATTCGACAAATAATATAGTATAAAACTTAGATAGGATCGCCTAAATGGATGAAATGGGAACTATATCAAGAAATAAGATCCGTGAGACGATCTCACGCAATTCTTTCACATTCTAAATTTACTTTTCATATATCCAATCCAAAACAAATTAATATGTACCCGGTTCAATTTCCCAAGCTTTTGAAATTGGTAAATTTTACTATTTTCATCTCGTGTTAAGGTTTACATTTTTCATTTTAATTTGTTTAAAGTTAAAATTTACATTATTTTTTTTAAGTGTGACCCACACAAAACAATTATGTATTCCGCATAGTGCCCACATATAACACTAGTACAACCACTCACTACACATTAAATATTATATTTCTCAACCCACTATCTATTAAAATATTATATTTCGTGCAAAAAAGTAAACATCAACATTAACACGAGACGGATGGAATATTTCAATTCAAACGCTACAGTGTACATGGGCATATAATGCACAATCGATTCCACTTTCTTCTACATGCATGCTACTATGATATTATTCTAATACATATTATCATTAGCAATATTTATTTTGAATTTTTTTGCCCGTGTACTTTGTAGGTATCCCTCCTCCCTGCATGAGACATAAATTTCTAGTTATCCAAAGTGATTTTTTCAAATTCCCTATTTTAGTAATAGTGTTTCATTATAAATGCTCTTAATTTTTTTTTAAATTTAAATACCATACTTTAATAAATTACCATTAAACATTTTCACACTTGTAATTTAAAAAATGATTGTGAAAAATTATATATGAAATATTTAAAATATGAAATAGTAGATAGATTATGTGGGTGGATAGGTAATTTCATTTGTTTTAAGTGATTTCTTTTTCCTGTTTCTCAGAAATCAACTGTATTCACTCGTGAGGTCTAGGCGATCTCAGAATTAAGACTGGGTCTGGAAAGCTCAAACTTGAGGGAACCGTGAATATCGTTGTGATTGTAGAACTTTGTTTTGCAGCTCAATTTAATCTAATCTGTTTTTGGTAAATCCTCAATTAGTACTTCCACCTTATGCCCCAACTCAATTAATAATTCTTTTGGGCTTCCTTTTCAAAAATTTCAGTTAATGTTTAGGATTATGTAATTCGATTTAGTTGGAATTTAGTAAAATTATATTTTTCATATGTTTCATTTCAATTTTTACGTTTGTTTTTTTGCGAAGAGATTAAAGAATATAATATTTAATTAATATACAGTATGTTGAAAAATATAATAATATTTAATGTAAAACGGATAGTTATATTACTGTTAGTATTGTGTGTGGATGTCATAAAGATATACTTCCTTCGTCCCAAAATTTTTTGCACACTTCCTTTGTAAATTACACAAAAAGTGTGCAAAAAATTCCAGGACGGAGGGAGTATTATAATTATTTTGTGTGGATCACATCTATCCAAGGATGAAAATATCAATATCGGTAAAAATATCGGTATCTCAAATTTACGGATATATCAATGGATATATCGAACATTGATATCAGTAAAAATTTAAAAAATCATGAAAACTTGAAAAAAATAGAATAAAATTAATTAATTAACTTTTCAATATCTTATAACTAATTTTAATATAAATACACTTTTAAAATCTCAATAAAACTCATAATACATGATAAGCAAATCAATAACAATATATTTAAATAGTTTGGAGTCATACAATAATTATTACTTATTATTCAATACATAATAACTAATACCAAAATGATGATCTATGAGGCTCAAATGTAAAACATGTTATGCCATCTAGATCTAAATAATATTGGTATCAACTCATCGAATTAGAGAAATTTTTAATATAGTTCTGAATGTGTCAATAATACGTCGTTCTATCTTGTCCAACTGTTTGATCATGGATTGGATAGTGCGGGCTAATCCAATCACCATGTTGTTGAGGCATGATTGAGCCTACTCTATATGACAATTGAGGGATAGGGTAATCAAAATGGCTTGAATGGCTCCAATTGAATTGTGAATTATCTCGTGAATCATGACCACATAATTCTTGATCACTACGATCTGTATCCATGCTCATCGAGTCAATACTAATAACAAGTGATTCTATGTCAGTATTTGAACTCCCACATTGATTCCATGCACGTCTTCTTATATATTCCTTACCAATGGCACCTATTCTCAGACCTCCTATCTAGATCCATGATCTGAATCCTATGTTGCATGTGTGAATTCTGCCTCACCTTTAAATGGACTTAAAGGAAATTGACTTAGAAAATAATCTTCATTGTTTCCTCCATCTCCACTATTTCTGCCATCTCCGCCATCACTACTACCATCATCTCTAGTATGAAATGACTCTGCAACAGTATAAGTACCAACTTCTCGTTGCAACACTTCATTCACATCAATCCCATACTCACGAGCCATAGCAGCTATTTTTGGATCAGGATTTCCTTCATTGTCATCTAAGTGTGCCGGTCGAACCTATTAAAAAGTGAATCTCTTTCTTCATCACTTGTCTCAACAGCTATATCCATCAGATCTAAATATTTTGTCTCGCCAACCTTATCATCTTCTGCTTTCATGTCTCATATCCTTAACTAAATATTGTAATAGCAAAATACAAGTTGTTGAAGTTTCGGGTATGCAAGAAGATTTCTTTGCTTAGTGTGTATCAGCGCAAAAGTGCTCCAATTTCTCTCACATGCTGAAGATGACGCTGTTTGTGACAAGACTCGTATGGCAAGCTTTCTTAATATTGGAATAGAAGTTCCATACATGACCCACCTCATCTGTCATATTTTAATAAATATGAAACATATATCAGGCTTTAATTTACTATGTTATATAAATAATGTTAAGGTATTATAATAATTTAAACAACTTATCAAGTACCATTGTAGCTCGAGATGAAATAGCTGTGGGATTACTAAATCCTTTTTGCCCGTCACGAAAATAAGTAAGCTATGAGACATGATAATGTGTAATGATTTTTCTTTTTTCCTAAAATTAAAATGGTAATATAATTTTTAACTCTGATAAATAAGAATAAAAATAATATAGAACCTCATTTCCAAATTGAGCTCTGCCATCAGAGTGTGGATCCAACTTGTTGAATACTTGATGCACAGCTGAAATTAAATTTGGATCGTCGTCAATTCCTTGTTCATATTGGAATCTTGAATTCAGGTAATAAGCTACAATATGAATAAAGTGAATAAATATTAAAACAATAAAAATGTCATGTCTTTTATAAAATATAAAATATTTATAAATAAAAAAATAAAGTAGTCATTACTCATTACCTGCTGCATGTAGAGGATGAGAAAGTGTTCTATCCCATCTAGACTCAATTATATCCATCACCCATTGTGATCCTTCAATGTATCGAACTTTTTCTTTCATGAGATGGAACAAGTGATATAAAATTGGCATTGTAGGCACCACCTCAGTATCAATCAATCGGAGAACACTATGTAGTGGGTCATAAATAGTCACTACATATTGTACACGATCCCAAAATGTATGATCAAGTACTTATTTTTCCAATGTTCTACCCATGTTCGATCGACTCAGCCAATTTCCTGCCCACACATCACTAGTAAATAATTTCTTTAGGCTAGATCTTGTTTTCCACAAGTATCCAATGCGATATAATTAGTTGCAAAACGTGTGGCTTCTGGTCTTATAAGATCTTCTTGACAAACCTCTCGCATTAATGCAAGTAACCAACCGTGACTATAAATGAAGTTGGTTAATTGCCTAACCTTAGCAATTACCTCTGCAATAGTATTTCTTTTCCCAATATCTTCAAATATCAAGTCAATATAATGCGCAACACGTGGTGTCCAATACAACTTAAACTTCTCCATAAGTTTCTTTCTAGCCTTTACAAAAGCAAATCCATTATCAGTAACAATTTTCACCACATTCTCCTTTCCAACCTCTATCACTACTTCTTTTAACAAACCATAAATGAACTGATGATCCTTGATCTTGTTAGATGCATCAATTGATTTCAGAAAAATAGTCCTATCTTTACAATAGACCATGAAATTTATAACTGATAATTTTGTGGGTCATGTCCATCCATCTGCCATGATTGTGCATCCATACTTATTTCATTTCTCCTTTTGACTATCCACATACTCATTCATTTCTTTACACTCTATATCAAGATATTCATTTTTTACCTTGTATACACTTGGAGGGGGCACTCCCATACCTATTTGTTGTGCACCAGCAATCATATTTTTGAAGTGATAGGATGATGCTTTATTAGGTGGCATGTTATCGTAGATAAAAAAATTAGTCACCAACCTATCAAGTTTTTCTTTCACGTTGCCACCAGAGAACATATTTTTTATCCTCTTTTGTTTAGCACCTTGTGATTTATACAAAGATGGTGCATGTGCGGGTGCTGTATTATTTTTTGACTCTCGACCAGACTTTGTTCATCGAAACTGTGATGAGGAGCCACATATTTCTTTACTTGAACCACCTCTTTTATTTCTTGCAAAATTCTGCATCTGTTGTCTTTTCCATTATATTGCTTTAGAAGTTCTAACGGCAGCACAATACGATTGACGTTCAGAAGGATCAAGATCTCCAAGATGCAACATTATATCATCCTCATCATCATTGCTCTCACCATCTTCATCATATAGCCCTCTCCGTAGTTCTTCTCTAACATGATCCATCTTTCTAGCTTTCTTCTACTTCGCAATTTCTTTTGCTTTTAGTAGACGATAAATCCCATTCTTTACCTCAAGAGGCACATTTGGGCAGCGACGTGAATTTTTTTCAGATCAGTGTGGCTCAAGCAGTACTTAAACGAGTTATACCTCCGCCCTGGATATTGATTCCTTAATATTTGCAAATGGTACCATTTTTGTTGACCGGTATTCTATCACAATATTTCTATGCAGGATCATTTCCTACATTACCACCTTCACCTGCACTTTCATCTTGGCTTGTCATTGTTTTTATAGATACCTTATTCAAAATGAGATGATAAGTGTTGAACATATTAAATATAATGGTTAATTCCTAAAAAAATCACGATCTATTTAATATTTTAAATTCTATCACGATATTTCATTTTTGTTAATTCAATACACGATTTATTTAATATTTTTAATTTTATTATAACTTTTATTTTTGCAATTTAATATACTTTTTATTTCATAATTTCAATTCAATTCTTTATCATTATTATAAAAGTAGAACTGTTTACTTATTAATTAATGGGATTAATACTCCATTCTTTTTTATTATTTTTTTAAATTCAATTTGGTTACTAATTTCTTCGCTATTAGATCATTATTATTTTCAGTGAATAATTTTTTACTCATAATGGCTATACTAATTATTTAGTCGGTAATAAAATATACTTAATCCAGATATTTTAAGTATTTATTAATTTATTTAAAAATTACCAACGCTACAGTCATAGTAAATTAACAGATGTTGATATTTTCCTTTTATGTTATAGATTATATTATATTATATGTATCAATATCCAAAGATTCATAATAAGAGATATAACACTGATCATCGTTATTTTTACCTAAATTTTAGTATCTTTTTATGTCTGTTTTCGTAGTATTTTATCCGTATTTCATGTGTTATTTAGTTGTGTTATGTGTTTTCACGGAAATATGTGTGAATGAGCTTAAATGCATGTAAAACAGGTGAAAATGGAGCAAAAATGAAATGGGAGCTGAAACGAGAAAGAAATGGGACCTACGGAATCTAACTCGAGTTGCAAGGTGCAACTCGACTTGCAACTCGAGTTGAGAGAAGTCGAGTTAGGGTCCAAAAATTATCCAGAGAGCTTACTCGAGTTGCAAGGTCCAACTCGGCTTGCAACTCGAGTCAGCTAGGAGCAGGGCAGCGACCAAAAATTGTACAGTGAGCTAACTCGATTTGCAATCTGCAACTCGAGTTGCAAGCTCGAGTAGAGCTGCCTTCCGTGGGATTTCAGTTTTAGAGCCTCGCAACACGACTGAACAGGTGGGTGCATGAGTTGCCAACACGAGTCGAGCTGGATTAACTCGAGTTACACTCCATGTAACTCGACTCGAGTTGCAACTCGAGTTGGGTAAGGCCAACTCGAGTTGCATGTTTTTAGGCCAAAAATCTAGATTTTCACCTGCCAATGTGTGTAAGTGTGTGTAAAAAGCCCATTTGATGTTAAATTCATGGCCCAACTTGAAGAGGGTATAAATAGCCTCAAGTTCAACATTTTAAAGGAGATTGGATATTCCACACAAGGGTTTCACCTCTACACCTAGATCTGATGAGTGTGTAAATTCACAAGTTTGGCGTTATGTTTTGTGCTAGTTTTGGAGAGTTTTGATGTGGAAATAGGTGGAAAACCTATATATATTGTGAATTAGCATGAATCAGGTGTTAGTGGAGCTATTTGAGTGTTTTCTTAGCAAAAATGGAGTGAAAGAGCCAAGAATCGAAGAGACGGAGTCGAAGCCACGCGAACCGCCCAAGAATTAGGTGGGTTCGACCTGGCTGGAGGAGGGTTCGACCTCTCCAGCAGGTCGAACCAATGTTGCTGAACGTACAGAGATGGATTCGACCACGACTCAGTTGGTTCGACTTGGCCATCAGGTCGAACCATGGTCGAACCAGTTTGCAAGAAGGAGGATTCAACCACGACGTTGGAGTTCGACTTGGCAGTTGGTCGAATCGGGAGAGGGAGTTGTCCAGTGCTGAGGTTCGACCTGGGGTTCGACCAAGGTCTAAGTGGTTCGACCTGTCCAGAAGGTCGAACCTATGCAGAATTCTTCCAGTAGCGGGGTTCGACTTGGGGTTCGACCTGTGGCTAGGGGTTCGACCTGTTTGACGTGGTCGAACCTGCGTGCGAGAACTTACCTTATCCGAATTTTCGAGGCCGAAACGCGTGAGATCACTTAGAAAGCCCATTCCAAGCCCTAGAGACGTGATTACAAGTATAAAAGGAGGCTCATACAGAGAATAAAGAGAGCTTTTGATCGTCAATCTTAAGAGAGACAAGAGTAGAGGTGGTGATCCATCCGGAGGGCTGTGATAGAGGTTCGCTGAAGGTTCAAGTAAGAATGATCAATCTAACCATGATTGTTCCTAGATCAATCATGGGCTAGAACCACCTTGGTAGTTCTAGGGTTATGAAAGTTTCATGATGTAATTCGTGTTTCGTGTGTAAAACTCCGTACAACACTACCTGTGGTTTGTTTTATATAAGATTGCATATTTAATCCATACTCATAGTCGTTTTGTGCATCAATGATCGTTGTGTAGAGTCTGAATACATAACATGGTTATTGATTGAGTGCGTTCACTACTGAGCAGGGTTTATTGTTATAATTCTAAGTGAAGGGATTCCGAAGTATTATTAGAACTGTCTTATATGAATATTCATGAATTGAATTAAATTCGGGTTGATGAATAGGATGAAGAGTATAACTTTATAGTACCTAAAAAGGGAGATCAAATTGGGTTAGATTCTAGACGTAGAAGATAATTGATTATAATAGTACCTAGAAAGGGGGGTGAAGCATATCTCTTGCTCCGATGTTATTCACACGTGTCAAGCGCATATTTACTTGAGTCTATAGAGTAAACTTGCATGGTCTAGTGATGCGTCCACAAACCACAGGGCAGAGTCGGACACCATCACATGAAAATATGAATTGCTAGTGAAACTGGATGACCCAACGAACTACCTATCATTCTTATTGATCACAACTCACTTCTCCCTACTCTTTGCTAATTCTTTTGTTATTTCGATTAGAAGTTATTATCCATTAAACCTATTCAACTACCAAACATAGTCTAAATATACTAGAGGAATACAAAATTGAAATTTATCCGTCCCGTGGGTTCGATATTGTAACTTGGTCATCTTCGCGACTACAATTGATATCCTTATACTTGAGGATTAATTTGTGTGTTGAGAAAACCCCTATCAAGTTCTTGGCGCCATTGCCGGGGACAGCGTAAAATATCTTTTTTGTATTATTTCTAGTTTATTAGGACTATTTACCTTGTTTTGTTGTTTTCTTTCTTATTCGTTTTAGGTGTATGCTCACAAGATCAAAGAAAGGTAATCTTGAACCATATAATCCTGAGATTGGAGCATCATCAAGAAAGAAGAAGAAGAAGAAGAGCAAGGCAAAGACAATAGACCCAACTGAAGCTCTGAATTTTGGAGTTGAGGTTGACGAGCAGATTTCGTAAGCGATTGAGGCTACACTGAAGTTAATTTGGAAGTAGAAACAGTCAACATGGCAGCGAATCCGGATAATCTAGCCATCCGAGAGGTTTTCAGAAATAATGGTGCTGGAAATTATGAGCTTTTAGGAGCAAGGAGAACTAACACAGCGTTCGATCTTCATCCCGCTCTTATTAGCATGATAGAAAGAAACTCCTTTTCAGGAGGGTCTTTCGAGGATCCGCAGCAGCATCTGAACAAGTTCTTGGGCTATGCAAGTACTCAAAAAGACGTAGGGGAACATGAAGATGCTAGGAAGATCCTTTTATTCAAATTCTCGCTTACTGAAAAGGCGAGGGATTGGTACGATACTATTAATGCAGCTGAGTGCACCACGTGGGAGCAATTGAAGTTAAGGTTCTTGGAGAGGTATATGCCACCTTCGAAGGTGTTTAAGATGAAGCAAGATATTAACCAATTTGCTATCAGTGGAGGTGATAAATTTCATGAAGCGTGGGATAGATTCAAGGACATGCTCAGGAAGTGTCCTCAACATGGGTTATCTAAAGCCCAATATATCAGTATATTCTATAATGGATTGGACTGTGAATCAAGAGTGCTACTTGATGCTTCTTCTAATGGAGCATTGCTACAAAGTCATCCGTTGAGGCCGAGAGATTGTTTGAAGACATATCGATGAATTCGAGGGATTGGCCTACTGATAGAGTTAGAGGTACGTATGTTCTTGGAAAGGTAGCTCAGGTTGAACAAGTAATGGTGAAAACTAAGAGAGAGGATGAGATCGTTTCGAGCTTGTCCAATATCAACAAGCTACTTGAGTCTCAACAGAAGCAGATCAGCGAGATATCTCAACAAGTGCCAATCATGCAGCAAGAGATGATGAATAATGGAACCATCCAAGACGAATTGGAGGAAGCAAATTATGCCATGGGTCAAAGTATTCAAGGAACGAGGTACCCAAATCAAGGAAACCGGAACTACCAAGGGAACTATCGAGGGAACTTTAATAATCGTGGTCCATCTGGTAGTTATCAACAGCAACCAAGGAGGCCTGAATTTTCATGAAGCAATACGAACAATGCAGTGCAACTTCCGATGGGTGTTGATCCGGGAGAAAAGGTGGAAGAAGGGAAGTCTGGTTTCGAGGATACTGTGAACCGGTACATGGTAAAGAATGATGAAAGAGTGAACCGCCTTGAGGCAAAGCTTGAGAAAAAGATTGATGATCACCACAGAGATTTGTCCACTCAAGTGAAAGATCTCACATTGTTGATGGGTACAATTGCAGAGAATGTGAACATATTGACTCAAACTATAGGAAAAGGAAAGTTTCCGTCTCAGAGTATAGAGAATTCGAAGTCGTATAATGCCATCACACTGAGGTCGGGAATGCAGTACGAGGGACCGATGAGGCCGAAATCAAAGTTGGAATTTTCTAAGCCTCGGTTCGACCAGAATTTAGAGGGTTCGACCTGGCATACATGTCGAACCCAGGTCGAACCTTATCATCCAGAGCACTCTGTTTTGACACAGGAGCGGTTCGACCAACACGCAGAGGGTTCGACTAACTTTTTAGGTCGAACCCAGGTCGAAACTCATCGGCCAGAGCACTCTGTTTTGACGCAGGAACGGTTCGACCACGATCAAAATGGTTCGACCAACTCTTCAGGTCGAACCCAGGTCGAACCGAAGGATGGAGATTATACAGTGAAGTGGTTCCACCAAGGGGGCAGTGGTTCGACCTCCAATGCTGGTCGAACCCAAGTCGAACCTCCAGAGCAGAATGAGATTAGTCTTCTAGGAGAGAGGTTCGACCAATACACTCCTGGTTCGACCTATCAACCTGGTCGAACCCTAGTCGAACCTCACCGAGATGTTTTGTTTGATGCACCTGTTGTTCCTTTTGATGTTGATGCAACTCCAGTGGTACGGAATGAGCAAAGTACAGACATAATAGCTGAGAAAAAATGGAAAAGAGCTAAGCAATTAAGAGCCGAAAAGGAGAAAGCGGAGAAGGTTGATCGTGATGAATGGGGGATTCCCAAAACAAAGATACCTCCACCGTTTCCCTACAAGCTAGTGAAGAAGGGGTTGGAAGAAAAGTTCAAGAAGTTTTCAGAGATAATGAATAAGATAAGCTTGAACATCCCTTTTTTAGAGGCAATCATGGAGATGCCATATTATTCTCGATTCCTTAAAGACATATTGATGAAGAAGCGAAGCTTAATCGGAGTTGAAACGGTAAACTTATCTGAGAATTGTAGCTCAATTATTCAAAAGAAGTTGCCACCAAAGATGAAAGATCCGGGCAGCTTTACTATTCTATGTGAGATCGGGAAGGGGCCAGCACGGCGAGCTTTGTGCGATCTAGGGGCAAGCATCAATTTGATGCCGTTGTCCATCTTTCAGAAGCTTGGTTTGGGGGAGCTGACCCTGACAACTGTTGCTCTCCAATTGGCAGATAGATCAATGACGTTTCCGAAAGGTATTGTTGAAGATGTTCTTGTAAAGGTGGAGAAGCTAGTATTTCCTGTGGATTTCCTTGTACTAGAAATGGATGATGACAAGGATAATGTTCCTTTAATCTTGGGGAGGCCATTCCTTGCTACAGCTGGAGCTATGATAGATGTTCGGAAGGGAGAACTGAAGTTGAGAATGGACAAAGAAGAAGTACTTTTCAATTTGGACAAAGCAATGAAAATGCCAATGGAGTCCCAGTGTTATAGTATTGACGTGGTGGAGGAGATTGTGAAGGAGGATATGTCTCTAATCTTGTCAAAGGATCCTCTTGAGACATGTTTGATGGAGTCTCTTACTTATCCCACTACGGAGCTTGACGGACTTTCTAACGAGGTATGTATTGAATTTCTTGAAAACTTACTTGCTTTGGGTGATGACAGGTTTGCATTGGAAAGAAATAAGGTGGAAGAAGTCAAATGGACCAGGAAGTACTTGCCTTTGGATAACGAAAACACTCCAATGGAGAAAATAAAAGAGGAGTTGAAACCATTGCCGGACCACTTGAAGTATGCTTTTCTTGGTGATAATGCACAATATCCGGTAATTGTATCTTCTTCCCTTAATGATGATCAACTTGAGGAGTTATTAGATGTCTTGAGGAAGTACAAGTCTGCAATAGGGTGGTCACTTGATGATTTGAAAGGTATTAGTCCTTCGTATTGTATGCATCGGATTAGGTTGTTGGATGAAGCCAAAGCTAGTGTTCAGAATCAGCGTAGGGTGAATCCCGCAATTCAAGAGGTGATAAGGAAGCAAATTCTTACGTGGTTGGATGCTGGAATTATATATCCTATTAATGATAGTCCCCATGTGAGTCCATTGCATGTAGTTGCTAAGAAGGGGGGCATGACTGTAGTGAAAGCTGAGGATGGAGAA
The DNA here is from genome assembly GCA_023678885.1 of Pogostemon cablin. NCBI lineage: Eukaryota > Viridiplantae > Streptophyta > Magnoliopsida > Lamiales > Lamiaceae > Pogostemon > Pogostemon cablin. The sequence continues at coordinate 14,950,760 of CM042969.1, read as the reverse complement.
GCTATAGCCACGAGAATTCCTACGGGATGGCGTACATGTGTGGATTACAGGAAATTAAATGAGAACACGTGTAAGGACCATTTCCCTCTTCCGTTTATGGATCAAATGCTGGATCGTCTTGCAGGGTATGAGTTTTATTGTTTCTTGGATGGATACTCGGGGTATAATCAAATCATGATTGCTCCCGAGGATCAAGAAAAGACCACTTTTACTTGCCCCTACGGGACCTTTGCTTTTAGAAAGATGCCGTTTGGGTTGTATAATGCGCCTGCTACTTTTCAGAGATGCATGATGACGATTTTTGATGGTTTGATAGAGAAGATCATGGAAGTATTCATGGACGATTTTTCAGTCTTTGGTACTTCTTTTGATATGTGTTTGTCTAACCTTGCTGTTGTTTTGAAGAGGTGTCAAGAAACTAATCTTGTCTTGAATTGGGAGAAGTGCCACTTCATGGTGAAGAATGGGATTGTTCTTGGGCATCATGTTTCCGCCAAGGGATTACAGGTAGATCGTGCTAAAGTGGTGGCAATTGAGAAGCTTCCACCACCGACCAATGAAAGAGGAGTGCGGTCCTTCCTTGGACACGCCGGTTTTTACAGGAGATTCATTAAAGACTTCTCAAAATACTCTAAGCCCTTATCTCATTTACTTGAAAAGGATATTCCTTTTGTTTTTAATGATGAGTGTCTAACAGTTTTTCAAGTTTTGAAGGAGGCGCTTATTACTGCCCCTATCTTGATCACACCGGACTGGACTCAACCGTTTGTACTTATGTGTGATGCAAGTGATGTAGCATTGGGTGTGGTGCTTGGGCAGCTAAGGGAGAAGAAGTTCTGCGCCATTTACTACACGAGTAAGACTTTTGATGCGGCACAGAAGAATTACACGGTAACTGAAAAGGAGTTTTTGGCTGTTGTGTATGCATTCGATAAGTTTCGTCAGTATTTGGTTGGCATGAAGACGATTGTGTATACGGATCACTCAGCGATTCGTTATTTGATGGAGAAGAAGGAGACGAAGCCTAGGATCATAAGGTGGATCCTACTACTGCAGGAGTTTGACTTGGAGATCCGGGATAAGAAAGGAACAGAAAATGTGTTGGCAGATCACTTGTCAAGGTTGGAGACTAGGGAGCATTGTGATAATTCTTTCGAGTATATTGAAGAGATGTTCCCTGATGAGAAGATCATGGCTGTGGCTGTTGAAGCTACTGAGCGAGCATGTGTGGTTGCAGCGCAAGGTATGGATCCATGGTATGCGGATTATGTTAATTACATTGTCATTGGTGAAATTCCAAGGGATCTCAACCGATATCAACTTGCAAAATTTCGTAGGGAAGTTGAGACATTTATATGGTATGATCCGTTTGTTTATAAGATTTGTACAGATTCTATTGTCCGAAGATGTGTACCCGAGATGGAAATGGAAAGTGTGCTTGAGTTCTGCCATGCACAACTGAATGGGGGGCATTTCGGAGCGCAAAAGACTGCAGCTAAGGTACTTCAATCCGCTCTTTATTGGCCTACATTGTTTAGAGATAGTGAGAGCTATGTGGCGTCTTGCGATAGATGTCAGCGCATGGGTAATATAGGTAGGAGAGATGAGATGCCATTGCAGCCTAGCATAGTCGTGGAGATATTTGATGTATGGGGGATCAATTTTATGGGGCCTTTTCCCCCATCGAATGGGTTTCTCTACATTCTTCTTGCGGTGGATTATGTTTCGAAGTGGGTGGAAGCAATTCCTACTCGTGTTAATGATTCGAAAGTTGTTTTATCTTTCCTGAAGAAACATATTTTTGCCCGTTATGGAGTTCCGAGAGCATTAGTTAGTGATGGAGGTTCTCATTTCGTCAATAAATTTCTGGAGAATGTGCTTAAGGATTATGGTATTAAGCATAGGGTTACTACACCCTATCATCCGCAAGCGAATAGGCAAGCAGAGGTCTCCAACCGTCAAGTAAAGCAGATTATGGAGAAAGTGGTAGGAACTAATAGAAAGGATTGGACTATGAAGCTTTATGATGTGTTATGGGGATTCCGGACCGCTTACAAGACGGTGTTAGATATGTCACCGTATCAAATTATCTATGGGAAGCCGTGCCACTTACCTGTAGAAATTCAACACAAAGCATTTTGGGCTTTGTGTCGCTTGAACTTGACCCTTAAGGATGTAAAGGAGTTGAGGATAACTCACATGAATTAATTGGATGAGTTTAGGAGTCGTGCTTACAAGAATTCAGAGATTTATAAGGAAAGAATAAAGAGGTGGCATGATTCTAAGATTTCATACAAGGAGTTCAAGCAAGGAGATGAGGTATTACTTTTTAACTCTCGTTAGAAGCTTTTTGCAGGCAAGTTGAAGTCTAAGTGGACGGGGCCGTTCATGATTCATCGAGCCTTAGGAGGGGGGAGTTTTGAGCTTATTGACAAAGACGGAGACGTTATCATGGCGAATGGGCATCGATTGAAGCATTATAGGTCGCCGGATGATGCGTGTGTCATTTTTGATGATACCTTGTTCTGATTTGGTACCGTCGTGACTCTACGACGTTAAACATGAGTGCTTGTTGAGAGCTTACTCTTCCGTTTTATTGCTTTATTTCTTTTGTGTGAGTAAGAAATTTTTATATTTAAGATGCTTACTAATCGGCAATTACATCTCTTTTCAAACTTAGTTTCGACTTACGTTTTTACTAAGTTTGGGGGGGTGTGATGTTATTACCTCATTGAAGCATTGAGAGTATAATCTTTTTTTTGTATTGTTGGTTAGGGGAATTGGTTTTTGTGGCCATATTGAATTTTTAATCGATTTTGATGTGATGATTTTTTACAACTTGCCTAATGTTCAGTGGTTTTTGGTTGTGTTTTCTTTTACGGAGATACTCATGAATGATATTATGTGGAACAATTTCAGAAGTTGTGCTCTAGATTGTACCTAATGAAGTTGTGTTGAAGTTTGAAGTATGTAGTGAATGAAGAACACTCAGTTTTGAAAATCAAGAGGAAGGTTCGACCAAGTCTAGGAGAGGTTCGACCAGAGCCAGAGGTCGAACAAAAGCAGAGGAAGTCGAACCGGCGTTGAAAGTTGTCCAGAGAGGAGGTTCGACCTAAGCTATAGTGGTTCGACCTGATCAGGAGGTCGAACCTATGGTCGAACCTGTCAGTCGTAAGCACTCTGTTTTCCAGAAGAGGGGTTCGACCAATTCAAGAAAGGTTCGACCTGTTTAGCAAGTCGAACCCCTGGTCGAACCGAGAAGATCGTTTGTCCAGAAGAGAGGTTCGACCTCGCCATCCATGGTTCGACCTGTTCAGGTGGTCGAACCCGAGGTCGAACCAAGCCAGGTACGCGATTTAAGTTCGATTTTTCAGAGGGGTTTGATCACTTTTTCGAAACACCAAACCTCAAACCCTCTTCGAACCTCTACACCCTTGCACAAATTCTTCAATTACACTTGATTTTACACTGATTACACAACACTACACCTTGAATTATCGATTCGGTCATGGATTTGGGCGGATTTCGTCGCGAGTTAGGGCTGAAATCACAATTTTTGGTTGTTGTGTGTTCTCGATCGGTTGTTCACCATGGGCAAGTCACAAGGTATGTTTTTCCAACTCAATTACTCTAGGATTGAAGGTTTAGGTAAGAAATTCGATGTGAATGAGAGGATTGATGTTGAGAATGGTTGAATTTCATGGTGAATGTTGATATTTTGATTGGTTTCATATGAATTCTTGTTTCTTGGTTTTTGGTTGATTGATTATTGATAGAACTTGAATTTTTATGTGGATTAATCAAGGATATATAACATATCATAGAATGAGCATGTTGATTTGGTTTGAAATTGATAAAATTGAAGTAGTTCATTGAGGGAAACATGTTGAATTTTTGATTGAATTGCTTGAATTGCTTAATGCATGCTTGTTGGTTATGTTTTGATGATTAAGGAAGGTGTAATTGAAGATGTTTTGAGAATGTTGAATAAGCAAGTGGTGTTGAGATGATAGTTTGCTTGAATATGCATTGATGCTTGAAGTCTTGAGTAGAGTATGTGATGTGCTAGTATAATACTTGCTTTCTTGTCTTGTTGGTTGGATTGAAGTATTTGTTTTCAGGAAAGGGACAAGTATCAAGTAAAGGAAAAGGAAAGGCAGAGGAGGAGAGATCAAAGAAGAGGCATGACAGGCCTTCAAATTTGGACAAAGTAACAAGAAAACTGAGGCTACAAGAACGTTTACCTGATAACTTCAAGATTAGGATGCAAGATTGGGATGAGATTAAAGAGAAGTGGGAAGAAGTTTCAGACAAGATAGCTCGCACTCGATACCAAGATGATGAAGCGATGAGAATAATGAGAATAGGGGATGATATATTTTGGATGTTTGATCAAGTAGGGATCCGACGATTCATGGAGTTGAAGAGGCCGACGTACTTACATGTTACAGCGGAAGTAGTTTGCTCGTTTGAGATGGAGAAGGACCCGCTTGGATACCCCTATCGGTGTACGTTTCAGCTTGGTGGAGTGAGTAGGAGATGGACGTCTGAGGATTTCAATGAGCTGTTTGAGACGCCTTTGGAGATTCCTCGTTTAGAAAATGCTGCATTCAGTGTAAAGCAGTTTTGGAGGGAGATCACTGGGGAAATTCGTGATTATAAGACCAGACAGGCTCGTGCTTCCGCAATAAAGAACCCTGTCTTGAGGTACATGGACCGCATCCTGAGCAACACGTTGTTCGCCCGCTCGGAGGGGAGTGTTGTGTCTAGAGAAGAGCTATATGCCCTGTGGTGTATGCTGAATGGAGTGAAGTTCAACGTTGGAGCTTATTTTATTGCGCAGCTGAATCGATTCAAGACCATTGGTTTTCAAAAGGTGAATATTGGAGGGTTATTGACGATCTTAGCTAAGCATTACAACTTGGATCTCGCCGGCATTACACCAGTAGAAGGAGAACCCGATTTGATTATGAGCACGTGCGCGAAGGGAGGGTTTGACCATTTTAGAAATAGAGATTGGTTTTTCACGAGAGGTCTCAAGCCTTTCGAATTTATGTTCCCCTTCGACGTGAGCAACTTGACAACTATTCGGGAAGCAAGGAATAAGCTAATGAATTCTCTTGGACACACCGCTTTATCCGTGGCAGCGAAGTCGGGTGGTGATTGGAGAGCGGTAGCACAGATGTGTGCTGAGGGGAGGATGGCTGAGTTACAGCAGATCGTTGATCAAGGAGAGTTCCGTCCACCTCAGCCACAGCAGCCTGAAGAGGAGGATCAGGTAGATGAGCAGCCGGAGATGGAGATTCCGGAAGGAGAGCAGCATGATGCGCCTCAGCATGCTCCGGTACCGCAGCAGCGGCGAGCAGTTCCAGGTACTCGGGAGCAGCTTCGCTTGATTAATGAGCAGCTGATCGCGATGGTAGCTGCATAGCAAGAGACGAACAGGCAACTCACGCTCGCTAACGCCAACTACGCCACGCTGAACGAAAGGTACTCTGCCTTGGATGAGCGTGTTGGTAGAGTGAGTAGTCGAGTGGATATGATGGATAAGCACATTACCAGTCTGTGCCGAGCTGTGGAAAATAGAATGGATGAGGAAGACGATGATGATGAGGATTATGATGCTCCTAGGGAGTAGTTTCAGGTTTTCTTTTGGCTTCTCCGATTCATCTTATCTCCCATTCTTCTTTTTATTTTTATAGATTGGGATGTGATTCATGTGTGAGTGGCATGTACCTGATATAGTTGATCTTGTATCATTGTTTTGTATATGGGTTATTGATTCTGTGCATTCATATGTTTACGTGTTTATTTTCATTTGGAAAGATCATGAATAATTTGTTAAGTATATGGAATTCATGAGGAATTGATTTTGATTATGTGCTATGAGGAGTATTAGGAATTGATTACCTATGTGAGGATTTGAGCCTTTATCATGATTAATCATGATAGTTTATTCTTGAGAGAATCATTCGTATAAACGTATTCTAGAACTTGGCTTGGAGTCTTGTGTGAAACTTACAATTGATGAAATATTAGGATATGATCTTAGGCCATTTTTGATTAATTGAGTCACTTAGCCAAATTTTACCTTTCCTAATGATTTTATAAATCTTTGGTAGCCCTGTTTGAGCCTTTTAAAAGCTTTTTCTTTGGCAAGCCAAATATAAGAGCCTTAATTACCTTATTTGAGCTTTGAAAATACCATATTCATTGGTAGAGAGAATAAGGTGAATAAGTGTGGAAGAAACAAAGGGAAGATGGAATGAGGTTCAGTAAGAAAAGTGCATGGTTAAATCTTGTTAGGGATAGTGCCTGAAATTGGTACCCCGAATTGCTTATACATGGGGCTTGAAGTTTTTAAGAAACAGCCGAACGATGTTCGAGAAGGGTAGTGCCTAAAACTGGTACCCGAGCAGTTAAAAGAAGAATGATGTTGATGCAAGGAAGAGAAGGAAAATTGAAAATTGCAAGTGCAAGAGAAGAATTGGAGGAGAATATGAAGCTGAATGAGACATCAAGAACCTCCAAGGTAACTCTCTACTAGTGTATTAAGTTACTATGACCAAATTTTCCTACCCTTTTCAAAGAGCCAACATTACAACCTAGAAACAAGTCATTTGTGATCCTAGTATTAATCTAATGTGAGTTGATTTTTGAGACCTTTGCCAAGCTTATGGTTACACGTGAATATGAATTGATATGAGTGTTTATACTAGCCTATAGTGCCTCACGCACGAGCGAAAGAGAGTAAAGACTTATCTTGTCAGTGAGATTACTTAGTACTCCGAATGGTGTGTGATTGGATTGATTTTACATGAGTGACATATTTGATGCAAGTAATTCTTGTTTGATTCAATGAAGTGGCATGTGTAATATGTGTTGTACTAGATCTTGTTGAATTATACACGACTCCTGTGGTTTAAATTGGTTGCCTCGGGACGAGCAACATGTAAGTTTGGGGATTTGATGAGTGTGTAAATTCACAAGTTTGGCGCTATGTTTTGTGCTAGTTTTGGAGAGTTTTGATGTGGAAATAGGTGGAAAACCTATATATATTGTGAATTAGCATGAATCAGGTGTTTGTAGAGCTATTTGAGTATTTTCTTAGCAAAAACGGAGTGAAAGAGCCAAGAATCGAAGAGACGGAGTCGAAGCCACGCGAACCGCCCAAGAATTAGGTGGGTTCAACCTGGCTGGAGGAGGGTTCGACCTCTCCAGCAGGTCGAACCAACGTTGTTGAACGTACAGAGATGGATTCGACCACGACTCAGTTGGTTCGACCTGGCTATCAGGTCGAACCATGGTCGAACCAGTTTGCAAGAAGGAGGATTCGACCACGACGTTGGAGTTCGACTTGGCAGTTGGTCGAATCGGGAGAGGGAGTTGTCCAGTGCTGAGGTTCGACCTGGGGTTCGACCAAGGCCTAAGTGGTTCGACCTGTCCAGAAGGTCGAACCTGTTCAGAATTCTTCCAGTAGCGGGGTTCGACTTGGGGTTCGACCTGTGGCTAGGGGTTCGACCTGTTTGACGTGGTCGAACTTGCGTGCGAGAACTTACCTTATCCGGATTTTCGAGGCCGAACGCGTGAGATCACTTAGAAAGCCCATTCCAAGCCCTAGAGACGTGATTACAAGTATAAAAGGAGGCTCATACAGAGAATAAAGAGAGCTTTTGATCGTCAATCGTAAGAGAGACAAGAGTAGAGGTGGTGATCCATCCGGAGGGCTGTGACAGAGGTTCGCTGAAGGTTCAAGTAAGAATGATCAATCTAACCATGATTGTTCCTAGATCAATCATGGGCTAGAACCACCTTGGTAGTTCTAGGGTTATGAAAGTTTCATGATGTAATTCGTGTTTCGTGTGTAAAACTCCGTACAACACTACATGTGGTTTGTTTTATATAAGATTGCATATTTAATCCATACTCATAGTCGTTTTGTGCATCAATGATCGTTGTGTAGAGTCTGAATACATAACATGGTTATTGATTGAGTGCGTTCACTACTGAGCAAGGTTTATTGTTATAATTCTAAGTGAAGGGATTCCGAAGTATTATTAGAACTGTCTTATATGAATATTCATGAATTGAACTAAATTCGGGTTGATGAATAGGATGAAGAGTATAACTTTATAGTACCTAAAAAGGGAGATCAAATCGGGTTAGATTCTAGACGTAGAAGATAATTGATTATGATAGTACCTAGAAAGGGGGGTGAAGCATATCTCTTGCTCCGATGTTATTCACACGTGTCAAGCGCATATTTACTTGAGTCTATAGAGTAAACTTGCATGGTCTAGTGATGCGTCCACAAACCACAGGGCAGAGTCGGACACCATCACATGAAAATACGAATTGCTAGTGAAACTGGATGACCCAACGAACTACCTATCATTCTTATTGATCACAACTCACTTCTCTCTACTCTTTGCTAATTCTTTTGTTATTTCGATTAGAAGTTATTATCCATTAAACCTATTCAACTACTAAACATAGTCTAAATATACTAGAGGAATACAAAATTGATATTTATCCGTCCCGTGGGTTCGATATTGTAACTTGGTCATCTTTGCGACTACAATTGATATCCTTATACTTGAGGATTAATTTGTGTGTAGAGAAAACCCCTATCAAGATCACACACCATTTCCTCCATTTCACACCATCATCTTCATCCATTCTTCATCCATCCATTTACATTTGATCTCCTCCATCAAATCCACAATCCAAGTGATCAAGGAAGCAAGGGGGAGTGAAGATTACATGAAGAAGAAGGAGAACTCCATTAAAGGACTTCAAAGGGGGAATCTAATTCTAATTTTTGTGAACTTCTTTATAGTTTTGTCATGGGATTTGTAGATACAATTGTCTATGTTGTTTTCTCTATGACTATGATAGGCTAATCTCCTTTGTGAGATTAGCTCCATGATTGGTGTTGGATAATTTAGTTTTTATGCAAATTAATTTTAATCTTGAATGGGCTTTGTGTTATTTTTATCATTGATTGTTAATTGCTTGATGTGTATGATTGATTTGTGTGATTAATTGTCATGGGCATTTAATTATTGCTTGATGTGTATGATTGATTTGTGTGATTAATTATCATGGGCATTTGATTAGATTGGTAGATCAATTATATGTTTAGGATAGTTCATTGAATCATTTCATCATACACTTCATGTGCATTAATTTAGAATGAGATAGGTATATCCTTCTAGATTTGGAACCCTTTGATAGAACATTGATTAGCTTAATCGAGAGATTAGTTGATTAGATGAGGGGACCCAAGCAATTAGTGAATTCATAGTACCTTAAAAGGGAATATTGCTTATGATTTAGTACCTAATTAGGGAACTCGTAGAGTAATTAGTACCTATTGGGAGGTGTTCGCTATGGTCTCGATCCTTTGTACTTTTGGGAGCCTTATTGAGGGCCTACATCCTATCCATCTTGGTAGAGAGTTTAGGTGGAATTAGTGATCACTCATATGCTATGTCCATGATAGATTATGATCAATTTACATGATTACTTATACCATGATTATTGCTAATCTCATTCTTGCATCATTTGGAACCCAATTATCTTGCATTCATTTATTTCTTATTTCTTGCATTAGTTTAATTGCATTCATTTGCATATTTTCCTCTTTTTTGATCGTCCTTATAAAATCACGATAAACTTGAGATCGCTTAAACTCTAGTACCTTCCTCACTGTGGTTTGATAAATTCTATAATTGGTCATCCTGACTACAAATGACCAATCAAATGGTGCCGTTGCTGGGGAGGTAATGGTCGCTAGTAGTTTGATGAAGGATTGTTTAGAGTGGTCTTAATAAGGATATTTTATTTTTATTTTTGCATCTTATATTTGCTTTAGAAAATTTTGTTCAAATTTTTTCTTTCTCTTGTAGGTGCATACCTTGATAAAGGAGGAAGAAGAAGAAGAAGAACAAGCCCAAAAATATGAGCTACATGGATATTCTTCGAGATATGGTGAATATAAGTGTTTTTCCCACTATGAACACACAAGAAAATTTTCAAGGATTTCAAATGTCAAATGGTGAACCAAACTTGCAACCGGATTTCGGAGTACAAGTGCCAAATATGCAATTCCAACAATAAGGTTATGGAGATTTTGGAGTTTCTCATCAAATGCGTCAACAAGTATACCCACAAGGTGTGGATGATATTTTTTTAGGAAATTTTTCTAGAAACGAAGAAGGAAATCAACCAAAACTATGGGGAGATTTTCAAGACTCCAACACCTCTTATTCCGCCCAACTTGAATACAAATAGAAGCGTAGAGATTAGTTGATCGAAAAGATTATGGAGCGCATGGAGAGGGAGAAGAAGTATAATGACGAGTGGAAGGATCGAATGGGAAATTGGTGTGAAACGGTAACTAATAAAATCGTAGCATACGATGCTAGATTGGATTCTATTGAGCACCAAGTTAGTCAAGTTGTGTCCACAATGGAGAGACTTCAAGAAGAGAACAACAAGCTTTCTACCTCCGGAACAAAGAGAGAATGCATGGTCGTTAAGGATAGAAAAAAGGTTAGTTTGGGGGCTGATGAGGTTATGAAGGAGAAGAGAGAAAGAGTTCCTAAGTGGGTGAAAGCCAAATATTTGAAAGAAGAGTTGAAGGGGGAATTCGAAAGATTTGTCGAGTCTCTTGAAGTGATGGTTGAAAAAGTAAAGCTTCGAAACCAAGAAGAGATTCATGCACTTATGGAAGAAAAAAACCTCCGGAAACTAAGATCATGGACTCTACTCCACACAAAAAAAAACCTTCTCATTCTATTGAAATTTCAAAATCTCTTAAGAATTTTCATGATTTTATTGGTAAAAACTTGTTTGTTGAAAATTGTAGGAAAAGGATTGCAAGAGGGCACCAACACTTGTCAATGCCCGAATTCTTACCGGGGGATGTGGTTGAAGTTCGAAATACTTATAAAGCCCCATGGAAAAAGTGAAATAAGTGGAAAGGGCCATTCCTTGTGAAGAACGCCTTTGGAGAATAATTACTTGAATTATTAATAAGAAATGACACATTCTTGTGGTTTAGCGGGATAGCACAAGGCACTACTTCAAGAAAAAATCTATGACGGTGCCTAAGGACTATTCTAGACCACCATGAGCTTGCTAATGCCATCCGGCTTGAAGACGTTAAACTTAGCGCTAGATGGGAGGCAACCCATCATTATCTTTATTGCTTTATTTAGTGCTTTAATTAAGGATTGTTGATTTGATATTGTTTTGCTTTTTGGCCTTGTTGGTGGATTGTGCTTATGAGAAAATGCACATTGAAGAAAGAAGAAGTGCTTCATGAATTCAAATAGGAATGTTGCACTACTTGTTGCAAACTTAATTCTCGACTCTTGTCTCGAGTTAAGTTTGGGGGGTGCTAGTGTGTGGTGGACATAACTTGATTCATTTGGATGCATATGGTTCTCTATAAGAAGATCATTGATGGAGACTACAAGGGTAAGTCCTACCACTTTTTGCAAACTTAATTCTCAACTCTTGTTTCGATTTAAGTTTGGGGAGAGAGTGTGTGGTGTGACTCACCACTTGAGTGTGATTCTTGTAAAATTTGGTCAATTTTAAAATTTTTCTCATGAGTTTGGGCATGATTTTGGTACGATTGGTTGTGTTGAAGTGCATGATGATCCTTATATTTATTGCAAGTGTTGAGCTAATGGTTTTTGATGAGTTTTGAGCATAGTTGAAATAGATGAAGTGTAGTGGAAGCACGAATTGAGCCTGGAGATCAAGTCGAGATTCGTTGTGGATCCAATCCGGAAGCTCGTGCCAACCATTTCCACTATCAAATGCTTTTTAAGGGAGTTCACTCTACATCTCATCACTTCTATTTGCTTGACATGAATTAATATTGATTTGGATTGTGTTGGATTAGCATGCTACTTCATGTGTTATGTTTGTGGGAGGTTTATTCTCGTAATCTAGGATTTCATTTTTTAATTAAGGATGGGATGTTTGTGAGCTTATTTGATTATGGATGCTATGAATGTGTGTTTAATTGTCTTATGGTGGTAATTTTTATTTTTGCATGTTACGTGTTTTTGTATTGTTTTTGTTTGGTGTGTCTTTCTTGTATGTTTTGTGTGTATTTTCATTTTTGTCTTGGGATGCTTGGTGGTTTATTCTGGGATGTTGTGAGTCGTTTTTGAATGTGAGTAATGACATGTTGTTGTGATAAGTGATGACAAATTATGATTAAGAATCTCTACACTTTCGAATTATGACATGTTTTACTTAATTTGTTCAATTTTGAGATGAATGTTGTGTAATAAGTCCTTAAAGTCCGAGCATAAGCTTGTGAGAGTTTGAGCTTCAACCATGCATACATGGTATTTCTTCATGAGTGGATCGGTTGTGTTTGATAAGCTAGAACTTGCTCAAGGACTATAGGAATGAGCCCGATTAGTGGAGATTAATGATATGATCTAAGGCCATCCTTGTCATTTATAGTCATTGTCAAATATTTTCATACCATGAACATCATCCCTAGTCAACCACTTTGAGTCTTTAAGCCTATTTCTTGTGAATTTAGCACATTACAAGTCTTGATTACCACATGAGCCTTATATATGTACCATTTTATGTGAGTAATTAAGGAGATGGTGGCAAGAAATGTTTGATGAGATAACAAAGGAAGAAAAGAAGTGGTAAACAAGCAAGAAAAAGGATGAAAAGAGCAAAAACAAGAATGCACATGCAACCTTTAAATAAGAGGAAGGAGCAAAGCAACAACAAGATGCTCAAGAAATCAAAAGTCCAAAGAAGGAAGCATGCATCATAAGAAGCTCAATACAAAGGAGAAAGATAATGAATAGTGCTTATGACCAACAAAGATAAAAAGGAAGAAAATAAAAGTTGAGAAATGGAAGAAAGTAGCTACCTCTTCGATTATTTACACTTGATTAGTCACTTTTATCCAAATTTTTCCTACCCTACCAAAGAGCCTATCATTACATCATTAATGAAAGACCTTTTTGATAATTGATTAAAACTTTGGAGGTTTGTAAATATAGTCTACGAGCAAGCTTATAGCGAGTCGAGCCAATCGATTGATGAGTGTTGTTTTACTTAAATCATAGAGTGTTGAGTGAAATTAATATCCGATGTGAGGCTTGGACTAAAAAATAACTATATTACACTTTATTCTCTTTTGATTGAACTTGTTAATTCCTCATGTCATGAATTTAATGTTGTAGGATGACTTAGTATAAGTTGTAGTTATTATTGCTATCAATGTGTTATTGCTTATATTCATTACGTCTTTTTCTAGGTGAAAATTTCTCCTCTAGGTTTATGATTTTCGTTGCTCGGGGACGAGCAACACTTTAAGTTTGGGGGGTTGATCGTCGTTATTTTCACCTAAATTTTAGTATCTTTTTATGTCCTATTTCGTAGTATTTTATCCATATTTCATGTGTTATTTAGTTGTGTTATGGGTTTACATGGAAATGTGTGTGAATGAGCTTAAACGTATGTAAAAGAGGTGAAAACAAAGCAAAAATAGAATGGAAGCTGAAACGAGCAAGAAACGGGGCCGACGGGACCCACCTCGAGTTGCAAGGTGCAAATCGACTTGCAACTCGAGTTGAGAGAAGGTCGAGTTAGGGTCCAAAAATCATCCAGAGAGCTTACTCGAGTTGCAAGGTCCTACTCGACTTGCAACTCGAGTCGAGCTAGGAGCAGGGCAGCGACCAAAAATTGTACAGTGAGCTAACTCGACTTGCAAGCTGCAACTCGAGTTGCTAGCTTGAGTCGAGCTGTCTTCCGTGAGATTTTCAGTTTCAAAGCCTCGCAACACGACCGAACAGGTGGGTGCACGACTTGCCAATACGAGTTGAGCTGGATTAACTCGAGTTACACTCCATGTAACTCGACTCGAGTTGCAACTCGAGTTGTATGTTTTTGGGCCAAAAATCTAGATTTTCACCTGTCAATGTGTGTAAGTGTGTGTAAAAAGCCCATTTGATGTTAAATTCGTGGCCAAACTTGAAGAGGGTATAAATAGCCTTCAACATTTCGAAGGAGATTGGATATTCCACACAAGGGTTTCACTTCTACACCTAGATCACACACTATTTCCTCCATTTCACACCATCATCTTCATTCATTCTTCATTCATCCATCTACACTTGATCTCCTCCATCAAATCCACCATCCAAGTGATCAAGGAAGCAAGGGAGAGTGAAGATTACAAGAAGAAGAAGGAGAAACTCCATTGAAGGACTTCAAAGGGGGAATTTAATTCTAATTTTTGTGAACTTCTTTATAGTTTTGTCATGGGATTTGTAGATACAATTGTCTATGTTGTTTTCTCTGTGACTATGATAGGCTAATCTCCTTTGTGAGATTAGCTCCATGATTGGTGTTGGATAATTTAGTTTTTATACAAATTGATTTTAATCTTGAATGAGCTTTGTATTATTTCTATCATTGATTGTTAATTTCTTGATGTGTATGATTGATTTGTGTGATTAATTGTCATGGACATTTGATTAGATTGGTAGATCAATTATATATTTAAGATAGTTCATTGAATCATTTCATAATACACTTCATGTGCATTAATTTAGAATGAGATAGGTATATCCTTCTAGATTTGGAACCATTTGATAGAACATTGATTAGCTTAATCGAGAGATTAGTTGATTAGATGAGAAGACCCAAGCCATTAGTGAATTCATAGTACCTTAAAACGAAATATTGCCTATGATTTAGTACCTAATTAGGGAACTCGTAGAGTAATTAGTACCTATTGGGAGGTGTTCGCTATGGTCTCGATTCTTTGTGCTTTTGGGAGCCTTATTGAGGGCCTACATTCTATCCATCTTGGTAGAAAGTTTAGGTGGAATTAGTGATCACTCATATGCTATGTCCATGATAGATTATGATCAATTTACATGATTACTTTGTTATCTATGCCATGATTGTTGCTAATCTCATCCTTGCATCATTGGAACCCAATTATCTTGCATTCATTTATTTCTTATTTCTTGCATTAGTTTAATTGCATTCATTTGCATCTTTTCCTCTTTTTCGATCGTCCTTATAAAATCACGATAAACTTGAGATCGCTTAAAATCTAGTACCTTCCTCCATGTGGTTCGATAAATTCTTTAATTGGTTATCCCAACTACAAACGACAAATCAAACACCAAAATATAACAAGAGGTCCGAAAGCACGAAGGTTCCCAACTGTAATGAGAATTTGTAAAGAAAGTAAATTGCTAGATTTACTTCACTAATTAGAAAACAAACCTCTCTTATAGTTCAATTGAAATTCACTTATTCATGTACCAAAACAATTTTAACATCAATTCTTTATTAAGTAGATTGTGTCTTATATTAAATTACCGATCATATATAGTGTTATGTGTTAAGTTAAAACACGTAAACAACTCACTTAATATTAAATAATAAAAAATAGATTCAATATTTAACTTAATCTTTTTAGATCTAGAAATAGATGTTTAGAGCCTCGCATAGTGATAAATGATAATGTTACCAAACATAAATAAATATAAAATAACAAAAAAAATAAATTACCTTACACCTTTGAATCTTTATTAAAAATAACAAATCACATATCATCAAACTTTAACAAATATAATAAATGATCCTCCAATGAAGTTGTAAAATTACTAACAAAACTTCATAATATAAGATATTAAAGTGTAAGTAGAAAAAATACAGAGAGAAGTTATATATATATATATATATATATATATATATATATATATATATATATAAAGTAAAAATAAATTATAAGTCACCATGAGATGCGACAATGTACTTGTGATTCCCTCGTGGCAGTACTGAATCCTACAAAAAAAGAGTAGAATGTGAGTGACAATGTATTTTTATGTGGGAAATAATATATTCCACCTGTCCCAATTGAATGCACCAAAATAATTGTATTTTTAGTCACAATATACTGTGTACGTGAACCCTCTTGATTTACTTAGTCATAATAATATTAATGAAAAGTGATAAAAATTTTAATAAAAAGTGATAATTAATTAATCAAACGTAAAACTATGTCACCATGAGATGGTTTCACGCAAGTATTGCTTTAACTTTTTTTTTTTAAATTAAACATATTAATACCTGGTATCGATATTTTCGATATATCCTCGATATTTTGTCGATATTGTATCGATTTTCTCGATATATCTCAATACCTGGAAAAATTTAAACTGTGGCAATTCAATATCAATGTTGCTACCGATATTTTCCTATATATCCTCGATATTAGAAAAGAAATATCTTTTCTCCCATATCGATATCGGTACTTTAAAAAATGGATATATCGGGATATTTTCGTCCTTGCATCTATCAAAGGAGAAATGTAAAAATTGAAATGAGACGTAAAAATTAGAAATATATAAAAATTATTCCACGTTGTTTTAAAAAAATGTATAAATTAGAAATATGTAAAAATTGTAACACTTAACAAGCTTCACTTTATTGTTCCATATTTTTTTAGAAAAGTAATATTTTTTTACCAATTTTATTGACTTTTGAATGGTATTTTAATATTTTTAGTAGGAGAAAGGACTATCAAATTTAAGTTCGTGATGGGTAATGTATTAGATGGCTTCTAGTTGCTGCACCCGCACTTCCTCTATTTGGGCCTTCTTCTAGTAAGCCTAGGGCTGAAAAAAATACCAAAATTTCGGTATACCGCACTTACCATATCGAAAAATACAAAACTTATCAAAATTTTAGGTATACTGAAATTTTTGGTAAGGTAGGATACCTTATTGAATTTTTTGATACGGTAAAGGTATGCAAAATTTTAAAACCATGGTATTTTGGTATATACTGAAATACTGTAAATTATTTTGGTAAGTTATATATACTTAAAATAAATTCTAATATTTTAAACTATTGACCCATCATTGAATTTAGTAAAATTTTGGAGAACATACGTGTAAGCACTATAGGATTTATTATTTTAAATTTAGAGTATAATTGTAATTATTTTAATTTTAATTTTAATCTAAGAGTGTGTATTAATTTTTAATTAATTAATTTAGAACTTAATCGTTATCACGTACACCAATCACTCATTAGGATTAAACTCTTACTTTTATTAAGTTTTATTAATGTTTTTAAATTTGAACGTTTCAATGCTTATATTTACTTTTTGCACGTTGATTAATGAGTATAGTATTTTACTCCCTCCGTCCATCCCCAACCTATCCATTTATTTTTTGCTCGCGAATTAAGGAAAATTATTATTTAATGTGTAGTGGATAATTGTATTAGTGGGGTGTGTAGGTCCCATATTTTAATTGTATTAGTGGGTGGGTGGATCTCATGTGTCTAAAAGTAGAAATGGATTGATTAAGAGTGGACGGCCCAAAATGGTAAAATTGATAGATTGACAGTGAACAGAGGGAGTAATAGATAGTTGGTAGAAATATATAATATTTAATGTAAAGTGTGTAGGTGTATTAGTATTGAATGTGGATCCATTGGTGATATATCAATTTTTAGATGGGTCCCGTAAAAAGGAAAACGTAAAGATTAAAATGGAACTCTCAAATAGAAATATGTAAATATTGAAGTGGGACGGAGAAAGTACTTAAATATCGGTAAGAAAAAGGTATACCATTTTCTTCTACCGAAGTTTCGGTATACTAAACTACGGTATACCGAAACTTTCGGTATGGTAAAGGTATAATTTTTTTAATACTGATATTTTAGGTATGATATATGGTATAACTCAAAAATTTTGGTATACTATACCGCCTATCCCCGTACGCCTCTAATATTGTGTTGGCACCCGATATGAGTTGTTCAGCGACCAGGGTGCGATGAACATTAGGGGTTGCAGGTCTTTTCCCAAAAGGGGCCGAGATACCAAAGTTCAAATGGATCCCAAGAGGCAGAGCCTATCTCGGCTCAGTCAGCAATAGAAACCTGCAAAGAAAAGTTAAAGCATTTCTGATGCTCACCAGGGCCGCGCTTCCTATCTCATGTGGCTCCATACTGTAAATCCAGTTTGTCAGTGCTGGATTTCACTAACAAGTGGGAATGAGTCCTCCCTCGAAAATGCTTCGCTCCAGCATCATGGCAGCTCAGGTTTCGAAAATGGCACGCAACCTGAAGAGGTCACTTAGCTCATCAAGCGGCCTCTCGGGATTAGTAGCCTCTACGTCAAACTAAACCCTTTTGTCACCCTTACGATCATCATTGTGCCTGAAGGAATGAGGGAACCTATGGTACGATTGAGAAGGGCTTGGTGCAGGCCTTATTGGCTCGGTCCTTGTGGCAGAAAGTCTCTCAGAGACCTAGGAGATTCATGGACTGGTTGCCGCCTCGGTAACTCTTCGACCAGAGGAGCTACTTCAGGTTGACTGGCTGGTGGTATAATTGATCAAACTCCCTAAGAAGAAAAGCACTCATCAAGGGCTATGTCCCACGCTGTGAAATCATTACTTACCCTTCCGTGAGAGCTTACCCGAGAGGAAATGGTATGATCTACCATCAGCCCGGCCACGAGGAGGTTTTCGTTGGTCAAGAGAGGATGGATGTCTAGTAGGAGCGCCACTGGGAGATCCTATCATACACAGGCACAACGTGGAAGCTCAACGAAAGCTCCTCTTCAGTAGGAAGTACTGGAGCAATTCAGCGATAAAAAATTAGTCGAAAATAATGACACAAAAGAAATTTAATGAAGAGTTGATAGCATGCTTACAGTGTCTAGTAGATGGAAGGTACAAGAAACATGTAGCCTGTAGGAAGTTTCCAAGATGATCATGGCTCTCAAATCCAGCAACCCAGAGCTATTGTCGCCTCTAATGGTGGCCGCCTAAATTGTTTCGGCTAAAGATGGGATGGG
Source organism: Pogostemon cablin (assembly GCA_023678885.1). Classification (NCBI taxonomy): domain Eukaryota; kingdom Viridiplantae; phylum Streptophyta; class Magnoliopsida; order Lamiales; family Lamiaceae; genus Pogostemon; species Pogostemon cablin. The sequence continues at coordinate 14,931,868 of CM042969.1, read as the reverse complement.
TGCCGCGCTGCACATGCAAATAATAGTGACCACGGCAGCTAGGGTCACGTACAAAGCGGAACATATATTAATATCATGAACAGAATGAAATGGGCACCTATTCTCGTGAAGAAGAATGAGAAATCTGAAAAGACTAGCCCTAACAGAAGGGATGAGTTGCATAGGCGCCAAACCCCAAGCTATCAAAATTCGAGAGACAATCGAAATAAGAGGCAGTCGGATGCACACAGAGAACATTCCCATGCTGAACGCAGCGTAACCAGGATCACCTGAGAATTTGGAGAAAGCACAAGTCCACTCAGTGTAGAAGATGATGTATTTATAGGGACAAAGCTGAAGTTGCCGCTCTCTCCATGAATTCGAAATGACATCAGTAGCGTGAATTCAGCAGTTCAGATAGAGACACATGGAGACCATTCATGCCTCAATTGGAAATGGAAAAGACATGATTTGATAGTTATTAGATAAAAGGACGGAGAAAAAATTAAAAAATACAATCGCGTTAATTACAGCTAGAAAGGACTGCTCATGCATCATTACCATAAGAAGAGAGAAAAAAATACAAGGATCGAGGTGTCTAACAACAAAAGAGAAAATGCACAAGCATGATCTGCATGCCTCCCGGAGGAGTAGAAAGAGGCAAAGTAGCTCCCCTAATTCTTATTGCGGAAGAAAAAGCCACGGAGGCTTAAGACCTGACAAGGTCCGATCGAGGGAGTGTTGGGAAGAACTCAAACACCGTCCCTAAAGGGATCAAGTTCATTCCCTCAGTCTCTCAATCTGTATTATGGGAGAGTGATGAGGTGGATATTCTTGACCTCAAACCTTTATGGAATCCCTCGAGCTACACTGGGTTAGAGGTGCCACCTGCCATACGACATTCATGAGTGAAAGCCTTAGTTAACCAAACGATGATAGCAATTTTCCTCTCATCATCCACGACGTTTGTCAATTCAACATGGTAGGTATTCTGGAGCCTTTTAAATTTGAAATCCTTCTCGGCAATCTCCTGCTAAGCCACGATGAGCGAACTTTTGACATTGTCTAACTCCTGCGAGAGCGAGACATACCTCCCTACAGCTAATCTTGAAGCTTCTCATATATGAGCTGATTCATCTCGCTCGCCTTGCAAATCAGTGATAACCCACTAAGTAACCTCTTCCTAAGCAGTCAATGCTCTTTGCAGCCATATCAACTCCTCCTCGCATTGCTGGTTCTAGCCTGAAATATCGGTCATAATCTCGAGCCGACTGGAGCAACTAACCTTGTACCTATCCCAAATAATCTAAGGACCAAGACTGATAACCTACAATGGTTAACACTAGGTCGATGGCATTAACGCTGTCGATCACATCCCCTTCTTCGCAAGTGAAGGAGCTAAGGATGGCTTCCATGGCTCTATGTAGGTACAGATGTAACTCAACAGATGTAAGCTTGAAAGGGCCAGTTGATTATGGTTAATTTCATCTAGTTTTTAGTGTCTTTTTATGTTTATTTTCGGTTTGTTTTATCCGTATTTTGAATCATTATTAGTCATGTTATGTGTTTCTTGGAATTTGTGTGTGAATGAACTTATAAATAATGAATCAGGTAAAAAACAAAACAAAAATGGAGTCGAGAGAAAGAAAGGAAAAACAACACAACACTGTCGGCCGTGTCGCAAACACGGGCCGTGTCGCGTACACGGGCCGTGCTCCTCACACGGGCCTGTGTCGTTAGCCGTGCGCGGAAGCCAGATAGCACAACACGGCCACCCCTGTGACCGTGTGCGGCGCACGAGCCGTGCGCTGCTTGAAGCGTGCGTTGACCAGAAACCCTAAACACGACTCGGGCCGAGCAGCAGCGCACGAGCCGTGTAGGTGTTAATTTTGCTGAAAAATCCAAATTCCTTCTAGAAGGCCCATGGGAGTATAAATACCTCTCCATTCAACATTTTGATGATCACCACTACGAAATTGAGCTGCCACACACACCTCACACACAATTCTCATCATATTACACCTTTTCTTCATCCATTCATCATCTATCATCATCCTTTCATCAATCCACCATCATTTCATCTTCAAATCAAGTGAAGAAGCAAGGAAGATTGGGTGATCACCGAAGGAAGAAGGGAGATTCAATTGGATCCATTTCCAAGGGAGTTTTCATTCCAATTTTGTGTTAATCCTTTAGTTTACCATGATTTGTAAGAACTCTAATGTCTATGTTATGGATCTTATGAAGATTGTAGGCTAATCTCCCTTGTGAGATTAGCAACATGAAGGTTGTTGGTTAATTTGTGGATCTATGTAATTAAATTCATATGTTGATGGGGATATTTGATTTTCTATCATTGGTGCTTATATATCTTGAGATCTATGATGTTTTGTGTGTTTGATTGTTCTAATTATATGATTAGATTGAGAAATCAATTATGTGCTTAGGATAGTCAAGTGAATCATTTCATCAAACACCTCATGTGCATTATAAATTGTAAAGTGATTGAGAAGTCCTTTATTATTTAGAACCCTTTGATAGAACATGTGATTAGTTAGATTGAGAAGTCAATTAATTATATGAAGGGATTCTTTAATTGAACTTAGTACCTAGTTGGAATAGTTTAATTGAGAACCAACCTTTGAGCTATTTTGAGATTGTGCAAATGATCTACATCCTATTCATTTCGAGAGGAAGTTTAGGTGGTATATGTGTTGGCCCTTAGTCTTAACCCTTGATACATATGAGTTTAATGCATGAGTCCATAAGTTACCACTTCATTAGTGTTGTTAATCTCACTTCTACTCAATTTGGAAAACCACTCATTCATCATTTTAATCTTGTCTGTTGATAATTGCTTGTCTACTTTCATTGGTCTTCATTTAATTACTTGTTTAATCAACCATCCATCTATGATTCGTTTCTATAAAATTGTGATAAACGTGATCTCGCTTAAGTGCTAGCATCGACCTCCCTGTGGTTCGATAAATTCTTGAATTGGTCAACCCGACTATAAGTTATGGCTAATCAAATGGCGCTGTTGCCGAGGAGGTAACGGTTGCTAGTAGCTTAAAGAAGGAACGTTTAGAGCGATCTTACTAGAGAAATTTTTTTCTTGTATTTATTATTTGTCTTTGCTTTGAAAATCTTGTTCTAATTTCTTTTATTTTGAAGGTGTATGCAAACAAGATCAAAAGGGGAACAAGTTGAACCTATTGACTTAGAAATTGAACACACTTTTCGAAGAAGAAGAAATGAGAACAATACCAAAAAGAGTGATCACATGGAAAACAATCAAGATGAACGTGGCAATGTTAGGAATGATGGAGGCGGAATGCAAAATTTGCAAGATCAAGCCAATGCCAATCTTCCTCAACAAGCTTATCAACAATTTGGGGAGTTTAATAATCAAGCTTTAATTCAACAAATGGTGCAACAAGCTATGATTCAACAAGGGTTTCAACAAGCTTACGCTCCTCCACAACAAGCATATGTACCACCACCTCCGGTGCAACATGGAGTTCACAATGATCAAAGAGTAATCCGGGATTTCTTCATGCCAAGGGCGATTCCACAAATGATAGGACCACCAATTCATGCCAACAACGTTGAATTTAAAATGGGCTTGATTTCATTGGTGAGAGAGCAACAATTTAGTGGAGCTCCGAATGAAGATCCTAATGCTCATCTAGCTCAATTCGTTGAGATTTCTAACACCGTGAAGATGAATGGGGTGAGCGAGGATTGCATCAAAATGAGGTTATTTCCATTTTCTTTGAGAGATAGAGCTCGAACATGGCTATCCACTCTTACTCCCGGAACGTGCAAAACATGGGACGAACTTGCACAAATGTTCTTGAACAAATATTTCCCACCTTCCAAGACACTTCAAATGAAGAGCTTGATTACTCAATTCAAGCAATTGCCTCAAGAAAGCTTTTACGAAGCATGGGAAAGATTTAAGGAAATGCTACGCAAGTGTCCTCAACATGGATTTCCGGAAAATCAACAAGTGGGGTTTTTCTACCAAGGTTTGGTAAATGGTCAAAGAGTGCTTGTTGATGCTTCGGCAGGAGGATCCGTACTTGGAGTAACTCCGGAAAGGGCTATTCGAATTTTTGATGAAATTGCTACAAATGTCTACCAATGGCCATCGGAGAGGGTTAGTGGATGCTATGGGTTTGAGAGCTATGATAAAGGGCAACAGTTTAGTGTGAAGAGTGTGAATATTGAGCCACAAACGCCAAGCATGGAAATGATAGTCGCGGAGGTAATGAAGCAAATGAGTTTGAACAAAGGAGTTACTAATCAAGAAGTTAATATGGTTGATAGCCGAATGGATCAAAGTGTGCTTCCTCCAAATGGTGTTAGTGGGGAACAATGGGCTACAACAATGCCACGTGTGGAGGATGTGCAATACATGCAAGGAAGAAACTACCAAGGTAATTATCAAAACAATTACCAAGGTAGTTTCAACCAAAATCAAGGAAGTTATCCACAAAGGCAAGGAGGATTCAATGGTCAAAGTAGTGGAAGCTCATACCCACAACAACAACAAAGGCAAGGAGGTTTCACTAGCCAAGGAAGTGGAAGCTCTTACCCACAACAACAAAGGAGGCAAGATAATTTCTCTTATGCAAACCCAAGTAATGCAGTTGCCTATCCTCCGGGGTATCATCCGGGAGCTAAAGCGCCAAATAATGAAGGGAAGGCGACTACCGAAGAACTTCTTGAAAAGTTGATTGCTTCCAACAAAACTCAGATGAAGTGAATGAAAGAAGACTCAAAGCTATTGAGGAAAATAATGAAAGAAGATTCAAAAATATTGAGGAAAATAGTGATAGAAGACTCAAAGCTTTGGAGTATTCGTTTGGTCAAATGGCTAGTTCAATGAGTGCGAACGAGAAAGGGAAATTTCCTTCCACCACCATTGTAAACCCAAAGGAACAATGCAAAGCAATTACCTTGAGGAGTGGAACCAATTATGATGGACCTTCTATGCCAATGGAAGATGATAAGGTGGAAGAGAATGAGGTGGAGAAAACCTTGGTTGAAGAAGAATTAGACGTTGAAAGTGAAGTTGAGGCTAAAATGAATGAGGAACCGGAATTGATTGATAACAAGATTGTTGAAAAGAAATGGGAAAGAACCAAGGCAATGAAAAAGAAGGAGGAGGAAATTGAAGTGGAAAGGGATAGTTGGGGAATTCCAAAAACACAAGTACCTATTCCTTTTCCACATCGATTTTTGAAGAAGGGCTTGGATGAAAAGTTTGCAAAGTTTTTGGAAATTTTCAAGAAAATTCACATTAATATACCCTTTGCGGATGCCTAGAGACAAATGCCCCATTATGCTAAATTTTTTAAGGACATCATGTCAAGAAAGAGGAGCTTGGTGGAGAATGAAACAGTCAACTTAACGGAGGAATGTAGTGCAATAATTCAAAGGAAGTTGCCTCCAAAGCTCAAAGATACGGGGAGTTTTGTTATTACATGTGAAATGGGCAAGAGTGAAGTTCATAAAACTCTTTGTGATCTTGGGGCAAGTATCAACTTGATGCCTATGTCCATTTTCAAGAAACTTGGTATAGGGGAAGTGAAACCTACATCCGTTACATTGCAACTAGCGGATAGGTCTTTAACTTATCCTAGAGGAATAGTGGAGGATGTGTTAGTTAAAGTGGGAAAGTTTATATTCCCGGTTGATTTTGTAGTGCTTGATATGGACGAGGATGCAAATGTTCCATTGATTTTGGGGCGTCCATTTTTAGCCACGGGAAGAGCTTTAATTGATGTACAAAGAGGGGAGTTGAAGTTGAGAGTAAATGAGGAGGAGGTTGATTAGAGCTATTTTCACCTAGATTTTAGTGTCTTTTTATATATATTTTCGTATTATTTTATCCGTATTTTATATGTTATTTGGTTGTGTTTTGTATTTTTATTGAAACGAGGGAGAACGAGCCAAAACAGTGAAGAAATGCAGGAGCCAGCACACGAGCCGTGTAGCCAACACGGCCCTGTAAGAGTTGGCCGTGTGGCGACATCTAGTCACTCAACACGGGCAACTTCAGGTCGTGTCCAGTTGCACGAGTCGAGTCGGGAGCACGAGCCGTGTCGCCAACACGGCCCTGTAAGAAGGTGGCCGTGTGGCGACATCAGAAGAGCCAACACGACCACACCTGTGCCGTGTTACAACACACGACTCGTGTTGCAGCACACGAGCCGTGTTGCGTAACACGGCCCTGTAAGGCGAGACCGTACGGCAGCATCAGAAGACACAACACGGCCACCCCGTGGCCGTGTTACAGAGCACGACTCGTGTTGGGTATTTTCCTGCAGAAATTTCCAGATCCTTCTAGAAGCCTCCAAAGGGGTATAAATACCCCTTTATTCAACAATTGGCGAAAAAAATCCGAAATCCTATCATCTACACACACTTCACACACCATTTCTTCCATTTCCCACCATCATCTGCATCCACCTTCATCCATTTTGATCCATCTTCATCATCTCCATTAATTCTCCATCAAAACTTCATCCCTTCCATTGGGTGTGAGAGATCTCAAGGAATCAAGAGCTAGAGGTGGAGATCAAGAAGAATAGAAGATTCTCTTCAAGAAATTGATAGGGAAGAATCCATTCATTTTGTATTTCTTTAGATCTTAGACTATGGGTAATTGTAATGAATCATTTAATTGTTTTGTTACTTTTACTATGATAGGCTAATCCCTCTAGTGGGATTAGGAACATGAAGAGCATATTAGATTTATATTATCATGTGGATTAAATTGGTTTTTGATTTAATTGATGTTGATTTCTATTCATGGAGTTTAATTGTCTTGATGTTGTGATGGCATGGTTTGTTATTCATGAATGTTTATTGGTTTAATGGATTGTTGATCAATGGATTATTCGTGGTAATTAAATGCTATCATGATCTTCATGTATGTATTGCTTGGAGTGAGACGGAAACGACCCTCTATAGTATTAGGAAGGCATGAATAGACATTGAGTTTGGGTTTGACCGAAAGGATATTTGAATTCAATGAGGGGAACCAATCCATTCGTTGGCCTTAGTACACAAAAAGGGAGAGTTTAGTCTAACTAGTACCTAGATGGAAGGGGTTAATGTTGGGCTTTGATCTTAAGTGCTTTTGGGAGTCCAAAATGGATCAACAACCTTTGTAACCCGAAAGGGAGCTTAGGATACAATCGTGATCACCCTTAGTCTACATCAATTGAGTTGAATTCCGTTTGCATGATAATATGAATTGAGTGTGCTTGGATGTTTCTAATCCCATGTTTTTCCATACTTGAACTTAAGCACCCATTTTCTATTCTTGTCATTCTACTTATTTGATATTGTTATTTACTTGTTACTTGTTTTAGTTGTTAATCAATCTCAAAACCCCCGATCATCTTTACAAAAACAACAATGAACATGAGCTCACGTATTTTGCTAGTACGAATATAACTCCTTATTGGATTGATAATTTTTCTTGGGATATAATACTACAACGATCGAGTATTCTTGCTCGTGAGTGCTAAAAATAGGCAAACAAGAAAATGGCGCCGTTGCCAAAGGGGAGTTTGACGGACTAGTCGAGTACTGTGTTATTGTTTTAGTTGTTCTTGATAAGGATTCTTTTTATTTTCTTTTATTTATTATTTGTGTTTGTGGTCTCACTCTTGGCTTTTTCGTAGGTGTTTTATGATCACAAGATCAAAGGGAAATCAATCGATCATTCCTTTGAATTTGGAGATTGAAAGGACCACACGACAAAGGAAGCGAGAGAGGCGTAAAGCTAGAAAAGAAAAAAATATGGAGAATCAACGTGGAGAGAATGTTAATTATGACCCACCCCAAGATCCGTTACAAGATCAAAGGGGGGTACAAGAAGGAGTGCAAGAGAATCAAGCGGAGATAATGAGGAATTTCTTTGCTCAAAATCAAGAATATATGCAATTGCTTGCCAATCAAGAGGCTCAAAGGATACTCCAACAACAAGAGACACAACCACATGTTCGTAGAAATGTCCAAGAGATGGTTAATATGTTCAATAACCAAGCAATGCAAGGAAATGTGCAAATACCTCAAGAGAGGCCAAGGCCTAGAGCAATCCGGGATTACTTCCAACCGAGAGCCGTACACAATATGGTTCCTCCGGTTCAAGCCAACAATTTAGAAATCAAGACCGGATTGATCAACATGGTCAAAGAAAATCAGTTTGGGGGAGGTCCTCTTGAGGATCCAAACATGCATCTAGCTAGCTTCTTGGAGGTTGCAAATACCATTAAGATGAATGGAGTATCGGAAGATGCTATTCGGATGAGGTTGTTCTCTTTCTCTTTAAAAAACAAGGCTAAGGCATGGTATAATGCAATTCCTTTGGGAAGTTGTAACACATGGGAAGATCTTGAGCAAAGGTTCCTAAACAAGTACTTTCCTCCTTCAAAGACACTCCAATTGAAGAGCCTTATCACTCAGTTTAAGCAAATTCCGGATGAAAGCTTTTATGAAGCATGGGAACGCTACAAGGAGATGCTAAGAAAGTGCCCTCAACATGACTTTCATGAGAATCAACAAGTGGCTTTCTTCTATCAAGGGTTGAGCCAACAGCATCGGATGCATGTAGATGCCTCATCCGGAGGATCTATATTCGGAGTGGATGCGATGAAAGCTATGGAAATTTTTGAAGACATTGCGATGAATGCTTATCAATGGCCGTCCGAGAGGATATTGGGAGGTTATGCATACGGAAAGGTGGCTCAAGTGGAAAGTGTGCATAAAGTGAAGAGCGATGTGTTTCAAGGCCAAGGCATGAAAGAATTTAATGAAAGCATCAATGCTTTAACTAAGCAATTGAATTTGATCACTCAAGGAGTGAGTCAAGGGGGAAGCACAAGTGCCATTGTGAATGATGAGAGCCTTGTTATGCAAAATGTAGAGGATGTTGCCTATTTAGATGGGAGAAATTACCAAGGAAATTTTCAACGTCAAGGGAATTTTCAAGGTAACTATCCTTCCAACCAAGGTAATTATCAAGGAGGATATCAAGGGCAAGCTCGGGGAAGCAATTTCAATCAATCAAGTGGAAATTATCAAGCTCCAAGGAAGCATGAAAATCTTTCTTACTCTAATCCTCAAGCCACCGTGTCATTTCCTCCGGGATTCGATCCAAGTGCCAAACCATTGAATGGAGAAGGTAAGTCATCATTGGAAGAGACATTACTAGCATTCATGAAAGATACAAGGGGTTATATGGAAAAGAGAGATGCTAAGTTTGAAGCTAGAATGTATGAAAATGAAAAGAAATCCGACAATAGGATGAGAGCATTTGAGCATCAAATGGGGCAAATTGCTTCCTCCGTTGGATCTCAACACCAACAAGGAAAGTTTCCCTCTACCACGGTAACTAATCCTAAGGAGCAATGTTTGTATGTTACCGTGTGCAACATGGAAAGTAAGGTGGAGAAAGGGTTGGTGGAAACAACAAACATTGTTTCTAAGGTTGAAGAAGTAGTTGGTGATAAAGTGGTGTCAAAAATTGAGGAGGACATTGGCGTTGATGAAGATTGGTCTTTGGATGATGAGATGATAATTGGTGAATTTTTGTCTTTGTTGGATGAGGAAAGTAAGTGTGATGGAGAGATAATGTTGAAACAAGATCATGACATTGTTGAGGTTCATGCTTCATTAAAGGTGGAAGACCCCGGTAAATTCGTTCTTACTTGTAAAATTGGAAATGGGGAAAACTTTAATGCTATATGTGATCTTGGTTCGAGCATTAATGTAATGCCTTTGGAGATTTTTGAGAAACTTGGCATTGGGAGGTTAAAGGAAACGGATGTGGAAATCGGAATAATGGATGGTTCAATGATAAAGCCCCATGGAGTTGTGGAGGATACGCTTGTGCAAATAGAGGATTTTGTATTTCCGGTGGATTTTATGATAGTTGAGAAGCAAGCGGATCCTTGGATTCCATTAATTTTTGGAAGGCCGCTTTTGGCAACCGCAAAAGCAAAATTTGATATGGATAAGAAGGAACTCACACTCCGATCACAGGAAAGAGAATTGGTGTTATCAAGCAAGAATTTAATAGGGCGAAATCTTCATTTGAAGCCACCCATTAAGCCTCCGGATATTCGAGATGAAGTGGTAAGTGCGATTTTAAAAGATGAAGAATTAACTAACTTTATGCTTGAAATTGCAGGAAATTTCTCTTCAAAAAGAAATACGCTTGGGGGAGATCCACATGTTGATTTGAAGATTGATAAAGGGCCTCCGGGATTTAAGAATGTGAGGAAAAGAGGAAACGAGGTGAGTTCAAGTGTTAAAGGAGCACGAAGTGTGGATAAAAAGGTTGTTAAAGAGATGTTTAAAGTGAAGATGCGGCCCGATGGGGTCTTGGATTTCTCCGACTGTTAAGAGCTTACATTCGTCCGGCTTGAAGACGTTAAACTTAGCGCTAAATGGGAGGCAACCCATTCTTTTTATCTTTTGTTGTTTGTTGTTTTGGCCTTGTAGGTTGATTGTGCTCATGGAGAAAAATGCACATTGAAGAAAAGAGAAATGCTTCATGGATTCAAGTTGACATGTTCCACCATTTGTTGCAAACTTAATTCGTGACTCTTGTCTCGAGTTAAGTTTGGGGGGTGATAGTGCGTGGTGGATTTAGCTTGAGTCGTATGGATGCGGTTACTTCTCAACAAGAAGATCATCAATGGAAACTACAAGGGTAAGTCTCACCACTTTTTGCAAACTTAAGTCTCAACTCTTGTTTCGATTTAAGTTTGGGGGGAGAGTGTGTGGTGTGACTCACCACTTGAGTATGATGTATGATTCTTGTAAAACTTGGGTAAATTTTAAAATTTTTCTCTCATGAGTATTGGTTTGATTTTGGCATGATTGGTGGTGTTGAAGTGCATGATAGTCCATATTTATAATGAAATTGTTGAAATAATGGTGTTTGTTGAGTGCTTGAGCATGAATGAGAGGTATTGGAAGCAAGATGGAGCTTGGAGCTAACGCTTTCCTTACCAAATGCCTATTGAGGGAGTACTCTACACCTTATCATTTTATTACTTGAAATGAATTGATTTTGATTGTTGTGACTAGCATGCTACTTCATTTGTTATGTTTATGGGAGGTTTACTTTTGTAACTTAGGATTTCCTTTTCAATAAGGGTTGGGATGAATGTGTGCTTAATTTTCTTATGGATGATGGTGTTTTGTGTTTTTGTTGTGTCTTGTTTGTTGAGTCCTTATTTGTATGTTTTGTGTATCTTCATTCTTGTCTTGGGATGTTTGGTGGTTTGTTTAGGGATGTCGTGAGTCATTTTTGAATGTGAGTGATGATATGTTGTGGTGATAAGTGATGACAAATTATGATTAAGAATCTCTACACTTTCAAATTGTGACATGTTTTACTTAACTTGTTCAATTTTGAGATGAATGTGGTGTAATAAGTTCCTTAGGGTCCGAGCACAAGCTTGTGAGCATTTGAGCCTCAACCATGCATACATGGTATTTCTTCATGAGTGGATCGGTTGTGTTTGATAAGTTAGAACTTGCTCAAGGACTATAGGAACGAGCCCGATTAGTGGAGATTGGTGAAATGATCTAAGGCCATCCTTGTTATTATAGTCATTGTCATATATGTTCCCTACCATGAACATCATCCTTAGTTAACCACTTTGAGCCTATAAGCCTATTTCTTGTGAATTTAGCACATTTCAAGCCTTAATTACCCATTCAAGCTTATATATACCTTTGTGTGGGTGATTGAGGAGATGGTAGCTAGAAAGGATTGATTGATTAGCAAAAGAAGAAAAGGGAATGGTAAACAAGCAAAGAAAAGGATGAAAAGAGCAAAAGTAAAAAGGCACATGCAACCTCAAAGTAAGAAAGGAGCAAATCAACATCAAAATGCTCAAATAAACAAAATTCAAAGAAAGGAAATATGCATCAAAAGAAGTTCAATCTAAGGAAAGTTAATGAATAGTGCTTGAGATTGTAAAGATAAGAAAGGAAGAAAGAAAAGTGGAGAAGTTGAGGAAATTGGCCATCTCTTTGATTACTTACACTTGTTGAGTCACTCTTATCCATATACTTCTTACCCTACCAAAGAGCCTATCATTACATCCTAATTAAAGACCTTTTTGATCATTAATTGAAACTTTGGTGGTTTGTGAATATAGTCCGCGAGTAAGCTTATAGCGAGTCGAGCCAATCGATTAATGAGTGTGATTTACCCTATTTCAAAAGAGTGTTGAGAGACATCAATATCCATTGTGAGGCTTGGACTTAAAAGGAACTATATTACACTTTATTCTCTTTTGATTGAACTTGTTAATTTCTCATGTCATGATTTTAATGTTGTAGGATGACTTAACATAGGTTGTTGTTATTATTGCTAACGATGTGTTATTGCTTATATTCGTTTAGTCTTTTTCTAGGTGAAAATTTCTCCTTTTGATTTGTCATTTTCGTTGCTCGGGGACGAGCAACACCTTAAGTTTGGGGGGTTGATATATATATTTTAGCCAACACGGCCCTGTAAGAGTTGGCCGTGTGGCGACATCTAGTCACTCAACACGGGCAACTTCAGGTCGTGTCCAGTTGCACGAGTCGAGTCGGGAGCACGAGCCGTGTCGCCAACACGGCCCTGTAAGAAGGTGGCCGTGTGGCGACATCAGAAGAGCCAACACGACCACACCTGTGCCGTGTTACAACACACGACTCGTGTTGCAGCACACGAGCCGTGTTGCGTAACACGGCCCTGTAAGGCGAGACCGTGCGGCAGCATCAGAAGACACAACACGGCCACCCCGTGGCCGTGTTACAGAGCACGACTCGTGTTGGGTATTTTCCTGTAGAAATTTCCAGATCCTTCTAGAAGCCTCCAAAGGGGTATAAATACCCCTTTATTCAACAATTGGCGAAAAAAATCCGAAATCCTATCATCTACACACACTTCACACACCATTTCTTCCATTTCCCACCATCATCTGCATCCACCTTCATCCATTTTGATCCATCTTCATCATCTCCATTAATTCTCCATCAAAACTTCATCCCTTCCATTGGGTGTGAGAGATCTCAAGGAATCAAGAGCTAGAGGTGGAGATCAAGAAGAATAGAAGATTCTCTTCAAGAAATTGATAGGGAAGAATCCATTCATTTTGTATTTCTTTAGATCTTAGACTATGGGTAATTGTAATGAATCATTTAATTGTTTTGTTACTTTTACTATGATAGGCTAATCCCTCTAGTGGGATTAGGAACATGAAGAGCATATTAGATTTATATTATCATGTGGATTAAATTGGTTTTTGATTTAATTGATGTTGATTTCTATTCATGGAGTTTAATTGTCTTGATGTTGTGATGGCATGGTTTGTTATTCATGAATGTTTATTGGTTTAATGGATTGTTGATCAATGGATTATTTGTGGTAATTAAATGCTATCATGATCTTCATGTATGTATTGCTTGGAGTGAGACGGAAACGACCCTCTATAGTATTAGGAAGGCATGAATAGACATTGAGTTTGGGTTTGACCGAAAGGATATTTGAATTCAATGAGGGGAACCAATCCATTCGTTGGCCTTAGTACACAAAAAGGGAGAGTTTAGTCTAACTAGTACCTAGATGGAAGGGGTTAATGTTGGGCTTTGATCTTAAGTGCTTTTGGGAGTCCAAAATGGATCAACAACATTTGTAACCCGAAAGGGAGCTTAGGATACAATCGTGATCACCCTTAGTCTACATCAATTGAGTTGAATTCCGTTTGCATGATAATATGAATTGAGTGTGCTTGGATGTTTCTAATCCCATGTTTTTCCATACTTGAACTTAAGCACCCATTTTCTATTCTTGTCATTCTACTTATTTGATATTGTTATTTACTTGTTACTTGTTTTAGTTGTTAATCAATCTCAAAACCCCCGATCATCTTTACAAAAACAACAATGAACATGAGCTCACGTATTTTGCTAGTACGAATATAACTCCTTATTGGATTGATAATTTTTCTTGGGATATAATACTACAACGATCGAGTATTCTTGCTCGTGAGTGCTAAGAATAGGCAAACAGAGGTGGTGTTCTCTTTGAAGAGTGCTATGAGGTATCCACATGAGAAAGAAGAATGTAGAAGGATTGACATGATTGATGAAGTTGTTGAAGAGAACCTACCATTCATCTTAGCTAAAGATCCTCTTGAAATGAGCATAAGCCGTTCTTTTACTTTATCTTTAAACTCTAACCATTCTTTTCATTGTTTAGAAGATGAAGATATAAATGATTGTTTACATGAATTGAATGCTTGTAGGGAAATGCAAGAGGATGAAGCAAAGTTGGCATACTATGGAAAGAGGGAATATCTTCCATTAGAGGTTGAGAATGAAGAGTCAAAGGTCGATAAAGGAAAGGAAGAATTGAAGCCTCTACCCGATCACCTTAGGTATGCGTATTTGGGGGACAAGAAGACGTTTCCGGTAATTGTATCATCATCCCTTTCCCCTCTAGAACTTGATAAATTGTTGAGAGTACTTCGAAGTCATAAAAGTGCTATAGGGTGGAGTCTTGATGATTTAAAAGGGATAAGTCCTACCATTTGCATACATCACATTAGGTTGATTGATGAGAATAAATCATGTATACAACCTCAAAGGCGTTTGAATCCTATTATGAAAGAAGTTGTTAGGAAGGAAGTTTTAAAATGGTTGGATGCTAAAATTGTTTATGCCATTAGTGATAGTCCTCATGTAAGTCCTTTGCATGTTGTAGCTAAGAAAGGAGGGTTAACCATTGTTAAAACGGAATTTGATGAAGAACTTGCAACAAGGGTGAAAACGGGGTGGAGAGTTTGTTGTGACTATAGAAAGTTAAATGATAATACTCATAAGGATCATTTCCCTTTGTCTTTTATTGATCAAATGCTTGATAGGTTGGCAGGATACAAGTATTATTATTTTCTAGATGGTTACTCGGGGTACAACCAAATCATGATAGCCCCCGAGGATCAAGAGAAAACAACTTTTACTTGTCCGTATGGCACATTCGCTTTCTATAAATTGCCTTTTGGGTTATGCAATGCACCCGCCACCTTTCAACGTTGTATGATGGCTATTTTTGGAGGATTAATTGAAAATGTGATGGAAGTTTTTATGGATGATTTTTCCGTGTTTGGATCTTCATTTGATAAATGCTTAACTAATTTGTCCATGGTCTTGCAGCGATGTCAAGATACGAACCCAGTCTTGAATTGGGAAAAATGTCACTTTATGGTTCAAGAGGGTATCGTACTTGGACATCACATTTCAGAAAAAGGTTTGAGAGTTGATAGAGTGAAGGTTGTAGCCATTGAACATCTTCCCCCTCATAAAAATGAAAAAGGGGTTAGATCGTTTCTTGGTCACGCCGGATTCTATCGACGTTTTATAAAAAAATTTTCTAATATAGCCAAACCTTTGTGTAAATTACTTGAAAAAGATGTTCCATTTGAATTTAATGATGAATGTCTTGATGCTTTTAGGGTGTTAAAGGAAGCTTTGATTTCTTCACCAATCCTTGTCTCTCCCGATTGGAGCAAGCCTTTTGAACTCCATTGTGATGCAAGTGATAGTGCCTTGGGAGTAGTGCTTGGACAAGTGCAAGAGAAGAAATTTCGAGCTATCTATTATGCATCAAAGACGTTCAATGCCAATCAAAAGAATTACACCACAACGGAAAAGGAGTTTCTTTCCGTAGTCTATGCTTTTGAAAAATTTCGTCCATACTTAGTTGGCACGAAAACCATTGTCCACACGGATCATGCGGCCATTAGGTATTTGATGAGTAAAAAGGATGCTAAACCAAGACTAATTCGTTGGGTGCTTTTGTTGCAGGAGTTTGATGTGGAGATACGTGATAAGAAGGGAGTCGAAAATGTTATAGCCGACCACTTGTCACGATTGGAGAATGTTGATGAAAAAAGAACCATGGAGCTCATAAATGATATGTTTCCGGATGAAGAGATACTTCAAGTGTATTTTCACCGGATGTACACTTTGTGTGAGACTGAAAGACCGTGGTACGTGGATTTAGTAAACTACTTAGTGTGCGGTCTCAAGCCGGACTATCTCACCGAGTCAAAAAGGAAAAAGTTCTACCATGATGTTAAAGAATATTTGTGGGATGATCCTTTGTTGTTTAAGAATTGTCCGGATGGTATCATAAGGAGGTGTATTCCGGAGGAAGAAAAAGTAAGTGTCATGGAGATGTGCCATAGTTTACCAAGTGGAGGACACTTTGGGTTTCAAAAGACGGGAGCTAAGATCTTACAGTCGGGATTGTTTTGGCCAACATTGTTCAAGGATTGCAAAGAATACGTCAAAGGGTGTGATAGATGCCAAAGAATTGGAAGTATTGGACAAAGAGATGAGATGCCTATGAGGAACATCTTTGAAGTTGAAGTGTTTGATGTTTGGGGGATGGACTTCATGGGACCATTTCCGCCTTCCAATGGTTTTCTTTACATTTTGCTTGCGGTAAACTATGTGTCTAAATGGGTAGAAGCAATTCCTACAAGAACGAATGATGATCTAGTTGTCAAGGCTTTCTTGAAGAAGAACATTTTTGCAAGGTTTGGAGTACCAAAGGCGATCATTAGCGATCAAGGGACTCATTTCATCAACAAGACCATTGAGAAGCTTTTGATAGGCTATGGAATGAAGCACAAGGTGTCAACACCTTATCATCCGCAAACAAATGGTTTGACGGAAGTATCAAATAGGCAAGTGAAGCTTGTACTTGAGAAGACAGTCAAGGGGAATAGGAAGGATTGGTCTTCTAAGCTAGATGATGCGCTTTGGGCTTATCGAACGGCTTACAAGACCGCTCTTGGTTTTTCTCCGTATAAACTTGTCTATGGGAAAGCATGTCATCTTCCGGTTGAAATAGAACACAAGGCTTTATGGGCATTGAGGAAGTTGAATCTTGAGGAGAAAGAATCCGAAAAGAAAAGATGTCTTCAATTGATTGAGCTTGAAGAATTTCGTGAGGAAGCATATTCAAACTCACGAATTGTCAAGGAGAAGCTTAAAAGATGGCATGATGAAAGAATCAAAGCAAGGGAGTTTATATCGGGGGATAAAGTACTTTTATTCAATTCTAGATTGAAAATATTCCCCGAAAAGCTTCGTTCAAAATGGACCGGTCCATATGAGGTGATTGAAGTTAGAGAAGATGGATCTTTAATACTTGAAGGATCGGATGGGAATTCTTTTATTGTCAATGGTCATAGGGTTAAGCATTACCATTCTCCCTCTCAAAGGGAGTTGGTATATGTTGACACCTTCTTTTCTTGAGATCCGTATCCTTTTGTAGTTTAGGTTTGTACATAGTTTGTTTTGTTTTTTTTTAATATTTGGTCTTGCAGGTGGATGGTGCTCATGAGAGGAAGAAGTTTTACGATTACAAGATGTGATTCATAGGGTAAATATGGTATATCTTACCACTTTTTGCAAACTTACATCGAAATTCTAATTTCGAAATAAGTTTGGGGGGATATAGAGTGGTATGATATTACTTGTATATACACTTATATACACTTATATACACTTGTATCTTGTGCTTAAATTTCAAAATTTTCTCGTGAGTTTGGTATGTTTTGGTGTGTTTTTGGTTGTGTTTTAGTGTCATAATCCATCTATTTTAATGCAAATTGTTGAACTAATGATGAAAATGAGTTGTGAGCATGTTTAGGGAGCATGGGGAAGCATTGAATTGAGGAACAGGGGAATACACGACATGAGCCGAGTACAGCACACGGTCCTGTGTTGATTGGCCATGTGCTGCAACCTTCATACATAACTCGGCCACATTCAGGCCGAGTACAGAGCACGGGTCATGTCGCGTTTCCAAGCACGGGTCGTGTTCCGCACACGGGCCTGTGCGGTTGGCCGTGTGTAGACGCCAGCAAGCAGAACTCGGCCACACCTGTGGTCGTGTCCCACGCACGCCCCGTGTCGGAGCCAGAACACGAGCCGTGTAGCAGCGCACGGGGCGAGTCGTGTCTGAGTCAGTATTAAAACAGCCGAAAGCCATTTCATTCTCCACTCGCCCGTAATTTTCATTCAACTCCGAATCACCAATTTTCACCCCATTTTCATCCTAAAACACCGTTGTGTGGTAAGATTGTTGGATTTAAGGTTCTCCTTTTAAATTCCAAGCACAAAATCGTTCAATTCTTACTCCGAATCCAAGGTATGTCCTTTTGAACCCTAGTTTTCAATTGAAATGTTCATAGGTGTAAATTATTGTACGAAAATTGACACATACCCATGATTGTGAAACATGAATGTGCACATTTATATATTGGATTGTGATGGAGAAGAGTAGAAATTAGATGTTCATATTGGGTGTAATGGAGAAACTCTTGAATGTTAATTGATGAAGTTCATGAAATGGAATTGATTAATTGAAAATATTTATTTGTCATGAACATTGGTATGATATTGCTTAAATGAGTAATTGGACATATACTCTTGTAGAATTTTGTTGAAAATTGCATTGAAAAAGTGTGCCTACCAAGTGTTCGATGAAATGCCAAAGTGAGTTTGAGAAAAAAAAATTTTGCATGATACATGTAAGAAGATTTAAGTTGTTGTGAATTTTGCTTATGTTTTGAACATGACGTTTGAACAAATTTGTTTGTTCTAGTGTAAACTTGGAGTTGATTTGAAATTATTGAATCTTGTAGATGGCGGAAAGAAGGAGGTGAACACGTAATGAAGACTTCATCATTGTGGAGACCAATGCTGAGCTGTCTGATTTGGATGCCAAGCTTATGGAGGCTGGAATTCACCCGGATAATTTTGGTGTAGAATTTGAAGAAGGATGGGAGAAGTACTTTTTGAGGTGGCAATCGCTCTTTCCGAAGATAAGACCAACAAGGTTTCAAAACATTGAAACAATGACAGGATTGGGGATAAAGACAGACTTGAGAAGGATGTTCAGGTTGAGAAATATGGAGGAGTTCTTCGATAAAAGGCCTCCCACCTATCAAGCTTTGACAGCGGAGTTTTTGAGCACTCTTCAAGTGAAGAAGAACAGGAATGGGTATCCAATCTCCATCTCCTTCCAACTAAACAATCAATGGAGATCAAAAGTTCTTGTTGATACGTTGAATGGATACATGGGATGTCCATCCTTCCCGTTTCATAACCATTTTTATTCGGGAGGCGGATTCAACTAACAGAACTGGTGAAACAAATTGGTGAATGATAGAACGGAACTACCAGATTACATCCCCAGTGCCTCGAAAGGGACAGGCATTAGAAATCCGGTGATGAGATACCTCGAGAAGATAGTGTCAAACACAGTGTTGGGGAGGTATGAAGGAGGATTAGTCGGGGAAAAACAGTTGTATCTGATGTACTGTTTACACCATGAGCTTAATGTGAACATGGCTGCCTATTTTATATAACATGCTGAGAGGGTAGCCAAGAGGCAAGCATCCCAGGGAGTAATGATTGGAGGGATTGTGACAATGATAGCTGAAGGCCTCGGGATTAACCTAAGGGGCAGAGAAGATAGAATGACATCTGAGGGGCTCAACTATCAACAGCTTATGCGAATGGAGTTCCTAGCATTGGTAGGACAAACATATTGTTTGAGACAAGAAAAAGGAGCTCCATTCCCTCTACCTGCTTCTGAGCTCACCACGGTTTACACTAGAAGGACCAATGCTAACTTCGCAATGGCAAGTGCTCAACACTCTACAGTAGTGAGGGAATTTTATTGGAACAACAGAGAAGGGATAGAAGCAGTGTTGAGGCAAATACGGGTTGTGGAGAATAGAGAGCTAGAACAGCTGAGAGCGGAACCTGTAGCCATGGAAGAAGGTGAGGAAGAAGGCAACCAAGAACAACCAGTTGAATTTGAAGAGCAAGCCCCAGAAAATCCAATCTTTGAAGAAGAAGAAGGTCCACAACAACAAGAAAGAGGAATACCTGATGCAAGATGGAACTTCATGGATGAGGAGATTAGAGGAATCAGACAAACTCAAACTCTACATGGGGATTTGATAAGAGAAATCAGAGAGGAGCAACTGAGGCAAGGAGAGCAAATTAGGGCAATACACGCAGAGCAAAGGAGGCGGGAGTATTATGAAGAGAATCTCCGGAGGCATCAGAATAACATGGAGGAAATGCTCACAATGATGTTCAACTTCCAATTTCCGTCCACGCCTCGTGCTCAGATCCCGTGGGGACCAATAGCTCCTCCTCCTCCTCCGAACCCGGATAATTGAGGGAGTACTTTTAGTGCTCGCCACTTATTTAGTTGCTTTTGGAATAATTAGACATTTGATGGATTTGATACTTTTATTGTTATGTTTTGGGATGTTGCGTTTATTTCTTTAGTTTGCTTTTATTTTCAATTAAGGTGGGATGTAGTACTTTTGGGAGATTGATAATGATTTGGATGTTTTGTGTCTTTTGTTTCGTGTTTTTGTTTGTTGATCTTTTTGTTTCGTGGTCATGTTGTTTTCATCTTTATTTGTGTTTGGTGAGTTTTGGTGGTTTGTTTAGGGAATGTGTAAGTCTTGATCATGAGTAGTAATGTGAATTGGTAATGAAGATGACAACTTATGAGTAAGAATATCTACATTTTGGAATTATGACATTATCTATTTAATGTGTTCAATTATGAGATGGATTAAACGTAATAAGTCCTCGATAGTCTATTCATCAAATTAGTGAGTATTTGAGCCTACACCGTGTCTCCACGGGTGATTTTTTATGAGAGAATCGATGATGTTGGATAAGCGAATACTTGCTCAAAGACTAGAGGAATGGGCCCAATTTGTGGAAATTGATGACATGATCTTAGGCCATCCTTGTATTTTTAGTCATTGCCAAATATTCCCCTCCCATAAGCATCATCCTTAGTTAACCACGTTGAGCCTTAAAGCCATTTTATTGTGAATTTAGCACATTACAAGCCTTGATTACCCACTTAAGCTTTATATATATACCTTTTGTGTAAGTAATTAAAGAGGTGTGGATTAAAAAGGTTTGAGAAGATTGAAAAAGAAAAGAGGAATGGTGAACAAGTAAAAAAAAGGATGAAAAGAGCACAAAGAAGAATGAACATGCCACACAAAAATAAAAAATGAGCAAGCAACAATATGCTCATGTACTTAAAAATTCAAGAGATGAAGCATGAATCAAAAGAAGCTAAAAATCTCCAAAGGAAAGTGATGAGTAGTGCTACCAAGGATCAACAGACAAGAGAGGAAGAAAGAAAAGTGGAATAATGAAAGAAAATAGCTACCTCTTTAATTATTTACGCGTGTTTAGTCACTATTATCCAAATTTTCCTTACCCTACCAAAGAGCCTAACATTACATCCTTAAATGAAAGTCCTTTTTGATCATTAATGGAAGCTTTGGAGGCCTATAAATTTAGTTTACGAGCAAGTATGAAACGAGTCTAGCTAATTGATCTATGAGTGTGATTTACCCTTGCTAAAGAGAGTTGAGTGAAATTGTTACCCTATGAGAGAATTGGACTAAAAAGGGATATATTATATTTGATCCTCTTCTAATTGAACTTGTTAATTTATTATGTTGTGAATCTAATATTGTAGGATGCCTTAGCATGAGTTGTAGTCCTTAGTACTATGTTTATGCTGCGACCTGTGATCATTAGGGAGTTTCTCTAGATGAAATTGTCCATTGTTCTGTATTTTCCATTGTTCGAGGACGAACAACACTTCAAGTTTGGGGTGTGATTATGGTTAATTTCATCTAGTTTTTAGTGTCTTTTTATGTTTATTTTCGGTTTATTTTATCCGTATTTTGAGTCATTATTGGTGGTGTTATGTGTTTCTTGGAATTTGTGTGTGAATGAACTTATAAATGATGAATCAGGTGAAAAACAGAACAAAAATAGAGTCGGGAGAAAGAAAGGAAAAACAACACAACACGGCCGGCGGTGTCGCAAACACTGGCCGTGTCGCGTACACGGGCCATGCTCCTCACACGGACCTGTGCCGTTAGCCGTGCGCGGAAGCCAGATAGCACAACACGGCCACCCCTGTGACTGTGTGCGGCGCACGAGCCGTGCGCTGCTTGAAGCGTGCATTGACCAGAAACCCTAAACACGACTCGGGCCGAGTAGCAGCGCACGAGCCGTGTAGGTGTTAATTTTGCTGAAAAATCCAAATTCCTTCTAGAATGCCCATGGGGATATAAATACCTCTCCATTCAACATTTTGATGATCACCACTACGAAATTGAGCTGCCACACACACCTCACACACAATTCTCTTCATATTACACCTTTTCTTCATCCATTCATCATCTATCATCATCCTTTCATCAATCCACCATCATTTCATCTTCAAATCAAGTGAAGAAGCAAGGAAGATTGGGTGATCACCAAAGGAAGAAGGGAGATTCAATTGGATCCATTTCCAAGGGAGTTTTCATTCCAATTTTGTGTTAATCCTTTAGTTTACCATGATTTGTAAGAACTCTAATGTTTATGTTATGGATCTTATGAAGATTGTAGGCTAATCTCCCTTGTGAGATTAGCAACATGAAGGTTGTTGGTTAATTTGTGGATCTATGTAATTAAATTCATATGTTGATGGGGATATTTGATTTTCTATCATTGGTGCTTATATATCTTGAGATCTATGATGTTTTGTGTGTTTGATTGTTCTAATTATATGATTAGATTGAGAAATCAATTATGTGCTTAGGATAGTCAAGTGAATCATTTCATCAAACACCTCATGTGCATTATAAATTGTAAAGTGATTGAGAAGTCCTTTATTATTTAGAACCCTTTGATAGAACATGTGATTAGTTAGATTGAGAAGTCAATTAATTATATGAAGGGATTCTTTAATTGAACTTAGTACCTAGTTGGAATAGTTTAATTGAGAACCAACCTTTGAGCTATTTTGAGATTGTGCAAATGATCTACATCCCATTCATTTCGAGAGGAAGTTTAGGTGATATATGTGTTGGCCCTTAGTCTTAACCCTTGATACATATGAGTTTAATGCATGAGTCCATAAGTTACCACTTCATTAGTGTTGTTAATCTCACTTCTACTTAATTTGGAAAACCACTCATTCATCATTTTAATCTTGTCAGTTGATAATTGCTTGTCTACTTTCATTGGTCTTCATTTAATTACTTGTTTAATCAACCATCCATCTATGATTCGTTTCTATAAAATCATGATAAACGTGATCTCGCTTAAGTGCTAGCATCGACCTCCCTGTGGTTCGATTAATTCTTGAATTGGTCAACCCGACTACAAGTTATGGCTAATCACCAGTGCGATAGAGGCTGCGTAACACTAGTGGCATAGGGCGAGCGTTTGGATCTGGAGCATCCTTGCCAAGTCTTCCAGCCAGGAACAAGGTTTCTCTAAAATGAAGAGACTCATAGATTTCTCCCCCGAGATCCTCCGAACCATCAAGATGCACTTGCTTGATTGGGGAAGAAATGTCTACATCTATCGATCGATTTATTGGAACCAACCAAGATGAGACAATGTTTCTGACCGGTGATGAACAGGGCGAATAAGGGGAGAAGTAGCCCCGGAAGGCAGGAATACCTCTTTCTCATTAGGTTATGGAGCTAAATCATCCGCCAAGGGAGAATCGTGGCCACTCCTACCTGACTCAACATTTAACGTGGCCCCACTGAGATGGGCCATAATGAGATCACCTTATTATCCTGCTGCTGGCACTTTTAGACGGGAGGCTTGTGGGGCTTCTTTCCAATATGACCTCATCCATGTCAACAACCTCTACCAACGAACTTGGGAAGGACATCTTGGGAGCCTTAATACAACATAATGCGTCCTAAAGGAGGATCACGAGAATGGGATTCTATATAACTAGGACGTTCAGATTCGCCTCCACTGTTATATAGAGTCAGAATATATATCTAGCTGTGGATTGAATGCGTTCACACTGATTAGGGTTGTATGTTATGATTCTAAGGGAGGGACCGATACTCCTGAGGATTCATTAGAATTATTATTGAATATGCATATCTATTAATTGCACAAATTGTGGGTTAATAAGTTAGACTAAGAGGGTAATTTTATAGTACCAAAAAAAGAGATCATATCGGGCTTGAGTATCGTCCGAGGGTAAAGAATTGATATTGATAGTACCTAGAAATGGGGTGAAATTAGATCTCTTGCTCCAAGATGATATCCAATATTTATATGCTTATTTACTTGTGTCTATAGAGTAAGTTTACATATATAAGTGATGCGTTCATATTTCACAAGGCAGAGTTGGTTTGTACACCTGAGAGGGAAAATAAGAAGTTTAAACTGGATTACCCTAGGCTACCTATTCTCCATACATGGTTAACCTTCGAATTCTTAAGTGCTATTTTATTTTAATTGTTATTTTAATTAATTCTACTAGTAGATTAATAATTTTATAGTACTTCAAACTTTATTGCCTATTTGTCTTGATTGATTTAGCAATAATTAAATTAGTAATACTCCGTTATTTGGGTTCGTTTTTTAACTTGGTCGCTTGTCTAAGCTACAATTGCATCCTTCATATTTGGAGATTATTTTGTGTACAAAGAAAATGCGTAACAACTCTCATACACCACAACGCATCCAAACGGGTGATCACGAGGATGGGATGCTATGGGACCGGTCGGGACGTTCAGATTCCCTCAACTATAGGCGTTGCGGGCACAACAATCGTGATAGCGGCATCTGGTCAAACAATCGAGGAAGCAACCAGGAGCCCATACTCCAGCTCGGTTATCATCAGCAATCAAAATGGCGTTACTCTTGTTCTTGGGATCGAGAAGAATGATATTTTCCACTAGATCTAGACATTTTTGGCTCAAGGGAGGCCTCTCTATAGGCTCGCGATCTGGATTAAACAAAAGATAGTGAGTGACTAAACACATACAACTTGAAAGAGCGATGTAAGAAAAAATTAACCTTTTTGAAGGAGCTGAAATTCAGAGTGAACCCTGATTTGGGCTGGCATCCATTGTCCCGTCGCCTAAAACCACCATTCTTTCCATTTCTTCATAGATGTAGGCTTCCTAGAGAGAGTCAACCTAGCCTTTACAGTCAGGTGATAAAAACTACAGGCAGCCCTCCAAAGGTCAATGAGATATTAAACTCATTTGGGGAAAGAAAACCATACCCCTTAGTTCGAAACCAAATCTTCAACCCGATAATGGTGGCCCACAAGTTGGGAGTTAGTTAAGCCAGGGCAAATCGCCAGTGAAGCAATAAGTTTGCCAAGCACAGATGTATTGGGAGGTGAAACCTTAGATCTAGCATTTCTGGATTCGCCGCCACACACCCCTTTAGAGATCGACTTGCACGTTTGTCCTCACTCAATCTCCGATATGCACGCTAAGGGTAACATATTTTCATGATAGTTTGTCAAACTCTGAAAGCAGCATCGTACAAGATAAAACATGGGCCCACATAATATTGTGAGCCCCATCATCCAAATGAGGCCGCATGATGGGATCAGCATCCTGAATGTCTTCCATTCCTACCAATGTCGAAGCGGGATGGAGAAGTGAAGAGACCGGGGGCTGACGAGGCACTGACAAAACCTTTCCCTTACTATGCAATTGCCTTAGGGCTCGCTCAATTGACTCAAACACTCTTTCTCAGCCGCTCGACTCATGACCTTCTTGAATGATGAGATCCAGAGGATAACTGGGGTCAAAGTTTCCTACTCGATTCATACACAGGGAGGCAGACATTGGAGCAAGGAAGATCGCCGCAATTGTATTAGAAAACTGAGTGAGAGGAGTGAGGAGGACACAACGATAGGGTGTCACTTTATAGGAGATCACAAATCATTCTCGAACATATACGACTTTTAAGAAAACTAAGAAGCACGCCACTTGATGTTGTCAGACGCGATGATTAGATATCTGAAATAATGAAGTTCTTCATCCCAGGAATCGATCCAGAAATTCAAAATTCAAAATCACGCCCTAATTCATGCTCTTCTAAGACTTTAGCTCCACGCGGTGCGCTTTAAGGAGCTAAAGCCTGGGGCTAATGTGATAGGGCTACTCTAAGGGCACAAACAAATGGTCCGATAAATAAAAGGCCCAATTACTCCTAAAGACTCCAGGCCCATCACATGTTAGGTGCCACTTGTCCAAAGTGCACGTCTCGGAACTTGTGCCCCAAGGCCGAGAAGACGAGGCGCTTCCACACTTATCTTGTGATTTTTCCATGCAGTTGAGCTACTTAATTCTATCATTACTTACTCTATCCATCTAGGAAAAATGATGGGGTGTCACTCATCAGCCTAGTGGTTGAGTAGGTTACTCTCGAGCATTTAATGTCTTCCTTATCTGATAGAGACACAATTAATGCTCCTGGTGACAACAATTAATGTTTGATAGGACCTGTCAATAATGCTTTGTCGAGCATTAACGGCAAGAGAGAGAAAGAATATGTATAAATAGATGTACCCCGAACATATGGGAGGGGAATCTTTCTATTTTCTTAATAACCACGTTCAAGCAATAAAAGCCAAAAAATTCCCTCCCAAAGAGAAAAGAGTTGGGAGTAAGTCTTGCTCTTGAGTTTATTACATATATCTAGTTGCACATACTCAATGTTAGATTAGCTAAGTTAATTTTCATGTATAGCCACATCAATCTCTTATCAAGGGAATATTAATTCAAACTCGCTATCAACAAACACACCGTATCTTATGAACCATAAAATGATGAGCATAATGAATACTTAT
Organism: Pogostemon cablin; assembly: GCA_023678885.1. Lineage (NCBI taxonomy): Eukaryota > Viridiplantae > Streptophyta > Magnoliopsida > Lamiales > Lamiaceae > Pogostemon > Pogostemon cablin. Next base: position 14,905,098 of record CM042969.1, on the reverse strand, counting down.
AGATGAAGTTTTTCTTCGAGATCAACTAATTCATAAATCGACATGAACTAATTTTCAACAACAATAATCGCCATGAAATTTAAAGAAGGCCCTTCTATTTGCAAATGAATTGCTCCATCAAACATTTTCTCCAACCCTTTTCCATACTAGAACCCAGTTTCTGCAACCTCTTTTCGACACACCCAAAAGTTTTACAGCCATCACATCTTTCCCAAAACTGCAACTCATGCTAAAAAAACTAAGTGAGAGAGAAAACAAGAGAGAGAGAAAGACATGTTCAAATAGAATTTGTTTACTGCTGTACGATCACACTTTTTATCTATACTATAAATTATTCTTAAAATATTTTACAATATTTTATCAATTGAGTATCGCTTTTTATTAATTGAGTATCATTGTTCATTATAAAATTTATCACTTTTTATCAATCTCAATTGAAATCATTCGTGAGATGATTTCATACACGTGCTTGTCTTCTATATATATATATATATATATATATATATATATATATATATATATATATATATATATATATATATTATATATTGATCGGTGTCATTTTTACCTAGATTTTAGTGTCATTATTATGTATTTTTGTGTGTTTTTATTCATTTTGTATATCATTTGGTGGTGTTATATGAAGATATGGAGATTTGTGCTTTAAAATGATAAATGTGTGATTTGCATGTATAAGTACCTTAATTGTGCAATATTTGTAAATATTTAGACAATTGGTACTTTGGTGTAATTTGTATGATTTTCAGATAAAAATAAATTCTAGACACGATAAAGAAGATGTGAAAAAAATGGAGCTCAATTCGGAGTTAAAACGGGGGAGAACAAGCCAAAGCAAAACTGAAAAACGCACGTCCAACTTGTGTAATTTTTCTATTTTCATTTGGAGCTCAAACCTGGACATGTGTTATATGATTGGAAAGCCACAGAAGAGGGGATCGTGTGAGCATAAGAATCAATCGAATCGGAAATTGGATGTGAAAGTTATGCGCGAAATGGAGAGACTGCGCTGCACGCGCTGCACCTACACAATCAGTGTTCCGAACACGCCCCTATTAGAGATGGCCGCGTACTGTCATCCGAAACACCTACACGTCCACCCCCGTGGCCGTGTTCTGCACACGACCCGTGTTCTAACAAAAGTCAGTTTTGTGATTTTCACGTGTTCTAGAAGCTTCCATGGGGTATAAATACATGTTTTAACCACAAATTATGGGAGGAATCATTTTGGATCAGTTTCCACACACACTAGATACCTAACCATCTCTTCCACCCTTCACTTTATCCATCCAATCCCCTTGATCTTCTCAAATCCATCCATCCACCAATCCAAGAAGGGGAATTCATCATTGGTTGAAGATTTAGCATGATCAAGGAGGAGGAAGTTCACCATCAAAGGGGAGCCAACTTACCTTTATAATTTTGTTATTTTCTTCATTATTTGGCTCAAATGGAGCATGCCATGGATTATGTTGAATTTGTAATGATATGTAGTGGCTAGTCCTCATGTGAGGCTAGCAATGTGATTGGTTAGGTATTATGTATATTTTGCACACCACATGTTTGATTAAATGATTGTTATGAATATTTTCTATCATGAATTCTTATTCTCATTTTATGTATGGTTTGTGTGGTTAAATTCTCTACTCATGGTGTTAGGATGACCATTTCAATATTATGCCTAGTGGTTTAATTAAATCATTGATTGTATGAGATGACTTAGTTAGTATGAGAAGAGGTAAGCCATACCCTTCAAGTGCTTAGAACCTCATGATAGGACATTAGTGATGAACTAGTGAGGGGAACCAAACATATGATCATAGTACCTTCATGGGAATTGAGAGTAAGAACAATCCTAGGGGATTTAAGCTTGTAAAAGAGTTGAGAACCTAATTGCTTTGGCCTTAGGGATTAGGGGTACAAACGTGATTGCCCTTAATATCATAACATGAAAACCATCAATGCATGTGTGTGTGTGAGTCCATATATATCTTACCATGAATGTTGCTTACTTTACGTACTTCTTAGATTGTTCACCTTCATCCATTTTCCATCACATTTATATATATTCTATCTTTAATTGCTTTCTTAGTTGTTAGTTTGTAGTATAAGCAATCTCATCATATTTTGATTCGTTCTTCTAGAGTAAAACATCTCTCAAACATGGCTACCCACTTTCGCCTTTGGGTTCGATATTATATAAAATTTGCACTTGGTCGCTTACGTGCTACACACGATAAAGTACACTTACTCGTCTTCTACACAGCCTATGTACTCGTCTTCTACACGGCTCGTGTACTCATTTTCTACATGGCTTGTGTTCTGTACACGACATCAGTCACAGTCGTGTAGGCCTTTCTGATCACCGCGCACAGCCATCACTTACAGGGACCGTACACGGTACATGGGGCGTGCTTCTGCATCCTACACGGGTCGTGTACTGAACTCGCCCTTTGCCTCAGGCGAGTAGCTGCTTCTGATGTCAATACACATCCACCTCTTACAAGGCCGTGTACTGAAGCTGCTTCTCTATTTCTTCCAATTTCTACTTCACACCTTGTTTTGCTCTATTTTTGTACTTCCAATACACCTCATATATGCTCAAAATCACTATCAAATATTGAACTAGCATGCACTTCAACACAACCAAACTAACCAAAATCAAACCAATACTCATGACAAAAATTTTAATTACCCAATTTTACTAGAAGATCTCTCAATCAACATAATAAGTATATTCAAGTGGTGAGTCGCACTATGCACTCTCCCCCCAAACTTAAATCGAAACAAGTTGAGCATTAAGTTTGCAAAAAGTGGTGGGACTTACCCGTGTAGTTTCCACCAATAATCTTCTTGTAGAGAAGCATATGCATCACAACACTCAAGGTACGTCCACCACGCACTATCCTCCCAAACTTAAATTGAAACAAGAGTTTCGATTTAAGTTTTCAAAAAGTGGTGAGACGTCCCTTCACACTTCAAATCAAGCACTTCTCATATTTTCAATACGCATTCTTCTCCATGAGCACAATCAACCTACATGCTAAAAATACAAAAACTAAATCAAAGCATTTAAATGAAAGCAATATAGAAACAATGGGTTGCCTTCCATCCAGCTAAGTTTAATGTCTTCAAGCTGGACAGATCATGGAGAACTCATCGGAATGGCTAAAGATATCGTTCGTTCTTGCCATCAAATTTTAATCTTTGTGCTTCTTCCTCTATTAGGCATTTGTGGCTAGTAATGACCATAGTAGCATCCTTCGAGATTGGCTTTAAAAATTCCACTCTTTTGAGCTTGCATTCCATTAACCTTTCTTTTCTCGACCACCACTTATTCCTTTTTACCAAATATATTCCCAACACTTCTTCAAGCTCTCTTTTATACCTAAGGCATTGAGAAGAATCAATAGGTAAGACAAAGTCAATATAAACAATATTTTGAAATTCAATACAACTTGAAGAGTTTAAAGATGTAGAAATGATCATTTCATTCCCCGAACTCATCATCAAGTGCTCTTAGACCTTGTTCCACTTCATCGAACTCATACTCATCTCTTGATTCTTCATATTCACTCAATCCTTCCTTATCAATACGAGACAAGAAATCATGAATAATTTCTTCATTCTCAAAGCTCTCTTCTCCCTTAGGCTCGTTACTCCTCATACTTTCATCCTCTAAGATTCTTTTGACCTTGTCTTCCTTATCCTATATAATCTCAACATCTCTTGAGTCTTCATCATCTCCCGAATACTCTTCTACCTCTAAATTTTCTTTAATCTTTTCATCAAAATTCTCCATTTCGTGAAGAGTGTTCCGTTCATCTTTTATCTTTCCTTCTTCAATCATTTCATATATCATTTCCATGAGTTGACCAAATCTTTCTTCTGCGGATTACTTTGCTTCTTTACTCGGTGGTTGTCATCTTTGTTCTTGGAGATAATTCCCTTGATAAACACTTGGGAAATTACTCCCTTGCATTTAAGACATACCATCTACTTGAGGACTTGGCATCATCCATTCTTGTTGCACCGTAGGATAAGTAATTGGCATACTTTGAACACATTGAGACCTATAACTAGGAACACTTGGTTGAAAACTTTGTCTTGCATTGCTCCCTTGAGCATATCTTCTACACAACTCCATTAAGGCACTATTTTCGGATAAAGGAGTAACCTTAGGTATTTGGTTGTAGGAACTTGGTAAGGAAGGTCTTCCATCATCGTATGATGGACATTGTTCTTGGAAATTCTCTTGACCATACCCGTTTTGCATACATGTTCCATTCCTCATTGGTAATTGGGCATATTACACATTTGTCCCTCATTAAAGTTGGAAGTAGGCATTGAGTAGGCATTTTGAGGCTCATTTGGTTGATAACTTTGCCTTGTATCATTTCCATAAACATATCTTCTAAGCAACTCCATTATATCTTCGGATAAAGGAGTAAATATAGGCAAATGAATTTAGTTTGAAGAACTTGGTACGGAATAAGTGTATGCTTGATACGGTTGGAATGTGTTTTCATTATAAGCTCCTTGCCTTTCCTCATAGCTCTCATTGTTGTAGCTTCGAGAGCTTGCTTGACTCATTTGACTACTATACCCATAGTTGCTCTCATCCATGTAGCCATTTGATTGTTGTGGTGGAACCAAACCAAGTAGATTTCCATAATTTCCTCCCAAGTATTGGTTCCACCCATCCATATTCATACTCTTCTTTTCAAGGCTTACTACAACTTTCCTTCACTTGTTATTTTTGGCTTGTTCCTTCTCCCCTTCTTTCAAGGTTGTCGTACCTATCAAGAAGAACAAGTTAGAAAAAAATTTTCAAAATAAATATACAATGCAAAAAATAAGAAAAATATCCTAAGTAGAGCTAACAAATTCAAACACGTTACACCGAAGGCTTTCGCCCCGGCAACGGCGCCATGAACTTAGTTTTAATTTTGATTAAATTGATTTAGAGCAAGTGTACTCTATCGTGTGTAGCACGTAAGCGACCAAATGCAAAATTTATATAATATCGAACCCAAGGGCAAAAGTGGGTAGCCGTGTTTGAGAAGTGTTTTACTATAGTAGGACGAATCAATAAAGAGGGGGTTTGATTAACACTAAAAACTAACAACTAGGAAAGCAATTAAATATAGAACATGTACAAATGTGATGAAAGATGGATGTAGGTGAGCAATCTAAGAAGTATGCAAGGCAAGCAACATCATGAAAAAGGCTCATGTAGACTCATACACACACATGCATTGATGGTTTTCATGTTATGATATTAAGGGCACTGAAAGAGCGTCTCCAATCCTCACTCTTCCTATAGGTACTTACGGATATTAATATACCAATATAGAGATATTATCACAAAGAATTTTCTCTAGTAGGCAGGGACGTTTTTCTAGTGTTCCCTTTCTAAGGTTAAGTGAAAATTGGCTTGGTTCCCCTCATCATTTCAAACACTTTTACAAGTAATTATCAATAATGTCCTATCATGAGATTCTAAGCACATGAAGGTTATGGCCAAACTCTCCACATACTAATATAGTCATCTCTGCAATCAATGATTCAATTAAACCTCTAAGCATAATATTGGAATGACCATCCTAACACTATGAATAGGGAATTTAATCACACAAATCATACATAAAATGAGAATAAGAATTCATGATAGAAAATATTCATAACAATCATTTCATCAAACATGTGGTGTGCAAAATCTATAATCCCTAACCAATAACATTGCTAGCCTCACATGAGGACTAGCCACTACAAATCATGATTAAATCAATACAATTCATGTCATTCTCCAATTGAGCCAAATAATAAAGAAAATAACAAAATAAAGGTAAGTTGGCTCCCCTTTGATGGTGAACTTCCTCCTCCTTGATCATGCTAAAATCTTCAACCAATGATGAATTCCTCTTCTTAGATTAGTAGATGGATGGATTTGAGGAGATCAAGTAGATTGGATGGATGAAGTGAATGGTGGAAAAGATGGAGATGAATGTGTGTGATTTAGGTGTCTAGTGTGTGTGGAAACTGATCCAAAATGATTCATCCCTTAATTTATGGTCAAAATATGTATTTATACCCCCATGAAAGCTTCTAAAACAAGTGGATATCATAAACTGCCTTTTGCACCTACACGGATCATATAGGTGCACACGTGGCGTATAGGTGCATCGCGTGCAGCGCAGTCTCACCGTTTTGCACATAACTTTCTCATCCAAATCCCGATTCGAGTGATTCTTAGGCTAACGCTATCCTCTCTTCAGTGGTTTTCCAACAATATATCACATGTCTAGTTTAAGCTCCAAACGAATACAGAAATATTATGCAAGTTGAACGTGTATTTTTCTGTATTTTGCTTTGGCTCGTTCTCCCTCGTTTCAACTCCGAATTGAGCTCCATTTTTTCTCACATCTTCTTTATCGTATTTAGAATCCATTTATACCTGAAAATCACACAAATTACACTAATTTTCTAATTTTCTAAATATTCACAAATATAGCACAATTTAAGGCATTTAATCATGAAAATCACACATTTATCATTTCAAAGCACACCTCTCCATATCTTCATATAACACCACCAAATGATTTGCAAAATGAATAAAAATACACAAAAATACATAATAATGACACTAAAATTTAGGTGAAAATGACACCAATCATATATATATATATATATATATATATATATATATATATATATATATATATGACTTAGTAAAATGACATTTAGATGTATTGACTTAAAAAATAATAATAATAATAATAATAATAAGCCAAGTATATTCGAGTAATAAATCAATTGCCCTTTTTTTACTTAATTAAAACGAAAAATTGTCTTACCCTTTTTTTAATTATTAATTTTAATTAATTTGACATATCCATCCCAATTATTTGATTATCATATATATATATATATATATATATATATATATATATACTTTAAAATTCAAATTATTTAAAAATAATTGATTCTTAATTAACTTATTAAGTTAAATCATAAAATGAATACATACATATAATCCTCTTAATTCGAATACACTTGTTAAAGTAATAACTTCATTAATTAATCTTTTTATTTTATTAATAAATTATTTAGGGAGGAAATTAAGTTAATTAAAAAAAACTATGGGAGAGAATAAATATTTTTAAATATTTAATATTCCCTCCCACCCATAATTGATTTCATTTTTTTTTCTTCTTCTTCTTGAAAAGTTTTCACATTCATAAAATTATAAAAGAAAGACAAACCAATCAATCTCCCACATACATTTTATTTCAAAAATTTCACTTTTGCCTAGTACACTTAATAATGTACTTTATTATTTATTTATTAGAATAAATATGAAAATATTTCAAAAATAACAACTTCTTTAATCTACATGGAAAAAAAAGTGAAAACAATGGCGGGGGAGAATTTAGTAATTTGCTTTATAGAATTGATTTATATTTAATAATATTCAATATATGAAATAAACGCAAAAGGTTCACAATGGAATTAGGATTACTTTTATTACATTGAAAATATATTTTAATTATAAGAGAATATTACTCTTTGTATAAAATTATCTTATTGTTAATAATTTTTTTTTTAATAGAGTAATCATATGTATTCTAGATAATAACTCACTATATTTTGAAGAGTAGCTTGCATCATACACCCAATTACACACTAGCATCTATTCGAAGTAAATAATTCATCATTTCAAAACCTGGAAAATAAAAAAATTATCAATTTAAAACCTGAAATATATAAAATTATCAATTCAGGACCTAAAATTAATTATTTAAAATAATTTTATGAAAAATAAATTAGCCACGTATTGAAATGTTATTTTAATGCTAATACTATTGATCACTCCGTCCCACATTCAACTTTACACTTTTTGTTTTTGTTTGTCTTTCTCTTATCTTCATTTATCTTCACATTTTCATCATTGGAATTAAGTTTACCATTCAATTAATTAGTACACAAAAAGTTCAGAAACGGGGAGTATAATAATCACGATAACAATTGGATCGTTCATATGATCCAACATAAAGTTCAAAAGGGGTGATACAATTGGAATCCAAACATGCAAAGATAATATCAAATGAGTGATTAAAATCACCACAATCATGATTTGATCGAACTAATTGCGGATCGATGAAAAAGTTAAAAAAAAACTCATAATAATACACTCAATCATCCTTCTCCAATTTGATATTTTTCTTCAATTTCATCTCAACATTTGTTGAACCATCAAATAAATTAATATTTTTACCATCAGAAAAATCACCCACCACAAGCTGATTTGAAAATGTAATTGCTGTCATTGGTGTGTCTTGAGTATTTGAACCGATCAAAAATAAAATTATAATCATAAATGATAGAAATAAGTTAATTAATAGAATAAATTTTCTGTAACTTTCCATGTATTTGAATAAAAATCTAAAAAAATATAAAATTATAACATTAATAAAACAATTCTCCTCTTTCAGAAGTTCAGCAAAGACATCAAATTATTTAGACTCCTTTTTTATTAGAAATAACATTAATATATACAGGTTTAAACAACAAATGGAAATACAAAATTTAAATATAATAACATTTTTAATGAGTGGGTCATAATATATAGAGGTAATACTTTTATCCATAGTTTGTCTAAAAGCCTTCACTTGAACTTTAAAAAACCCCTTCAACTTTAAAAAACACCTTCAACCCAATCAAGTGTATGATTCTTCAGGCAACGCATATCCTGCAATTTTTTTTCCATATCAAGTAATCATGGAGTTTTACTTTAGCGAATAATTTTTTTAGAAAATAAAAGAAAAAAATCTCATTTGCTCTTTCATTAATCTCAGCTGCATTTTTCCCAATCAACTCAGTGCATTCTTTATCTCATATCAGAAGAAATGATGCATTTCCAGAATCGTCCTCATCCTGAACTTGAATTTTATTCTTTTATATGTCCATACCAAAAACGTCTAAGTCTATTCTTGAATCACTCAAATTGAAAGTGTATAATTAGGAATTGTGCACACCACATAACTCCATCTTCTACGACTTTATCATATCTTTCAAAGTAATGTATTTGTAAGAATAATTTCATAAACAATTAATTTATTAATTGACATGGATCTTAGATCTTCATGATTTTCACACCCCATCAATACGATTAGAAGACTTACCTTGAGACGCTATTAATGGCGGTCCTCCTGTGATACGTTCCTACGAATTGCGCCGGGAACTGGTTTCTCTCTCCTCACCCCTTACTTTATGGCACAGTACGTAAGACTTAGTGTGATAGAGAATTCATAAAACTGTGTCTCTTTATAGTTGGAGAGAGGACCAGATCGGATATTAAATCTTTATCAAATCACATTCTATCAATGTGATTGTTATCCAAAAATATATATGATCTTATTTATCTCATATATATTATTTATTTAAATCATATATTTATTTAAGATATTTGATCATAATAAATATCTTATTTAATTAATTATTAATGACACTAGGCCATAATAATCTTACATTCTCCCACTTGGCCGAGTGACATAGTTAAACATTAAATGTAAGGATTTAAATAATTTGTATAATGTGCGCGATATAAGATAAAAGTAATTGGTCAACTCATAATGTCAATATTAAGTATAGACTAATACAAGTCATGGCGGTTCTATATCATTTACTCGACATAGTTCCTTCCATGTACTATGATATTAGCTTTCTACGCAACGTGACACATCAACCTAAGGATTAATAATGGTCCACATAAGTATTTCAATTCGAGATAAAATCTTGTTTGATTAATGTCAACATTCATGTATACTAAAATGACAAAACAAGATATATTAATTAGAAACAAAACATAATGAGCTCTTAATGTCAATTCTTCATCATAAGTTTGTTACAACTTTTCAATGATCTCATATTCACGTACATTCAATGAATATCTTTAGAGAAGATCATTTGCGTAACGGATCCGAAATTATAAGATTGGTGCCATTATACTCAATTGACATCTTTGTTTCTAAACTTCTTCTTAACGATAAATACTTTTATTCCATATGTTTTAGCAACTTTGGAATATCTATCGTTTTAGAGAAGAACAATGCAGCGGAATAATCATAATAAGTTTTCAGCAACTTGACATTATTGTCAACTTATTTCAAGTCCTGAAATTAAGTTCCACATTCAATTTACTTAAATTGTAGCTTCAAATCATGCCACAAGTTAACTTTAATAGTGAATGTAGTTTTCAAAAAACTTCTTCACACTTTTGCATGACACAATATCTCTGACTGAGAAACATAAAAGTCGAAGTGAATTTCTTACATCATATAATCATCTTAATCTGAATCTGTATTTAATTACATTTAAGTAATTAGAATTTTGATAAGTAAGCACGGGTGCTTCATTTCATATAAATACACTATAATATTTCCTTATGCCACATTATTGTCATCCATTTATGAAACACTTCAATAATGACCAAGCATTTTAACAGCAAGGCTGATATTTGGTCTTCATACAATTTTGTATATTTTAAGTTACTAATAACATATGCATAAGGAATATTATAGTACGATCCAATTCATTATTACATAAGATTGAACTTATAATCTCCCTTCCGGATTGGAACGTGCTTTACAAACACCTTTCCATCCATAATCTTAATTGAACTTTAATAACATATACTTACTGAGACATCGTAATCTTTGTGGTATGTACTAAAATATTTATATCTCAATCACATAAGTTGTCTCATCATTTATTTCATTTCAAAGTTCTTTGAGAGAAATAATTTATTGGTTTCACATACTAAATCAAGATCATCAGTTGCAAGCAAGTTTATCATCAACATATAGAATTAATGTACTCCCACTGATTTTCAGATATTTACACCGATTTACGATATTTTCTTTAAATTCAAAACATATCATGAAAGGAAAGCATGCTTAAGTTCGTATGTAGATTCTTTAAGTTTACACACCATGTGATATTTTCCTTCAATGGAAAAACTTTTGAGTTGATCTATTTAAATTCTTATACCAAATCACCATTTAAAAAAACAGCATAACATTTATTTGGTGCAACTCTAAGTCATAATGTTACAAAGCCATGATAATTTTAATGGAGTCCTGTATAGAAATAACTCGTTGTATCTCTTTACAATTATACCATCTTTTTTAGTAAATCTTTAGCAACAACTCTAGTTTTATATCTTTTGATATTGCCATATGTTCACTCTTGATCATAAAGATACATATGTATCCAATTCTTTTATACCTTTCTGGCAATTCTTATAGGATATAAACCTCATTATGAGTCATTGATTTCAACTCGTCTTTCATAGCATTTACTCATTTAATGGAATTAGTTTTTTCCATGACTTATTCCAAAACTAGAATTTTATAATGTCAAATTTTAGCTCATTTTATTCTACCACATATGCAATCGTTAGAAATGGCAGATATGTTGTCCTTAAAACATTCTTAATGCTATTTGATATGATAATCTAATGAAAGCTCATTGACCATTGATTTAGTAAAATCAGATTCATTAAGCGAGTAGAATAATTTATATGTTGTCCTTGAAAGTTGTTTGACTATTCGACAACTATATAACAACTTTAGAAGAAGTTTTAGATAAATATATTTTTAAATTCTCCACCAAACTTCTCAATAACCACATTTCATGGTTTCATACTCCCACTGATTTTACAGTTCTTAATGAATTTGATATTCCAGTTTTAAAATTTTTGTACTATGGTTAAGACCATAAAATCCATACCCTTTAGACTTGGATAATTTATAAAGAAATAACATAAGTTTCTTATATCCAATTTCTTTTTATATGGTTGTAAAACATAGTCCATCCCGACTAAATTTAAAACACGCAACTGCCTAAGATCGAGTTTTCTACCAATTCACAGTTCATAAGGTGTTTTGAAAACTTCTTTACTAGAAACTCGATCATCAAGTAAGTGGCAGCTTTAAGTGCATATATCCACAAGTTATAGGTATAGATTAATCATTCAACATGCTTCTAACCATATTCAATAAAGTACGATTATATCATTCTGCAACAACAATATATTTTTGATGTGCAATATTAAGTATAAATGTCAGCTTTTCTTGTAATTTAGTGATTGAGCATGATAATTCATCATACTTTCCATAAAATTCATCACTTCTTCACATCTTTGTAATTTTCACTTTTCTATCTAATTTTCTCAACATCATTAATAAATGCTTATCGAGCATTTATAGAATGAGAATTTTCTTGCAAAGATAAATATAATCATAATGTGAAAAATTAAAATTAAAATTAAAAAATGATGGAATATTATTATTCCTTTAAGAAGGGTATTATCATAAGATTCACATTTAGCGGTGTAAACTATTATAAGAAATTGTGTAGTTATCGTGACTCTATTCTTTGTGTGTTTTATTTGCTTTTCTTTAATGAAATTCACACAAATATCAAGATCATTAAAAGCCTATATCATGAAAGGCTTTATTCTTAATTAATTCTTTTGGAAAGTTACCCCAAACATTAAAGCCATGTTTAGTTCAAACTTCATTACTTTTAAATGAACATAATGTTTAAATTTTAAATTGTTTCTTAAACCTTCTTTCCTTTTGAACCATCATTAATTTAAGCATTACGTGAATTTAATTCACATTCCATTTGTCTTTCATGGTGTTATGGTTTATTAGGAATAGGTCATACTTAGAAGGTAGTGAATTTGTAAACTACACGTTTATTATGGAAGGCTTTAATCTTGTTGCAATATTTGTTATCTTTAATGATAAGTTCATGTATGCCATGAGAACCATCAAACTTTATGGTGGTTAAAGATAGTCATTAATATCTCGTCAAGAGATTTATTAGTAATTTAGATGTTATAAACTTAATACTTGGTCATGTTCATTCGCATAAACATTAGGCTAAGTCTGTTTGTTCTAACTCAAGCATTATTGTCAGATTACTAAGTTTTATTGCTAGTACAAGCAAAGAAGCAATTTATCTTAAAGTGACAAATAAAATCCAAAACACTTTGGTGAAATTAGATTTATTCACACTATGTAAATTACTTTAATCCATTTTGTAATGGAACAGGTGCATCATGCGAATAGAGACTAAATAATATAGGTAATTTTAAGAATAAGAATAATATAATTTATTCCTATAAATACCTTAAATAATTTAACAATAGATTCAGGATCGAATGCGATAAATGTATATTGAAGTTCTTCTTTGGGCGATACAACAATATATCATCATAATCATAATGATACTTGCATATTTAACATAATTTGATAATTAAATATTTTTCATTAAAACTATTTTGTCATCTTTGGACATACAAAACAGTTTGTCATAATATATTAATTATCATTTTATCACATTCATATTCATGAATTATAAAGACTAGCTATCACCTTTGGGTGAATTCAAAGTCTTATAATTATAAAATTTTTAATAGCCCATATAATAATTCCTCATTCAAGCATCACATAAATATGGAAAATTAAAATTTTATTATACGATTTATCATTTTAATCTTTCAGGTCAGACCACTTTAGTGATTAACAAACCAACATTAAATAAATTCAAATCGTAAAATCATCCTTTATAATCTTATCAAAGATTCTCATAATAGATAATATTCAAAAGCTGAGTAATAACAAATCATTATTTAATAAACATTCATAAATCACAGTCAAACATACCTAACATAAGTGAGATATTCTAATATCATATATCCCAAAATAACTTTAATTATTATCAAAATAATATATGTCATAAACATTAGTGATGGATTGATTTCATTAACATTATTAAATCACTTTAGTTGGAAAGTTACAATTATGTTAATAATTGGGCATTAAAATATGACACTCAAGTCATATGAATTAGGCAGATTGCTTTATTGGCTGTAATTAGTTGTCATTATTCTTAATCAGCCACTCCCAAAATTAAAGGGAGTCACGTAATTTTATATTAAAAATCTTATTAAAATCTCATGACATAATTAACTTCTATAATTAAAGGGAATCACGTAACTTTATATTTAAAATCTCATGCTGACATAATTAACTCCCATAATCAATTTTTAATAGTTCAGTCCAAAAAAAACTAAATAGGACAGTTATTATTTTTGTCATATAGCATCAATTTATCACAATTAATTATACATAGTATAATAAATTCATATTATATCAATAATATGTATAAATACATGATACTGTTAATTAATATCAGAATTCTTCAAAATAAGTAATCATCATATTTTAATTAAATATGACATTACTACTTTATCATAATATTTTTAACGGGATAGTTCTTAATTCCCAAAATAACTTTAATTATGATACGAGAATCAATTCCAACTAATTTCATAAACATAATTCCAACTAATTTTATAAACATAATTTTTGCCCAAAATTCAATAATATGATCGAGATCAATACATCATCAATTTTCTCATGAAAATTGCAGCGGAAAAATATATATGCATGTTTTGATTATCTCATTCAATTAGTCATATGAAAAGTGGATTCATTCAATCATATACAGATTCATAAAATATTAATTGATGAAAAATCATGAGATCCAAAACCATGCTCTGATACCACATGTAAGCATAATTTCATAAATAATTAATTTATTAATTGACATGGATCTTAGATCTTCATGATTTTCACACCCCATCAACACGATTAGAAGACTTACCTTGAGATGCCATTAATGGCGGTCCTCCTGTGATACGTTCCTACGAATTACGCCGGGAACTGGTTTCTCTCTCCTCACCCCTTTCTTTATAGCACAATACATAAGACTTAATGTGATAGAGAATTCATAAAATTGTGTCTCTTTATAGGCGGAGAGAGACCAGACCGGATATTAAATCTTTATCAAATCACATTCTATCAATGTGATTGTTATCCAAAAATATATATGACCTTATTTATCTCATATATATTATTTATTTAAATCATATATTTATTTAAGATATTTGATCATAATAAATATCTTATTTATTTAATTATTAATGGCACTAGGCCATAATAATCTTACAACATTCTCCACAATGATTTATTTTCTTGGGGCATGATAAATACCACCAATCATCAATATTTTCTATCTCAAAAATTTCAGCATACACCCAAAGTTTCCTACCTAAAGCAAAGAAAAATAAAAAGGGTTATCTTGAAACTTCTAAGTTATAAAATAAGTGATATATATGCAAAAACACAAGTTATTAACCTCTCTATTTTCCATCAGTTGATCGATATTATGAACCAAAGTATGACCACTTGATAGGTCATCTGCAGCACCACCCTCTTGATGAAGACGATGTGTTGCCAACGACCAACGATGAAGAGGAGGCTTCATCAATGCTGCAAAATAGTTTTATCGCTTAAAAATTAATATAAATAAATAAAAATTGTTGCAATCTATTAAAAATAAATCTATTGCACAGCTATATAAATAAGCAATGAATAAAAACCTGGATTTAAACGCTGTAATTTTTGTTATTTCATCACCAAAAAAAAATTGATACGTAGTACGGATACGAACAGTAACTTACTCTACTCAACCTAAAAAAATCAAATTATTACTAAATACATGAATTTCACCTCCCAAATATCAAATAATGAAATATATTTATATATTATAATTAAACTGATTTTAAAAACCTCTACAAATCTTTGACCGAAATATTTGTAGAGTTACAACAACTAGTTTCTCCCCATAGCTAGTGATATATATTCAATCATTTTTCTTACTGATTCACCCCATAAAGTACATGATACGTAATTGCATCTAGAAAAAAAAAAAGTTAAAAATAATCAATACATAGACCATGAAAGAAAGATAAAAAAAAATAACTCATGGTCTTCTAAGACGATGTCCATTATTGTGTAGGTCCATCCTTGAGTTCTTTTTCTTGATAGACAGCCTCAAAATTTGATAAATATATTATGTATAAGAGTATTTACCAATTAGCTTTGTCTCATCAGCATTCTTCAAACGACTAAAATTTGAAATATTTTTTAAAGCATACATGAAGGAGGGAGAACAATCATCAATTACTTGAACAACCTGTGTTTTAGCTTGAAATACTATCATAAATTTGTTATCTGTCGTTTTATATTTCAAGGTCTTGTTGATCACGATAAAGGATCGAATAGAATACACATGCCCTTCTTGCATTATTGGTTGAAATTTCAATATAAGATCATGCTTAATGATGCCATGTATACGATCACCCTAAGTCTCTCATTGTCTATGTATATTTAACTTTATATGGTATTTATTGTGTGTAGCAAATTCCAGTATTTCATTTATGCAATAAATATTGACATAAACTCTGGTTTCATTGGAAAGGATAATTATAAATATTTTTTCATGTATATATGTGATTTTAGTATAATGGTGCATATTTCGAGTTTCAACATAAATATTTTGTACTATTAATTATGCAGAGAACTGTGATGTGTATTAGTATATTTATCTATTTGCATATGTAGAAGACCATTGATGTATTAATACTGCAAGAAAATTCATCTCGTTTAAATCACCTCAAAATTATGAAAAATGCACTCCAAGCTTAAGGGTTTTCCTCTTCTACCATAGCTAGAAACTTCCTATAGGCGAACACACCGCACTTTCATAGCCCACAGGCTTTTTGATGGGTTAATATTATGTATCAAAGAAAATAGAGGGGTCATTTTCAAAGAGGGCAAGTAACTTAGCACATGATAGTTTTTAACTGAATGAGAGTGAATGAGAAGATGGTGAAATATGAGTGGGTTTTTGCCTTATTTATAAAATTAACAACCGCCTCCCAAATCTTATGTGATTCCCTATGTAACCTAAAATATAAATATATTATTTTAAGTTTGTACAATTTTTTAAGCATTTAAATTATTAAAAATAATTTACAGGAGAAAACTTTCCATCTTCTAAGAAGTTCAGATCTTGTCAACTAGAAAAAGGGGCTACCCAATCATACATCAATTTTTTCAAATTATTTTAAAGATTTGAAAGCCAAATTTCATGTATTTTAATAATATAAATATAAGAAAGTTAAATAGCGAGCTGTAAACCACAATATTAATTATTTATCACAATAATAATAATAATAATAATAATAATAATAATAATAATAATAATAATAATAATAATAAAAGTGAATCCTTAATAGTATGAATTTTCACCCAATCTCAACATCTGTATCACAAATCATATTCATTCATATTGATTTCTCACAAAAAAAATAAAATAAAAATATACATCATACCTTGTGTTGTTTGTCGTCCGTCGATTCTCTAAATTCATGATTGATCTTGATGTTTCTGGGTCATTTGTCACTTCTATATTCTCCTTCAATCTTGTTTTTTTACAACTATCTCCACCTCACTCGATCTTATTTATGCCTCAATTATCTCCTCCCTATTGAATGAATCTTCTGGAGATGTATCATGATTTTCTTTTATAAGTTCTTGGATATCTAATTCTTTAATGGGATATTCAATCTCATTGGTATCTTTGTTTTTTGGATTTAGGTGTTTTTTTTGCGAAAGTAGACATCACATAAATTAAAATTTCTATTTCTTGGTTGTGTAACTCATGCTCATTATTCGAAAGAGGTTGGTTCAAATCTATTGTTAAATTTGAATTCATGTTTGAAGGAGGTTGATTCAAATCGATACTGAATTTGGATTTCATGGATGAAGGAGAATGTAAAGATTAATTCACTTGTTATGATTTAGTATTGAACAGTCAGCTTTTTACGACAAAATTTTTCAATTTTAACCAAAATTGTAATTCCCACATCTTTCAAATAAAAAAAATTATCCTATGTCAATTGAGATCATTTCATTTTATTTTAATTTTAAATGAATAAATAATTTTTGGTTGGAGATGATTAATATTTGGCAAAGACTTGTGTGAGACCGTCTTACGTAAGTCCTTACGTGAGATGGATAAAAAGTGATAACATCTGTAATGAAAAGTGATATTCAATCGATGAAAAGTGATAATGATGTGACGAATTATTTCATGAATAATTTATAGTATAATTAAAAAGTAATAATATTTTATAGCGAAAATGATAACTAATTGCGAAAGCATAAAATGATCTCACCGTAAAACAGTCTCACACAAGACCTCCCTTAATATTTTGTGTGCGTGCAATAAGTCTTTCCATGTAATATAAATAATATGAAATTTTAATTCTATCATTATTAATTGAGTTACTCTCTTGTGAGACGAGTAAATATGAGACAGATTGTGAGATGGGTCGACCCAATAATAAAGTACATTTATTATATAAATAAAGTATGTTTGTAATGAATCATATTATAACACCCTAGAAATATACTTTAATTCATTATTCATTATACTTTAGAAAAACATACTTTAACTAACAATAAGCATAGTTTACCTATATAACAATGTTACTTTAACAATGGGTCCACCCATCTTACATAATAACCGCCTCACAAGAAACTGTCTTATTAATTAGATTAATTTGGGTAACTTTTTTTTTATTAATATGTTTGCATAATTTCTGAACAATGTATAAAAAAGAATAGAAGGGAGTAACTTATATTCGCCAAGACTTGTGCATGGCGTGAGACATTTTTTTTCCAAGACAAGCACTTGTGTGGGATCGCCTGCGGGAAAGTTATATAAGATGAATACGAAGTGATAACATTTTAATAAAAAGTAATACTTGAATTAATAAAAAATAATAGTGGTATAGTGAATTATTTCATGTAAATTTTGTATTTAGATAAAAAGAGCTAACATTTTTAAGAAAAAATGATAACTACTTTAAAAAATTAAAAATTATCTCATTTGAGACAGTCTCACGCAAGTGTTGTCATTTTCTTAATTACTTATTATTTTTCACTAAAAATATTATCCCCTCCATCCCATAATGATATTCACAGTTATTTTTAGATATAAAATTCTTATTAATTTGCATTTTAACTTGATTGTAAGAGTAGTTTGATATTTTTAAGTAATAAATAAATTATAAAATAAGTTATGTGAGTTATAAAGGGTGACAACTTTAAAATTAAAGTGTGTTAGTGGGTTTATTGGATTGTGTGTTATTTCCTTTCTTGGAGGGTGTAAACTTATTTATGAACAACCAAAAATAGCAGGTGTGAAATTATTTATGAAACAAAAAAAAATATTACTTTCAAATATTTTTATTTTTTTATTTATACTTTAAATTATTCATAAAATAATTTAGGATAATTCTTGGCTAATCCATTGTCGACCCAGCTCAAAGTTAGTTATAGGGTAATTTATTCAACACATATGATGTCAGCAATCTGGCTTATTAGAAAATCAAAAAAAAAAATAATTAATTACATTTGATTCCTCTTTATTATCTTTTCTCTCTTAGCACCACACATAAGAGTTATTCTCGACGATGCGGTTCAACCCGCCTTGAGGGCTACCATATAATCTGTAGGTTCCATTCTCCTATTTTCCATAAACTTGCTAAATAGTATTGAATATATTCTAGATGAATTTATAAGTGTATGCATGTATCTTTATATTTTATTATTAGAGTCAATTGCTAAAAGAATTATTACTTTTACTTTAATTATAATTTAGTCCAAAGTTTTGACAATTAGCAAAAAAGTCCACCACTTTTGAGGTATCTTGCAAATTAAGCTCATCGACAAGTCAATGCTGTCCAATTACTTATGTGGCGTTGACCTTTGCTGCTTCCATATCATCTTTACTTAATTTGCGATTTGCCTTTAAATTTTTTAAAGAAAAGAACATCAAATTATATTTTTTATTAAATTGCAATCATCTAATAAAATTTTATAATTAAATCTTAAAGATAAATATTAAAATACTCACCCACTTATGTGCTATTCTCTATCTACCCATCCCTCCTATGAACATACAGACATTTCAATCTAAAATATACAAACAATAAAAAAAAATTAGAATCTCAATATCCCTTTAAAATCAAATTAATTAATTCCATAAGCATTATGTTGGATCAAGAAGCATACGAGATCAGAGTCTAAAAGTATGTGATTTCATGCATTTTAATCGGTAAAAATATCAATTTTGTCTTCTTCTTTTAATTTTTGCACCTAATTAATGGCAAAGTCTATTGTACAATAGTATTAGTGTACACCTCTTGACCCAAATTCATTTTGACCCGCATATAAATATAAAAAATTCTTATTTGGATAATTAGTCACTTAAACAGAATTCTCACCTTCTCTCTCCTAGGCGATTTCTCTCTCCCTACCCCGTCTTTGTAATCGCCCCTCTGGTTTTTTCACATCTCGGCCGTCTTTTGGTATCTTCCCAATCTCGACAACCTAGAGTCGCATCGGACGACTAGCTCTCTCTCTATCTTTTCTTTCGATCTGTTCTCTCTACCTGTTTCCCTCTCTCCGCCTCTCTGTCGCCGCTCAGCTTGCACTACCTTTCACCTTTCTTCGACGACATGTGTTGGATCTCTTTCGACGACATGTGATAATCCACTTCCATCCGATTCGTCTGGATCTAAACAAATTCAAAATCTAATATCAACAAAGAAATTAAATATCTCCGTCGCGTGAAGGAAGAAAATCCTGTGGCGAAGAAAATTTGATATTGTTTATCTTCTTATTTTTTTCCAAATTTTTAATATATAATTTGTTGATTGTTCTTCTTTTCTTCATTTTTGTAGATCTTGAAATTTATGATGATGGTTGTTTGATGATTGATTTTGTGTAACTTTACAACACCATAGAATAGAAATTGTAGGTGGAGATTGTATGACAAATTAAATAATGTATAAAGTTTTATCATATAAATGTAATGCATTTTATGCATAAATGTATCACTGTTGATTGTTATTCAATTCTTCATTTTGTGTAGATCTTTCATATCTTATATCTTGTGAAAATTAAAAATTATGATGGTTGTTTGATGATTGATTTTGCATTCAATTAATTTTGATAACTTTACAAAGACAGTAGAAATTGTGGGTGGGGATTGTGTGATAAGTTTCTATTTAAATTTGATAATGTATAAGTTTTATTATATAAATGTATTACATTTTACTTTTGAATGTATTATTAACTTTTATATGAAAAAGTTCTATTAAATTTAATTGGTAGTTGAAATTTAATAATGTTTATATTTTTCTCAATAAATGTATTTTTTCTGTAAAAAATAATATTGATAAAATATTTATCAATATTTACATCAATATATTTATTAATTTTTATATTAACTTCTATACATGTTAGTATAAAATATAATACATTTTAGTATAAGATCTAATACGTATATTAGAAAATAAAGATACATTAGTGGATTAAATTTAATTTATTTAAATATTTAAATGTGTATTTAAAACTAAAATAGTAATAAATAGAAAAAAATAATATTGTTAATATGTAAAATCACACATATTTTAATATCAAAGTGTATAAGTTATAATTCAATAGCGTATAAGTTTTTATTAATAAGTGCATACCTTTTTTTCATTGATATTATACTTTAACCTAAAATATATCATACATTTGTAAAAGAAAGCATATACATTAATAAAGTAAAACTAATACAGTAAGAATTTTTTAAATTAATATATTTATTCATTTTGACGATTGTTCATCTGATAGATTTTACAAATCTCCTATCTTAAATCGTCTGAATAATAAGAAATTTCAAATAATAATTCCCCAACAACATGTAAAATAAAGAAATTTCAAACAATAATTCACCAATAATTCCTCATCGTTGTACAGTTTGTGGTTCTAATTCCATCAATTTTGCTGGGGTCCTTCAGCGCTAATCTATAATCATCCAACGAAAGCACGACACGAAATCAATGACGAGACATGAAATGACAACTATTGTTGGATTGTATACTAAAAGTCTAGCTTTTTTGTATGAATAATCTTATAACAATTTATTTGAAATGAGAATCATATGATCAAATGATTGCATCTTATAATTTATTTATATGTTCGATGCAATAGTCCACTTACTTTATATTGTAGATAATATATTGTGCGACAACACGTGGAAGATCATATTATCGGTTTCCTTATAAAGTATAAACAGATGCTCACAACCGAGATAGACGGGGACTCTCTATCGGGATGGTTGTAGTGTGGTTTGGTATTAGCTTGTCTTGGCTATAGAATCACATTAGTGCACTTGTGTGTATTGAGCAGGACCGCTTGAGATCGTTCGACTTATACTGACTTATAGGAGAACTTGATCTCTGTTATTATTATTGTTCGTGCTCTTAATCCCTATACAATAATCTCGATACGTAGGGCAGTATGTATTTCTTTGATTCATCAATGAGTGAGATTTACATGTAATTAAATCAACAAACTCGATGAGTTGGGAAGTAGTGTTGTCTCTATGGTGTGCTGTTGATTGTAGAAGGAATCCGTGTCCGTCATAGTTGATGATGTCCCCTTGAGGAGCTCATAAGGATTATCATGTAAACCCTACAGGTGGATTTATTCCGACATGATAATGAGGTTGAGTGGTACTACTCTTGGATGAGATATTAATTACTTGAGTTGTCTGTAACTTAAATTAATTAATGGATATTGTATATCTTAAACATGGGGAGACTAACGGGCTCATAATAAGAAGGAGCCCAAAACGTAATTTTGGGATTGGAAAGGCAGTGCAGTAATAATATTTTAGTGGAATATATTATTATTATTGGACTTAAGTATAAGCTTTGGGCTAAGCATGGATACTTAAGCCCAATGGAGGCCCAACCCAATTTCTCCTCTTGGTCTCTGCTGTAGCCCATGTATATAAGTCACCTCAACTTATCTGGAACCCAAATCTAATTCATTATTCACGTGTGATGAGGGTTGAGAGCAGATTGAGGAGGCCTCGTAGATCGTCGCCCACACGACGTCGAGATTGGACTTGGGACATACGGCAGAAGATTAGAAGGTAGTTTGCTGCTGCTATCTGCCACCTTGTGAAATTTATATAAAATCGTACAGTACTCAGAATTTGATGATCAATATACTGACGGAAAGCCATTGAAGAGAGGATCGTCTGAGCATAAAGACCATTCAATTCCAACATCACACGAGGACGTTATGGTCATTCTTGTGGGACTGCACAGTCTGCCAGCAAGAATCCTTCATCTTCTACATACCCTGGTGAACGGTAATCGTTTCTATGATTTATTGCTTCTGATATGATAGAAACGCATGGTATCCTAACGGGTTATATTAACCAAATGATCCAAGCGCCAACAATTGGTATCAGAGCGAGGTTTTGTGGTGAAGAATGACACGTTAGGCTAGGGTTTTTGTGCTTATGTGATTAATTTTCGGATTGAGAATCGCATATGAGATTAGGGTTTTGGTGTAATTTATTGTGCCTGTATACCCTATGTTCTTCGATGATACCCTGTATCTATATTGTTGCTTGCTGTTGGTTGTGTCTACACTATCGTGGCTTGCAAACTCACGGTGCTTGAGATATCGGTGAATTTATATTTTATATTATTTTGAGGGAATCAATATAAATGGATAAATTCGAAGATTTGATCGGTATATTAATTTGTGATTCTCTGAATTTCAAATGGTTTTATCTCACTTATTATTAACTAGAAGAAATTATATTTACTTGTCCAAAATTAGATGATTAAAAAAAAAGAATCTTGGTTTTAAATTTTACTGCTTAAGAAAATATAAATATGTGTTCTCACTAAGGATGTCCCATAATGCTTTTTAAAGTCTCTAGTGAAGAGGTGAGAGGTTCATAGAAATATGATGGTCTCATGCGACTCTTCAGATACTTGAGTAAGTAAGATAGGCGGGAGGTCATGGTTGAATTGATAAATGAATTGAAAATGCTCGGAGTAAATATTGAAGGAAAACCTAGATCAATTTAATTCTCCGTAAATTGCCTAGGTGTTTTGAGCAAGTTCTGCCTGAAATACAAGAGGTTGTGTAAGGTGGAGAACTTTTGACAAAACATGTGGCGAAGGAATTCCAATTTCATCAAGATGTGAACAAAGTGAATATCTCATTCACTAGTCGTTGAAGCATGATTAGTGATGACATTTACTGACACGTTGTGTGTACATACCGGAGTCAATAAAAGCCTGCAACTAAGTGATGATGAGATTGTAATATACATGGGTAATACTACGAGAGTAGTGGCTATTGCAGTGGGAGTTGTTTATTTATCTTATGATATGAATAAACGATTGATTATGTGAAATTGTCTTTACGTACATTTTCATAGAAAGAATTTCATTTCAGTTTCTATGCATTTACGGATGGATACTCCATTTCATTTAAATGACATGGTCATAGCAATGAAGGATGGAGCTATAAGTTAGAAATACGAAATCCTAGCAAAGTGCAATGAATATTAAAATAGAATCGATGGATTTTAAATTAGGTCTGGATGCTTGTTGAACCGCTAAATGACATAAAAGCCATTGGAAGCGGGCATGCAAGAATAAAAGAGGATCAAAGAATAAGGTGAAAACCTTGGAAGCAAGCATGTTGCGAAAAGGTATACTCAGAAAGAAAAGGTTCGATTATGAGAAGACCTATTCGCCGGTAGCTATGCCTAAGTTGATCCGAACTCTTTTATTTATTGCTACTCATATGAAATATGAAGGATAACAAATAGATGTCGAGACAGCTTTCCTGATTGGAAGTCTTAAGGGAAACATCTATGTGAAGCAACCAGAGTGATTCATTGCAAAAAGCTAAGAGCATTGTGATAGTAAGCTTAAAAGTGTCCATTCATGGACTAAAGCAAGCTTCAAGATCATGAAACATCTGTTTTGATGAGGTAATCCAGTGACATGGATCTAATCAATGATCGGATGGGTCTTGTGTATTGAAAAGAGTGATGGAAATGTGGTGGTATTTCTTGTACTATACGTAGATAGTATCTTACTCATTGGAGACAATGAAAGAGTATTGTCGGGCGTATGTGTATGGTTGATAAAGCGGTATGATATGAAGGACTTAGGAGGAGCAAAAATATCCTTTGATCACGGTAATACGGATTACAAGAAAGGATGTTATGCTTATCTCAAACTTCATGAGATGATACGATCCTTACTTATTTTATCATGTGACTTTATCTAAAGAAATGTGTCTTGAGACACAAAAAGAGATAAAAGTGATGAAAGCGGTTCCTTATGCTTCGGCGAATAAGGAAGCTTAATCTAAGGAATGCTATGCACAAGAATGGATAACTGTATTGCTAATTGCATAGACAGTGAGTATCAAAGTAACTCGAAATAAGAATGTTGAACTGTGGTAAGACATATATTTATGTACCTGAAAAGGACAAGAAATTATATGTAGGCTTACCGGACAAATTCGCTGCTTCTTATGAGTTACGTAGATTTAGATTTTTCAAATCAGATAGGGATGGTAGTAAATCCACCTCAAGGTTATGTGTTTAATTTTAGGAAGTAGAGCCATAATATGGAAGAGTGTTATATAGAAATATATTTCGGACTCCGGACTCCATCATGGAAAGATGATAAATTGGAGCCTATAAGGCAGCCAAAGTATCTATATGACTCTAGAAACTTCATGATGGACTTTGAAGTATTTCTAAGTTTGCCCAAGATTATCACAATTTAAATTAATGATATTGGTGCAGTTGAAAACTTGAAGGAATCACGAGTCCATAAGGCAATTAAACACATGGAACGCGAGTACCACCTGTTACGAGAAATTGTATGATGAGGGAAAGGTCGTTGTCGCCTAAATTGCATCGGATGATAACCTAGTAAATCCATTTACAAGGACCTTAAAGCGAAAGCTTTTGATGGTCATGTAGTAGGAGTGGGAATCATATGTATGGCAGAAGACATGACAGCATAGTCTTTAAGTATAAGTGGGAGATTGTTGGATTGTATACTAAAAGTCTAGCTTTTTTGTATGAACAATCTTATAACAATTTATTTGAAATGAGAATCATATGATCAAATGATTGCATCTTATAATTTATTTATATGTTCGATGCAATAGTCCACTTACTTTATATTGTAGATAATATGTTGTGCGACAACACGTGGAAGATCATATTATCGGTTTTCTTATAAAGTATAAACATATGCTCACAACCGAGATAGACGGGGACTCTCTATCGGGATGGTTGTAGTGTGATTTGATATTAGCTTGTCTTGGCTATAGAATCACATTAGTGCACTTGTGTGTATTGAGCAGACCGCTTGAGATCGTTCGACTTATACTGACTTATAGGAGAACTTGATCTCTGTTATTATGGATGTTCGTACTCTTAATCCCTATACAATAATCTCGACACGTAGGGCAGTATGTATTTCTTTTATTCATCAATGAGTGAGATTTACATGTAATTAAATCAACAAACTCGATGAGTTGGGAAGTAGTGTTGTCTCTATGGTGTGCTGTTGATTGTAGAAGGAATCCGTGTCCGTCATAGGTTGATGATGTCCCCTTGAGGAGCTCATAAGGATTATCATGTAAACCCTACAGGTGGATTTATTCCGGCATAATAATGAGGTTGAGCGGTACTACTCTTGGATGAGATATAAATTAATTAATGGACATTGTATATCTTAAACATGGGAGACTAACCGGCTCATAATAAGAAGGAGCCCAAAACGTAATTTTGGGATTGGAAAGGCAGTACAGTAATAATATTTTAGTGGAATATATTATTATTATTGGACTTAAGTATAAGCTTTGGGCTAAACTTGGATACTTAAGCCCAATGGAGTCCCAACCCAATTTCTCCTCCTGGTCCCTGCTGTAGCCCATGTATATAAGTCACCTCAACTTATCTGGAACCCTAATCTAATTTATTATTCACGTGTGATGAGGGTTGAGAGCAGATTGAGGAGGCCTCGTAGATCATCGCCCACACGACGTTGAGATCGGACTTGGGACATACGGCAGAAGATTAGAAGGTAATTTGCTGCTGCTGTCTGCTACCTTACGAAATTTATATAAAATCGTACACTATTCAAAATTTGATGATCAATATACTGACGGAAAGCCGTTGAAGAGATGATCGTCTGAGCATAAAGATCATTCAATTCCGACATCAGACGAGGACGTTATGACTATTCTCGTGGGACTACACAGTATGTCAGCGAGAATCCTTCATCTTCTACATACCCTGGTGAACGGTAATCGTTTCTATGATTTATTGCTTCCGCTATGATAGAAATGCATGGTATCCAAACGGGTTACGTTAACCAAATGATCCAAGCTCCAACAACTATATCACTGGGTGACATCCCACACATAAGTTAAGGGACATGGCTGCCTTCCCACGGTGTTTGTCGAGGTTGAGATCTTAGGATGGAGGTACGAAGGTTGGGTAAATCTGAGAATAGTGTGTGGAGATTGAGATCTTAGAGGACATACGAGGGTGTAGAGGGTGAGATATGAGGGACGGAGCCACGACGACAGTGCAGAGGAGGATGGAGCTGTGCCAGATACAGCAGAAAGAGAGAGGAGCGGTAAGGAGGAAATGCACTACTGAGATGCATTGATGAGGAAATGACAAATAACGTAAATCGGTTTCTTTCCCTTAAATGTGTGACCCATTTTCAAATACGGGTTATGTACATTAGTGTATACTTTGGTACAATAGACAACCTCCTAATTAATATAGCTTATTCATCGACCAGGATCAAATTATTTATTTTTGTTTCTTTTTAAAGGAAAAAATATACTCCCTCCGTCTTCTGCAAAGGTAACTGTTTTACCATTTTTGATGTTCAATCCAAAGGTATCTGTTTCTATTTAAGGAGGCATGGGTCCCACCAATATAAATTGATAAACCCTTTAAATTAAGTTATTTACATCAATGTCGTCAGTGTTAAAAATATTAACAACTTACTAATCTAACTTAAACACTCTGATTTATTGCTCCATTATCACAATCAACAATCCCACACATTAAATTAAAAAATAAGGGTTTGGAAACCCTAATTCTTATTTGCTCCTCTCTGTTCGATGTACTCTCTCTCTATCATCGTGTGTTCTTCAGTGATGGTTCCTCTCACCCATCGGTTGCTCCTTCATCGATGAATCTCAATCGTCTTCTTTACTGTAATTCCTCTCCTCATCGATAAATCTCTTTGTTTTACCTTCTGTAAAGTATTTCCTTTCCTTATCTTGAAAAAGATATGGAATCAGTGACTGATTCGAAGTTTGTTTTCATGGTGTTGTCGCCGATCGATACACCATCGGAAGCGATTTCCAGGCAAATCCCAGAGTTCTCATCATTATCTTAGTATGTGGCTTGTAGATCTACTATGCTTCCATCTTTCTTGAGGTCTTCTGACCCTGATTCATTTAGATTTACTTGGCTCCCTGTATACTCGGCCCCATTCGATTCAGATCTAAATGAATATGTTGTTGATTGATCGTTAATAGTCCGGGCGACCAAGTAACAAAATATCGAATCCAAGAGAATTTAGGATTCATGGCCTTTAGGTATAGTATCGTGATTAGTTAGGGACAATCGAAAATGAGGTTTAAAAAAAAATAAAATAAAATGCATGGAAAAATAAATCTAATTATAATATTTTTGAATTTTCAATGACATGGTAGGTTTCATGATGCACTCATATAATCAATCATCCAACATCTTTAATTGTTTTTTATTTTTAAGCAAATCATGGTAAGGGCGATCACGATTTCCACCTATCCCCAATGGCCATGGTGAATACGATGTATATTGTTTTCACAACCCCTAAAAAGCTCCTAGGATCGATCCTACTTGCAATTCCCTTCAAGGTACTGTGTTCGTATGGATGGGGTTCCCTTCACTAGTTTAATCCTCGGGCATAAGTGATCTCACTAGTATTCATTTACGTTGTTCTAAACATAAGGACTCCTTGGCTAGGCTTCCCTTATATTAAACCCACATGTAATAAATAGAAGAAACTCACATATGATAATCATGCAAACAAACTAAGGGTAAAGCAATGACAAGACATGTCGATACACAATACACAACTTAATCACAATGCAATAATATCAAAGACATAAATCTCATATTACTATAAGGCATGTGAATTTCATAAATAAAACTTAATCAAAGCCGAAAATTCAATTAAGACATTTTCATAAATTAATCAATAATCATGCCATCAATTAATCAACAAAACATAGAAAATAAAAAGATAATAAATAGGATTAGATTACCTTAATGAAGTTTTTACATCCATGACGATCATCCTCTCCTTGGTGTCCCCACCTTCTTGGAAAACAAATAAATTCCTAATCTAGAAAAATATTTAAAACTAATCTAGAAAAATATTAAAACTACAGATCCCTCACCCCAAAAGGGGGTGGGATCTCAAATATTTAATGGAGAATCAAATGGATGAAAAATGGGTTTGTGAGTGAAATGGGTGTGGCCTCCAAAATGAGGAATTGAATGGGAGTTGGGAGCTCCAAAGATGAGAAAGAGGGTACATATATGTGTGGAGGATTAGGGCAAAATTGGGCAATGGGCTAAAGTGAATAAATGGGCTTAAGTGGAGAAATGGTCTTTTTAGGCGTTAAAAATCAAATCCAGGAAATGGGTTTAATATAAATTTCGAACGGTTTGGATACGTGGACTGGCTGTAGCCTAACTGTAGCATGTGCGTGCATCCAGCCGTGAGGTCGCTGGTTCGATTTCTCACCAGCGCAATTTACTTTTTTAATTAAAGGAGGCCTTCTGTGAGCGCGAAGTAGGAGATCACTCCCTTGTTGGGCCCAAAAATTCGATCGAGGGAGAGAACACTCGAGCGAATTTCTCTTAGTGGGCTTTCAATATTTGCTTTGTTTCGTGAAATAGACAACGCTTCAAATATAACACTTTCAGCTGTTGTCTATTCTATCATTTCTCTACACTCAGTGAAAGTGTTGTCGTAGCCTCTTCTAAATATGTTGTCTTTTCAACTGCAACCCTTTTTTCTCCTTTTCGTCCCGATTTAATTCCCATTTCTTCCATCGCTCTTTCAAACTCTAAAACACCCATTTTTCTGCAAAAATAACCAAAAATACCTCTCTCCAAGTAATCAAGTAATTAATAGTATTTTCATTAAAATCATGCTTAATTATTGAATTAAATCCTAATAAATTCATGCAATTAAGCCCAAAAATCTAGGTGAATTTCACGCCAATCAAACCCCCCAAACTTAAAGTGTTTCTCGTCCCCAAGCAATGAAAGAAAAGAAAGAATGAGGAGGGGAATTCACCTAGACTAGAATCAAGATATTAATGAGAATTGAGTCATTTCAAAACTATTTCAATTCAATCAAAACAAGTGCAAGACATCAATTTAAATGCGTACAAGTTAAGCATAGGAAATATACAAGCAAGTGAGACCTTCACTACTCCTCTCTAGATTTTGCATTACTCTCACACTCAAAAGAAGTGTACGGGAGAAGTGTATACTCTCAAAAATTGATTCAAATGCATGGCATTACCATTTGCTTGTCAAAAGTCTACGCTCTTCACCACTTGTATATGGGTTAATTATTGAATCAATAAGGTCTTTATATGGGGTTGTAATGTAGGCTCTTTGGTATTGGGTAGGAAAAATATTTAGGAAAAGTAAGCTCAAAATTAGTGGAGAAGTTAAGTTGACAGCCATTATCTACTCTCACTCTCCCTTTCCTCAAATTAGTGAAGAATTTAAGTTGGTTGGTAGCCTCAACTTTCATTCCCACTTTTTTAATTTTTCCACCTTAATCAAAAATAGAATTTATCCATCCAACAAACTAAAGTACCTTTTTCTTCTCTTTTTCCACTATTGAGTTTTTTCTCTCTTTTCCCTAAGGGCTCTCTTTCCATTTTTTTAGTAGACCTCCTTATGCTTCTTTTATACAAGCTTTACTCAAAAAATTTTTTCTCAACCTCCATTTTTTTCTTTTTCATCTTTTCTCCCTCTTTTCTTGGACTTTCACCATTTCTCTCTTTCCAAACTCTCTTGTAAGCTCAATTCAACCACTTCATCCCCATTAATCCTCTACTAATCGACAAAGATGATTAGGATATAAGATATGGATAAGAATGACTAATTTGTAGGTTGCCAAAGAAATAAGGATAATAAGCTCAAAGGGGCAAACTACGAAATGATTTCATTTGGTAGGAAAAATTTGACTAAGTGACTTGTCAAAATAAAGATGGCCTTAAATCATTTCCAACAATCTTCACACACATATAGCTTCAAGAAGACACAATGGCAAGTTGTAGAATGCACACGAAAGAATGATGCACACACAAGAAAGGAAAAACAATTTGATTTAAAGATTTTAAGGCTAAAAAAGCTCACGGGCTTGTAGTTGTGAAAGAAACACAAAATAAGCACAAACCATAACTCAACAAGTACACAAACAAAAATCCATCAAGTCACAAGTTTCAACCAAAAATCATAGTCTCAAAATTTCTCATAATGAAGCACAAGAGAGCCAAGAAAGATTTTCTCCTTATTGAAAACAAGATAAAGCAAGAAAAGCACGAAAAAACGAAAACAACAAAAAAGGAGAAAATACGTACCAAAGAAAAGAGTAAGGACTTAAATAAGCGCCGGTGCAATATGCTCAAGTAGGAGTTCATGGATGCAATTTTTATAATTCAAACCGTAGAAAAGTCAAGTAACAACGACATGCCCCCCCTAAACTTAAATTAGATAAAGTCGAATTTAATTCGGGAAGATGTTCGTTACCTCAATTTGCAGCACTCATTTGCTCGTCAAGGCCAATACCACGGCTCTATGCTTTAGTCCCTACAAACACAACCATAAAACAAAAAAAACAACTCAAAACAAAAAAAAAAATGTCCCTGTCCTAACTACTCAACAAAC
Organism: Pogostemon cablin; assembly: GCA_023678885.1. Taxonomy (NCBI): domain Eukaryota; kingdom Viridiplantae; phylum Streptophyta; class Magnoliopsida; order Lamiales; family Lamiaceae; genus Pogostemon; species Pogostemon cablin. Next base: position 14,873,193 of record CM042969.1, on the reverse strand, counting down.
CCAAAGTCACAAATACAACTAAATTCCTTGACAACGGTGCCATTTGATTGATCGTTAATAGTCCGGGCGACCAAGCAACAAAATATCGAATCCAAGGGAATTTAGGATTCATGGCCTTTAGGTATAGTATCGTGATTAGTTAGGGACAATCGAAAATGAGGTTTAAAAATAAAAGAAAATAAAATGCATGGAAAAATAAATCTAATTACAATATTTTTAAATTTTCAATGACATGGTAGTTTTCATGATGCACTCATATAATCAATCATCCAACATCTTTAATTCTTTTTCATTTTTAAGCAAATCATGGTAAGGGCGATCACGATTTCCGCCTATCCCCAATGGCCATGGTGAATATGATGTAGATTGTTGTCACAACCCCTAAAAAGCTCATAGGATCGATCCTACATGCAATTCCCTTCAAGGTACTATGTTTGTATGGATGGGATTTCCTTCACTAGTTTAATCCTCGGGCATAAGTGATCTCACTAGTATTCATTTACGCTGTTCTAAACATAAGAACTCTTTGGCTAGGCTCCCCATATATTAAACCCACATGTAATAAATGGAAGAAACTCACATATGATAATCGTGCAAAAAAACTAAGGGTAAAGCAATGACAAGACATGCCGATACACAATACACAACTTAATCACAATGCACTAATATCAAAGACATAAATCCCATATTACTACAAGGCATGTGAATTTCATAAATAAAACCTAATCAAAGTCGGAAATTCAATTATGACATTTTCATAAATTAATCAATAATCATGCCATCAATTAACCAGCAACACATAGAAAATAGAAAGATAATAAATAGGATTAGATTATACAAGTTTTTACATCCATGAAGATCATGCTCTCCTTGGTGTTCCCACCTTCTTGGAAAATAAATAAATTCCTACTCTAGAAAAATATTTAAAACTAATCTAGAGAAACATTAAAACTATAGATCCCTCACTCCGAAAGGGGGAGGGATCTCTACTATATAATGCGGAATCAAATGGATGAAAAATGGGTGTGTGAGTGAAATGTGTGTGGCCTCCAAAATGAGGAATTGAATGGGAGTTGGGAGCTCCAAAGATGAGAATGAGGGTACATATATGTGTGGAGGATTAGGACAAAAATTGGGTAATGGGCTAAAGTGGATAAATGGGCTTAAGTGGAGGAATGAGCTTTTTGGTCTTTAAAAATAGAATCCAGGAACTGGGTTTAATATAAATTTCTAATGGTTTGGATACGTGGACTGGATGTAGCCTAGCGATAGCATGCGCGCGCATCCAGCCATGAGGTCGCTGGTTTGATTCCTCACCAGCGCAATTTATTTTTTAATTAAAGGAGGTCTTCTGTGAGCGCGAAGTAGGAGATCACTCCCTTGTTGGGCCCAAAAATTCGACCAATGGAGAGAAAACTCGAGCGAATTTCTCTTACAGTGGGCTTTCAATATTTGCTTTGTTTTGGGAAATAGATAATGCTTCAAAGACAACAAAGGTCTTCTGTGAGCGTGAAGTAGGAGATCACTCCCTTGTTGGCCCAAAAATTCGACCGAGGGAGAGAAAACTCGAGCGAATTTCTCTTACAGTGGGCTTTCAATATTTGCTTTGTTTTGGGAAATAGATAACGCTTCAAAGACAACACTTTCAGCTGTTGTCTATTCTGTCATTTCTCTACACTCAGTGAAAGTGTTGTCGTAGCCTCTTCTAAATCTAGTCTTTTCAACTGCTATCCTTTTTTTCTCCTTTTCGTCCTGATTTAATTTTCATATCTTTCATCTCTCTTTCAAGCTCTAAAATACCCATTTTTTTGCAAAAATATCGTTATAACCTAGCGGTAGCATGCGTGCGTATCTAACCATGAGGTCGCTGGTTCGATTCCTCACCAGCGCAATTTACTTTTTTAATTAAAGGAGGCCTTCTGTGAGCGCGAAGTAGGAGATCACTCCCTTGTTGGGCCTAAAAATTCGACCGAGGGAGAGAAAACTCGAGCAAATTTCTCTTACAGTGGGCTTTCAATATTTGCTTTGTTTCGTGAAATAGACAATGCTTCAAAGACAACATTTTCAGCCGTTGTCTATTCTGTCATTTCTCTACACTCAGTAAAAGTGTTGTTGTAGCCTATTCTAAATCTATTGTCTTTTCAACTGCAACCCCTTTTTTCTCCTTTTCATCCCGATTTAATTCTCATTTCTTTCATCACTCTTTCAAGCTCTAAAACACTTATTTTTCTGCAAAAATAATCAAAAATACCTCTCTTCAAGTAATCAAGCAATTAATAGTATTTTCATTAAATTCATGCGTAATTATTGAATTAAATCCAAATAAATTCATGCAATTAAGCCCAAAAATCTAAGTGAATTTCACGCCGATCAGTTGTCTCGGAATCGACTGAGATATATGGGAGGCATGTTGTGCTTGATTCCGAGGAGCAGTTTCTGTTTGACCCTAAATTCAATGGAATGGTGGTGCCCGACTTTGATGATGAGTCGATGAGTGGCCCCATTCAGGAGACAAAGCCTGCTTCCCAATTCAGAAAGACGTTTATGTCAGAACATAGCTTCCAAATTCAGATGCTAAAGATCTTATTCCCTAAGGCCTTGGAACTGCCGGGATACTCTGATGTATAAACCCTAATCTATTAGTTGCTCATATGTGGGATTAGATATTCATAAACTGATGTGATGATGTTTATGTGGGTTGAAATAGTATGAGCATGATGTAATTTGTCACCATGCATAATTATGGAGACAACATACATTGTTCGTCACCAATTATGCATTTAGGAGACAAATTTAAGAACACTCAATGATGAGAGTTCTCTGAGAGTGAAACTGAATACATTCAGTTTATAAAATGGTGGATTACCTGTGTTTAATGTTCATATGAATGATGAATAGGTGATTCCTGGTTGTATGATTGTTGGTATTGTGATTGATGGTTATATGAACACTGATGTTGTGATTGGATGATTATGTTTATGTGAGTTGAAATAGTATGGGCATGTTAACTTTGTTACCATGCATAATTATGGAGACATGATACATTATTTGTCACCAATTATGTATTTAGGATACAAAGAAAGAAACACTCTATGATGACAGTTCTCTGAGAGTGAAACTGAATAAGTTCAGTTTAGGGATTGGTGGATTACCTGTGTTTGATGATTATATGATTGATGAATCTGTTATACCTGGTTGTGTGATTATTGGTACTGTGATAGATGGTTCTATGATCTCTGGTGCTGTAATTGGATGATGATGTTTATGAGGGTTGAAACTTCATCCATCTGTGCCTGTTGGTTCTGTGATTGATGGTTCTGTGATTGCTGAATCTATTATCATTGAACTTTTCTTGGTGCTATTGTGATAACCAAAAATTTTGCATTTTTGTTAATTCATTATTTATACATTAATAAATTATAAATTATGAATGTTTTCAATTTTGTTAATTGTTATCATAAATCATTTCATATTATCCATTTAAATTTTAAATTTTGATTTTATATTATCCTTCATCTTTAGCCTTTTTCAAACGTCTCCAGTCCACGATTTTCTCTAACACTTATCCCTACAACAATATATATTCCACTTTCTTTTGTTAATCATTTCTGCATCCAAATTAAATCTTTCATATTTATCATCATGTCAATTCATCAGTTCCAAAGTCTCTTGCATCCCATCAGTTTTCAACTATTCTGTATCAGGTGGGAATCTTAACTTATCTATTGATTATAAATATCATGTGTCTGTTGATGAGTCCCCGCATAGTCCCACGGTCATTTGTACTTGATTAGTGTGAAAATCTACATGTTTCAGGATCCGATTTAGCACCATTTTGAGGAATTTATGTTCGTATTTTAGCACTAAATAGTTAATTTTCATATATTTTAGATATTGGTGCATTTGAGGTATTATTTCGTATTTTTAGGTGGAAAACGGATTAAAAGTACAAAGTTGGAAAGAAGAGTGAAATTGTGAAAGAATACTGAAAAATGTATGTCCTCTTTGCATAATTTTTTTGCATCTTTATGGAAGTCCAAACTAATCATGTGATATATGGTTAGAAAGCCACTTAAGAGAAGGTTATTTTGGCTTAAGAAACATCTCAATTGGAGGTCAGATGAGAGAGTTATGATCAAAATAGTGAAGACGCGCAAGCTGTGCCGACCAGCACGACCAGTGCCACTTTGCACGACTCGTGCTGTACACAAATGGACGAATTTTTAGGATTAATTTATATGGTTGGAAAACCAAGGAAGAGAGGATCGCGTGAGAATAAGAATCACCTCAATCAGAGATCGGATGAAGAAGTTATGAGCAAAACCGTGAGATCGCGCAGACTGCCGACGGGTGGCACGACCCGTGCCAAGGCCGGCACGACTCGTGCCACTGCCCAGCAGGCCCATTTTGTCATTTTTTGGCCCGTTCATCGTTTTTGATGTGAAAAAACCCTATTTTGAGGTGGAATTTGAATTTTAGCAGCATTCAACTATAAAAGGACCCTTTGGGGAGTTCCAAACCCTAACTCTTCATACTCCTACACATCCATACATACTTTTCATCACCTTCCGTCATCCATCTCTACCCATCACCCGCCTTTCACCTATCACACTCGATCACGGTGTTTACTACTTGAGAAGAAGAATGGGAGAGGATCATCAAGACGGAAAGAGAAGATGGAGATTTATTCCTGACACGGGTTTTTCTTCCTTCTTTAATTTTTTATTGTTGATTTATAGACTCATGGGTAAGTTTCTTTCCGTATACATGGTTGTTGCTTGTAACACCATGAGCTAGTACTTTTCTGGATAGTACTAGGTTCTGAAGGTTAAATTGTTTTGAATTGATGATCTAGATTTTAAGTTGGATACCTGCAGTATACTTATTCCTTTATTAATGTTTTGATTTGAGACTTATATTTTTGTCTTATATGATCTGTCCTTATTCATGGGATTGTCATTGTCTTATGCATGTTCACGATTATTGCTTGTGTCATAGAAAGAATTATATTTGTCTATCTGTTATGGGTAAAGGGGATCTAACCATATGACCTTTATTCATTAGAATAATTAATGCTAGACACCTAATATATTTATTAATTACCATTCCAAAGAATTTGGTTTCTTAGATTGTTAGGTGGGAGTTGAGGATTAATTCTTAAGTACCTATAAAGGGAAGTCTAGTGTACTAGCCTTTAATGGAATTTTACATGAAGTACATAGAAAGGGAGTAGGAATTATTCTTCTGCATCCGAGGGTTTAAACCAAGCTTACGTGTTGAGTTTACTCTAGAAAAGAAATTTAACATAATTAAGTGATTGCCTTCATAAGAACTGCAGGGATTCTAACCGATTGTCTAGTGATTTGATTTGACTAATTTAACTGGATTGCCTAGTGCTATCTATCTTCTCTCTTGAACACTTCCATATTTATTTTTATTGCTATTTTATATTTTTAGTAATTATTTTCTGCCTCTTTAGATTAATTAAATTCTCCTAAAATACCCAGATTTGTCTTAATCTAGAATAGTCATATTTAGATTAAATAGTAAGTCTAGAATTATCCTTTGGGTTCGATAATAGACTTGGTCACACGCTGAGCTGCAACTGATTCCCTACACTTGGGGACACGCAAAAAGGTGAACAAGCAAATGGCGCCGTTGCCGGGGATAATTCCCTAGGTTTTATTATTTACTTCTTTTGTGATTTATTTAATTTAGGACATTAAATTTTTAATTGATTTTATTTTTATTTTTATTTTTATTTTTATTTTTTTAGATCCAAACTATTCTAATCAGCTGCGTGAGCACAGGTAAAATTAGCTAAGATGGCTGATGATCAGGCTCCAACTCCCATGCGGGACCAGTATAAGCTGAAGCATACCACGAATGCTGGATTGAATGGACCCGCAATCACTGCGGAGAATTTTGAGCTACCGTTTGGACTGATCCGGATGGTACAAGCACAACAGTTCAGTGGTAATCTTTGGAGAGTCCTAATGAGCATCTGCAATTATTTGATGAGTATGCAAGGACGCAGAAGCATAGGAATGTCCCAGAGGATGCTATCAGAATGAGGCTTTTTCCATTCTCACTAACGGGGAAAGCCAAAGAGTGGTACAATAACCTTTCTGCAGGATGTTGTACTACGTGGGAGTAGTTGGCAAATAAGTTCTTGAATAAGTACTTCCCTCCCTCCAAGAGCTTTAAGGTGAAACAAAAGATCACACTATTTAAACAAGGTGCTTTGGAAAGTTTCTATGAAGCCTGGGAAAGGTCCAAGGATCTGTTTCGTTGTGGTCCACAGCATAGATTTACAAAAGACAATTACTTAGGTTTCTTCTATCAAGGCCTAAGGAGTGAATAGAGAGTATTGGTGGATGCGACAGCAGGAGAATCAATCTTCAAAAAGTCAGCAGATGAGCAGATGAAGCAGAAGAGATCTTTGAGGAGATGGCATCTAACACATACGATTGGCCTATGGAGAGATCAGAAGGAGTCGCTTTTGATAAAGTGGCTAAAGTGGAAGTTCAGGTCAATAGTAGTGAGATATCAGAATTAAAGAGTCAACTTAGTGAGCTGCATAAGAAGATGGATCATCTCGGACTAGGAAACAAAGGAGAGGAAGCTAGAATGGATCAAGATGAAGAACTGATGGAGGAAGCGAATTATGCAATGGGTCAGAATTTTCAAGGGGATTATAGAAATAGACAGAATTTCAGACCTAGTAATCAGAAATAGGGGAGGAATGACCAAGGAAATTCCAACTTCAACAATCAGAGAAAGAATGAGAATCTGTCATATGGAAACCCGAGTAATGTAGTAGCACCTCCTCCAGGAATTGATCCAGCCCATAAGCCTGTTGAAGGAAGAGCATCCATGGATGATGAGTTGAAAGTGTTATTGAAGAATCAAAGGGATCAGATAAACTTGATGGTCAAGCTGATGATAACTAATAAAGAGCAAGCTGAAATCAGACAAAATGAGAATGAGAAAAAGCAAAAAGAAACTGATATTGCTCTTGGAAAGTTGCATGCTGCAGTGGGAAGATTAGAGCAGCAAGGTAAGTTCCCTTCTCAAATGGTGACGAACCCGAAAGAGTAAGTTATGGCTATCACCTTGAGGAGTGGAACACAGTACGAGGGCCCAAAAATGCCATCGGAACGATCTGAAGTCAAAGTAGAGGTCGAAAAATTAGACGAGAATGAACATGTTGGCGCTAAAACGCCGCACGACTCGTGCCAAGATTGGCACGAATCGTGCGGCCCTGAAATCTGTGCACCGCGCGCATCGTGCCAGCCGACGGAGGCAACAGCAGGTGGCACGACCGCCAAGGATAGCCAGCACGACCTACATGTCTGCCAGCACGAATCGTGCGGGCGTGCAAAATTGGCCGATTCTGAGCAGCACGACCGTCGGCATGAGTTCGAGTTTGTCCGGCACGACTCGTGCCTTCCTCCAGCAAAAAATTTGGAAATTCATCTCGATCCTCGCATTGCTGAACTCATCCAGAATGATTTTCAGGTGCCTGAAAATAAGAAAAAGTCGAAAGAACCTGAAGTTAAGTTGAAAAAGTGGCAAAAAGCTAAGGCAGAAAGAGCTGAAAAAGAAAAAGGAGAGGAATTTGAGAAGGATATTTGGGGCATTCCAAAGACAAAACATCCAATTCTGTTTCCACAGCAATTTTTAAAGAAAAGATTGGATGAAAAATTCAAGAAGTTCATGGAGATGTTCAAAAAGATCCACATTAATATTCCTTTCGCAGAAGCCTTAGAGGAGATGCCAAACTATGCAAGGTTCTTGAAAGACATCATGTCTAAGAAGAGGAGTTTGACTGGAAATGAGTCAGTGAATAAGATAGAGAGCTTCGGTTCTGTGATACAAAAGAAACTTCCTACGAAGTTGAAAGATTCGGGAAGCTTCACCATACCTTGTGAGATTGGACATGAACAAGCTAAGAGAGCCTTATGTGATTTGGGGGATAGCATTAATCTAATGCCATATTCTGTATTCAAGAAGCTTAGTTTGGGGGAGCTGAAGCCGACATCAGTAGCATTGCAGCTTTCTGATAGATCCCTGACCTACCCAAGGGGGGTAGTTGAAGATGTCCTAGTGAAAGTGGGGAAGTTCATATTTCCAGTGGACTTTATTATGCTAGACATGGAAGAAGAAGAAGATGACAGAGTTCCTCTAATTTTAGGAAGGCCGTTCCTTGCGACTGCAGGAGCAAACATTGATATGAAGAAGGGGGAACTTAAATTACAAGTTAATGATGAAGAAGTCGTCTTTTCACTTGAGAGAGTTATGAAGTGGCCTACTGATATGCAAGAGTGTAGAAGCATCAAAGAAGTAGAGGGAGCCACGGAGGAGAGCTTGCCTTTGATCCTGTCTAAGGATCCTATTGAAATATGCCGAAGCAAACTTCTTGCTTTTCTTTCTACTGATTTTGATGACAGGTATGATGAGCTTTCTAATGGATATATTGAATACTTACATAAATCTGATTGCAGGGATTTAGCAAGAAAGCTTAAGCCGACTACTGTGAGCCTCAAGGTTGCAAGTGCAAGAGAAACACCACCTTTGAAGGTGGCGGAGGATGTCGTAGTTAAGGTTGAGAAGAAGGATGTCGACAAAGGAAGAGGAGATAATGCCTACTTGAAGCCTCCTAATATACCACTGGATACCCACAAATCTGAAAGTCCTTTCTCTCTTTCTTTTTTTTGTGATCAATTTTATCCTGACTTTGATCTTGATGGTGATAGGAGAGATTCTGAAATTGAGTGGAAGATTGATAGGAATGAGACAAGAAAGCTTGAGAAAGGAGATTCTACTAATCATATGGTGCCTAAGAAAGGTAAGGTGGTAAGTGTGGATGATAAGAGGGGGAGAAAGTATTAGAAGATGAAGATGAAAGAGAATCGCCCTCTTAATCAGTAGTCTACATATTCTGCATTCCGTCATGACTCTCCGACGTTAAACATGAGCGCATGTTGGGGGTTTACCCTCCTGTTTTATTGTTTTAATATTTTTGTTTGGTGTCGGAAATTTTATTAGGTGCTTCGTCGTCTATTGTATTCACTTTTTACAAACTTAGTTTCTCACTTAGTTTGAACTAAGTTTGGGGGGTGGACGTGCATCCCAATGTCTTGAAGCACCGAGGTAAGTTTTCTTCACTTGTGTGTGATGCTTGGAGGTCAATTTTTTTTAGAATTTTTGGAATTTATTTTGAATTTACGAATTTTTTTGCGACTTTCCAAGTGTCTTGTGTATATCTTGTGTGTTTCCTAGATTTGGAGTGATTTTATTTTTGGTTGAATCTTTGAGTTTCTCCTATGATTTTACTGATAAGTTCTGATGTATGATGAGATGTGTTTGAGCTTTAATGATTATGAAGGATATCGGATCAAAATGAAGTGAGTTCTATTTAAGGCCTACGGCTGACCGAGTTGAATAACTCAAGGAGCTTGCAAGATGTGGAGGAGATAAATCAGGTGCTTTCGTTTCTTTATTATTAATTTTGATGTGCTAGATTGTTTTGATTTTTGAGTAGTTGAGGTGTTATGGTGGGAGTTTCTGGTTATATGCTTAATGTGACTTTATTTATTTTCTACCAAAAATTCATATGCTCTTGAAATTGATTAAGGGATTGCACTTTAGTTATTTTGTAGTATGAAGTTCAATGTGTACTTGTGAGATATTGCTTACTATGAAGAATGCTCTATTACTTGTTATAACTCATGTGAGATTTTGAGCCTATAGATCATATATATAATCACATGATATTTCTTTCTGGTGAGTATCATTCTTGTGCGTATATTCTAGAACTTGCCTCTTGTCTTGCTTGAGACTACATGTTATGTTAGATGATGGAACATGATTAAAGGCCATCCTTGAATTTATGAGTCACTTAGCCAAATAATTATCTACCCATATGATTGTTTATCCATAGTTTGCCCCATTGAGTCTTAAAACCTCATTCTTTGGCAACCTATAAGATATAACCACTTCGAGTATCTTAATAATTTTTTGAGCCTTGATTGTCTGTCATGAAGGAGAATTAATAGCTTTTCAAAGTGTGTTGATGGAGCTTGATAATAGCTTGGGAAGGAATGAAATTGGTGTTGAAACAGTGATTGAACTTGATAATGCATCTAAAGAAAATCATGGAGTAGTGCTTAAATCTAGTACTCCATTGAAACAAACACCCTCGGATAGTGCCTGAAATTGGTACCCTATGGAGGATGCGTGAGGTAGTGCCCAAAATTGGTACCTCAAGAGAAGAATGAAGGAAGGAAAATATGTACTTTGCCGAGTACTGTCACTTATCTCATTTGTACTTTGTCGAGTACTATCACTTATCTCATTTGTACTTTGCCGAGTACTGACACTTATATGTTCTTTCATTTATCTCATGGAAAGAATTCATATTTATACGTGTTGATTTGTTGATGTTGATGCATTGATATTTATTTTAGACAGATTTGTTCCCCACTGAGCCTTTGGTTTTGCTCACCCCTTTCCTTCAGTTTATACTTTTCAGATTAGAGAAGCTAGTGGATAGTGGATCCGAGATGCTCGCTCCTCATTTATCATGAGTTTTTATTTAAATATATCTTAGATGTACAGCCTATTTGTACCTAGACTCTTATGCCTGTTTCGATATTACGTTGATGGATATGTTATATATTCAATTTACTTTTATTGGAACAGTAATATATTTGTGTGATGTTGTTAGATTACTATATTCCTTATTCCTTTTATATTATTATTTATTACTATTATTTATACGTATAATATTGTTTTTATAATTGGTAGTATTATACTGTAATAATATCTCTACTTATTTTCATAAAGATATTAATTCTTTTAGGATTTTGTTATATTAACAAATGACTTATTATTATTTAAGTTCAAAATTTTTATCAGTATTAAGATCTTTAGGTTAATATTTTTTATACTTATAAAGATTTGCATAAAAAAATTGATATATTAGTTATGAGAAAGTCAGGTCGTTATAGCTATGATTAAATGATCATGTTTTTATTGGCTGGAATTGTATGAGCATGTTGAATTTGTCATCATACATGACTGTGGAAACTGCATACATTGTTAGGTCACCAATTATGTTGATTTGTCACCATGCGTGATTGTGGAGACTGCATACATTGTTAAGTCACCAATTATGCACTTAGGATACACATTCACATATGCTCAATGATGATAGTGTTCTGAGAGTGATGTTTATGTAATCTGTAAATATATCAAAATAGATATAAATATTTCAGTCATATAGAGCAATGTTTACTATTTAAACAACTCATTAAAAGATTGTTTCAGGGGTAAACAATGGCTTTTCCAGCCACAAAACATCCCATAACTAGTCATTACACATATGCATACTAATATGTGCATAAAAAACCCACCACATATCCCTTAGACAAATCTAGATGCAAGATACCCAAAGCCCAACCAAAACACAACCAAATCAGCTCATTCTAATCCCTCTAAACTTTCAATGAGCTCTTTCAAGCTAGCCATTTCATTCTTCTGGATAAGATAATCAATACATTCCTCTATCAAACCATGATCACCTCTAGATCAGTTGGACGATTTCCATCTCTTAGTAATGCTTTCTTTCCCATGTGAGGTGTCTTGTAATTATTTGATCCCTTACAAGTTAGGATTTCCCTTAAACAACTTTGTAGACTTAGGAAAACTGCATTAAACTTGGTGTGACTCAAATCTTCATATGATTTGTTCATTGCCTCTAAAAAATCATCTACTATTTCTGCTGCAGTCTGTACTTGTAATGACTGCAAAGCCATTAACCAACCCAAATCATTCACATTAGTGTCTGGACTTTGAGGGGTTGAAAGATTAGATGGAATTTTAATCCATCTGAGCTTGCAGCCTCTCTCAATTCTAGGTTATTGTTCTCTATATGAGGCTTTACATTATCTTGTTGAATAAATATTTCCTTACTAGCTCCAACTAGCCATTTAGCTTTAATAGTTGGTAACACCTGAAATCAATGTCCCCAATAAGTATTTTTACAATAATTCTTATTCAGGAGACTGATTTCAGGTTTAACAACTCAATGATGAACACAATCTGAGAGTTACACACACTTAAATAAATATATAAAGCTTTAAATAAAATTACTTGATTGATCAATATATTTTTTGTCACAGTCTTTGTGACAGACAACATTGCCTTTGTTTCAATTGTACCTACCTCTTTGTTTTTTTAATTCCTTTTTACTAGAACTTTTTCAGTAAATAGAAAAATACATATTTTCTCATCAAATATGCACTCGTCCATAGAATCATAAGCAGGTCTGGCCACTACACATAGGAACATAACTTTTATAATAAAACTTTTACTTTGACATGCTCTATATGGTTTTGTTTCCTCTGTAGTTAAGTAGTTACTCTTTTATGCTCTTGTGAGAAAGAACCACTTGTCACCTATGTGTACAGTCTGTGCCATGCTCTTAAACTTGATAATTTTGTCATCTCTAATCACCTCTAATGCATCTAAACAGAATTTCATCCTACTTATCTTGTTCTTTTCGGACAGAGCTGGCTTGATTGCATTAATATGTGCTCTCATCAGTCCTTTTTTAACTCAATCACCAACTAGACTCTTAGAGACCTTCATTTCTTTTGCTATGCTTCTATATGTTCCTCTTTTCTTCAACTCAATGCTTTTCAACTTGTCCTTGTAATACTTCTTACTTATTGGATGCTCTCTTTGTGTTTCTTTATTCACTACATGAATAGTCATACCTTCAACCATTTGTTCCTTTTCTCTTGCCCATATACTTCTAACATTTTTTCTTGATACACGAAATGTAGAAGTGGCTTGAGTGATTCGGCCATGTGAAGTTTTGTCATTTGATGAACCTACCAACATGAATTGAGCAATAATATTAAGATCATTGGTAATTAGATTTTTTTCCTCATTTTGTTGGTAGGAATAAACTTAATTTTTTTTGCAGGTGTTAATGTATTTATGGTGTAATTTAGGAGGGAATTAGAACATGTGTTGGAGGGAATTAGAAATTGATATGGAGGAAAATTTTGATTAACATGTTGGAGGGAATTGAAAATGTAATTTAGACCTAACATATGTACTTTTAATTTTTATTTTTGGACATGTAAATTGTAATGTCACTTTAACATGTGTACATATTTTTTTTATTTAATGTAGTGTATCCCATAAAATTTTATCATCCGTACGAATTTTGTGGCCCCACCAGTAAAGTATAATGTGTGATTTGAGGTTTGTACAGGTTATAGTTAATCACTTTTTAGAGTGATAAACCAATTTAAAAATAAATTTTAAAATAAGGGTATTTAAGTAAAAGTACACACTCCAACTACCCACTACCAGAAGTACTCTAGGGATCAGAATTATTTATTTTCGTTTGATCGTTATTGGACAAAAATTTAAATTATAAACACCCAACATATTCACTTTACAAAGTATGCTATATTTAAACAATTAAACCAACCTTACAAATTATAACAAATTCTGACAACCTAAATCTTAAAAATGGTTATAACTTACCAAATACATTACAACACTTGTATGAATTTGAAAATAAATGATACATATCACGATGATAAATCTTCATGGAAGATCTTGCTTGGATATAAGAAAACATATTGTGAGAGAAATGAAGAATGATGGAAAAAGAGATATGGTATAGTGATGTTTTGAATGAGTGAAAATATTAGAATTGCATGTATTTAGTATTAAAGGTTTCTCGAGGTGTATATTAGAATTTAAGGGTAATATTGTAAAAGATAGGTGTGTATATAAAATTTTATATTTAAGGTGAGTACATTTGGAATTATCTTAATATTTAAGCTACTATTGGAGAGTTTTTTCTATGCTGATGTGGCATAGCAGAGAAACCTCCTAGATGATGTGTCATTTTTACATTTTTTTTTGGTTTTTAATATTCTTTTTATGTTTCCTTATTTATAAAAAGAGAAATTATATTCTCTTTATTATTATTTTGATTAAATAATAAAGAGACTCTGAATTCACGAAACAGGTTGACAATTAAATTTATGATGATTTTAATGTTATTTAATGATTACATTTTTTTGTGTGTATATATACTTGAATTAAGTTGAGATGAAATCACACATTAGTATTTAGCATTTTCTCTGTCTTTATAGATTATTGTTACACTTTTCATGTTTTTTTATTTCGTTCTAAAATATATATGTAGTCATTTAGTTCTATTTTTACGCATTTGAGGTCATTTGCACTTATTATGTCTTTAGTAATTTTTAAAAGAATTATTTTGATACAATTCTCATTCATAATTTTTATTTGTTTTTTATACTTAATTTAGTAAAATATGTGTTGCAGCTTTGGAAGATTCTCCTCCTATGAAGGCAAAATCTCCAAACAAGAATGAGAGGAAGAAGAATGAAAAATCAAAACCAAAATTTCAGACGCAATTCAATTTGATTGTTCTATACCATAATCATACATATTTTCATTTTCTCTTAATTATTATTTATGTATTTCTTTATTCATAATTTTTTTTGTTCTTTAATTAATTTGGAATACTCTTTTTAGATCTAAATATTCATTTTTTTTAATTTATGAATTATTAAAGAATCATCCGCAATCACATTTTAATTATTATTATTATTATTATTATTATTATTATTATTATTATTATTTGGAGGTACATTTTTTTTCTTTCAAATTTCCTAAATAATTAATCAAATTATATATAAAATTTAAATTTTCATATCTACAATAAATTTCCTACTTAATGTATGTACCACCCAGTATTTTTATTTTTAAATTTATTTTATTTTAATTGAAATTTATTTATTTATTTTATTATATCAACACAATTCAATATTTTATGCAGTGATACATTAAAAAGAATATATTATATGCATTGATTTCTCTTATAAATTTAAGTGAATATATATCAATTATACATACTTATTCAATGTTTTGTATTTTATTACTTCATGTAAAAGTAATTCATTTTAAAATATTCAATATACATGATTGAAAATTTATATTTCTACTTAATTTATAAAATTTCGTGATAAAGTATTAATTATTCACGTGAATAAATTATGCATAATGTAATAAAATAAATAAAATATATGATATAAATGATTTAAATATGAGAAATGACATTTAATAATTAATATTTAATGAGCGTTAATGTAAAAAGAATAAACAAAGATAATTAAATTTAATTATGAAAAAAACTTAATACTATTGCATGTTAATAAGTTTTTTTTATTTTTTAACTAGGAAAAAATAAACATTATCGCACTGATCTTATTTTAATACTTAGGTTTTGGTAATGATTTCACGGGTTTAATGACGTTTTCTTTGAATATTAATATATTTGATTTTTGCAAAGATTTATGCGAAATCATATCACGGATCTCATTACTTGATACGGATCCTTATTTAGTCCATTTAAGCGCTGTAGATATTTTATTACACTTTTAAGTCAGGTATAATACAATTAATCTCATGGTTTTGTGGCCAGGCGTGCGTCTTCCTCAATTAGTCAGGTGTTCAAATCACAGTTATTGTGATTTTTTTTTTACCTTGATTTTAGTTGTGATATTATTTTATATAAATTAATTTTTTTAATGGGCTTAACAAATTATTTATTTATATTTAATGTTTTTTTTACAATTTACATTATACGAAAATGATACATACTCGAGAAAAAGTAATATTTATTCTATTAAATTATTTCATAGAAAGATTATATGGCAACTAAAACGTGATAATTTTTTAATAAAGAGTGATATCTCATGAAAACATGACGACTTGTCTAATTTAGTTATTTCATAAACAATTCTTAAAATAATTAAAATATTTCATACAAATGATCTTTGATTGAAGGAATAATTAAAATTAATATTAATATTTTTAATAAAAAGTAATACATGATTAAAAAAAAAATGATAACACATAAATTAAGTTATTTTATGAACAATAATAAGATGAATGAAAGTGATACCATTTATAATTAAAAGTGATATTTAATCAATAAAAAGTTATATTTCTCAATTTTATGAATAATTCATGAGATGAATAAAAAATAATAATAATAACATTTTTAAGTGATAATACTTTTAATAAAAAGTGATTCCTAATCAAGGAAATGTGATAAAATCCGTCCCGGTCAAACTGCACTGTTTGACTGCATAAAGTTCTCACAAAAGCTACAATAAACGGTACAATATGGGCGGGACAGAGGGAGTATATGTTAAATTGAACTATTTTTGAACAATTAATAGAACAAATAAAAAGTGATAGACATTTTAATTAAAAGTGATACATGATTAGTGAAAAGTGATAACCGTTAAACTGAATATTTCATGAATAATTTATAGGACGAATAAAAAGTGATAGACATTTTAATTAAAAGAGATACATGATATAGATATTTTAATTAAAAGTGATACATGATTAATGAAAAGTGATAACCCTCAAATTGAATGTTTCATGAACAATTTATAGGACAAATAAAAAGTGATAGAAATTTTAATTAAAAGTGATACATGATGATTAATGAAAAGTGATAACCGTCAAATTGAATATTTCATGAGCAATTTATAGACGGATAAAAAGTGATAATATTTTTTATAAAAAGTTATACCCGATCAAGATAAAGTGATATTTATTCAATTGAAATGTAACAGAATAATTAATTATAGGATAGGAAAAAGTGATAATATTTTATTTCAAAGAAGAAACATGATTAATGAAAAGTGAAATTTATTCCATTAAACTATTTTATGATCAATTTGTAAAAGGAATAAAAATTTATAGAATTTAGTAAAAAAGTTGATGATGATGATGATGATGATTCATGATGATGATGATGATGATAATGATGATGATGATGATGATGATGATGATGATGATGATTCATGATGATGATGACGATGATGATGATTCATGATGATGATGATGACGATGATGATTAACACACAATTTTGTTTCATAATCAATCAATCAAGTTATTGCTAATATTAGAATTTAATATGTTATTTTGTGAACAGTTTATTTATAGTATAAAAAAAGTGATAATATTTTATAGCGAAAGTGATAATAATGATTTATAGCGAAGGTGATAACTATTTTAAAAAGTGAAAAATAGTCTCACGTGAGACGGTCCACGCAAGACCTACCCTTTTATTGAATATACACTCTTTTTTAATATTTTAAATCTTAATATTGTTAAATGCACACCCCCTAAAAATCTAAATTTACCCTTTTTAATTCTAAAGTTATAAATACCCTCAATAATTATTTTAAGTTATACAAACACAGAATAATTCATCAATCTTTCTTCTTGCCCGATAAACTATACCATAACCTCATGTACTGCAACACAAATAAATAGGATAAACTAACTTAGAACCCCCAAAAAGCATCATCTCATATTGGATAAGACTTAATTACGGAATTATGGAAGCTATTCAAGGAAGGAAAGTTGAGAGAAATGTTGCAGGCCACGAGGCCAAGGGTGTATAGGAGGGAACGCTAATCTTCCTCCTCCTCCGGGTCGACAGAGGTCCCCAGATAGAGGGAGGAATGGAGGAGCGATGTATCCACCCCCTCCGCCTCCAGGCCGACCACCAGTGTTCGACAGGATAGGAGGACAAGCTCCGAGGGAAGACAGACCCAGGAAAATACATATGATGGAACCTGTAGAGGAGATCCCTTACGTCGGAACCTCTCAGGCGTTCATCACATCATCAAAAAGAAGAAGGAAGGCAGAGCTGAGAGATTTGAACCAACAAATCCCTCAAGTATGGTCATTGGCCTCAGAAGCGAAGGGGACAATGGAAGCCAACATCATTTTCACGGAGACGGATTTCTATGGGGTAAGTACTCCTCATTCTGATCTTTAGTCATTTCACGTGTGCTGTCGGGAATCAAAGTTCATAGATGTCTGATAGATACCGGAGCGTATGCTAATATAATCTTTAAAGAAGTGTTTGAAAACCTGGGAGGGGAAAGTCACCACAAGGTAAGGCCTTATGGTGACGAAATCAAAGGATTTGGCAGTTCGTTGACCAGGCCGACCATGGAGGTTGACTTATCTATCCAGTTGGAAGGCTCGGATGCAAAAACAGCTAACATTCAAAGTAGTAGACTAAACCTCTACATACAACTGTATATTGGGGCACCCATTAATCCATGCCTTCGGAGCTATCCTGTTAACCCTTCATCAATGCCTCAAATTCATTACGACAGATGGTAGAGTAGCGACGGTAATAGGAAATCAAAGAAGAGCAAGAGAGTGTTCTTTCATAGAAAAAGTAGAGGGTTTGAGCTATCACGACAAGGATTATGAGATGTTGAGCTTCAAGGACGTTGTGGAAGGAGAAAGGAATAACAAAATACCAACAAGAACCGAAGAGCTATGAGAGGAGGAACAAAGGGAGAACGGACAAGACATGGTCATGGAAATTGATGAAAGGAGGGAACATGAGGTGCAAGGAAATAACGAACCCCTTGTGATAGCCGAAGTTCAGGCGAACCCAATAGACCAAGGAGTAGAAAAGGGAAAGAAAGCGGTGAAGGAACCGAGGCAAAAGCCATTAACACCTGATGAGGATCCAAGGATAAAACTACGAGAAGGAGCCTCGGCGGTAGGAAAAACAAAGGTGGTTCAGCTGGATCCAGAGAATGTGGACATCAAAGTTAAGGTCGGAATGGAATGGAAAAGCGAATTCAAGGCAGACTTGACCCAACTATTGAAGGAAAATTTGGATGTGTTTGTCTGGAATCCGAATGAAACACCTGGGGTACACTTGAAATATGCTTGTCACAGATTGAACATCGACCCCATCATCCCACCATTCCACCAGAAGAAGAGAAAATTTAGCAAAGAGAAGAATGTAGCTATGGAATTGGAAGTGCATAAGCTATTGGCGAGTGGAAGGATCATCGATTGTAAATACCCGATAAGGGTACAAAATCCGGTCATGGTAAAAAAGAAAGAAGGATCTTGGAGATTATGCATTAATTTCACATATCTAAACAAGGCGTGCTCCAAGGATAGTTACCACTTCCCATCAATTGATCAGATGGTCGATGCCACGGCGGAACACGAAGTCATGAGCTTCATGGATGCATTCTCAGGCTACCATCAGATCCCAATGCACCCAGAAGACAAGGCAAATACGACTTTCTTTTGTGGAAATGGAGTCTACGAATGGAACAACATGTCATTCTGTCTAAGGAACGCGGGGGCAACCTATCAAAGGCTAGTAAACAAGATGTTTGAGGGAGAAATTGAGAAAATAGTGGAGGTATATGTAGATGACACCATAGTAAAGAGTCTGAGAAGAACGGATTATTTCGGTCATCTGAAAAAGGTATTCGAAATTTTCTGACGCTATGGAATGAAGTTAAACCCGAAAAAATGCACGTTCGGAGTGAGTAAGGGGAGTTTCCTTGGATACTTGGTTAGCTCGAGGGGGATCGAGATGAACCTAGATAAAGTGGAAGCGATTTTGAAGATGGACCCACCAAGGCACATGAAAGAGGTTCAGAACCTGACGGGTAGGCTGGCCGTCTTGAATAGGTTCATGTCGAAAGCATCAGACAAATGCAGGCCTTTCTTCGACGTCATAAAAAAGGCCAAGTTTGAATGGACAGAGGAGTGTGGAAAAGCATTTGATGAGATCAAAAAGGAACTATCGGATCCCAGGATTCTCTCTAAACCATCACCAGGTGAAACACTACAACTGTATCTAGCAGTATCGGAAACGTCGATCAGTTCAGTACTGGTAAAAATGGAGAAGAATAACTAAAAACCAGTGTACTTCGTAAGTCAATCTTTGAGGGATGCTGAACTCAGGTATCTGGTAATGGAGAAAACAGCCTACGCTCTTGTTATGAGCTCGAGAAAGCTACGACCGTATTTCATGGAGCATACTATAGTAGTATTGACAATATTTTCCTTAAGACAAGTGCTCCAAAGGCCGGATCCATAAGGGAGACTGCTAAAATGGTCCGTCGAGTTGGGACAGATCGATATTACATATCTGTCGAGGAATGCGGTCAAAGGACAAGTGATGGCCGATTTCATAGTGGAACTAACATTCCCTATACCGACTGAGAAAGAAAGGAGAAAACCCTAGGTAATGCACGTAGATGGATCCGCCACTACATCGGCTTCGGGAGCTAGAGTTATCATCCAAACCCCGTCGGGAGAGACCTTCTCGACAACAGTCAGGTTTTGTTTCTTGGCTATCAATAACAAAGCGGAGTATGAAACCATGTTGAACGGATTAAGAATGACATTGTCCATGGGCGCTGACGAGTTACTGGTCTATAGCGACTCTCAGTTGGTGGTGAATCAAGTGCGAGTGGAATACGAAGCTAAAAACGACCAGATGAGCCACTACCGAGGATTAGCCGCTGGTATGCTATAGAAATTCAAACATGTATTCCTAAAGTGCATTGATCGGAGGGAGAACATGGGGGCGGATGCGTTAGCCAAGTTGGCCACAGCATCAAATGCAGAAGACCTCAACAACATCAATATTGTGAAGCAAGAAAAGACATCGGATACCAGTGTTTGGGTCTTAACTGACCAACCTCCCGAAGAGTCATGGATGACCCCAATCAGGAACTATTTGGAAGTAGGGTTAACCCCTTTGGATAAGAATGAAGCCCGCCAGATAAGACTCATATCGATGAGATATGTGTTGATTGAAGGGGATATTCGTCTCCACTTCTTAAATGCCTGAATTCGGAGGAGGCGAAGTATGTATTGGCGGAGATACATGAGGGTATATGCGGAAACCACATGGCGAAATTACTTTGGCCCACAAGGTGATCAGACAGGGGTATTTCTGGCCGACACTAAAAAAAGATGCTATCCAGCACGCTCGAGCTTGTACTACTTGCCAAAGAAATGCTCCGATCACAAGAATGCCATCGGAGCAATTAACATCAGTCTTTAGCCCTTGGCTGTTCGCAAAATGGGAAATTGACTTGATAGGCCCATTACCCATCAGCAAAAGAGAAGTTAAATTCACCGTAGTAGCCGTGGACTACTTCACAAAGTGGGCAGAGGCCAAGGCTTTGGTGACCATCACAGAGGCTCGGATAGAGAAATTTATCTGGGAAGTATTGTATGCCGATTCAGCATACCATATGCCAAAGTCACGGACAACGACAAATAATTTGATAACGCAAAGCTAAGGATGTTTTGTGAGGACTACAACATCAAAAAGTGGTCCTCGACACCTTACCACCCTCAGTCCAATGGAAAAATCGAGGTGATCAACAAGATAATCAAGCACACCTTGAAAGCCAGGCTAGAAAAGCTAGATGGAAATTGGCTAGAGGAACTATCCGGGGTCATATGGTCGTATAGGACAACGACAAGAACCTCCACTAACGAGATGCCCTTCTCGATGGCTTTCGGGATAGAAGCAGTGATCCCAATATAGATCAGAAAGCCCAGTCCAAGAATTGTATTCCATAGAGAGGAAGGAAATGACGAACTAATCCAGGAGAGATTAGACCTACTGCAGGAGAAAAGACTAAATGCAGAAGTACATAACGCGGTCTATAAGTAAAAAGTTGAATGATTTTATAACTCAAGTGTGAAACTAAGGCAGTTCAAACGAGGCAAACTGGTTCTCCGAAAAGTGTTAGGTCAGGTGGCGCAAGGCAGCGACCAGAATTGGGAAGGCCCCTACGTGATCAGAAGAATATTAGCCAAAGGGGCGTACAAGCTTGAAGAAGTGGATGAAAAGAGGGTGCTACACCCATGGAATGTCCAACACCTGAAAAAGTATTACCAGTAAACCAGACAGAGGAACAAACGAGGTTGGTGATACAACCTTTTACAGCTTTTAATCAAGGCATTAGGCCATAGTGGAACGTAATCAAGGCGATAGGCCAAACGAATAGTGGATTCATGAGCTACATAAGAGAGAAAAAGTTGTATGAAAATTCTTGTTATGTGGTTATGGATATTTACTTCATGGAATGTAAAAGTAGTTTGGATAAAGATAAAAACATCAGCATCAGAATAAAAAGGGAAATTTTAGAAATTCACCAGAATGGGAATGAGAAAGTAGTTCGGATAAAGATCGAAACATCAGAATCAGAACAAAAAGGGAAATTTTGGAATCTCACCGAAATGAGAATGAGAAAGTAGTTCAGATAAAGATCGAAACATCGAAATCGGAACAAAAAAAAAGGAAATTTTAGAATTTCATCGGAATGGGAATAACAGAGTAGTTCAGTTATAGGTCAAGATGTCGGAATCGGAATAAAAAAGGGAAATTTTGAACCCCATCAGAATAGGAACAAAAATGAAAATCGAGGAAGGGATCGATCGGACTCAAATCAGTTAGCACCAGAACAATAGAAATGCAAACGGGGAGATAAGGCTTCGGAAAGGAGCACAAACATGAACGTGATCAGCAAGCAAAATAAAGGTACATAACCATTCATAAATACAAGCCAACATATATCAGCAAACTCAGAGTAACAACAGACAATTTAATGGGTCACAAGTCATAGAGGCAGAGAACATTATCCAGAGCGATCAACAAAAGTAAGAGAAAGTGAGGGAAAAATACAGAATTCAAATTAAAAACCATCATCGTAAATAAAGTTTTACCCATACGAGAACCAACAGAAAGAACATCAATCTTTCTTCCGACCACTGAGAGATTGGAAGAGGCTAGCCATTTTGTCCTCCATTTCTTTTAACTGCACTTCGGCACGAATTGCCCTCTCCTCGGCAGATTCGGGATGGGGAACACATTGCTCTAAAGCTTGGACACAGGCTTCTATTTCGACCAGCCTAGCTCTGTCTGCGGCAGCTTCGGCTAGTACAATATTCCTGGCAGTTTTCGTGGCCGCCAATGTAATCCGAACTAAATCCAGGGTGGCTTGTTCCAGTGTTAGATCAAACTCCATGCCATCAAGGCGTCGCTTCGTTCATCAACGGTAAAAGCAAGTTCAGCATTTTCAACCTCCAGGATCATTAATCGTTCTTCCAAACAGAAGATCCTTCAAAACCACCAACCACTTGATTAGCAAACAGACGGTATTGATCCATAACATGCAAAGAGGTAGAAAGAAAGGCATCATCAGCCCCGGCTATAGTGTCTAAAGTAGAAGAATTCCTAGAAAGGGAGCTCAGATCAATGATAATAGGTGTGCGATAGTTGAATTGATGAGAAACGCCCTGAACGGAACCCAGATTCCCCAACCCTTGCAAATCAGGCTCGTTAAACTCATTGGCGATGGCCTTCCCACGCACACGGGCCCTTTCGGTAGAGGCAGAAAGCAAGATTAGCTAGTGCAGCAACACCTTCTAGGTTCGAATTAACTAGGGAAAATGTCATAATTGCTTGGGAACTAGATTGAGGGATATCTGTATTAACTTCGCTTTCAGAAACAGCCGTGGGAGTAGCTCTCCTCTCGGGCCCAACCATCATATTGTAATCTTCAGGCCCTGAATCGTTTCCCACCTCGAGTTTGGGAACCTCATTCAGTTCTGGATCCTCTTCTGGATCTTCTTCCTCACCCTGGGATTCAGCGGCAAGGGGATCTGCAATAGGGCACCTTTAATGTGAATACAAAAGATACAGAAAAGACAGCAAGGCACGAACCAAGGTAATTATTTCCCTTATCTCATTGGCAAGGATATCAAACTCACCAACGGAGGGAGACTGACAGGGGACGAAGCTGATGTTAGGTTGGTAAGAGAATTCACCACGCTCATAAATACCCCGACGTCATTTCCCAAGTAACGACCTCATTGCAGCCTCGCCAAAATCAATGGGAGTGGAAAATCCAAGAGGTGCAACAATAACATGCCGGGATCATTCCCGAGAAGGAGACATGGGAGCAAAATCCTAACATGGGTAGGCTGCTCAACTTGAAGATCCCCGTCAAGTTTGAAATTCCCAGAGTCCACCGATAAACCTTCAAACTCTTCTTCTTTATCATGGGAGGGAGATTGAACAGAGTAGTCAGGGTCAGCTTCATCATCAGAAAATTTATATACATATTTGTGGTGAGTTAAGGACAAACCCGCAATGGAAACGGTGGATCCCACGGGAGACAGAGCATCTCGGAGTTCATCTGGAAAGATAAGGAATGAATATCGGATACATAACAAAACACCTTGGGAAATAAAATAAACCATGGGAGAACAAAATGAAAAATACCATCTGTAGCACCACGGCCAAGGGTAGATAGCCCGGCCGAAACGAGAATGGGTTCTTGAAGCAGTGGAGAAGCACGATAAGTATTCCCACTTGAGGATAGAATCTCATAAACACGACGGAATCCATCACTTAGCTGCACAAGCTAATGACGAGGAAGACCTGCGCAAAATAACAATGGAATATTAAAAGTCCTAAAAGCCTTTTAGAGATTCGAAAAAAGAGAGAAGAACCTTACATTTGCCTAAGGGAAGGAACTGACAAGGAAAGGTCACTGGGACACCATTCACCCGAAGACGATAATTACCTTTCAACCAGAACCAAGCTTGCTCCCAGCTTCTTCCAATAACATCAGAAGCACCGACAAAATAATGGTTGTCATGAGGAAGCAGGTGATAAAAGCTACTAGAATGACCAGACAGAACATAGAAGAAAAGATACTCTAACTCGGAAGAATCCTGAATAGTATGACCCAAAACATAGAACAAAGACATCATAGATATCAGACGCTACCAAGAAGAAGGCAGTAGCTGTCCAACAGCCATATCCCATATTTGCAGTAGCAGACCAACGACAGGAGGGATGGGAAGCCGCAAACCAGCGAGAAATAAAGAATAATAAAAGGCGGTACACTTAGAAGGGGGCTCAGAAATTGGAACATCATCAATAGTAGGAAGGAAAACAACATCAGAACGACCATATATCTGGTAGATCTCGCCAAGACGCTCGGCAAAAAGTCGAGAAGGAGGCACCCACTCAAGGCGCTGAGCCACGCCGCAGAGTGCAGCCCCCATATCACCGATATCCTGGTGCACCGGAAGATAATCCATCATGTTTAAAGGTAAGAGGGCACCAAACTCCTCGTCGATAGGTATCGATGTACCACTAATAGCCACAGCCGATATGATGGGAACTTCCTCCTGGTTGGGTGAGGAAATAGATGGCAGACTACCCCTAGAAGAAGAGAAAGTAGATAAATCCCTCAAGTTGGGACGAGGCATTCTTCGAAGGCGATTGGAACTATAAACACCAGGCCGCACATGGCGCTCCGGTGTAGAATCAGAAGTATTAACCTCTTGAAGGTCGATTGGCGGAGGGGTACCTTCATTGGCCATGAGTGGGAATAATTACCAAAACTAGGGTTTCACAGATGGAGAGGATAAACGAAATCAGAGAGATATCCAAAAATTATTGAAAGGAGTTAAGGGGAAAATATAAAGGACTTATGTTTTTGAATTTCAAACGTAGAAATCGGGAAGATATCTGACTGAGAGGAATACAACCCACGTCATGAATAGACAGGGTGAACCAAAAACGCAGCTGGGAAGACAAGGGTGTGGATTAATCCACGTGGCGCTTGATCAAAGACGTGCAGCCCCACGACATAAAAACGACGGTTATACTCAAAAGTGAAAGCAAAATTACCAAGATACCCCCAAAGGTTAGTCAAACTAAAATCAAATACTCTATTTCATAAGGGACGAATTACATAGTGTGGGAAATTCACATAAAGATCTTACAACGGGTAGAAAAAAGAAAATACATAGAACATTCATAATAAATTTAAAAAAGAAGTGCATCCGGCTCGGTACCATGGCCTAGGAGAAATTTCACTTGTCAGCTGGGATGGCTTCGGAATCGGTACATCCATAGACTTCGGATCTCCACCTTCGAGTGGCTCATCCTCGGAAGAGCATTGGTGGGCTCTAGAAGCCATCGAACTCGACCAGATATATGCTGTCTCAGTACTACCGGAAGGATGAATGGCTTCCGAAAAGGAAGAAACCGTGGGAGCAGTAATAGTCTCAGAAGGCTGAGGTCTGAAAATGGCAGCGGTGACAACTGGATCAAATGCACTGGTAACAACGGATCCGAGAGCCTCGAATTCGGCAGATGGTCCCTGAATAGACACCGCCACAGATTCAGAGAGAAGTTCCATGGGAGGATCCTCAGCCCTAGAATCAGTAGTGGCAAGTTCCAGAACATCATTAGCAAAGGCCTCATCGAAATCCACTTCCAACACCTCATCACAACCCTCTTCGGGAAGCTCGGTATCAGTGATAAAGTCAGAATACTCACCAAGTAACCCTAAATCTAGCTCTGTCTTCAAAGACTCGCCCGGAGGTATCTTCTCCTAGCTCAGTGCCTAACGAAGGATACCACGCATATCGTCCAAATAGTCAGGATAAGGCTTCTCGGAGGAAGCCTTCGCCATGGCAGGAGAGGAGGAATAGAAACAGTAAATTTTAGCTTTAGGGATAACAACTTCCTTATAGAAAAGGTTTTCGGCCTCCAACAGAATAAGCTAATCCATGACACGATCCAGGTTGGCTAAGGCCTCATTCCTCTCTTTGTGGGCCTCGGTGGCAGCATGCTCAACATCTGGGATCCTCTGATTAAGCGAAGCCTCAGAAGCCTCTTTCTCCCAGTGCACTTTCTCAATCTTCTTGTCAGAGGACACTTGGAGGGAAAGAAGACTATCCTGGATATGGGTCAGGTCAACACAGAATTGATCCTCTCTCGTCCTAATCTCTTCCCTATGCCCAACCTCCATAGCAGCAACCCTATTGGAAAGTACATTGATCTCCAGCTCCAAAGTACCTTTTTTCTTCCTAGAACGGACCAACAAGCTTTCATACTGGGCTGGTAAGGCCTCAAAGCTCTCCCTGAGCTCGGTCCCCTTATCCTGCTCAACTTTCAGCTTCCCTCAGATCTGTGCCTCAGTAGTACTCGCCTCAAAGGCTTTCCAGTCATGATCTTTAATCTTACTGAGAAGTGAAGTGACCTCATCTTGCAAATAGGACTCACGTCTTTCTAACTCGAAAATGCGATGAATGGCATTAGCAATATGGAGTGACTGCTGACCTACATAACTAGCAGCGCACTGAAGAGAGGCCTCGGCCGATGTCCCCTCCATACGGGACAAGATCTCTTTGGTACACCCTTTGAAAGGGAATGGGGCAGCATGGGCTAAACAGGCGGGAGCATCGAAATCAAACAAGGGCTCCTGGCTACAGATGAAAGTTCTACCTGCTTCTTCAAGATTAACATACTTCTCAGAAAGTTCTCGATCAATCACTTGATTCACGGGAAGATAAGGACTAGCACCCTCCAATATAGGTAGAGTATTCGGGGCTGGCTCGGTCGACGAACGACCGTAATCCTAGGAGCGTAAAGGAACCTTTCCTGTATTAGCCAAACCTCTGAAAGAGAGCAATAAAGAACAGATTCACCCGAGGGACCTTCAAAATAAGTTCCTTGGAGGCTCGGATCGAGAGAAGTCCTATACTTAGGGGAGAAATGGAAAAGAACACCAGGAAAGTCAGAAGTACCAGCCCGAGACTTGGCTGGGGTTTCGAGTGAGGGAGATGAGCTGATCTCACAAATATCCACGATTTCCCGAGGGATAGATACAGGTACACCAGAGGAGCTGACGCCAATACTACCAGCAGGGTCATCTCGAACCTTCTTCGAAGGATAAATAACGAGAGCAGTACTGTCATGGGTCTCTTCATTAGAACTTTCATCTTGCAAATGATACTTCCTTTTCGGGGCCACAAATTTGGTGATAATGACCTTGGAACTATCCTTTTTAGACTTTGGGTCTTTCGGGGCTCTTTTGGAAACCTTCTCTCCGGCACCCGAGACCTTCCCATCGGCAATACCAACATCTTGTCTCGGAGAGGGAGGATCAGAAGGATCACGGATCTTGATAGCCATGAGGGGCTGCACGGCAAGAGGGACTTTAGAAATCTTATTAGATGGGACCTGAGAGACCTTCTTCTTTCCCTTGCTGAGGGCGGCCTGCTTACGAGCAAAGGGAAGAGTAGCAATGCGGGCAATATCAGGCATGAGACGCTTCTCCTCTCCTGAATATAATGGAAAGAAAGATAAATATGGGAGATTAGCGAGGATAGGAGTAGGGGGAAATACTATTATAAATTATCATAGAAACGAAGCAAAGGAGGCGACAATAGAAAAATCACCTAGCATGGCTATAACCGAGTAAGTAAAATTAGCAACAAAAAGGTTAGTGCAAGTAAGAATGGACTGATAATCGCGCTTCTCCTCGGGGAGACTACGAATGCGGTGGAAGACGTCTTGAAACTCAGGCGACAACTTCTCGAGAGCACACGACTCACTTACTGCGTAAAATAAGGAAAAAGGGTTAGAGTAATTCAAATAATGTACAAAAGAACCAAAATACATACACGCACTGAGACCAGGTCTGAAGAAGGAACTCCGGGGGAACACAGTGGGATTCTGAGGGTCCCTCCACGGCCCGCGAACCCAAAATCAATGATCATTTTATTTTTTGACGGAACTAGGCAAAGAAGCAGTAAGGTTAGAATGGCGAGGCGCTAAGTAGTAATATCCCTTCACCCTAGCATTCGGGGTAAGCCTATAAAGGAAATTAATCTCGGCGGTACTCAACAATAAATACTTCATCAAATGAAAGAGAACCAAAATCCCCATCGGGGCAGCCCAATCGTTGGGAGCCAACTGAGTAGGGACAATATCCCAAAATTCGAGAACTTCCTGAATGTAGGGGAGAAGAGGGAACCGAAGGCCTAGTTCAAGCCGTAATTCATAGGACGCAATAGCATTTGGAGGGGCAAAACACATTCGAGCACCGGAGGAGGGAAGGGAGAACTCAATGTCGTCTCCACATTTAAATTTACCAATGGTGATAGCGGCATTTTTCTCTAGCCAAGAATCATCTAGAGTAGAAGGAAAATCTACGGCAGAATAGAAAACTCCATCCCGCCATTTCGAAAGTTCCCCGAGATGAGCCACCAGTCCAGGGCCAGCATCGACCATCTCGGCGTTGTGCCGTAAATGGAAATTTGACACAAAGTCGGCAATTGTTCGATCAAAAGCAGATTTAGAAGGGGAGTGAGAACTCGAACCTTCTTTTGGGCGAGGAGGAGGAGACCCAGCACTCCCAAGTGAAGAGTTAGTAGTACGGGAAGGAGATTTTGAGAAAGAGTGAGAGCCCTCGAGATCCATGATTCGACAAATTAAAAAGAAAGAGGAAGGGTGTGCAGAGGAAATAGGAAGAAGAAACCCTAAACGGCAGTGACAAGAAAAAAGAGAGAAGAGAGTAGACCAACAGAAGTTTCAGACACGAAGAATTCAAAAATACCGGGAAAAGTAAATCAAAGATAGAAAGAAAATAAGATAAGAGAAGCGGTACCTGGAGGGGAAGAGATACAGTATAAGAGGAATGACAACCGTCAATAAAATCAAAGAGAGAAAAAGAAGGGGAAGAAAAAAGGTAAACTGACAGAAGTTTCAAATTTTTAAATTTGAATCAACAGTTACACCAAATATCGGAAACACCCCCGACCTCACGGAAACATCACCGCAACCCCGGTAATCTAGAGACAGGAATAATAAGGGAAAGTGATAAGAGACCAAGGCGGAAGAATGCAGGAACCAAACATACTGAAGCATGAGGGATATAACCAGCAAAATACGAGTCGACCCTAAATAATATCAAATTATAAGATTATCTAGGCTCGAGAGGATAATGTTATCCCCCATTCCTAATGAGCCGGAAGCCCAACAAGCTAGTGTACTAGGAAGAAGAGGCCCAGTTACAAGGAGGTATTGGAAGGAAGAGAATGACAAATCAGGGGCCACGGTAACTCAAACAGGAAGGCCCAGGGCCAAAAGAAACACCTCGAAGAAGAACCGAGAAGAGATCCAGGAGATGAGCCCATCATCAAGGGCCGGAGAAGCCCAAGAAGATAAGACCAGGAAAGGGCCAAAGGGCGGAAAGCCCACTGAAAGGATGGAGGGCCAAGACCCCCTCAGCAGAACACCCCAGCTCCAAAGCCGAGTGGGACATCCAGAGCTCGAATAAATACTAGAGCCTCAGAAACCGACCCAACCGAGATGGAGAGGAATATCAGAACTGTTGGGCGAAGTACAGACACAACTATAAGAACGGCTAGTGGCGACAGGCAAGAGGACAAGAATAACAGTAAGAAGGGATGTCTTGGACAGCACTCTCACACAAAAGGACAACAACAACAAGCACATCCCTCTTCGTTCCGCCAATGGGAAGCCAGCAAAGGACAGGGAAAGACCTGCTATGCTCTGCAAGATATCAGGTGGCTCTCTGCACCAGCTGCAAAAAGTCATCGGTGTACCAGCAGCCTCCATTGATGGCTGATTGTCTTCATCCAGGTGGCACGACGGGATTGGACAATGGTTAGGGTTTTGTTGGTAGTATAAATATCTTCTCTCACAAGAGAGAAGCAGGTTATTCAGTCTCACTTAATTTAGACATTAAACTTGTAATTTAGGGGGTTTATGAGTGTTGTTCTAAGAGAGGATAATAAAAATATCGGTTAAGGCTTTTTGGTGGAATTCCCCTATCTCTCCTATATTTACATGTTGTTGTGTTTGATTATGATCATTCTTAGTTTGATTACATATCTCGTTCTCTTTCCTTAATCCCAAAAATTAACCGACTAAGAGCACATATCAACAAAACCCACTCGAACATTGTTTATTGATGTCTATTTCTTGGATTTTTAATTCCATTCAACCTTTACCACAAAGATTAGTGTGCCAAAACTTTCCTCTTAGACACACAAGTCGCAGGAGGTTGATTAACTTTCTTCAATTTACAGAAATTTTATATCATCATGATGATAATATCTCACTCTTTTTGGTTATATGAGAATAGAATGTGGTTGGGATTTTGATTTCAAATCTTTATCAATTACCTTAGTTAATTACAACTTCTTAGGTTAGAGTTTATTACTTTTTTATTGCAGATCCCTCTTATTCTTCATATGTTCTTCATTTTTTTTCGTTTGATATCATTAATACTATAAATTTATAAGTGCTTGTCAAAAATATTTTTTTAAATTGTGAGGTGGCGGCTCCACGTTGCTCCTTGAAAAATTTTGTGTATGTGGAGCTTCCACGTTGATCCCGCAATTAATGTTTATTATATTTAATTTAATTTAAAATAATTAATATTTTGTAATCCTACCATTAATACATTTTAATTTAAATATTTAATAATCCTACCATTAATACATAATAATATTATTTTAAGTTTATATAAGTAATTTAATTTAATACTTTAAATATTTTTTATTTAATCTATAAATTTTGTGTGAATTTTGAATTATTTATTTTCATTGGATTTTAAATTATTTATTTTCATATTTAGCATATACATTTTAATTAAGGTATGATACAATCGATTAGTTATAAAGTTTTGATAAATTATTTATTTTCATTGGATTTTAAATTATTTTATTTATTTTTATAATTTACAAGTGCTTGCCAAAATTTTTTTTTTTTAAATTGTGAGGTGGCGGCGCCACGTTGCTCCTTGAAAATTTTTGTGTATGTGGCGTGATGAGCATTTTTTCAACACACAATTAATCCCCAACTATGAAGGATATCAGTTGTAGTTTCGAAGGTGACCAAGTTAAATATCGAATCCACGGGACGGATGAATATCAATTTAATTACGTTCTTGTAGATTATGGCTATTTTGGAAATAAATAGTTGGTTTATAAACTAAGTAATAATTAAAATAGCTAATAAATA
Organism: Pogostemon cablin; assembly: GCA_023678885.1. NCBI lineage: Eukaryota > Viridiplantae > Streptophyta > Magnoliopsida > Lamiales > Lamiaceae > Pogostemon > Pogostemon cablin. Next base: position 14,841,376 of record CM042969.1, on the reverse strand, counting down.
ACAAGAACAAGTAAATAATAGTTGTGATCAAATAAGATAATAGGTAGTTCGTCAGGCCATCCAGTTTTCTTCGTTAATTCGTACTTTCGTGTGTCGATGTCCGACTCTGCCTTGTGGTTTATGGACGCATCGCTAGACCATACAAATCCATTCTATAGACACAAATAGATAAGCTTTTGACACATGTAAATATCCTCAGAGCAAGACGTATACTTTACCTCCCTTTCTAGGTACTATCATAATCAATTATTTCCCGTGCACTTAGTACTCTAACCCGATTTGATCTCCCTTTTTAGGTACTATAAAGTTATACTCTTTATCCTACTTGTTAACCCGAATTCAATTCAATTAACAAACATTCATATAAAACGGTTCTAATAAGACTTCGGAATCCCTTCACTTAGAATTATAACAATAAACCCTGCTCATTAGTGAACGCACTCAACCAATAACCATGTTATGCATTCAGACTCTACACAACGATTATTGATGCACAAAACAACTATGAGTATGGATTAAAAACGTGCAATCTTATATAAACTAAACCACAAGTAGTGTTGTACGGAGTATACACACGAAATACAAATTTAACTCATGAAACCTTCATAACTGATGAGAGTGAAAATAAGCGTGTTTTAATATCCAATTTAATACCTTTTTTATTGATATTCTTGTCATATATTAGCACAATAGTCTTATATTCATTATATGTGAGACAAAGGTACACGTGAGGTGTTTTATTATGTTTTAGGTGGAAAAAGGGATCAAAAGTGCAAAGTTGGAGAAAAGTGCAATTTATGCAAGAATGCTGAAAACGCACGTCCAACTTTCATAATTATTCTGTATTCGTGTGGAGCTCAAAACTGATATTGTGATATATGGTTGGAAAGTTACTGAAGAGAGGGTCATTTTGGCGTAATGAACATCCCATTCGGAGGCCGAATGAGGAAGTTATGAGCAAAGTGGTGACGCCGCGCGAGCTGTGCCGAACAGAACAGATGTTCTACTTTCCATGGCTTGTTACAGATTCAATTCTTTGAGTTTTTGTGAGCTCTTTATATAGATAGAAAGCCCAGGAAGAGAGGATCGCGTGAGCACAAAAATCACTTAATTCGGAGGTCGGATGTGAAAGTTATACGCGAAACGGCAAGGCTGCGCACATCGATTCGACCTAGGTTCGACCTGAGACATTCCAGTAGGGTGGTTCGACCTGTGGTTCAACCTGTGCTTAGTGGTTCGACCTGTTTGCTGAGGTCGAACCGATGTGCGGGAACTTACCATATCCGTATTTTCGAGGCCTAAACGCGTGTGATCACTTGAAAAGCCCATTCCAAGCCTATGAGACGTGATTACAAGTATAAAAGGAGGTCTAGGAAGCCACAAAAGAGGAGAACACAACACAATACAAGAGAGGAGAAGAAAGGCCACAACCATACAACACCCCACAAGGGGGGATCACCCCCCTACCACATCCTTTCCTCCATCCATCCATCACTTTGAAGATTCGTTTGTGGAATCAAGAGGAGAACCAAGAGGAGGATTCAAGACGGAGAAGGACATGAAGACGCCATATCTAGGGTTTATTCGTTTCCTAATTTATCTTGTATTTTTCGGACATTCGGGTAAGATCTATCCAACCCCCATGTGTGTTTCCTACAACACCATGGGCTAGAGCCTTTTTGGTAGATCTAGGAGTTTTGATGGTTTTATGAATTAATTGATCTTCTCTGTGTAAACTCCGTACAACACTACTTGTGGATTATTTTATATATGATTGTGCTTTCTTAATCCATATTCACGGTCGTTTTGTGCATCTTCAATTGGTATATAGAGTATGAATATATATCTTGGTTATAGATTGAGTGCATTCACCGCTGAACAGGATTCCATATTATGATTCTAAGTGAGGGGACTCCGAAACTTCATTAGAACTATCATATATGAATACTTATTAATTGAATTGAATTCGGATTATTAAGTAGGATAAAGAGGATAACTTCATAGTACCTATAAAGGGAGATCATATCGGGTTAGAGTACCAATCCTAGAGGGAAATAATTGATACTGATAGTACTTAGAAAGGGGGGTGGAATTATATCTCTTGCTCCGAGGTTATTCACACGTGTTATACGCATGTTTGCTTGTGTCTATAGAGTAAATATGCATGGCTTAGTGATGCGTCCATATTCCACAAGGCAGAGTCGGACATCAACACATGAAAGGAAAATTAAGTAGTAAAAATGGATTACCCTAGAGCTACCTATTCTCCTACTTGATCCACTTTCGTATTCTTCGAGTGATATTTTATATTATTTATTATTTTAATTACTTGCTTAGTAGATTAATAATTTCATACCTCAAACTTTATTATCACTTGTCTTAATTAATTTAGATAATAATTAAATTGATAATACGCCGTCCTTTGGGTTCGATATTCACTTGGTCGCTTGCTTAAGCTGAAATTGATATCCTTAATACTTGGGGATTAATTTTGCGTGCAAAGAAAACGCGCATCAATAACCCTAGAACTACCGAAGTGGCTCTAGCCCATGATTGATCTAGGAATAATCATGGTTAGATGGACTGATCTTACTTGAGTCTCCAGCTACACCTCTGTCTCAGCCCTCCGGATGGATCACCAATCTCTTCTCTTCACTCCTCTTATGATTCACGATCTTAAGCTCTTCGTGCTTGGACGTCTTCCTTGACTGCATGAGCCTCCTTTTATACTTGTAATCACGTCTCTAGGGCTTGGAATGGGCTTTTCAAGTGATCCCACGCGTTTTGGCCTCGAAAATCCGGATAAGGTAAGTTTCTGCATTTTGGTTCGACCTCGTCAAACAGATCAAACCACTGGCCAACAGGTCGAACCCCAGATCGAACCCTGCTACTGGACACATTCTGCACTTGGTTTGACCTCTTGTACAGGTCGAACCACTCCCTCACAGGTTGAACCTCAGTTCGAACCACGCTACTGGACAATTTCCGCTCCTGGTTCGATCAACTATCAGGTCGAATCCCAACGTCGTGGTCAAACCCCTCTTCTCGCGAACTGGTTCGACCATGGTTCGACCTGATCAAACAGGTCGAACCCCTTGAGTCGTGGTCGAACCCCTCTTCTGCTGTTTCGCAATGCTGGTTCGACCTGTAGGAGAGGTCGAACCCTCCTCCAACCAGGTCGAACCCTATTCTTTCCTTGGCGGTTCGCGTGGTCTCGACTTCGTCTCTTTGATTCTTGTCACTTCCACTCCATTTTTGCTATGAAAACCACTTAAATCGCTCCACTAACACCTGATTCATGCTAATTCACAATATATATAGGTTTTCCACCTATTTCCACCTCAAAACTCTCCAAAACTAGCACAAAACATGATGCCAAACTTGTGAATTTACACACTCATCAAACCCCCAAACTTACATGTTGCTCGTCCCGAGGCAACCAAATCAAACCACAGGAGTCGTGTATAATTCACCAAGATCAAGTACAACACATATCACACATGCAACTTCATTCAATCAAACAAGTATTAATTGCTTCATATATATCACTCATGCAAAACCAATCCAATCACATACCATTTGGAGTACTAAGTAATTTCGCTCACAAGATAAGTATTTATTCTCTTTCTCTCAAGTGCGTGAGGCACTATATAGGTTAATATAAACACTCATATCAATCCATATTCACGCGTAACCATAAGCTTGGCAAAGGTTTCAAAAATCAACTTATAATCAACTCTTCACTAGGATCACAAAGGACTTGTTCTTTGGTTGTAATGTTGGCTCTTTGGAAAAAGGTAGGAAAATTTGGACTAAGTGACTTAAGACACTAGTAGAGAGTTACCTTGGAGGTTCTCGATTTCTTCTTCTTACAGCAAGTTCTCCTTCAATGTCGTCTCTTGAACTTGTAAAATTCCTGAATTTTCCTTCTTTTCATGGCATCAACATCATCTTTTTAAACAATTCGGGTACCGATTTCAGGCACTACTCTTCTCATGTATATAGGCCATCAGCTGCTAAGCTACACACACCAAGTATAAATAATCAGGTACCAGTTTCGGGCACTACCCCTAAACAAGATTTAACCATATTCTTTCCATCGAACCATATTCTATCTTCCTTTTCTTCTTGCAACACTTACTCACCTCCACTCTATCTACCAATGATTAGGTTAATCAAGCTCAAGTAAAGGCTTATAAGGTTATTCACTTCGGCTACCAAAGAAAAAGTTTTAACGGCTCAACGGGGCATCCAAAGGTTAATAAAATCATTAGGAAGGATAAATATGGCTAAGTAACTTAATCACGAAATAATGGCCTAAGATCATGTCCTAGCAATTTATCAACCATAAGTCTCACACAAGACTCAAAGCCAAGTTCTAGAATACGTTCATATGAATTATCCTCTCAAGAATAAAATAATCATGATCAAGCATGATTAAAAAGCTCAAATCCTCACATAGGTAATCCTAGTACTCCTCATAGCACATAATTAAGATCAATTCCACAAGAACTCAATATACTTATCAACTAAACATGCTTTTCATCAATAGAAATTAACACATGAACACATGAATGCACAATATCAATAAGCTTATACCCAATCAATCTTACAAGATATCACTTATACATTCCACTCACGCATGAATCATACCCCAACCTAAAGATAAAAGGAAAAATAATGGAATCAAGATGAATCGGAGAAAACCAAAGAAAACCTGAAAAAATACTCCTCCGGAGCATCATCATCCTCATTATCATCATCCTCATCATCAAGCCTCTGCTCCACAATCCGGTGCAAATCACCGATATGTCTATCCAAGTAATCAACTCGATCACCCAACCTACCAACTTTCTCATTCAAAGCCGTATACCTCTCATTCATCGTAGCATAGTTGGCGTTGGTGAGTGTGAGCTGTCAGTTTGTCTCCTGCTGGCTAGCAACGATCGCGACCAGCTGCTCATGAATAAGGCAGAGCTGCTCCCATGTATCATTCGGGACAGCCCGCTGTTGACGCGGTGCTGGCTCATACTGAGGTGCGTCGTGCTGCTCCTCTTCCGAAATCTCCATCTCTGGCTGCTCATCTACCCGATGCTCGATCTCGGGCTGCTGTGGCCACTGTAATGGCTGGTGTGGTGGCAGATGGTACTCTCCCTGTTCCACAATTTGCTGTAGCTCCTCCAACCTACCTTCGACACACAACCTAGCCATGGCTCTCCAATCCCCATTGGTCTTCACAGTCACGGACAGAGCAGTGTGTCCTAGGGAGTTCATCAACAAGTTCCTCGCCTTCCGAACAGTGGTCATGTTGTTCATGTCAAAAGAAAACATAAAGTCGAATGGCTTTGGTCCTCTCGTGAAGAACCGATCACCATCTCTAAAGTGTGCAAATCCTCCCTTTACACATGTGAGCATCACCAAGTCGAGCTCTCCTCTAACAGGTGTAATGCCGGTGAAGTCCATGTTGTAGTGCTCAGCTACAATCGTCAGCAACCCTCAAATATTCACCTTCTGAAATCCAATGGTCCTGAATCAATGCAGCTGCATGATGAAATATGCTCCCACATTGAACTTCACCCCATTCATCATACACCATAGGGCATAAAGCTCTCCTCTAGACACACAACCACCCTCCGAACGAGCAAACAGTGTGTTTCCGAGCACTCGATCCATATATTTCAACACTGGATTCTTGATCGAGGTCGCACGAGCCTGCCTAATCTTATAGTCTCTGATCTCCCCGGTTATCTCCCTCCAAAACCTATTAGCGTTGAAGTGTCCATTCTCCACTCGAGAAATCTCTAGAGGCGTCTGAAAAAGCTGATTAAAATCCTCAGTCGTCCATCTCCTTCGGACTCCTCCTAACTGAAATGAGCACTGATACGGGTAGCCAAGTGGGTCCTTATCCATCTCAAATGAGAAAACTACCTCCGCTGTAACGTGGAAGTAAGTTGGCTTCTTCAACTCCATAAATCTGCGGATCCCCACTCGATCGAACAACATCGTCATATCATCCCTAATGCTCATAAGTCTCATGGCCTCATCATCTTGGTATCTTGTCTGTGCTATCTTGTATGAGACTTCTTCCCACTTTTCTTTAATCTCATCCCAGTTTTGCATTTGAATTTTAAAGTTTTTGGGTAAACGATCTTGTAATCTCAGCTTCCTCGTCACTGTGTCCACATTCGAAGGCATGTCTTGCCTCTTCTTCGATCTTGCTTCCTCTGCCTTACCTTTCCCTTTATTTGATCCTTGTCCCTTTCCTTTAGTCTTGCCCATGGTTAACAATCGATAATTTGCACACAACATTCAAAAACGCGACTAAAGCCCTAATTCACGACAAAAATCGCCCAAATCCGCGCCCAATTCAAGAATTAAGAGTGTAATGTTGTGTAATTGGTGCAAAATCAAGTGTAATTGAAGAATTTGTGCAAGGGTGTTAAGGTTCGGGGAAGGTTCGAGGTTTGGTGAACAAAAAGAATGATCGAATCCTTCTAAAAACACAACTTAAAACGCGTACCTGACTGGGTTCGACCTCGGGTTCGACCTGTGGAACAGGTCGAACCTCGAGTTACGAGGTCGAACCTACCTTCTGGACAACTACTCCTCGTGGTTTGACCTGGGTTCGACCTTCTGAACAGGTCGAACCATGAATGTCGTGGTCGAACCTATCACCTGAAAAATAGAGTGCTCTGAACGGACTGGTTCGACCTCAGGTTCGACCTTCTGATCAGTTCGAACTATAACGGCTCAGGTCGAACCACCCTACTGTAAGATTTAAGTCACCGGGTTCGACCTTGGTTCGACCTGTTAGACAGATCGAACCAAGAATGATCAGGTCGAACCACCTCACTGGATGATTTTCTGCATCGGTTCGACTTCCTCTGCTCGGTTCGACCTCCTGGCATTGGTCGAACCTCTCCAGGCTTTGGTCGAACCACCTTTTTAAGCTTCCAAACTGAGTGTTCTTAATCCTTATTCACTTCAAACTTCAATACGAATCATTAGGTACCAACTAAAGCACAACTTCATCCAAAATTTGTTCCACAAAATATTATTCATGAGTAACTCCATAAGAGAAAACACAACCAAAACCCACTAAACATTAGGCAAGTTGTAAAAAATTGTCACATCAAAATCAATTAAAATTTTAAATATGGCGCAAAAACCAACTCCCCTAACAAACATCACAAAGAAAAGATTATACTATCGGTGCTTATCAAGGTAAGTACATCACACCCCCCCAAACTTAGTAGAAACTATAGTTGAAACTAAGTTTGCAAAGAGATGTAATTGCCGATAAGTAAGCACTTCAAATATAAAAATTTCTTACTCACACGAATGAAATAAAACATTAAAACGGGAGGGAAAGCCCCAAACAGGCGCTCATGTTTAACGTCGGAGAGTCACGACGGTACCAAATCAGATCAAGGTATCCACAAAGATGACATAAACATCATCCGGCGACTTGTAATGCTTCAATCGATGTCCATTCGCCGCAAAAATGTCTCCATCCTTGTCAATCAGCTCAAAACTCCCCCCTCCTAAGACTCGATGAATCATGAACGGTCCCGTCCACTTAGATTTCAACTTGCCTGCAAAAAGCTTTAAACGAGAGTTAAAAAGTAATACCTCGTCTCCTTGCTTGAACTCCTTGTACAAGATCTTCGAATCATGCCACCTCTTAATCCTTTCCTTGTAGATCTCTGAATTCTTGTACGCACGACTCTGAAACTCATCCAAAAGATTGATGTGAGTAATCCTCAACTCCTTCACATCCTTGAGAGTCAAGTTCAAGCTTTGCAAAGCTCAAAACGCTTTGTGTTGAATCTCTACAGGTAAGTGGCACGGCTTCCCATAGACAATCTGATACGGTGACATATCTAACACTGTCTTGTACGCGGTTTGGAACCCCCACATGACATCATCGAGCTTCAAAGCCCAATCCTTTCTATTGGTTCTGACCACCTTCTCCAAAATCTGTTTGACTTGACGGTTAGAGACCTCCGCTTGCCCATTCGCTTGAGGATGATAGGGTGTAGTGACCCTATACTTAACACCATACCCTTTAAGTACCTTCTCAAGAAATTTATTTACGAAATGAGTACCTCATCACTAACAAGTGCTCTAGGGACTCTAAAACGGGGCAAAGATATGCTTCTTCAAGAAAGATATAACAGTTTTTGAATCATTCAAGCGAGTAGGAATCGCTTTCACCCACTTAGAAACATAATCCACCGCAAGTAGAATGTAGAGAAATCCATTAGATGGGGGAAAAGGCCCCATAAAATCGATATCCCACACATCAAAAATCTCGACCACTATGCTTGGCTGAAGCGGCATCTCGTCTCTCCTACCGATGTTCCCCATGCGTTGACATCTATCGCAAGATGCCACATAGGTCTCACAATCCTTGAACAAGGTAGGCCAATAAAGAGCGGACTGAAGTACCTTGGCTGCTGTCTTTTGAGCGCCGAAGTGCCCCCCGTTAGGTTGTGCATGGCAAAACTCGAGAACACTCTCCATCTCTATCTCGGGTACATACCTACGGATGATAGAATCCGTGCAAATTTTGTACACAAACGGATCATACCATATGAAAGTCTCAACATCCCTTTTGAATTTAGCAAGTTGATATCGGTTGAGATCCCTTGGAATTTCTCCCACAGCAATATAATTAACATAATCCGCATACCAAGGATCAACTCCCTGCGCAGCAACCACACACGCTCGCTCAGCCCCTTCAACAAATATGGCCATGATCTTTTCATCTGGGAATATTTCCTCAATATACTCGAAAGAATTATCGCAATGTTCCCTAGTCTCCAACCTCGAAAGATGATCCGATCTCCATGTCAAACTCTTGAAGTAGAAGAATCCACCTTATGATCCTAGGCTTCGTCTCCTTCTTTTCCATCAAGTACCGAATCGCAGAATGATCCGTGTACACAATAGTCTTCATGCCAACTAAATACTGATGAAACTTATCGAATGCGTACACAACAGCCAAAAACTCCTTTTCAGTCACCGTGTAATTCTTTTGTGCTGCATCGAAAGTCTTACTTGCATAGTAAATGGCGCAAAACTTCTTTTCCTTCAGCTGTCCAAGCACCACTCCAAGTGCTACATCACTTGCATCACACATTAGTACAAACGGTTGAGTCCAATCCGGTGTGATCAAGATAGGTGCAGAAATAAGCGCCTCCTTCAAAACTTGAAAAGTTGTTAGACAATCATCATCAAACACAAAAGGAACATCCTTTTCAAGTAAGCGAGATAAGGGCTTAGAGTATTTTGAGAAGTCTTTTATAAATCTCCTGTAAAAACCGGCGTGTCCAAGGAAGGACCGCACTCCTCTTTCATTGGTCGGTGGTGGAAGCTTCTCAATCGCCACCACTTTAGCACGATCTACCTGCAACCCTTTAACCGAGACATGATGCCCAAGAACAATCCCATCCTTCACCATGAAGTGGCACTTCTCCCAATTCAAGACGAGATTAGTCACTTGGCATCTCTTCAAAACAGTAGCTAGGTTAGACAAACAAATATCAAAGGAGGAACCAAAAACAGAAAAATCATCCATGAACACCTCCATGATCTTCTCTATCAACCCATCGAATATTGCCATCATGCATCTCTGAAAAGTAGCAGGCGCATTACATAACCCAAATGGCATTTTCCGAAAAGCAAAGGTCCCATAGGGGCAAGTAAAAGTGGTCTTTTCTTGATCCTCGGGGGCAATCATAATTTGGTTGTACCCCGAGTATCCATCCAAGAAACAATAAAACTCATACCCTGCAAGACGATCTAACATTTGATCCATGAAAGGAAGAGGAAAATGATCCTTGCACGTGTTTTCATTCAACTTCCTATAATCAACACATGTACGCCATCCCGTAGGAATCCTTGTGGCTATCGCTTCTCCATCCTCAGCTTTTACTACAGTCATACCCCCCTTTTTAGCAACTACATGCAATGGACTCACATGGGGACTATCACTAATAGGATATATGATTCCGGCATCCAACCACGTAAGGATTTGCTTCCTAATTACCTCTTGAATCGCGGGATTAACCCTCTGCTGATTCTGAACACTTGTCTTTGCCTCATCTAACAATCTTATCTTATGCATACAATACGAAGGACTAATTCCTTTCAAATCCTCAAGAGACCAACCAATCGCAGATTTATACTTCCTAAGAACGTTCAATAACTCCTCAAGTTGATCATCATCAAGAGAAGAAGATACAATTACCGGATATTTTTTATTGTCGCCAAGAAAGGCGTACTTCAAGTGTTCCGGCAAAAGTTTCAACTCCTCTTTCCTCACCTCCATCGGAGGGCTCTCGTTATCCAAAGGCAAGTACTTCCTAGTCCACTTGACTTCTTCCACCTTAGTTCTTCCCGATTCAAACCTGTCATCACCCAAAGCAAGTAAGTTTTCAAGAAAGTCAATACACACCTCGTTGGAGAGCCCGTCAAGCTCCGTAGTGGGATAAGTAAGAGATTCCATCAAACATGTCTCAAGAGGATCCTTTGACAGGATCAGAGACATGTCCTCTTTCACAATCTCCTCCACCACATCAATACTATGACACTGCGACTCCTTGGACATTTTCATTGCTTTGTCTAAGTTGAAAAGAACTTCTTCTTTGTCCATCCGCAATCTAAGCTCTCCTTTCTGAACATCAATCATAGCTCCAGCAGTAGCAAGGAAAGGTCTCCCCAAGATTAAAGGGATATTATCCTTGTCTTCTTTCATCTCTAGCACAAGAAAGTCTACAGGAAAGACTAGCTTCTCCACTTTGACGAGAACGTCTTCAATTATACCTTTTGGAAACATCATCGACCTGTCCGCCAATTGGAGAACCACTGTTGTAGGGGTCAACTCCCCCAAACCAAGCCTCTGAAAGATGGACAAAGGCATCAAATTGATGCTTGCCCCTAGATCGCACAAAGCTTGCCGTGCCGGCCCCTTTCCGATTTCACATAGAATAGTGAAGCTCCCCAGATCCTTCATCTTTTGCGGCAGCTTCCTTTGGATGATTGAGCTGCAATTCTCAGATAAATTTACCGTTTCAATTCCGGTTAAGCTCCGCTTCTTCAACAATATGTCCTTTAGAAATCAGGCATAGTACGGCATCTCCATGATTGCCTCTGAGAAAGGAATGCTCAAGCTTATTTTGTTCATTATCTCTGAAAACTTCTTGAACTTCTCTTCCAATCCCTTCTTCACAAGCTTGTAAGGAAACGGCGGAGGTATCTTTGTTTTGGGAATCCCCCATTCATCACGATCAACCTTCTCTACTTTCTCATTTTCGGCTCTCAAACGCTTGGCTCTCTCCCACTTTTTCTCAGCTATTATCTCAGTACTTT